>CAXIVR010000007.1:50938154-52138154 GCA_964035755.1 Teleogryllus oceanicus | reverse complement strand
CTCGACTCGACGCTCAGTGTTTTATGGACGGCCATATGTTACATGCCGCTCGCTTCCTCGCACGTATGAGACTACGTGCTTTCGCCCTTCCCTCCTTTCCTCCGTCTCTCAAATACACACACTCCGCTCAGCTCCACCCCTCTTCTTCCTTCTCTTCCTTTCCTCCCTCCCATCCCACTTGTTTCCTCCGGAATATGAATGTCATCACGTTTTTACTGGCGCAGGCCATAAATATCGATTAAGCCATTGCGGAGTGCAGAGCTGGAGGGATGGGAGAGGGGACGGTGGGACGAGGCGGGACAGAGGGGAAGTGCGGGAGAGGCGGGGAAGGGCGCCGCATTGTTGCAACGACAGACGTAGTGTACAAGCTCTGGGGTTTCCTGACGTTTGAGACCGCAAACAAATATTTTGTAATGGGATAGAGTTGAAACATTTTTAAAGGGATTTTGTAAGGAGAATTTCCCGCTTCAATATACGTGTTACCAGACGGAAAAATAAATGTAGATATTTAATGAAAAATGTTCTAGTTTTATTCCTTGCGTTATTTTCCCTTTTCTCAAACACTCCTTTTACCAGACATTGTAATTATTGTTGAATAAGAGAACCACTTCATGAAATTACCATGGCATGCGACGAAACTAAAAATCTCCTAATGCAATAAAACTTGTCCGATTTTGTAATCCAATTGAATGTCAATGCATTACTTAGACACTGACAAATGAACTACATTGAAAAACAAAGAAAAATCTTTAAACCAAAATCTGACTGCAGACAAGGTAAGCATAATTTTACACTTCGTTTGAAGTCGCTGTTGAAAATACGTAACTTCACTGCATTTCCATGCTTTGCATAATTAAACTTCGCCAAGTGGGAAGTCATCGTTGATGACCACCAGACAATGTTAATGGATCAGACTTTAAATACTATAGAAGGGTACCGTAGAATACAGTGTACAGCAAAGAGAAAGATATATGGCACATTCGAATAATGCTCAAGGATGATGTGTGAATAAGTGAAAAATGTTGCTATGGAGATGATGCAAATGTGCGCAAGAGTCGTGAGAGTAATCCAAAATAAAAATAAGTCAATAACATGAATAATTGGCCGATTCGTGACCTAAAAAATATAAATAATGAGAAAACGATTATTAAAACATCAGGAAAGTAAAAAAAAAATGAAGCTTGCATAATCGACTGAACATTAACTGTGTAAATTCATAACGTTTCATTTGAATAGTAGGGTGTTTGTCAAGTCCTGGATATTGAATTTATCTGCACGTCATAAAATGAACATAAAAAGAACGTTTTATCGTTCTTTGATATCGGTAGTCATTTATTTTACGTCTACTGGTGGAGAAATACATTACAGAAATGTATGACTTGGGCATGTTATTTATGACTCATCTAACTTGAAATGGATCATTCAACATACGTCATAAAGAAATTGAAAGAAACTGCAGTTGTACCAGACAGTAGTTCCATATTTATGAATGACATATATTTTCAGTAATTATTAATTCAGAAACAGAAGTATTATTCCAGGAATACACAGTGGGACAGAAGAACAACGATCAACATTGATCAACAAAAATCAAATGATCAAAATGGCAGAAAAATCATATCTTACGTTCCAACGCCCTAAAGGTACAGTGGTATATAAATACCACAAAACTACACAATTAACAAAATTATCACATACTATCATTCAACATTTATTCAACATTGAATGAAAGAGATGGTAGGAAAGAACGCTTCTCGATCGAGGTCAGATAATCCCTGATCGTGCTCCCCCACTGCAGCAAAACTCAACATACAGGAGAGAGAGCATTAGTGCTGATTACAAAACAACAGTCAACCACGTAGACGCTAATGGGAATCGAATGCAAAACAAATGCAGCGACCGCTGGTCGAAACACGGCGACCGCTGGCAAAACGAAACATGTGGGCTCCATTCAGAACACGAAGTGGTGCCACGTGCAAAGGGCCTAATGTCCGAAATAGTAAGAGTTATAAACATCGCATCCCATAACACGTGAAAGTGGTTGTAAATTAAGTTATTATCTATTGTGAAGGAAAATTATTTTCTGTATTATGGAACGTTCGATGGAAACGGTTCTTCCTACCGGGAGAAGTGGCTCAGGGCATCAACTGATGTCACTGCAGTGCGACCGACTGGGAGGTCCTAGGTTCGAGTGCCGACGGTGGCAGATTTTCGACACTCACTTGCAGCTAGTAGGTCGCATTCAGTCGTTGTCTGGAGGAGAATTATAGTGGCCGCCTACTCTGATCGGTAATTTATCATGGGTTCTCTAATCAATACCAGGAGAATGCCGGAGTAGTACCCTAACAAACGGGTCACGGCAGCGCGCGATCTTTCCTTCCCCTTCCCCGTCCTGACCTCACCCCTAACTTACTCACACTTACATTAACATGCACTACACTACCACACATGCCGGGAGACTAATCGGGAGCTTAGATATGGTCCCGGCTGGGGAGTGCGCCACTGGTGAGAGATGCCTATTTGGTGAATAGTCCGGTAGGCGACGGTAGGTCGGGGGCGGTTCTCACCATTGAGCGGGGGAAGATCATCGCCACCTCTCGAAATAAAAAAAATGCCCTACACTTACGGGACTAATGACCTTAGCAATTGATGCGCCCGGAATCATGACCAATCTATCAATCAATATGCAGCAACCTTGCGCCCTCATTCCCAAGACCAACCATCTCTATGCGCACTATGGAGGTAGATTCCCAGACTCTGGCCAACACACGATATACTTTCTCACTTTGCGGGAAATTTAAATTTCAAGGTAAAGCATCTGAAGTCAAAAAAATATTAGGCAATCTTCAACAGATGCTTTTGAATCATCACGGCAATTACATAACAACATAGGAAAAAATAAAAGGTAATGAAATAAATCAAACGTAGAAAATGAAATCACGTCAACAATTGTATCTTTTAAAGAATTGCTCAATTAGAAGTTCTTCTGTCTCTTATTACAGGTAACTAATGTGAATTGGAAATTCCAAAATGAAAATGATGGGAACAACACGATGCACATTAAATTAAATATTTATTTATTCAATTGTACGAATTAAAAACAGATTGTACAGAATATTTGTGTACTTTGATGTGCTCTGAGTAGATTCTTCTCCTGGATGTTCGTTTTGCAATTATAGAAGCAAATATAAGATAGTAAACCGTATTCTCGTTTTTAGAAAATAACAATTTCGTGTAATGGAATAATAATGTTTTAAAATACGTATAATAGTAGCTAAAAGAGAAGATATTAATACGACTATAAATAAACTACACAAAAAACGTACTTCCGAATGAGTTCGGGTAAAGGGAGTTTGTATGAAGTAAATTTTGAAGATGTGTGGGGGCGTCGTCGGAGGCGTCGTCGGGTGAAGGGGTGAGGGGGCGGCGTAACGCAACAAGGGGCAACAAGAGTCTGTGGCATCGAGCATCGCTTACTTGCGAGCCGGCCGGGAAAACCGTCCTCCCCCATGTTTAAGCCGGATGCGGGGTTGGGGGTGGTTGGCATGCGCTGTGCACGCTGACACGCGCCGAGCAGAAGACGCGCTGAATAGGCCAGGGGGATAGGGCAGGAATCTCTCCAAAAATAACTATAGAGTGTGTGTCGTGAACTATGTCGCAAGACTCCTACAGGAGGCTGAGCGTCGATCCTTCCGGACGCCCGTCGGCATGGGAGCGCCGAGGGGAGGGGGCGAGCCTCCGAGTACTTAAGGCTGCATCAACTGCGCCCACGCGGGATATGTAGAGGTTCGAAAGGCCGAGTGATATCTCCAGTGCTATCCTAGCACGTGGTCTTGGAGGCGAAGACCGGTTTGGCATCAGGCCATGTGGTAACGCTAGTTAAGGGACTCTGTGTCCGACAGCTTCGCACCACGCGTTGCTAGCCTGCTTTAAAGCAGTGGTACTGGGCTGGGCCTAGGGACGGTCGCGGGAGTTTCGCGGCTAAGGGATTGGAAAGGTTGCCGGAGGTTTTTATTTTGTAAATCATTGTGTAAATATAGTTATATATTTCTGCTAGAAACAAGTCGTCTGTGTTATTTATTTCCAGTACGTCACAAAAGGAGAGGAGCGAATAAGACAGAGCGACGAAAGGGAGGGCGAGGGCGAAGAGGCTCCCGCTGAATAATGCAACGTACCCCTCCCTCTCCCATCCCCGAACGCCGAGGAAGCGCATTTGCATTTTGTATCGCGGGCTGTGCACGTGCTCCAGCCAGCCCCCTCCCCCGCCGCTCTCGAATTCAATTACGCTCTAACCGGACGAATACGCGTTTCGCGATTAAGCGTACTCCGTCCCCGTACCTCGCTTCCGCACCCGCTATTACTCCCCGCCCCCGTCCACTCTACACGGCTCTACGCCGCTCTTCCCCACCCTCGCTCTACCCCTTCTCGTCCTGTTCCACTCCGCTCATCTCCGCTCTCCCCGCCTCACCGCGTCTCGTCACGCTTCGCTCGTCTCCCCCCACTGTCCCGGTCGGGAGCTTAGAGCTTGTCCCGATTGGGGCGGTGCCCCGTTGGTGGGAGAGTCCTGGTTAGGGGGAAACCCCACTAGCCGACGGTAGGTCGGGGCCGGATCTCGCCATCCAGCGGGGGAAGATCACCGCCATCTCCCGAGAAAAAAACATGCACTATCCTAACGGGACTAACGAGCAAAGCAGTTGACGCGCCCGGAAACACGAAAAAATCAATCAATCAATCCTCCCCACTGTCCCCGCCCAACTCCGCTTCGTACCCCTCATAGCTCCCCGCTCCACCCCGTCTCATCCCGCTTCGTTTCGCTCCTTGCCACTGTCCCCATCCCATCCCGTCTCGTCCTGATCCGTACCTCTCCTCTCTCCGCGCTCCCCCCCCCCCCCCCCCCCCCCCCCCTTCCCTCCCCCCCCCCCTCCCCCCCCGATCCCGCGTCCTTCAGCCTCGTCTCTTCCCCGCCTTTCCACCGTGCGGCACTGCCCAACGCGTTTCGCCGCTTCCACTCCACCAATTCATGCTGGCCCCGTTCCTCCCGCTCTACCCTTTCCTACTTCCTCCACCCCTTACCATCCGCCCCCCCCTGTCGGAATGCGGGCATCGGCATTCGTGCTTCAAGAGCGCCACACCCGCGCGGTCACCAGGGCCTCACCTTCCGCCCAAATGCCACACAACAATCAGTCCATTCAGAAGGAATTTGCTTAATTAAATGAAGGCTTATTTTTTCACGCATCACCCCATTAAACTTTTCATTTTTATACTAATTCAATTCACTAATTTGGCCTAGCCTTGATCTTGAAACAGGAGTCATTTAAATTAGTGCAGCAATAACAGTTGTAGGTCAATGTTACGTTTTCGCGAAAACCGACATAAATACGAAAAATACAAGAAGCCGTCTGCATTTGTGGAAGTTTTTTTATTTATTATTGTTAATATCAACTGCACTACACGTATATTGATAATGTACACGTGTAATCACGTCACACGTTATGTAAAACGTGGTTCTGTTTCCTGTGACATCCAAGGATGTCCTCCAAAAATTGGTGATTCACTGATGGAATGATGTGTCCAAGCACGTTACATGGTCCTTAGTCCCGTTAGTGTAGTTAATGTTTTATTTAGGAAAGTAATAGTGTTCCTTCCCCACAAGACGGTGAGATCCGGTACCGACCTACACATCAGGTTGTGGGAGATATTTCTCCCAAGTACAGGTTTCTGTCTCAGCAAGGCACTGCCCTATTCCAGACAATCCAAGCTCGCGACTGAATTTCCGATTTGTGTGGTAGCGCAAGTAGTACAAGGGAAAAGATATGACAATGAAGAGGAAGGGAAAATCCAGCGCGGTCCGTGGCCCATTTTGTAGGGAAGGTTCGGCATTCGCTGCTATTGATCGAATAACCCCCGAAAACAACCGCTCAGAGAAGCCGTCACCAGAATTCTCCTCCAGAATCCTCGAACTCGACTTTTCTAGTATCAAAAATCTGCCACCCCAAGGTATCGAACCCTAGATACTACCGGCCAGAGTCGTTGAAGAAACAATGGTAACACTCACTTTGACCTCATTCATCCAGTAAAAATACGGACACTACCGCCACGTCAATTGAAAAGAAATTGAAAAATACTTTCCTTAAAACCGGGAGCGCAAGCTCAGTGCATCAACTGATGTCACTGCAGCGCCTCTGACCGGAAAGTAATAGGTTCGAGTCCTGATGGCAGGATTTTCAACACTAGCTTTTCAGCTAGGTCGAATTCAGTCGCAGTCTGGAGGAGAATTCTAGCGGCCGGCTGCTCTGATCGGTAGTTTGCCGTGGTTTCTCCGAACAACACCAGGCGAATGCCGGAGCAGTGCCTACCAAACGGGCCACGGACCGCGCGCGATCTGTTCTTCCTCTTCCTTGTCCTATCCTCTCCCCCTTACACACACACGCACTTACACTAACATGCACTACACTACCACATATTCCGGGAGACCGGTCGGGAGCTTAGAGCTCGTCCCGGCTGGGGCGGTGCTCCGCTGATGGGAGAGTCCTGGTTAGGAGGAAACCCCACTAGCCGACGGTAGGTCGGCGCGGGATCTCGCCATCTAGCAGGGAAAGATCACAGCGCATCTCCCGAGAAAAACATGCACTACGCTAACGGGACTAATGACCAAAGCGGTTGACGTGCCCGGAAACACGAAAAAATACTTTCCTTAAAAAATAAATAATAAAAATAAATTACACCGAAAAAAGACATACCGATATTTTTAACTGAACCTGTGTTCCACTCGGGAATCACTACGCCACGTGACGATGCTCTTGTGAAGTCCAACGAGTGTCGAATTTCCAACGAGTGTCGCATCGAGTGCCGCAGAACGTGCAGTGCGCTCTGGCCTCGCCGGCTGCTGACCCGCGCGTCGCGTTTTTGTCGCAGGCTCCGCAACCGCGACGCCGACACTACATTTGTTTATGGAAATGCACGCGGTGCGCATTAAAACCACACGCGCTGCACGCACACGCCGACCATCTACCCTGCGGCACCACCGAATAGCAGGGCGTGCAACCATTTCGGGGTTTTCGGAAAATTGACATTTGTCTTCCTTTGTATTGGTAAAAAAGCTTCCTAAAAATTCTAAAGGACCAAATTACAATGTTTCACCGTTCACACTTTTCATCCAAAACAGACCACATTCGTTTTCCCTGAAAGATGCACATCACCATATTATAATGTCACTAATCTGTATTTGTAAATGTAATAAGTCCCTTTCTTTTTATTTAAGGTCGCATCAACAGCTAGGTCATTAGCGACCACTATTGGCATTAACGTTATGGTAACTATGAGGGTGAAACAAAATGGTGATGATAAGGGGTGAAAGGACGAACACAATTACAACCATGCCCGAGGCGGGACTCGAACCCGCGACCCTTGGGTCCGAGATCACTACGACACTACTGCCTTAGCGATCTCGGCCACAGGGACGACAGTTCCATTTTATTACTCTATGGTCCACCGAAAAACATGGAAATTAAAATCAATGTTATTGTTTCTAAGGATAAAGTGGTCGTTTTGTTTCTTGATACCCCGTCCGTCCCCGTCGCGTCTCGGGTTCTTGGTGAGCAACTGATCATTTTTTTGCGAATCCATCCAGAAGATATCAATGACTAATTCGATTTCTCTAATCAAGACAAATCGATTGGCACAATTTTTGACCGGTCCTCTCTAGGATTTCCTTAAAGAATTCTAGAAGGACATGTAGTTTGATTGTTCAATGCACGTACGTATATGTTGGTAACAGCGAGTAAATTACTACAATCTTGCCGGCATTTAAATGAAATGATCCACTTGATTTATAACACTATTGATAATTAAACGTAAATTTGTAGTTAAACGAAACATGAAACAAGTATTTTATTCGAAAACCGGAAAATATGTTAAAAAATATTTTTGTTATGAAATCTGAAAACACAAATAAAACGTTTTAACACGAAAATACGCCCCTGAGGCCCACGCTCGTCAAAGCAATGTTATACAATGCGTATCGCTTTTTATACGAACTATGCTACTGTAATATGTTAAAAAATATTTTTGTTATGAAATTTAAAATATTCTGATTGGATGTTGTTGATGTTCTTATAAGAAGAATAAAGACTATCTCGTCAACATATCATATGATATGTTGATATATATGATATGTTGACGAAGATGACTTCTTTTATTTCTTCTTATAGTTTCTGATACTCCAAACGAGTCAAATATCGGTATATTTCCTTTTAAAAGAAAATTACCGACCCTACCCAGGAACACATTATACGATATCCAAGAGGCGATACCTAAGATATCCAGGCACTGGTAGAGCTTCGATACAAGGAAAATAAGAAACCACTTAGGTAGCTATTGGGCGTATGATGTATATAAACTCCTTTACTAATGATTTTTCAAAAAATATTTAAAAATCAGTGATTTACAACTTTGGAGCATATATTCCGACACGAAGGAGTACTGTCAACGATACTGAAGAAGAAAGAAGAAAAGGCAATTAAGAACCAGTCGAGTGTTTCACTTACGTTACATCAGGTTTCTCATTGAGTCACGGTTCTTGGTGTTGCCGCAAGGAAAATAATTACCGCATGAATAAGAAAAACCAAGATGTATGAAAGATCCAACAAATTGGAAGGAATAACTACGTAATGGATGGGAGTACAACGTACTCAGGGAAATGATAAAATCTAACAGACACGATTTAATGTCCAGGAAACACACACTGTACACTTTAGACACTAAGATTCAGTGACAATATGTTTTAAAAACGGGAAAATTTATGGAAAAAAATGAAAAAGAACTGAAATTACTTCACTTAAAATTTACCACATATAATACACTAATGCAATTCCAAACATAGTAAGTGGAAATCGTTATATTATGCTTGGGGAAGGACATTTATGCACCGCAGAGGCAGTTTACCGCAAGGATTCCCAATCCTTTTATCGCATCGTCTCGTTTAACTTTTAAACGAACAGTTACCTTTATCGACCCCTTCAAGCTTTACTATGTCACTACGGAGTAGATAGAAAGTTACGTAATGCTGTGCGAAAAAACCGCGAATTTTCCGTTGAAAAAGTCTTATTACGTTATTACGTCTTTTAAGTTTTAAATTAAGAAAAAATTAATTATCAAACTCATTATTTCTGTAATCAATAGATTCCTGTTTATATCAATCCGTCGTTGGTGCAAATTCAGCTATAGATTTCCAATCAGCCCCATGAGCATTTTTGACCCAACTAAATTTTATCACTTGAAAAGTAAGTTCATAAAGAAAACAACTGATTTGCAATTTTAAGACAAGTTGAATCGCTATATTAATCAACTAAAACAAAACTTTTATCATGATAAAATGGAATGTAGTGTAGCACCACATGGTTCTGTATTCGCGAAACAGTAAACTCTGGACACCCCTTTGGGTCGATCTAAGATAACAGGCCATGGAGCCCGCTGCCCAAATTCCATTTCACAGCTTCCTCTTCAATAGCGCTCCGCATCAACGCAGCCAGACCTCTTTCAGGCCGAGTCATCCTCCCCCACCCCCACCCCGCTGGCCGTAAGCGTTCCTTTTTCATTCCCCGTCTCTCATCGCCATGAACCGCATAGGCGTTGCGTGGCGGCGAAGGAGTGACAATGCGGGGCGAGGCGGGGAATTGGGGGGGGGAAGGGGGAGAGGTGGTAGGGAGGGGAGGGGAGGAGGGGGGAGGAGTGCGAGGTGAGACCAGGCGTGGGCGAGGCTGGAGGAGAATAGGCAAGGCAGGTTGGGGCCAGGAGAGGAGGATTGGCGGGGCGCGGGGCGCACGGGGGACGGGGGGCGGGCGAGGCGGGGCCGGGCGAGGCGGTGCCGGGCGAGGTAGGGCGGGGTACGCTCTGCGCCTCATCTCACTCCTTTTGTTTCATCCCGGGCGCAGCGCGCGCTCTCCTTCTTTCCCGCTGCGTTTAATCTCGCGCGCCCGCCTCAGCGCGTCTATCCATTCATCTTGCGGGGGTCGGTCGAGATTCCGAGGCCGTGCTCGGCGCAGCGCGACCGCGAGAGCACAGAGCGGAGCAGGCGCAGAAAAATTGGGGCACGGAGGTGGCGGGCTGTCTGCGCGCGGGGTGATTAATGGAAAAGGGCGGCGACGCGCGGATTGGAGAGCCCCGCCCCCCTCCTGCGCGCGCGGCGCCAGCCCGTGAAACGAAAGCGCCCACGATGCGCCGCCCGGACAAGAATGCGCGCGCGCGTCACGGGGTTTCAAGACGCCTCGGGACCAAACGCACGCACGCTCCTTCGCATTTTGTCTCTTAACGTTACTTAGCTTCCGATATCAACTCTACTTAGCTTCCTTTATCAACTTCACTTAGCTTCTCATTACACTTCTAACCTTAGCTTCCTTTATCAACTTTACTTAGCTTCCTTTATCAACTTTACTTAGCTTCCTTTATCAACTTTACTTAGCTTCTTTATCAACTTACTTAGCTTCCTTTATCAACTTACTTAGCTTCATTTATCAACTTTACTAGCTTCCTTTTATCAACTATTACCTTTATCATTTGTAGCACATGTTCCTATCAACTTGTACTTGGCCTTTATCAACTGTACTAGCTTCCTTTCAACTTATTAGCTTCCTTTCAACTTGCTAGCTTCCTTTATCAACTACTTAGCCTCCTTATCACTTTACTTACTCCTTCACACTAGCTCCTCATCAACTGTAGCTTCCTTCATCAACTTTCTAGCCTCATCAACTCTTAGGCTTGCCTTCATCAACTGCCAGCCTTATCAACCTGCTTCCTTTATCAAGCATTACTTAGCTTCTTTATCAACTACTTAGCGTCCATTTATCAACTTATGAGTGTCCTTTATCAGCTGTACTAGCGTGCATTTATCAACTGTATTAGCTGTAGCCTATCAAGCTTTGGCTGGGCTTCCTTTATCAACTGCTTAGCTTCCTTTATCAATTTGCTAGCTTCCTTTATCAACTTTAGCTTAGCGCTTTCATCAACTTATTGCTTCCTTATCAACTTACTGGCTTCCTTTATCCAACTGCTAGGCTTACCTACTACTTGCCTATCAACTACTTAGCTTTTTATCAATTTGCTAGCTTCCTTTATCAACTTCTGCTTACTTCGCTTTATCAACTGCTTAGCTATCCTTTTATCAACATTACTTAGCTTCCTTTATCAACATTACTTAGCGTCATTTATCAACTTTATTTAGTGTCCTTTATCAACTTTACTTAGCTTCCTTTATCAACTTTACTTAGCTTCCTTTATCAACTTTACTTAGTTTCCTTTATCAACTTTACTTAGTTTCTTTTATCAACTTTACTTAGCTTCCTTTATCAACTTTACTTAGCTTCCTTTATCAACTTTACTTAGTTTCCTTTATCAACTTTACTTAGTTTCCTTTATCAACTTTACTTAGTTTCTTTTATTAATTTTACTTTTTGTTTACTTTTCTCGCTTCCTTTAAGTTTATTTTGAACACAACCAGTTCTTCAGTCCAAAGATTTTCAACTGATGCAGCAAAACAAAAGTTTAATGTCACACAAAATATTCCATGACAATATGCACGAATACCCCATGGCATTGTAACGAGCTGGGTGAACATAAAAAAAAGATGTACCGTGCCTTGCGGGTATGAAATACAACCGTGTAGTAAGTTCTAACGTAGAAATTGACTGACAAGAATGCAATCTAGAAGCGCGGAAAAACGCACATACATCAAAGCACTCCCATTTGCTATCTTTGTATATTAAGCACACTTCGTTGCAAAAATTCGCGAACTGGTTAGCTGGCAGTTAACATGAATATTCACCGCAGCGCATGCAAGTGGGATATTATCGTTCGATAACGCACTCCCGGACCTGTCCCTGGCAAAGGCTTACACGGCGACGCCCACTGACTAAGGGGCGGAACCGAACGCAAGCAGCATACACTATTATTTTAGATAAGTTACATAGATGGAAATAAAACCTTCCTTCAATAATATAATTTTGCATGCGTTTCCGAGGCGGAAAACAAAAAACGAAGATCTATTAATGTAGAGTAAAAGAAGAAGAGGGTGAGTAAAAGCTGTAGTCATACTATTATTGTCTAAAAAAAAAGAAAATGCAACCAAAAAGAATGTAGTTGAGCAATCTCTATATCTCATTACTAAAATTGGTATTGCTTACGTGGATTGAGAGTTACTAATGTTTTGTGTTTCATTAATGCTCCCGACCGGCGTCCCGGAATATATGGTAGTGTAGTGCATGTTAGTGTAAGTGTGTGTGTGTGTGTGTGTGTGTGTGTGTGTGTGTGTGTAGGGGAGGATAGGACAAGGAAGAGGAGGACGATCGCGTGCCGTCCGTGGCCCGTTGGTAGGGTACTGCGCCGGCATTCGCCTGGTGTTGATCGGAGAAACCACGGAAAACTACCGATCAGGGCAGCCAGCCGCTAGAATTCTCATCCAGACAGCGACCGAATTCGACGTAGCTGAAAAGCGTGTCGAAAATCCTTCCGCCGTGAGGAATGGGAACCCAGGACCTCTCGGTCAGAGGCGCTGCAGTGGCATCAGTTGATGCCTACGCAGAGTTCCTTTCGTCATCAAGCAGAGAAAGCACGTATCACTCGGGCGGCGAAGTAGGCAATTTAAATTTTGCTCAGACGCTTACTTCTTGTAGGCTTGAGCATCTGTTGCATGCAGTAAATCTACAAGGGCTGCCGGCTTTAGATCCCCTCCGAAGGAAGTAACAAGGACTTTTTCACGGCGAAAGATTACACAGCGCCCTTAAAATTCCACAGATACCATCGACGTTGAACCCGCAAACAGTGTAACAGTATAAACAATAACTGAAGCACTAGGGAATATGCACTAACCGTTACACAACCTAAGCCGCCCTACACCACATGATACTAAAAATACATCCCCATACCATACACTCAACTGCAAAACATTCATGGCTCACGCGGGATTCGAACCCATAGCCACGTACTTAAGAGCACCTGCCTCTACCCCGTCCATCAACACGCCGGCATTGTTACTCGTAGTATGTCGGGAACAAAGTAGTAAAAGTCGCTTTTGAATTCGTTGCAAGAAGGTTAATACACTTACTATACAACAGATGCTGTGCGTACATTACGGTTTATGCTTAGCAGATGACTAGACATGAAATAGGAAGGAGATATTACAGGCATTAAAGCGCTTCATTGGACTATGCGGATGTTACAACAGACACATGGCTCATGAGCAATCCTTACTGCGAACTAGAAACAGTGACGTTCGATCACAATAATAAACTAGTATGAGCAGATAAACTATTCCAGAAGTGGTTGTTGATCAACAGTTCGAAACAGATGAGATTATTTGCTTTCAAAATATGAGTTCGAGGAACAGAAACTCCAGGAAGATAATTCTGACAATTTTCAGGTACGAACTCATAACCTTTAAAACATGCCAAAAACCAAACAATTGAGCAAGACGTGAAAGTTGTAAAATCGTCTTCATAACGAGAAGGTAATGTAATTCAAATGCTTTGGTCCTTTTTAAAAACATAAATATAATCCATTTCTGCACCAAACATAAACACACTATTTACCTATTTAATTCCGATAACAGGATACATTTGTAGGGGAACTTTAACATTCACCAGGCTCCGAAGTATTTCATTCGCGTTTCGTTATTATGCGAAGTTCTCGAGAGAAAATACATTTCATTTTTCAACATTTATCTAACTGTTTTCTTGTTTAAAAGCATTTATTTTCAAAAAGAATATCTTGTAAAAGCATTTCGATGAGATGGCGCACGAGAAACAATTCTGCTCACTCGCTTAGAACCCTTGTATTGGAAATTCGTTTTGTGTTCCGAGGTAAAAATATTGTAGTCTTCGTGTATTCAAATACGTCATCCACGGCTTAAATATCAGATTAACGTGGTTGCCTCCAATAATGTATGGATAGAAGACAAAAGGCATTATTTCCGATCTTGTTACGTTTTTCTCAACGAGAAGTTTGCAGTAAAACAATTCATTAATTATATATATATATATATATATATATATATATATATATTATTAATATATATATACCCCATACACCACACACACAGCACACCCACACCACCACACACACACACATTCAATACATATTTTATTTTCATACTACTTAGCAGTAGAGAAATTATTATTCATTTTCTTAAAATACGCGATATTGGACAGAAAACTCTCATTATAGGGCCTGTAGGAAAAAAGCGTAAATACAGTTGCTAAATTTAGAAAAAAATCCTCTTTACACATAGTATAGCCAGAATCCATGTTTTGTGGGTCCCTGATACCGAAAAATCGAATGACGGCAAACCGTCTGTATGTCTGTCTGTGAACAATGCTAGCGGCTAAACCGTTCAGCTAATTTTCTCCAAAATATTCCTGATATTCCCCAATCGATCTGGCTGGGGCTAATCTGGCGGCTATCATTTTCAACCGATATATTAAATTTTCGGCGTACTTTACGTGAGGCCCCCAGGACATTTTCAAAATTTTCAAAAATGTGTGCCATCATTTTTGATTAAATTTTGTTATTGGATAGTGTGAAGGACATTTAAGAGAATGATGCAGCTCTCATTTCTGATGAAAAACTTCATGAAAGTACATTGTTTTCCTTCGATGAAATACAAAGGTTTAAAAAGGTTAAACTCGAAAATTTGAATTTTTTTGCGTAATTTTGCGTGAAAATACGGACGACAAAGTACGTGCTGTTTTCGCATCACTAGTTTACAACGAAAACCGAAATTGTCTCCCGTGATCGCTGACCGTTGCATCACGACGCGTCGCCAGAGGCTGTGGGCGTCCGGTGTCTCCGGCGGCGCAGACGAGTCCGCAGCGCGAGCGGCCTGGAAAGAAATATCGTCGCGCGCCAGAGCGATCAGCCCGCCGGGCGCTGCTCGAAGAAGCATCCATCGCGGCGCCGGCGACAGGGGTCGCGCACACCGGGACGCGCCGCGGGGGCGGCCGGAGCGGAGGGGGCATGGCGGCGGCGGTGGGTGGCGGACGGAGGTGGGATGGCGGTGGCGGGGCGGGGCGGACGGAGGTGGTGATGCGGCGGTGGCGGTGGCGGTGGCGGTGGCGGTGGCGGTGGCGGTGGCGGTGGCGGTGGCGGCGGCGGTGGCGTGGCGGTGGCGGTGGCGGTGGCGGTGGCGGTGCGGGTGGCGGTGGCGGTGGCGGTGGCGGTGGCGGTGGCTGTGGCGGGGCTGAGACGGAGGCTGGTGGGGGGCGTGGCGGGGCGTGGCGGGGCGTGGCGAGGCGGAGGCGGGAGGCGGAGGCGGAGGCGGAGGCGGAGGCGGAGGCGGAGGCGGTGGCGGTAGGCGGAGCGGGGCGGAGGCTGGCGGAGGCGGAGGCGGAGGCGGAGGCGGAGGCGGAGCGGAGGCGGTGGCGGTGGCGGGGCTGTGCGAGGCTGTGGCGAGGCTGGCGGAGGCGGAGGCGGAGGCGAGGCGGGCGGTGGCGGTGGCGGTGGCGGTGGCGGGGTGGTGATGGCGGTGGCGGTGGCGGTGGCGGTGGCGGTGGCGGTGGCGGTGGCGGTGGCGGTGGCGGTGGCGGTGGCGGTGGCGGTGGCGGTGGCGGTGGCGGTGGCGGTGGCGGTGGCGACGTGGAGCAGAGGCGGTGGTGATGGTGGTGGCGGTGGCAGAGGCGGTAGGAGAGAGGCGAGGGCAGGGTGACGGTATTAATAGCGGAGAGGGGCGAGGAGGAATGTGGAGGTGAGGGCAAGGAGGCGGCTGGTCCGGCGGAGGGGAAAGGTCCAAGCTGGAGCGGTGGCGGGGACTGCAGCGGGGATGGGTGGGCGGCGGAAATGACGGCCGCCACGGGACGGAGGAGGCTGTGGCAGGGCGGGAGGGGGGAGGAGGAGGTAACGATGATGTGGGCGGCGGGGGCTGTTAAAGCGGTGGTGGCAGCGAGGGCGGTAACAGCGTAGGCAGCAGCGACGTAAGCGTCGGCGACGAGGGAGTTTTCGGCTGTTGCGAGGGCGGGGTTCGCCAGATCGGTCTTCGAGGTGGGTGAGGCAGGAGGGGAGAGTGTCATCCGCGGCGACTTCGCGGCGGTGCGGAAGAAGAATTTTTTTTTTCCTAAAAAAGCGGAAGAGGAGAAAGGGAAGAAAAAAACTGCTACGCGGAATCGCTTCGCGGAGGAAGATGGAAATGGTGCCGTCGACCCTTTTCCCTCAGAAAATCGCGGATGGCAAAATACACATGGAGAAGCGAATGTGAAAGGATGTCTCAGCTGAGACAATGATGTTTCCGAAATGACACATTTCATGTAAAATATTCATCCACAAGAACTGACCACTTAAAATTATGAAATTGAAAAATTACAACGTAAACAGAAAGTGTTAAAGTAAAAAAACAACAAGGACAGAAAGAATGCAGTAGAGAGCAATAAAAGCGAAAGTGATGAAGAAGTAGACAGAGGGAAAGGGAAGTAGGGAGAGGGAGAGAAATAGAAGGAAGTGACAGTGAAGGAAAACCAAAACAATACGTAATACAGTGAATTATGAGACAAGTGAAAATGATAAGGACACTTTTCGAAGATAAACAGCAAGCATTTCAATCCATTGCTGCCAAGAGGTTAACTATTGTTAAACGTGCATCTTCTAGAAAGGTTCACCTGTCTCGCTCGCATCACGAATAAAGTGAGTGATAAGAAAAAAGCGGACGAAGAGGGCGCCATTTCAAGGCGCAAGTGGTAAAAGGAAGTGCTGAAGAGGAATAGGGAATAGAGACTTTCCTGAAGCAACACCCAAATACTTTAAATTAATTCACCCGAATTAACTGCACAAGACTCTAAACTTCTACCTTTATGCATACAACATCTATTCATGATAAAATTCATTCTTGCCTTCATTCAATTCACGCCTTCACTAAAAAAGGAATTTATTACAATTTAAAAAATGATTACAATGTCGGGCACAGTCATAAATGTTTTATGATCTTCTCTGAAGATTCCGTTAGTATCAATATCGTACCCGAAAAGATCCTAGGAATCAACTGCCAACACCACGTCGCTATTTTTATTGCCTGCTTTATTTCAGCTGTAGTTGGAGGTTGAGACGTTTCCACAGCATCTTCATAATATTCTTCTATAGACAATAGTGCTATTACTTGTGAGTCTGTAGAAGTAACGATTTTACGCATGTTATCTTCCATTTGTCCAGCAGATAAAGTTCTCATCCACACCTGAAATTAATTTTCCGTCCTTTTGGGTGGTCGAGTGCAGAGGATTTCCTCACGCGAGGATCAAGTAGTATCTCACGGTTCTTTCGCGAATCGCGACCCACGGGAGCTCAAAGCCGTGCGTAATTGAAATTGTTCCAAAAAAAATAATAAAAAACGAATTATAAACCCAACAAACGACGTTTTCGTAATGTAATATCAGTCAAAGCTGGAAATCATAAAAATGGTAACAATAACCGTGATTTCAATACGCAGCGCCTCTGTATAGATAGCGATAGAGTGTGTGTGTGTGTGTGTGTGTGTGTGTGTGTGTGTGTGTGTATGTGTATGTGTATGTGTATGTGTATGTGTATGTTTCACCCACTAAAATATCGTCCAGTCTGAGACAAACAAAATTTCCCCGAGCGAGTTATTGGAAAAATCAGCACGTTCCCAACTGCTTTAACACGTACTACGACTTTTTGAATCGCCTCCGTCTTCACAGTCCCTTCTATGTAGACGGGGGCCGCACCCCTAAGCCTAATTCATCCTGTCAATATTATTCGTCGTGTGCTTTAGCCGTTTCTCAAAAACCCACTTTCGTCGGTGCGGGGGTGGCTCGCCGGCGGGGAGTGCGTCCCCAGAATAAACGAGCGGCGCCGCAATTCAATAATTCATCCCGAGCCGTCGTCGTGGCGCTCCACTTCGAGGGCTAGCCCTCCCACTCACCGCTCCCACTTCCCTCTCCCGCTCTCAATGCCTGGGCTCGGACTCGCCGACCAGCTTACATGGATCATGACATTAATGGATGTTACAGTAGTGCTTCTGACCAGGAGGTCCTAGGGATCGAGTGCCGATGGTTTTCGAGACTAGCTACATAGCTAGATCAAATTCAGTCGCTGTCTGGAGAAGAATTCTAGCGACCGGCTGCACTGATCGGTTGTTTCCTGTGATTTCTCCTACCAGCACCAGGCGAATGCCGGAGCAGAACCCAAACAAACGGACCACGGAACGTAGGAAATCTTTCCTTCCTCTTCCTTGTCCTATCCTCAGTCCTTACAGACACTTACGAACACACATGCACTACGCGACCACACATGCCGGGAGACTAGTCAAAAGCTTGGAGAGCGGTGGTGCCCCGCTGGTAAGAGATATCTGGTGTGGAGGAAACCCACAAGCCCACGGGTAGGACGACGCGGGATCTCGCCATCCAGCGGGGAAAAAGACCACTCACACCTCCCGCGATACCGGTAGCGGTAGCTCAGTGCATCAACTGATGTCACTGCAGCGCCTCTAACCGGGAGGTCCTAGGTTCGAGTCCTTGAGTTCGGTGGATTTTCGACACTAGCTTTTCAGCTAGGTCGAATTCAGTCGCTGTCTGGAGGACAATTCTAGCGGCCGGTTGCTCTGATCGGTAGTTTTCCGTGGGTTCTCCGATCAACACCAGGCGAATGCCGGAGCAGTACCCTACCAATCGGGTCATGGACCGCGCGCGATCTGTCCTTCCTTAAAAAGCGCCGAAGAAAACGTCCGGAATGGGCTTTCGGAAAGGCTTGGGCTCACGAGCAAGAGGGGGGGGAAACCGTTTTTGACCTGGCCATGAACGCAGACACCGTAAATGCTTGAATTTCGAGAACTTGCCGCCCTCAATCCCCAGTCAGCGAGTGCCAGCTGAGGCCCGCCGGGCTATAACGCGTCGAGTTCCGATGTCTGTCGTCAAAAGAGACCCTTCTTGCTATTCTCGTGCTCATTCTCAGGATATTCCCGTCGGGAAATAGTTATTTATGAAGCGAGTGGTAAATGTGGTATTTTATTTTGCGAGAAGGAAATGTTGGGACATGTGGCCGATAGGTAGAGTCGTGCACTCCACGAGCAAAATAAAACCAATTTTATCACGTGTGTCAAACACATTTTGTTTACACAGCCTCACTGACTTTCATTTTATTTTAAGTATACAAATAACTTCATTGGGTTCCATGCAACATTAAGATCGGTTGTAGCTGATAGACGAAAGTAGTTAATTTTTTGTTGAATTCCGTTTTATTTAAACATTTGAGCAACGTCACACTTTTAGCTAAAAACTATGCTAAAAAATGCTAAAAACTTAACTTTTAGGTCGCTGCTCAGTTACGTATCTCCAGAAATTATACTATGAGAATTGTTGATAAACCTATGAACAAAGCTTAACTTCTGCAGGATTGCTTTAACATAATATATTTTTTTTTAGTTTACTTACCTAATATATTAATGTAAAAAGAAAATATTGCCATCGCCTTACACACTTGTTGGACTGGCTGTTATATCAGAAATGTGTTCCGCGCAGTAAATGTCATCCATAATCCAATCCGTCTTTCGAAATTGTTCAAGGCAGTCTTAGTCTCCCCGAAAAGGACTAGAACTTGGGTCTGCTCTTTAAAAAATTGTTCCACAAAAGACGCGATACATGACCTCGATTTTATAAAGATTGTTATAGCGAGAAAAGCGCACATATACATTATAAAACCTGAACAGTTCGTTTACCAAACCCAAGACATACTTGCAGAATGGAATAAAGTACTCAATTCTCACAAAGGAATTAAAGGAGAAGGGCTGTAATAACCAAGATTGATTAAATATATGCCGAAGCCCTCTCAAGATACAAGAATATGTGAGATGACACCAGAGTATACTAAAGTTTTTAACTTAAGAACACTAAGTTACCTAATTTCTTTGTTAAAATAAATTTGCTGACTCTCCATTTTTTAAGTTTTAAGAGTTTTAAGTTCTTTTGCACGTTCTAATCAATCCCTCTCCGCAGGTGCCTCAACACACTTCTTACACACTTCTAAGCCATGCAGAGGGTTGAAAAATTATCAGTTCTTGCCAATGAACATGTAGTGAGATATTTTATATAACGATGTCACACATGTGGAATTTGCCCCTGACTGCTAGGCAACTTATTCGGCAAAAGTGGTGGGCAGGTCGTATTCTGGCGCATTCAAGGAGATTTCACGAATTTGCCAAACTCCAGTGCACAAGAGTTACCTAACAATCAGATGCATGTATGAATCTATTATATGAAATTTTCCGCTCCATTTTTGTTCACAAAAAGTGACCATTTCATCCCCTTTACATGCTCAAGAGATTTGTAATATTTATTCTGAGACACGTATTATTTCTTGATAGTAAAAAGCTGTCAATGAAATTAAACGTAGGGAAATTAAAGGCGAGAGCAGGGAGAAATTCTCAAAATGCATAGGGAACTCATTCCTTCGCGAGGTCAGGTGTAATCCATTGCGCAGCAATAAGACGCCGCCGCCACCCTCTTCTCCACCGCTTTTTCGATCTTGCGCGCGCAGGCTGGTGCACCTGCCCTGGCCCACCCCTCAGCTGCGCATTTGAGAGAGGAGCGATGTAGGATGAGGGCAGGAGCGAGAGCCGCACTAATTCCACACGCGGGGCCCCGAGCGTCGAACGCTGAATTAAAGCGGTTACCTCGGTCGTCGATGGTGATGGAAACAGAGGTGACAGGGTGGCGGGGGCGCAGGTAGCGGAGGCGAAAGGGAGAAAGAAGGGCGTAAGTGGACTAAAGGGGGCGAAAGAGGTCGAAAGGGGGCAAAAGGGAGACGAAAGGGAGACGAAAGGGAGACGAAAGGGAGACGAAAGGGAGACGAAAGGGGACCAAAGGGGACGAAGGAGACAAAGGGACGAAAGGGGACGAAAGAGGACGAAAGGAGACGAAAGGGGGATAAGGGACGAAAGAGAGCGAAGGCGAAGGGGACGAAAGAGGGCGAAAGGGACCGAAAAGGGTGAAGGGGCGAAAGGGGGCCAAAGGGAGAGAAGGGGGCGAAGGGGGGGCGAAAGGGGGGCGAAAGGGAGCGAAAGGGGGACGAAAGCTGGGGGGCAAAAGGCGGCGACAGGGCTGGCAAAATGGGAGGCAGGGGTGGCGTGGGAGGAAGGGGGTGTAGGGCGGGCATGGTGACGGAGTGGGACAGGATGGCAGCGCCGACCGTACGCGGCGAATTATCCGCAGGTAATTGACGAGGAAGGCAAGGCAGGCAGGAGTGAGTACCAACAAAGCCGCATCAAAGGCAGACGGACGAGCGCTCCGCGTAACCACCAACTGGATAAAGACCGATTGAGTGACAGCCGCGCGCTCCGGGACAGACGCTCGCTTTGGGAGGTGCAGGAGATTCTCGACCATGCAAAACTCCACAATTCGCAAAATGCTGCAACTCGAAATGCTCATGTTAATAACAATGACATATTCTCGAACATAATAATTCGAAATATGATTCGTGAATTACTACTAGGATATGAATCTCTGAAAATATTCAAGCACACTTTCTCAATAAATCACAAGAAATTCCTTACATTCTGCACTTGATAAAAGTGCTAATATTTTTAATTCCAAGTTGTTGATTCTAAGTAACTTTCTTTTACAATTTAAAAATTCAATAAATAATCTAACGAAACTTAATTTTAAATCGATATCAACATTTTAAAATATTACAATGACTTTCTTGTAAATCATGCAATAAGACAACTGATATTCCGTTGCATCATATTTTGTTGCTCTTCAGTAATGCATTGAGCCATCTTTGCCGGTGAAATCCATTTGGAAGTTACAATATTTGTGTTGAAACGAGAAAAAACGATGAAAGAAACCAATTATTCGTTGCATTTGCAATATAAAGAAAATTTTTATTATGCTATTTTAAATGGAATGCAATTTTTGTAAATCTTCAGAAGAGTCTTCTACTTGTTTCAAATCAAATGGAATACGTTTTGCAATTATCACCCACGTACACAACGTTCATGGCATTTCCTTTCAACCAAATGTCATTTTAATTCGTTATATTCTTTCTTCAAATGAATGAGTCTTCGAAAAACTTTTGAACTCTGCTCTATCATGACATTAAAACACGGCCGGGTTAAGGATCACCAACAATGATGAACGCCGACCCCCACATTATTCAATGGCATGATTCACATGAGCACCGCGCTTTGAAAGTGAAATGCACCATTAGAGATTCAGCATTATTCCACTTCATTACGCTCCTTTCGCAACTAATGAGCAGATCGTATGACGGGTATGTTACGAAACTTCTCTTCCATATTCAATCCTCTAGTCCATTTTTTATATTTGTAAATTAGAAGATTTGTTGAAATAAGTGGATGAATATTAAATATTGATAAAACCGATTTAACCCAAATGGTCGTAGTTTTTGGTTTAGAACCAAATTAGTAACCTCATAGAATCGGGCAAACTGAAAGCTCCTAAATCTGGTAAATACTTAATTTGCTGGAAATGGGAGGTTACTGTTTTCCGGATACTACTATGTCAACAATTTTCTAGTTGCCTGCAACAAAAAAGGCGCTACAGCATCGTTTTATCAACATTAACATTTATTTTATCACATCTTAAAGTGGATAGCTAGTTATCAGTGTTGAAGTGCTTCGAATATTTTAATTATTTCCTGCGCTCAGCGAAACAACTTGTAATAAGTTATCCACCCGCTTTAAACACCTACATCCTCTTTAAATTATCCAAACAAACAGTGTCAAGCTGCTTCTTGAATAAAATCTCCCAATCAGTACGTAATTTCAACATGACAAAATAAAGCTTTTAAGATGAATGACTGTTGCATTTCGAACGCCCAAGGCACATTGTAAGAGACAGAAGAGCTACCAGAAGGATCAAGCCCTCTGGAAAGAAAAGAAACAGAGCAAGTAGGGCACACGCCACGTTTCCTCAATGGCCAGCGGATGGGCTGCGCCAGGCGGTAGCTTTACGACCTGCACGCCGCGACCCACGCAGCCGCGTCACGTCACGACACGGCAGGGCACGACAAGGCACGCGCCAGCTGCGCGCGCGCGCACTTCGCCCGCAGGGCATGGCGCACCTCGCTCCAACCACTGGCACAAAAGTTTTATTTTAAACCCCGATCGGGAGGCTCGGAATTGAATCGCAAAATTCCAATTACTTGCACCGTATGATAATCTCCAATTTCGCCGTCGGGGAGCGCGGGGCTGGGCGCGGGAATGAGTGCGGGAGGGAGAGGGCAGGTTTTTACAATTACTCTGCTGCCGGGCGGTTCAATGGTGCTCAGTAACGGGCGCGACCTGCAATGCGGACGGACGCCAGCGGCACTACACCGGCACATCCACCGCCCTCGCCATCACCGCCACCGCCCAACGCCTAGCTGACCATCGCCACTCCTTCATGGCTCCCCAAGCCCCTGCCGTCGCCCACCGCCGTCACCCCATCGCCCACCCCATCCCATCGCCCACCGCCATCGCCCACCCCGTCGCCCACCGCCTCGCCCACCGCCTCGCCCACCGCCTCGCCACCGCCTCGCCACCGCCGTCGCCCACCGCCGTCGCCCACCGCCATCGCCCACCGCCATCGCCCACCGTCATCGCCCACCGCCATCGCCCACCGCCATCGTCCACCGCCATCGTCCACGGCCATCGCCCACCGCCACGCTGCTGGTCATTTCGACAGCGCCCTGGATTAAGCCGGGACAGCGTGTGGCCAGTATGGCAGCATTTAGCGCGTGTTGCGACTGTTCCACAGTCCCTGTAAGTGCCGCTGGGCGACTCCTCGTAATGGCGCGAGTTGCACGCGGCGCTCGCGCTGAGCAATGGACTGCGCGCCAGGTGGACGACACGGCGCGATGCTGATGCAGCGCGAAGGACGCAGCAGGGAGCGGAAGCAAAAAGCTTACGGGGGGAGGCAGAAGACCACGTCGAAAGTAATGAGGAGGATCGCAAAGAAAGGTGGGGTGCGACGGTAGGGCGAGAGCAGAAATGAGGACGCGCGTGGCTCGGTTGAGCTGACAATGTCAGAGCGACGTCGAGGGCACAATGAAAACGGTGGAGATACAATGGTCTGGGGTCGAGCAAAAAAAGGGAAAAAGGGAAGTGAATTGACTCTCGTAAAATGTGGCAGGATAAATGCGTGGCGAAGGGGGTCTAGATGGAAAGGGATGACTTGAGGGCGAAATCAAGGCAAGACATCGATCTAGGAGGATCTAGGGCGGCGGCGGCGGATAGCAAGAAACGAGGGTGCGGTTGCAAGTGGAAGGAGGACCCGTTTCGCAGGGGCCGAGGCGAGACTTGAAGTGGAAGTGTCGTGAGTGGAAGTTGCAGAGCAAACGCGAAAACTACTCTTTACACAAAGGCGGGTAGCGTGGGGAGGGTGCAGGTAATTTGATGAAAAACTTGTGCAGCAACACCATTTAAAGGAGTGCCGATCACTGCGGGTTTGTCGATGGAATTCGGATGTCACGGTAGGCGTAATGGGAAGGAGAACTACACCGGACAGACAGTCGCAGAGTTCGGCGAGCGCCGGTCTTGGGCCGGCGATGGGATCAGCGGATTGGGGGAATCAGGGGGTGGTGAAGTGTTTGGGGGGGGGGGGGGGGAGAGCAGAGACGAGGACGGGGCGGGGCGGGGAAAAGGGAGCGACGGGCGGGGGGCCAGCAGGGAAGGGGGCGGGGAGGAAGGCGAGGGTGGAGGCGGGGTACAAGGCTTCGAGGAAGAGAGGGCGAGCGTGAATGAGGCCAGCGCCGAGCAGCGGCGGGCCCCGGGGGCCGCCTCCCGTGTGTGATGGGCGTGGGCGGGGGAGCTCAGGCACCAACTGCCACAGACAGTTTCGCCAGGGAAGAGTGGGGGCGCGCTCAGAGTGGGGCAAGCGGCGACTGGGGGAAAAGAAAATCAACACCGGGAAATTTGGTGCGCATTACCACTTCGTACGAGTTCTTTAAAAATTATATGAGATTTTTGTATGTTTGATGTTGAATATTATGTACTATAAAATGAAATTATTATACCGTATTAACAATGGAATGTTTGAAAATGCGAATGGAATTTTCTGTTCATTAAATTACATTTGTTCTGAAATTGTATGGATGATAATAATAAAAGCCTAAAACAAATGAGCGAACTTTCCCTTTTGCGATTTTCATTTCATAAATTGTGCTGCTATTCATAAACAGAGGAGTTAAAAACGAATAATCCGGAAATATTGTTGAAGAGAATGATGTACTCCATCTATTTTATTTCCAAAAGAAACAAACGCTTTTTGAGGATTTCTGTAAAGAAATTACGGGAAGATGGCAGTTTTGTAAGATCTACTGTAAAACATCACAATACCCTATAAATGTGGCATTGATTGCTAGATAGCAAAATATAAAGCTTTAAAAACTTGGCAAGAGCACATGCAATCTACAATATGCCTTACATGGAAAATAGTGATGCAACTTCGATAACAATATATCGATGTTAAAAATTAAAACATCGATATCGACTAAAAACCACTGATAATTTTAAAGCTGGTTTAGTAACCTCCAGAATTAAAATTCGTGTGCAACAAAAATTAATTTGACAGCGGCCGTGTTTATTAATTCATAATTAAGATTTAACCGAACAGATAGTTAAAATATAATTAGAACAAAGAGAAAAACAGCCTGAAAGCTTGAGAGTCCAGGGTCATCTCAAAGGGTCAGTCTTCGGTTCGCCGGATAAGAGTAGGGGAAGCACATTAATGGCGCATATGTTGAAGGTCTCTCCATGTGCGAAAATCGTAGAAAGACATTGGAAATACCAGGACATCGGGGTCATCTCGGGCAAGAGATTGTTCGATGACGGTGGTACACACAGGGTTTGTTTGGTTCGAAAACATTAAATAACAGTGTTAAAAGTTATTATTTCATATCTTAACTATTACAATCAAGCGAGCTCAAAACATCGATGTTTTGAAAACGTCAAAATCGGTGTCGCTTCTCTCGTGCCAAAACACATTACTACTGGGCTTTACTTGAAAATTATACGTTTTAATCTTATTATATGTTTCAAAACGACAATTTTCCAAGGGCGGAATGTTCGCATGGACCTGAATAGTTTGAATTTTTACTATGATTTTGCAAATGTAATTTCGTCTAAATACGAACATACATATACTTTACAAAGAAAGTCCGTCACACTAACATCTATCATCGAGCTTACAATAGAGATCGGGTTCACTAAAGAGATATTAATAATAAATAAATAAATTATTTATTTTAGTGGAGTAAGGAAATTACGATGGAGTTATTTCTTTATAATTAATAAATAAACAACTCCATCGTAACTACACAGTTCACTTCAATATGAATGGAAGTTGAGTTAATTGTGAGTTTTCTTTCCCTTATGTAAAAAATGTAGGGGCGTTAATATGAAACACTAGCATTCTGTTTTAGAACTATCAATGAGTGTTTATAGACTTATTGTCAAAACTGAAAAACCTTGTTTTCGACGTCAGTTTCGAGTTGGCCGTTGAAAATTATTAATATATTAAAATAAAAAAAGTAACGTCTGAAGAGCCAGGTGATCTTATTCTCTCTGTCAGTAGGGACTAACACCTAGTGGAAGTAATGGTGAGGAATGGAATGAAAATTTTGGACAAGGGAAAGTGTGACAGATGAGTATGAAACTAAAACCATTCAAAATCCAAAAATCGCAGCAAAAACTTCGGCTAAGAGTAGTTACTTTCGAAACTTCTTTTTCCTAGGGCTTTTATCCAGCCGACAGTCGATTACCCTGTGCGTTCCGATGGGACGCATATTCCACCATATACTAGACAGCAACACATTTGCGGGCTCCTCTAGTCCTCCTAAGGGCAGCAGAACACGAGTGCTTCCGCGACAACACACACACGAGAGACAACGGACAAGTAAACCATGCCCAAAGCGGTTCTCGATCCCGTGACCCTTCGGATTGAAGGGCTGTGGCGGTACACGCTCTTAGCTACGTCGACCATTCAGGACGGCTTAATTCGACTACCTCGGCCATTCAGATTTAAAACTTTATTGCTAAAATCCTGATCGCTGGCGCTTCTTACGGTAAGTCCATCAACAAGTCGAGGAATCTATAATCAATCCAATGGATTATCGCGATCCGCTGTTCCATGGAGGAATGAACACTTCTATGAGGTATGCAGTATAGGGAAACTAACTGCACTACACAATTGAACAAGAGTAACTCTGCGTATCTTCCCGTACTGGAACCAAGAAATCATTTTGGACCTCATATTAATGTAGGTCACGAAAAGAGGAGCAAATATTAAAAGTTGGCAACATGCTAATTGGATTGTTTTTGTAAAAAAAATCGTAATACTTGCATCATTATAATATTTCATGCACAATTAGTTTTCATTGGAACTTGTGTTCGTACCAACCTCCTGCCGTGTGATTGACAACGCGTGCAGTTCTGCACAATGAACCGTCGTGAATTCGTCCGCCAGATCAGAATATCTATCCTGTGTATCGTACATTGTCCCCCGACAGAAACAGAGAAGCACAGACCTCGTTCACGCAACGAAATCGGGGGAGGACCCGAGAAATGCGAGCGAATCCAGGGCGCCTCCGGCCAGCGCAATAGAGACATTCCCCCCTCGAGGGCGCCAGGGGGTGGAGCCGGGCTGCACGGGAGCGCCCATTGCGCCGTCATTCATTTATGTAAGCCGTTGGCTGCCTTCCACGGCAAGCAGTGCCGCCGCCGCCGCCGCCGCCGCCTCCTCCACCGCCGTCGCCGCCGTCGAAAACATCGCCATAAACAAGGCCGGTCGCAGGGTAACGGCGGGCGCCATTACCATAACCGGAGCGGAGCGGCGCGGGCGAAGGCCACGAACGCGGACCGCGATGGGTGAACCGCCCCTCCCCCCTCCGCTACCCTCCCCGCCCAGCCCTTCAGGAGCCATCTTCCCCGCGCGTCCGCGGAAACGGCTGCTTCTAGTGCTCCTGCAGGCCGCAACGGCCAGCCGTTAGTGCGCCGCCGCCGCCACATGGCAGGAGCAGGCCCCCGCAGGAGGGGAATGGCAGGGAAGGGGTGCAGCCTATACTTATTAGGACCTGCGAACGTGCGCCATCGCCAAGGCGACGGGCCAGAAGAAAAAGGAGGAGGAGACGGATGATGACAAAAAGACGGGGAAAGGGTACGGAAGAGACAGTATTCGAAAATGGACAAAAAGTCGGAGAATAAATGGAAGAAGAAGAAGAAGAAGAAAAAAAGGAGAAAGAGGAGAAAAGGTGTTGCTGACATTGTCAGTAGTTGTTTGAAGTGAAAGCACGATAGCGTCTAGCGTTCCACTCGTGAACGGGTAGGGGAGAAAAATCGCTGGGCGAAGATAGCATCAAGAGACTTGAAAGTGGATGGAGCAGTATGAAAATGCTAGAAATATAATTCTGGTTTCCGCGGGACAGTCATAAAAGAAAACGAAGAGCCATAGATGGACCCACGCAAGGCAAAAACCGTTATTGTGAAGAACTGAGAGGCAAGATAATGAAGATGTACCGCAGAGGAGAAATTGGGGGTTTCAAAAGGTTGCTGGCACAGAAAGAACCGGATAGTGAGAATACACGGTTGAGGCAACGTGTAAGGAAATGGAAGGGAAGAAAGTAACGACGAAACCCGATTCGGAGAACCAACGACCTCCCCATTGCTGCACTCGATGCGCTGACTCTTCCGGAGACGGGCATCGTTTTTTGCGCGTCGTTTCGCTTCGATTTCTAGAGCACCGTAGAATAGAGAAGCTGCAGACCCGAGTGTCGAATCAAGAAGCAACGAATGTTAATCGAGATATCACTCACTTTAGGTTCCAGTCCACGACAGTTCGAGATTCGAAAAGTAGTAATGAACAACAGTGGCAAACCAAAAAACTTAAAACAATGCGGAGAAATGAACCTTCCTTGAAAACTGAAAATAAATTATAGATTTTCATGTTTCAATTACTTGTTGATTTCCGTAATCATGATCATTGCATTTGAGGCAATACAGGAAGCACTAATAATGTATTGATCTAATTGTTTCAAAAATGTATTCCATAAATATTAAAGGTTCTAATCTATATATGTTGCTTTGTATGGACGTTATAGTTCTTCCCATTTAAAGCAGGGTCGTGAACAAAAAAGCTAAATGCCTATAGCCCGAAAATGGATAACAAAGTTGGCGTCGAATGTACAACACTAAATATTCCAGGAATATCATTTCATCGAAGATTATTTACAAAACGCCTGATGACATAAATGAAGTATGGACAAATGCAATGAATCAATTCGGCGAAAGACTGATTTACAGTAATAAAAGTGGAATAATAGATGCCCCCAGAAATGTTCATTCATGCTCCGGAAAACCATTCATAAATTGTACAACTTTGGCGAGTGTTTAATATGTAAAATAATTTTCAAGACATTTTAACTGTTTGCCCTTCAATATTCGGTAATCGTGGGAGAGGCTTTGATTGTTAGTGATTCCGGGCGTGTCGATTACTAGGCCCATTAGTCCCGTAAGTGTAATGTATGTTGTTTCGGGAGGCGGCGGTGATCTTTCCCCACTGGATGGCAAGCAGAGAGAGCACAGATTGTACCCTGTCATGACACTTTTGCTTTCACCTCTGAATACCCCCAATAAATTTATTGTGAACGATTCATGCATTTCATATGCCATCTGTGATGTAACAAGTCCGTACTAATTAACATAAGAAAAAATAGTGAAATGTCACGAGATATATAGCTAAACAGATGAAAATGACGACATAAATACGAGTGTAAAGAATTTATTCTTTTGACCTACAGAACACAAAACAATTAACTATCAGTATATTTTTGAGAGTGATCAAGCTTGAATTATGTCAGAAGCTGAATTCTTACTATGAGATAGTATCTTTGTAATTGGTGCCAGAATGACACACTTCCTGTTGGGCATTAGAAACAAACGGCATTTTCCATCAAAGAGAGATGATCAGAATTCGTCCTTAGAAAATAAATTCCATTTAAAACACGATTTCTTATTTCAAAACCTGCTAGCAATCACTCAAATATTGAAGATGTAACAAACAAAAAAACAGTGATATATTCATCATATCATACATATTCGAAAGCCGGAATTCGTTGAAACAATTCTGGAAAGAGAAAAAAATTCGTGCGATCTGCAAAGAACAACTTCTTGAAAGTTAGAATTTTAAATGATGCTTTAATATTTTAATGAAACCGGGAAATCTCAAAGAATAAATTCAGAATAGCAGATAGACTGAAAAGAAACCTTTAAAAGAACAGTTAATCCGGAAATTTCTGAAGACACAATGAAACAATATCTGAAACGAATGAGTGCACACAAGACACTATACAATAAGAAACGTCTTTTTGACGAATCTATTATGCAGTACCTTAAAATACAATAGGCGTTTTAAAGAGATCGCGAGAAACAGTTCAAAAGACTAAAGAAAAGGAGATGAGATGATTCAAGAGGAGGGAAGGGAATGGAAAAGAGTGGGAGGGCGGAGAGGCGCTGGGAATGGAAGGAAGATTGTGGCGAGTAACTCAGGCGGGAGTGGCTGAAGAATGCAAGGGAAACTGCATTTTGATGGCTGGTCGCGACGCTGAAGGGGACGGTGGGTGATCTCCCAGGGCAGAAGAGGCAGCGACATGCGGTGAGCAACGGAGGATAGGGATCTGGAAGGAATAGCAGAGGAGTGAAAAACGAGAAGAGAGCTAACGAATGTGAAACCAGAGCGGATTGCGCTGCATGCAATGACGTTAAACAGAGATGGATCAAAATGAACGACGAAGAGCAGTAATGAATATGAAATGATAATAATGGAGGTTGAGGAAGTCACAGTGATGCACGAGACTGAAACACAGATCCCTAAGGGCGTATGAAGGACGCAGTGGTGATTTCCGCGGTAAGCTCCCTGGCGGGAGACGAGTGGTAGTAATTCGTTTCTGACAATGGCAAGTATAGGAGGAGTGGTGTGAGACAACCAACACTGGGGGATACGTGGTGTCTGATGTTGGGAGGCGGGGTCAATGGGGGGGGGGGGTAGAAAGTACAGAGGGCGATGGGCAATGGGCGATGGGGGAAGGGCAAGGAAGATGGGCATGAAGATGGGCAGTGAACGATGAGCAATGGACGATGGGCAGTGAACGATGGGCAATGGTGGCAGGTAGGGGTGGTGGTGGGTGGGAGTGGTGGTGGAGGTGTGGGTGGTGGGTAGGTGGGGTAGGGTGGTGGGTAGTGGGTGGTAGGTGGTGGTGGGAGTGGGTGGTGGGCAGTGGGTGGTGGTGTGGTGGTGGAGTGTGGTGGTGGTGGGTAGTGGGTGGTGGGTAGTGGGTGGTGGGTGGGGTGGTGGGTAGTGGGTGGTGGGTGTGGTGGGTAGTGGGTGGTAGGCAGCGGGCGGTAGGAGGTGGGCAGTGGCCAGTGGGTTATGATCAGCACGCTGTGGCAGTTGACAGTGGGCGATGGGTAGAGGGCAGAAGGAAATGGACGGTGGGCGGTGGGGAGTAGGCGGCGGAAGTAGGCGGCAGGCGAAAGGCGATGGGTGGTGGGCGAACGCGGGCGATGGACAAGGAGATGCTCCACGAAGTGCTTAGCGGCCGCTCGCGCTCGCACCAAGCGTAAATAAAAAGACGGGCATGACGCGAGTATTTAAAGTTTAATGATCTAATGAATAAAAACATCCACGCCCGGCATGGCCGGCGGCGGCGGCAACGGCGAAGGCGGCGGCGGCGCAGAGCCTTCCTACGTTTTTGTGGTGGGTGTGGTTGGTGTGTGTGGGTGTGTTGGGGTGGTTGTGTGGGGGGTGTGGTTGGTGTGGTGTGGGTGGTGGTTGGTGTGGGGTGGTGGTGGTGTGGTGTGTGTGTGTGGTGTGGTGTGGGTGGTGTGGTGGGTGGTGTGTGGTGGTTGTGGTGTGTGGTGGTGGTGTGGTGTGTTGGTGTGTGGTGTGGGTGTGGTGTGGGTGTGTGTGGTGGTTGGGGTGGGGGTGAGCGTGTGCTCGTGTTGTAGCGCTGGTTGGTGGTCGTGGCGCGTCGGCATGTGAGATGTGGGGCTGCGTGCGTGGGAGGGAAGGGATGGTGGTGTGGGGGTGCTGGTGCGTGTGTGGTGCTGGGTGGGTGGTGGTGTGGTGTGGTGTGGTGTGTGGTGTGGTGTTGGTGTTGGTGCTGGTGCTGGTGTGGTGCTTGGTGTGGTGTTGGTGCTGGTGCTTGGTGTGGTGTGGTGCTGGTGTTGGTGTTGGTGCTGGTGTGGTGTTGGTGTGGTGTGATGTGGTGTGGGGGTGTGGTGGTGGTGCTGGTGGTGGTGGTGGTGGTGTGGTGTGGTGTGTGCGGTGGTGGTGTGTGGTGGTTGGTGGTGGTGGTGGTGTGGTGGTGGTGTGGTGGTGTGGTGGTGGTGTGGTGGTGTGTGGTGGTGGTGTGGTGTGGTGGTGTTGGTGGTGGTGTGGTGTGTGGTGGTGTGGTGGTGCTGGGGTGCTGGTGGTGGTGCTGGTGGTGTGTGTGGTGGTGTTGGTGGTGTTGGTGGTGGTGTGGTGGTGTGTGGTGGTTGGTGGTGGTGTGTGGTGGTGTTGGTGGTGTGGTGGTGGTGTGGTGGTGTGGTGGTGTTGGTGCTGGTGTGTGGTGGTGTTGGTGGTGGTGTGGTGGTGGTGTTGGTGGTGTGGTGTGGTGTTGGTGTGTGGTTGGTGGTGGGGTTGGTGCGTGGTGGTGGGTGGTGGTGGTGCTGGTGTGGTGTGGTGGTGTTGGTGGTGGTTATGGGTGTGGTGTTGGTGGTGGTGTTGGTGGTGGTGTTGGTGGTGGTGTTGGTGGTGGTGTTGGTGGTGTTGGAGGTGTTGGAAGTGGTGGAAGTGTTGGTGGTGGTGGCGGCGGCGACAGTGGCGGTCGCGGTGGTTGTGGCGGTAGTGGTGGGGTGGTGGTTGCGGTGGGGGTGGCAGGCGAGCAAACAATTGCCCGTGGCGGCGCAGGGTAGCTCAAGGCGAGGGAAGAGTCGTGAGCAGGGAAAGAAATGAGAAGCGCTCGATCCTTTTAACGCGCGACGGCTTCGCGGTGAACGCGACGGCGGTCCAGTTTACACTGGACGGGTTTTATTTCATTCCCAAACCGGATTGGTAGGTCATAAATTATTCATTAGGAAACAACGAGATAGACCATTGATATCCATACACTTCCATTGTTATTTTAATAGCTTGAACAACTGTACACATCACACTTCACTAGCAGGAGCCGATGATGCCGCTCTTCATTGAATTAGATGTAATTATTGCTCATAATGAGATGGTAATTTTCTAAGAACTAAATGGCATCGTGATAGTTGTAGCAGCCGTACAATGTGGACGAAGCGGGAGATCCTACTCATGACCAAACATTCTGCGAAGGTTATAAACGTACGTAATACCCGTTTTTCTGCATTGCTACATTAATTACATAATTAAAATTTTCAGTACATTAATCATTAAATTGTACAGGAATTAAGTTTCGAAAGAAGAAGATTTTAACACATTTCTTTATTTGTAAACCACTGAATCTAATTAATTTCGCCTACAACATAACATGCATATTGCGGAGCCGGGTGGTTGCGGTGTGTGCCGAAGTGCTACCGACATAGAAATAAGAAGTCCGCGGTTTCGAACCCCTCCACGATCTAGACGGTGTGTGCCGTGTCATGGTGGGGCATTTTCAAACCATATTGTATCCACTAACAAGATAACCATGCCTTCCTTTTACTGACACAGAGATAGGGAGAGTAGGTATGGCTGCTAGAGGGCAGGTGGGGAATGCACCATCCGTGGAGTTACGACTGGCAACATGTGCGCCATCACTGGACCGCAAAGGGCCGAACGGGCAATGCGCCATGACGATATCGCAGGCTGGGGTAAGTGGCTCGAGGTTGTAAAATGTTCGATATACAAGTTACATGTACACATGTATAATAATCAAGGCAGGAAAGACAGTATAAGCCCAACGGGTAACCGAAATTAAAAAGCTCAATACTGGTAAAGCACATAGGAATCAAACAGCCCCTGTCCGTTCTTCGTGCATCCGTTACACAATTAGACAACTTCCATTCCACCAATCGAGAAAAATGAGGTTTCATTCGGCTCATCTCTGTCTTTTCATGGTGAACTGATCATTTGAACACGGGTTAATCCTAAACTTTTTAAAGAATCTATCTAAAAATCTTGATTTTGTGCTTTAAGCAAGTAAAGTACGTTCGGAGATACTAACGATATCTACAGAAGTAATCAATAGCACAATCGACTCCCCACGACAAGACAAATCATTTGTGACAATTCTTAGTCGATTCCCTCCAGGCTATTATGGAAGAATTCTAGAAGGTCACATATTTTTGATGGTTTCAATACATTGGTGAAACACTTAATCACTACACCCTCTTTCCGGTATTTGGATGACACGTTACGATTGATTCATTAGCGTGACGATAATATAAACCTAATTATGTAAAACAATTAAACAAAGATTTAAATCGATACTTTATTTGTCCGAAAACGGTGAGCCGGGCAACTTTAATATGCTTAACATTTACTTTTATGATGAACTGGCAAAGTATAAATAAAACTTTTGAACATGAAAATACCGGGTGCCCCACTAAGCTAGTGACAATAATTGCAGCAGGAAAACAGACTTGCGGAACACCTGCTGGGGTCACGTCCGTGGCCTCCGGATAGCGCACCACCCGGCAGCGGAGCCGATCCCTATCTAGGCGTAAAGCGCGGAGCTGCAGTCCGCGGAATCGCTATTGTTTCAGGGAGAGCGCGCGCGGCGGGCGGCTGGGCGGGCGGGGCGGGCGGTGCGCAGCGGGGGTGCGGCTGGGTGGGGTGCGTCTGGGCGGGGTGCGGCTGGGCGTGGTGCGGCTGGGCGTGGTGCGGCTGGGCGGGGTGCGACTGGGGGGGTGGGCTGGGCGGGGGGCTGGGCGGTGGGCGGTGGGGGGGTGGGCTGGCGGGGCGGTGCGGCGGGCGGGGTGGCTGGGCGGGGTCGGCGGGTGGCGGGCGGGTGGGCGGGCGGGTGGGCTGGGCGTGGCGCGGTGCGCGGGGTGCTCGGGGGCTGGGCGGGGAGTGGCGGGGTGAGGCTGGGCGGTGAGGCTGGCGGGGGGGCGTGGGGCGCGGGTGAGGCTGGGCGGGTGCGGGCTGGGCGGTGGGCTGGCGGCGGGGTGCGGCTGGGGTGCGGTGGGTGCGGCTGGGCGGTGCGGCTGGGTGGCGGTGCTGGCGGGGGTGGCGGCGTGGGCGGGTGCGGCTGGGTGGTGGTGCGGCTGGGCGGGGGTGCGGCGGTGGGCGGGTGGGAGGCTGGGCGGGGTGGTGGGCTGGGTCGTGAGGCTTGCTGGCTGGGCGGGTGAGGCTGGGCGGGGGTGGCCGGCTGGCGGGGTGGCGGCTGGGTGCGGTGGGTGGCGGGCTGGGCGGGGAGGGGCCGGGGGCGGGTGTGGTGGGTGTGGGGTCGGTGCGGGGTGGGGCGGGGGCGTGGTGGGACGGGGTAGGGAGTGGCGGGAAGTGGCGCGGGAGGGGCGGGGCGGATCCGCCCGCAAGTGCACTCATAAGGTATCCATGATCCAGGAAAAAATGCCAGAAGTTTGTTTTCTCACTGGTACTGTATGTTTTTTAGGAAGCTAAATGGAAATTTGAAGTTTGCAGCCTCGAAATAGAGACTTCACAATTTGGACCCTTTTTCACTTATATCTGTGTACATATAGTTTTTTTTTTTTTCCTTTTTCAATTTTCTTTGAGAAGTCGATATTTCTCGTGGTGGCAAACCTCAATGTTGAATTTCTCATTTCGATTAACTTATAGAACCAGTGAAAAAACATTTAGTGATTTTTCCTGAATTCGACCTTCATCACCAGATGATTCGACTAATACAAATATGGACGATGACGAAGTGACCCAGTTTGAAATTGACAACCATCATTCGTCAATTTAAACGCATCGCCTCCATGAAAACGCGTGTATTGGCACGGTGCGTTTTTTCACGTCTTCCTAAGTTTCTAAAGAAATCTAAGGTTTACATGCACCAGCTGTGATTTTAATCAAGAAATAATTTCTCATATAGTCTTGATGGATACAGTGTAGCATTTAATTTGCAGTGGGAGTCTTGTATTGCCCATTGCTTTTATCTAACAAGGACCCCCCTCCTTTATGTTGACAACTCGCTTAACAAGACATTCGACAGCGGCGTTACTTCATTGAGATATAAAAATCAAACAAGAAGATAGATACGCAGATTGTGGAATTTCCTAGGGAATATGCGAAAAATGTGTAGGATGAATTTAAAATACTCGGCATTAAATATCCTGTAGAGTTTCGTGAATGTCCGTACCCTCACATGCGTTTCTAACAATTCCACTCGGGCCTGTTGTCAACTTGTAACCTAAACTTGAACGACCTTGAGATAACTTGTCCATTTAGTTGCATCTAACTTGGCAGAAAAGGCTAATCATTGACAGAATGCCTTTATGAATACTCTTTTCTCTCGTATCTCTTGCTCCCACAATGGCAGTACAGTCTCACAGATGTACCGCCATCTCACAACTTCAATATCAGTTGTTCCTTTGTTTCAAGCAATAATAATGCTTTTGTTATCGTTAAAAGCTGTACGAAACCTGAAGCTTGCTTGCAGCAATACATCCTCCAAAAATTCAGACCGCTACGTCAATTATTGTAAATTTATTAACTGCGTCCATTTCGTTTCGTTTTTAACGCTCTGTCTCCCTTTAAAAAACGTCCGCCGAGATTCCGCGAACTTGCTCGACGACGCGTCGGGAGGTGCACAGGTTTTCAATTACCCAGACAGGTCCTGGCAATGGAAGACCGAAGGGCGGTCCGGGTGGGCGGGGAGGTTCGGGCGCCGAGCCGCTCGCTCCGTCGAGGTTTTTGCGCCGTGCGGCGCCGCGCGGCGCGGCGTCCGGGATCCTCGGTGATTAATCTAACGAGATGACAGATGTCATACGCTTCCCTGGCTCGCCCGCCCGCGGGCGTCGCCTCGCATCGTGTCCCGCCCCGCGTCGCCCGCCCGTCGCGCGCTCTCCCTCCAGTATTTGTCACCCGACACCCGGCATCGCGGCGCCCGCCCCCGCGCTGTCAGCTCCGCTCCAGCGCCCCGGCCCCGCCCCCGCCCCCGCCCCGCCGGCTCACCAGGCGTTTACAAAGCGGCTGGCGACGCAGGCGGATGAGGGGATCCAACCTGTTTGGTGTAGATGGTGCTTTTGTACCCAGACAACAATTTAACAAAACAGAGTGAAAAAATGCTTACCGTCCGAAATGGTTTAGAAGCAGCAATTTATTTATCTCTTCAGCGATTCTGTCCGAGATGTTCTAGGGCTCAATTACCGATGGTTGTGGTTTCAGCTCAATAGCTACTTTGAATTCATCCCCTGTCTGGAGGGGAATTCCAGCGGCCGGCTGCTCTGATCGGTAGCTTTCCGTGGTTTCTCCCATCAACACTAGGCGAATGCCGAAGCGGTATCCTAACAAACGGGCAACGGACCGCGTGATCTTTCCTTCCTCTTCCTTGGCCTTGACCAATCCTCACCCCTTCCTTACACACGCTTACACTAACACGCACTACACTACATGCCGGGAGACCAGTCGGAAGCGTAAATCATGTCCCAGCTGGCGACTTTCCGCGTGAGTAGAGATACCTGGAGAGAGAAATCCCGCGCCCGACGTGTAGATTGGCAGCGGATTGTTAACGTTTTAGCGAAGTAGGAAAAGCGGCACCTCCAGGAATACATGTACCTCACGTCTGGGAGGTACGTGTATATTACATGTACGTCATAAGTCAATCAATTAAAATTCTTACATTTTATTAAGTTTACATATCGTCACATTTCTTTAAAAGCCACGAAAGTTTCATTTTTCGAAGAGTTTCGTATTATAACGAATGTTAGTGAGAAAATTTGAGGAATCTCAATTTAAAAATCTCACCACTCTGAAAACACCATCTACCAACCATTAACAGATTTAAAAAATAATTTTCCGGAAATACATACTGAAATTTGCCGACTTGCTCTCTCGGTCACTTTCAATGATATTGTCTATCTATTACTAATAGATAAACCAGGAATTATTTAGAGTTGTTTATTGAGTGTTTAAGGTAAATTTGGATTCAATCGTATGAAGTTATGTGAACTATACACAACAAATTTCTTTCTAAAAGTAAAATGGTTCGTGAAATGATTCTTTTAATGTAGTTTTTGACTTTAAAAACACATGTTCCAGAATTTCTAATTAATTTGACAGCCAAGTTCTACTATGGATACACGAACAAAAAGTTTGCCGTCTCTCGGCCCTAGAGATAATTTAAACTGTACATTATTGTTGGGTTGTTTACAATTAGGTGCAGGGTGTTTCCAGTAACCCTATACTACAGTTTTCGTAAAAGCAATACACACTGTTTCCTGAGAACAATCCTGGTAGATTCATCAACCGTCAATTTCCACGAAGTATTCTCCATGTCGAATGGTGTTACCGGAACCGTTTTAGCATTAATCCCTTCCGCAAATCCACAGAATTCCTCTCCATTCATACTCGAGAAAATTTCCAAGAATTTCCATTGACCTTGTGATTTGCTTTCGAAGCGAATTACCCTGCCGCGTCGGAGATTCCGACCTTTCATTATCTAATTGCAGCAAGCGCCAAAGGGTCCGCCACAAGCCCAGCCTCCCGGGGGATTTCCTCTGCCGCACCGCCCGACCCGTGAACGGCGAGCGTCTGGCTAGAGCAGCCCGGCCGGCGCCCGCCATTAGTTGCGCCACGCACCGCGACGCGTCGCGTCGCGCCGCCATCATCCAAGATGGCCGTCGGGCGGCAGACGTAAGCCCCGCCTCCCGCGGCGCGAGGGAGAGAGAGACCCCGCCTTCGGCGCGCACGCGGCGCCCAAGAAAAACACGCGCTGGCTCCGCCTTTCATCTCCGGTTTCTATGGCAACCGGAGGACGCTCTTCTCAGCAGCCATCTTGGCCGCGCCGCGGGGAAGAACTGATCGATCCGCAGCAGGCGGTGCGGCTAGGCGGGGGAGGGGAAGGGGGCAAACGGAGAAAAGCGTGGAAGGGGCGGAGTAGGGGGGAGGAGGGAAGGAAGGGGCGGGGCTGCCGCGCAGTCAGCTGGCTGCGCTGCGCTCGTCTGGCTGCGCGCAGTGCGCTGGGCGCTGCGGTCAGGGGAGGAGGTATGTACGTCTCGGCGGTCGAGGCGGACGCGTGCACGCAACAATGTGTAGGAGTGACTCTAAATGCGGTTCCACACATTCGTTATTCGGTGAGTAGGGAGCAACGGCTCACCGAAACACACGTAGTGTGGTTGTGTTGCTACTTGCCGAGTGACGAACGCCCGGTGCTCTCTCTACACACTGCGCGTCGGTCTTTCGGACACGACAGCGAACATTCGCCGAACACGTCAGCTGTTCGAGATAGGGCGAGAAGTAGCTCACTGCTCGGCGCCTGAAGTGTGGAGCCGCCTTGACAGGACGGGAAACAAATGAACGTTGTGTAGGGCGATGGCATTGCAAGAGAAAGTGATGAATCTATTTACGAATGAGCTTACTGTAAATAAACGCATAGATGAATCGAGTGTAAGGATATAACCTGCAGTTGTTGCCAGCAGTAGCCAAGCAGTAGCTGTCAAAGAGGCCCCTTATAGTTATCTCCGTGTACAATTAGTGACTCTTTTCGTGACCTCTCATTTCTTTTCATCCGAGGGGAGTGAGGCTTTATTTTGACCAAAAAATATTAATTTCGTCGTACGCTTTTCGAAACAAATGATTTCTGTCTATGGAAGTGAAAACTGTTTTGAAGTGTCAATAACCTTCTTTCCTAAACATTTTATTCCTAATACAGCTGTGTAGGTAAATGTGAAGTGAAGGGAGGGGGTAGGAAATCCGTAGCTTAAGAAAGCGCGTGCTCATAATACCACGTACCAATCTTTGCATTTGTCACGTGTGCCTCGGCTGGGTCACCTTTGCCACATTTCACTGCGATGTCACAAACTCTCTTCAATCACGTCCACATGGGTAGTAAAATCGCGGAAGCCGGAAATTAACGAAATGTGTGCATTGCCTTGATGTGTTTGCCATACGAGCGGTACACATACAAGGATCGACCACACGCCTGAATCATAGAATAAAGACCCACCAACTGAAACAAACCCATAATAAACCCTTAAGAACCTAATATCATACTGATCTACAAAATAATTTGGTCAAGAGCTCTTTTTTCTCCATTGCATCAAAATTTCCCCACAAATTGGACATGAATATTAGACAAAGCTAATATTGTCACTGTATTGGTGAAACTTACATCCAAGTTTCTCACATGGAGAACATTTATCCAGATGAGACAACAGAGAATTAAATATGAGGCACATTTTCCACCCTAATTATTTTAACTGAGACACGATATGTGGTACAATGCTCCTGTAATTAGCGCGAGGCGAGTTTTCTATTGCCTGGAAAATTTGATATACTTTTCTGAACGCTTACCTAGTGTAGCTTCCTTTTCAATATCCGTCACACAATGTTCAAATTCCGATTCTTTAAATAACTTTCGTGTCTGAGATCTGATGAAGATTACTTTATTCAATAAACCTTATTACGGAAGTGGAAATTTCTTCTGCGGTAATTGAAACAATGTCCATTCTTATGTTGTCTCATAGATCTCAGAGTATAACATAAAAAAAGGAATATTTTAATAGTTCTATTCTGCAGATACGTACTCTCCACTTTCAAGCCTTTCTGCTAGTGTCCAATACATCTTACACATTCAATGGCCCCATTCACAACCAGGGACAGGGATATTTTATGGACTCTTGTTGACGACCGAGCAACAGGGTTGATGAATCCATTGACAAGAAGTGTTGATCCCTACCCAACATTGAAGGTAAGGAGTCCCATGAATAATTTATAGACACACAATTGACATAAACAATTCTTTATTTCATGAGTCTCGTCATTTTATTCGCAACAGTTGTAAAAATACCTTATACTAATATAGGCCAATTCCAATTCTACAAGTTGCTCTCCATTTTTCGTTTTCTGCAACGACACTGACACATCATCGTGACTCTTCTTCAATGCACTGAATATGCTACTAGCACAGCGAGTTACTACGGATGAGTAACTAAGTACACAATGGCAACTAGGAATGTTCCCCTCTATTCTCCATAACACATCAATATTAGCAATTCTCAATATCAAATTATTTTTCGAAAATTTGGGTTTCGTGTACAAACTATGTGGAAACAAACATTTTCCATGTTTCGACACACAAATCTCTAAACTAATCGCAAACTGCAAAATCTTTGGAGTGCAGTGAATTCGCTCCCTACTGCTACAATCAATTGTCCAATCGCTTCTTTTGTTCGCAGAAGATGGGCGACAGTCAATCGCAGAATCCAGTCCGTTTGTTTGCCCACAACTGAATGCGACAGGAGTAGTTCATCCGCAAAGCTGCTGCTCTAGCAGGTTCCTAAGACATAACACACGGCGTCATCGCATGAATCTCAAATGTGAAGAACAAAGAAGTGTGCTTGCGGATATATATGCATCCCCTAGTCATGGATCAAATTTCCCCTAGCCCTCTTGAAAAGTGAAACTATGACTTTTTGACAATTTTGACACATTAAGATCTGTGTATTAATTGTCAAAAATACAGTTTAAATAGTAAATAAATGTTATTTTAAGTCTGAAAATTATGAATTCCTAAAAGCAGACAATTGTTATATTTTATTGAGTAGACATATTTATAAATAAATTGTTCATTAATTAAATAAGATATAATAACGGTATTTTATAAAAATTAAATTAAAAGTGACTCGTGATGTATATTGGCTAACTTGAACAGTTTGACTTAAGTAATCAAACGCGTTTAAGACGAGATTTGCGGGTTTGGATTGCTGTTCATATAAAAAGATGAAAGCAAATATGCTATAATCCTTCTGGACCATGAGACGCCAAATGCTCTGCGTGCAAGTTCGTAAACGTACAGGTTAAGGACGATGGAGTCACTAGACCACTTGGCCACCATTTGATAGACCAACAAGTAAAGAAAAATATTTCGTTGTAATCCACACGTGATTCTTTCAGTGTTATTTTGATTTATCCCGTGAAAAAACCGTTTACCCAGGTGTCAGAATACATGGTGCAGACTTGGATGTAGTTCTCAAGACTCTTATGAAAGTGAAGATTAGCCAATGGACCGCAGCTTGTGTGATACACACACGTTGTGTTGCACGTGTGTGTTGCACACCTTAAGGGATTGCAGCGAGTCATAGAGAAAAAAATGTATTACACACGTTAATGGATTGTAACTTGTGTGATAGTGGAAAGAGTATTCCACACGTTATCATTAAAAGTGCATTGCACAAGTGAGAAACTTTCACTTATGCAAAACACTATTACAACCTCGCAGTCAGCGTCCCACTCCCTCGCTCGTCGGCGATTCGCCAGACGTACCGCAAGGAATTTCCAAGGATTCCGCACTGGATCCTTCCAGGAAGGCCGATGAGGGTATGCGGCGGAATTCGCCACGATCGAACGGTCAATGCGCTTCCCAGAACGGAACCCAACTTTCGGCGATCGCGCGGGCAGAGCGCCATCGGAAAGCGGGGCAGGGAGGGGGAGGGGAGGGTTGGTCGCGTGATTACAGTACGTTCCAAGCGCCACGGGAGGAGGGGAGGAAATGACACGATCGGGAATTGAATGGTGGGGTACGGCGTGGAGCAAGGGCGACGTCGCTTTGAATCAAAGTTCTGCTTACCGAACTCGTCCTCTTCTTCCACTTCCCCCTCCACTACCGCTCGCCCCGCTCCACTACCTCGTACTGTTACTTTCCTTCACTTTCCCCCTGTTCGTCTCGCTCCCCCCGCTCTGCCCCGCTCCGCTCCGCCCCACCCAGCTACGCCCCACTTCGTCCGCTCCCCCCCTCCATCCCCGCTCCGCCCCTCCCACCCCCGCTCAGCCCCACCCATCCCCGCTCAGCCCCTCCCATCCCTGCTCAGTCCCTCCCATCCCTGCTCAGCTCATCCGATACCAGCTCAGCCCCTCCCATTCTCGCTCAGCCCCACCCATCCCCGCTCAGCCCTTCCCCGCTCCGCTCCGATCGCTGCTCCCGTTCCTCTCCCTGCGCCGCCACGCCCTTTCCTCCTGTTCGTTTCACCCCGCCCCGCCCGCCCGCCCCGCCCCGCTTTCCCCGCTCCACCTGCACCCTACCACTCCTCACCGCTCTGACCAGATTCGTCTCCTCTTCCCGCACCCCTCCACGTGCCAATCCCTCTCCCCGCCCTTCCTCGCACGCTCCGCGCAACAGTTCCGGGAAGGGATGGCGCGGCGATGAGGTACCTCTTGCGTGGAAGGGTTGCCTGCGCTGGGAGCAACAAAGCTCCAGCTGCTGGAGAGCGATGAAAGTTACTCGCGCGGAAGGAAGGCAAGGTCTTCGGGGAAAGTAGACTGCAGCGACCTGGCAACTGAAAGCAATAACACGCCGCTGTCTCGCAATCAGCACATGGATGTGTCCATCAGGGTTTGACAAGAACCGCTGTTTGTTACGGCTGAAGACCGACATACGGGTAATGTTCACAGAAGCCGTATATTTCGCGAACTTCGCACATTACACAGAGAGAGTGGATAAATCTTCATAAATGAGAATCAAGGGACGTATCTGGCTAACGTTGGTATTAACCACGGGTCGCTGGCTAAAGGTTGGTAAACTATCTGAATGTCAGGTGTGTTATGTAAATTAGTAGTATTTTTCACATCTATTCCTCGTCACTGTAATTTAATTCACCTACCTTAGGTACTTCGTGTCGTCTTACGTCAATTTCATTCGGCTGAAGTCTGAAGTATGCTTCAAAGCTCTGCTTTCTTCGGACTTTATCAACCCATTTGGGATAATTAGAACATTGGCCGGTTAATTCGAGAATGAGACATAATCGGACATCAGCGGTAGCGTACACATTCCAACGTACTACTCATTTAACATCAGAAAACGATTGTTGCATCCTGAAGAATAAATAGACCGTTCCGTAATGAGTGACACGTTTTCTTGCACTTATTTCAATGATCGATTGTTTGATAGGAGAATTTACCAAAAGGTACCATGAAGCATACAGTCTTTTAGCGGAATAATGATTCAATTTCCATGTAACAGACTAACAGGAAATCTTTTCATTCCCAATTATTCGCAGAAAATTGAGTTTTAATTACGACTTACAGTTCCGATAACTCCACCGATTGAAAAATTGAAAAGCGCCGTTTTAAAAACAACCCCAGGTGTCAACAAAAAGAGTTCAACAGAATAAAATCTCGTTTTCCCAAAGATATTTTCAGACCCCCCTGATTCAAATCTCCCCACATGTCCTCTGAGAATATTTTATTTATCACCCCCTTCAAACCTTAACAATATCAATCTCAAACTATCTTCCTTTCTCACCTCACCATAAAACATCAATTTTTGTCTTTCTTTGTGGTTTTAACATCGCAATAAGACAATCCACTTAGGAAATTTTCCAAGAATTATGTATATGTATTCTCATCTCTGTAGTCGGTCAGCAGATAGAAATAAATTAAAAAAACAAAACAAAAAAAACAACAACATTTTATCTAAATGACATGATTCGGCGTTTGTCAACTTTTCGCGTTGTTGTTCCTGTGAATGTTCTAATGCTACGACATTGTCTTTTAAAATGTTGACTTCTGAATTAGTCTTATTAAAAGACTCTTGTTGCTCCTTCTGTACTTGATTGACTTGGCAATTAAAAGAATTTATCTTTAAAGAAATATTACTAAATTCCGCTGATGTATCCGCCCTTAACTGCGTTATTTCTTGGCGTAATTCCCCACGAAAATTCTTTAATTCCTGTGCCTGACTTTTCATTTCCAAACTTATATCTTCTAATTTCACATTTATTTCCGAAGTTATCCCTTCAAATTTAGTATTCATTTCTGCTAGCATTTTAATAATTAAACTGCTAGGATCGGTATTATCTAATGATGCTGTCATTACTTCTTTTGATTGCGGTTCTAACTCGACTATTTCTCGTGAAATTTCTTCCTCGGGATTAGTATCGGTAGCCGCCATATTGTCTACATTAACGTTTTCGGAACGTAATTTCTTACTTCTAGTATCCATCTTTAATTTCCCCTACAAATAAAATTTACTCGAATAATATTTACTTCTTACTGCAATGAAATGGTTTTGGCCTTGCTTATAATTACGAAATGATTTTCATGCCAATTCTTATATTTCAGATTCCTCCAGATCGATTTCAATATATAAGTGCACAATTTATAACAACTTCAGCGTCAGTAAAACGCGCCATTTTTAAACATGTTACAATACGAAAATCATTATTCCGTCATAAATTGTAAGAAATTCTGCTCCATAGTTGGGCCAGCCATTTTGAAATAATTACGCAAATATGTCATAAATTGTGACGAAATCGACGCCCCAGTTGGTGCGCCATTTTGAAATAAACTGCAATTTGTCATAAATTGTGACGAAATTCAGCCCCAGTTGGTGCGCCATTTTGAAATAAACTGAATATATCTAAAACAAACTACCTGAGTCGAGGAACCTGAAAAGCAAATATCTTTCTATCTTGCTACTTCATTGCTAGAATTGGCTCAATGAAAAATCATATATTCATTTCACAAAAACATTGAAATTTATTAAACAATTTAAAACAATTTTGGTATTGTATAACTTTACCCAATATAAAATTAAATCTTTGTCATGACAATTCCAACCTTATGTCTTCGCGCGCTTTTGGACCATCTTTATCCATCTCCGACGCCGCCGTCCTCAGGTCCAGACACCATATTCTCTCTTCTTTTCTCGGACGCACACTTCAATCATCAACACAAATCAATAAACTATTTGCTGCTAACATTCCAGTCCAATCACTGACAACTTCGCCCAAGCCCTCAATGTCCCTCCAACTCGTTCACATGAAATATTTTAAGCTCCACTGTCACACTTAGTGTTCAAATTTTAATGTTCTCTCAATATCCATTCCCTAGTAGATGCTTACAAGTCCCCAAAGAAAAAAACTCCTAACATTAATTGGAGCACGATCCGTTCATGAGCACGACATCAGTCAGAATCAATGTCTCTCGTATTCTTTCAGCCCTGCAAAGCACGGTCCATTTTTCGATTGTTTATTTGCAGATAACACTTCGTACCTAGCCAATCCCTAAATTTCTTGCAACACGAACTAGCCATCTTCACGACTGTCACTGCTTTTTCGGCCAATCCCTGAATTCTATACAAAATGAACTAGCGTCTCCGCAATTGTCACTGCATGAAGATGTTGACCTTGACGACGGCTCGCTTACCGTTGCTATGCTAGCATATTCACATAATTTATCCCCTTTAATTGACGCCATTTATAATAAATGTTGTACAATATTCAGTGACATATTGGTATGTCACAATATAAATAGAATGAAATACGCAAATTGTCAAAAACATCTCACCTATTTATACATTGAGTGTTGTATATTAAAATTAATATGTTAATTAAATCTTTCTAATTTCGGTTAGTAAATTTACGAACGTTTAAATCAACAATACTTACACATTTACATGCAAGTAATTAGCATTGTAAAATATTATTGTCATTACTATTTACAATAATTGCAATGTCTACATAATAACAAAATATTAACTTTAACAACATCTCAGATAAATCTGTAAATAATTTGCAGATGATATGTAAATAATCATTTAAATAATTTGCAGATAAAATTGTGGCAGTATAACACTGTCAAAAACCTTTATCTAAGTTGGAGGGGAATAACAAGCTTATCGAAAATATATGTAAATAAGTATTACAAGTTACGTATGCAAATTTTATCATACGTATTTTAAGTATCAATTCAAGGAATTTTCCCAGAGTGAAAAGAAAGAAAGGTTAGTAATATACTCTAGAGCATATTGGCCAGATATCTAACCTTAAAGAAATAAAACAACAATTTCACTTAAGGTAGAATAAGAGAGCAAGATAAAACATGCAACGGAAAAAAAAGAAAGAGCGAAGCATATAAGGAAGATAGAGAAAGGGGAGAGTAAAAGAAAAAGACAAGAAATAAAATAAGAGCGACAGAAAAAAAAAGAGAAAATGAAAAGAACTGAATAAAATGGACTGAGGCAGAGAGCGGGGACCCCGTGTCTTGGCAAAGGTCCAGGGCCAGCGCCTCGCCACGGTTGCACCAGGGCTCATCCATACCAGGCGGATAGAGCTCCTCCTTCTCCGTCACATCCATAGCCAATTCACACACTCGGGACGACTAAATTCGGGTTGAAAATGCGCCAAAAATTTAAGAATAATTTTCATCACTTTTTAAATACTACAACCATATCTATTGAGCAACAATATAATAAGACTGAATAACATTTTGCATCGGTATGCGTTAAATTTTAATTTTGGACCTGACATACATCAGAACGCCACAAAAGTTTTAAAAAAACTTAATGTTTTTAATCGGCATATTCTAGGTCATTTTGGTAAAGTGATACCATGGGAATTTACTTTGAGGCCTCCAACCAGTGCTGGAGGCATAAACCTTCATCACCAACGCTTATGCTAATTTGACTTATTTTCGTTAGAATATGTATTGTAAAGAATTGTTTTCCCTTCTAATGTGTTTACCCGTTGTTTATAATAATAATAATAATAATAATAATAATATCTAACATTACCCAGGAATTTAATACTCGTCTGAGTAAAATTCTGAAAACTGAACTCAGTGCTGGCAGGAAAATTAAGGGTATAAATACCTATGTAATTCCAGTGCTGACGTACAACTTTGGTATTGTCAGATGGACACAAACCGAACTAGATGCATTTAATACAAACTGCAGAGTACTTTGCACCAGATTTAAATGTCACCACCCTAAAAGCGCAGTTGAGAGATTCCACCTACCTAGGTCTTTGGGAGGAAGAGGTGTCATAGATATTGTGAATCTTCATCACCAACAAGTGGAGAGACTGCATCAGTACTTCCACGAAAAAGCTAATGGAATCAAGATACATAGAATTGTAACATACATTGACCGGAAAATTACACCATTGAATTCGTCTGATGAAAAAATGAATCTACAAAAGCAAATACAGACCAATGAAATGAAAATCAACAACTGGAAAGAGACGCAACTTCATGGACGCTACCCATACCAGATAGAGGGAGAACTGATGGACCGTAAGAGGTCAATTAAATGGCTGTGCTTGGGAGAACGTTTTGCTGAAACAAAGGGTTTCATGGTAGCTATTCAGGACCAAGTAGTATCAACTAAAATTACCGTAAATTTATCCTGAAAGACACTAACGTTCTTGATGACAAATGTCGGCTATGTGGAGAACATGACGACGACGACATGACGACGTTTGTAAAGTGGTTTATCAGCAACTATGCCACAATAATAACCTTTTGACGGGTAACCGAACACCATACTATAAGTACACACCCGAACCATTCATTGACACAAATAATCACAAAATGTACTGGAACAGGTCCATAATAACAGACAGGTCTGTATCATTTAATAAACCGGACATTGTATGGCATGACAAGAAAAACAAAAAGGTGTATCTAATTGAGGTCGCGGTCCCGCTAGCTCACAACATCCCAAAGAAAAGAAGTGAAAAAAATCTAAAATATCAACCTCTGACAAATGAGATAAAGGAAATGTGGAGCGACGTGGAAATAGTGACGATTGGACCAATAATTCTAGGCGCCACTGGTGAAATTCATAAGTTCCTACATGAATCCCTGGCTGAACTGCAACTGAAGAAGGGGTTATACATCCAGATGCAGATGATTGTCATAGTGGGCACATGTAAAATCGTGAGGAAGTTTCTGAACATTGATGGTTGATCCAGTGCTGATTATTACGGAACGTTTATCTCTTATTCATGGTAACCGAGATGCACGAGTGGAAACAAGTTATATTGTGATAGTAATAACAATAATAATAATAATAATAATAATAATAATAATAATAATAAAGTAATTCTTTTTCTACGACCTGTTTAATTTGTTCTTTAGTATATCGGTTCAATTCGTAATACACCGTGCGTTTTGCCAATAAATTCATCGTTACTATCAGCAATCTTCACCCTAATAAACAGTTTTCTTCCTTTCGCAACCCGCCGAAGTGTACCGCTATTTTTCCTTCCATCTCTTCTCCGTCTGGGGACCGGTAGCGGTAGCTCAGTGCATGAACTGATGTCACTGCAGCGCCTCTGACCGGGAGGTTCTAGGTTCGAGTCCTCGCGGCGGCAGGATTTTCAACACTAGCTTTCCAGCTAGGTCGAATTCAGTCGCTGTCTGGAGGAGAATTCTAACGGTCGGCTCCTCTGATCGGTAGTTTTCCGTAGTTTCTCCGATCAACACCAGGCGAAGGCCGGAGCAGTACCCTACCAAACGGGCCACGGACCGCGCGCGAACTTTCCTTCCTCTTCCTTGTCCTATACTCTCCCCTTACACTAACATGCACGACACTACCACATATTCCGGGAGACCGGTCGGGAGGTTAGAGCTTGTCCCGACTGGGGCGATGCCCCGCTGATGGGAGAGTCCTGGTTAGGGGGAAACCCCACTAGCCGACGGTAGGTCGGCGCCGGATCTCGCCATCCAGCGGGGGAAGATCACCGCCATCTCCCGAGAAAAAACATGCACTCCCCTAACGGGACTACTGACCGAAGCAGTTGACGCGCCCGGAAATACGAAAAAAATCAATCAATCAAATCCGTCTGGGGCCTTCGCGAAAGGCGGTTGGGGGCGCCACTCGTGCTTCGCGACTACCCTTGGCCCGCTTCGCCCAGGGCCCCGCCCTTCCTCCACGTGCGCGCCGCCTCCGACGCCCGCCGTCCCCCAAACCCTCGCGCCGGGCACAACTTGGCCCCCCCCGGCCGGCCCGGAAACCCGCGCTCAACCGACGGACAGGTTATCTTGCCGGGCCAGATTTTTTTTATTTTTCATTTTATGACTTTTTCTGATTCCCTGAAGATGAGTTGAAGATTTTTTTAAATATTTAGAGTATTCATTTGAGTCTCTAATTTATACGCCATGTTAATGCGCTCATTTTAACACTGATGATTTCCTGATTTACTCACAATCAGCTATTGATGTTCTGAATTGAATGAACTCATTTGAGTACAGTAGGTATGAAAGGGTTAATTCTCACGATTTTTCCCTCCCCCCTTATACTGTCAGTACTGCAAGTTCGAACGTGTATAGAGTGTAGAGGATGCTCTCGATAATCATTCCAAAATGTTCACCTATTTCACTCCAAAATGGTATTTGCCAAAACAAACACATCATTTCGATTTTAAACAGAGATGATGATGTGTGATTTTTAAAATAGATGTGTATGATATCGTAAATATTATTTAAAAACTTCATACCAATCGAAAAAACAATGAATTCCGGAACAGCACAACTCCATTTGCCGAAGTTTTAAGATAAAAAGTTATTTCTGAATATCTTTAAACCCTAGTATACGGTATAGTTATTTTCTCGTTATTCAGAAACCCAATCCACAGGCGACATCCCTTTGAGAAGTTGGAAGGCAGCGTACGAGCTCCGAGTGGCAACAGGCAGATAATGTAAACGGGGGGGGGGGGAATGCTTTGGACACTAGTGGGAGTTTAGTGGAGGAGAAGTGAGTGAGAGTTTTAATGGACAAGAAGTAACCCGCCTAAATTGTCCCCCTTGCTCACAATACCATTGGCGACCTGTAGTGAAGTGGGATTCCGGATAACGTGGTTCAAATCCCAATTGATCCATGTGTAGTTTGTGACGGAGAAAGTGAATGAAGAATTTCACGGGGTTCTCCCGTTGCCCTACCTCTCATTTCTACAGCTCGGAAATTTGTCATTACCATTATTATTATTATTATTATTATTATTATTATTATTATTATTATTATTATTATTATTATTATTATTATATCACAATTGTATAACTTAACAAAAGGAATCACTTAAATGTTCTCCTGAAGTTGTTTTAGTCTATATTTATTTAGTATTTTCTTGCCTGGATCGGTCGAATTGATACGATATCGAGCATCATAACTAAGATTAAGCTCCCAACGGCCCAATTATTCACACCAGACGCTTACACTTGGTCAACGAGTAGCGGGCTCATCGAGGTGCGATCAGTGCCGGCGCCCCGCAGGTCAAGAGACCTAATGATGGAACTGATGGGAAAAATAGTAAAAATTTGAAAAAGAAATTAGAATTCGAGAAAACTGTTATCGTAATTTTATAAGTTTTATAATTTTAAAATTGTTATCATAATTTATTTTTTACCATAAATATTTAATTGTAGTCATTATTTAAAAGGTAGGATTCTATGAAAGAAATCATATGACTAACATTAAAATAGGTTCCACTAAAATTCGTACTATTATTTCATGTGTTTAACAAGTGGTTTTATTAAGAACTAACACAATATTTTAGCGTTTTAAGATCATTATGGAAATAGTATTATTTGATCGCTAAATTCTTTTCCTTAAAAATATTATTTAAAATATCTTTCCAAAACATTTTTCTAGCTTAAACGTTGTATTTGTGAAATACAATAACTCAGATTCTTGATACAGCTTTCACATTCTTAATTTTTACGGGGAGGGAGACTACGTTTTAGTATTGCCTCGAGACCAACATTGTCTAGCTCCGTCACCAGGTTCGATTGATCAGAAGCTGCTGTTCAGGATTCTGCACGGTCCAGGTCGCGTCAAAAGTGACGTCTTAATCCAGGGCTCTCGACTCCCGCGCGCCGTCGCTGAATTACGAGCCACTAAAGCGACGACCGCTCAAGCAGTACACCGCCGCCGCCGCCCTCGCCCTCACCGCCGCCTCCCCCGCCACCGCCGCCGCCGCCCTCGCCCCCGCCCTCCCGCCGCCGCCTCGCCCTCGCCCTCACCGCCGCCCCTCGCCCCTCGCCCTCGCCCTCACCGCCGCCGCCCTCGCCGCCGCCCTCGCCGCCGCCCTCGCCGCCGCCCTCGACCTCCGCCATCGCCGCCACCGCCCTCGACCTCCGCCACCTCCGCCACCTCCGCCACCACCGCCGCCGCAATTTCGGTTTACAGCTTGGTCGAGCTGAGCGGATTTACGATGCTGTTACGGACGCTTTCTGGTCAAGGGGGCGCTGCGGATACACAATGTCGAGATTCGTCTCCGCGACGAATGTGTGTGAAAGAACGGCGCTTCTGACAGACATCACGATAGAATACAGATCGCTTTTAAAGTGTCTTTTCATGAGGAAATTGTCCCGTAAACAACACAAAAATTACAAAGATCTTTAGAGAGCAAATGAAGTAATTGATTGATGATTTATGATGAAAAATTGTTTTAAATTGTTTAATAAATTTCCATGTTTTTGTGAAATGAATGTCTGATTTTACATTGAGCCAATTCTAGCAATGAAGTAGCAAGATAGAAAGATATTTGCTTTTCAGGTTCCTCGACTCAGGTAGTTTGTTTTAAATATATTCAGTTTATTTCAATATATATATATATATATATATATATATATATATATATATATATATATTGATGTATCAAAGAGAAGAGAACGTCCACTGACCAGAAGCATTGAAGTATTGTAGCTTCTAGGGGACTTAATGAAAACAATCGACTCCCAATCGAGTCTCAATGAACTCTCGTTCTGGCGTCATTTCGCACCCACACAAACCATCGTCCCACCCCCGTTGGGGCATTGAACGACAGAGGAGGAGGTGGCTGCTCTATGAAGATCCGCCCTGAGCCAAGCAGTCTCAACACAGCTTTGTCGTCCAATTACTGCAACTCTAGCCGACGGGATCCTACGGCAGTGTGAGGAACGCCCTGAGCTTCTCTGCTTCTTGACCCGCTTCCAAGCAGATAAGATTCTCGAACTCTGGTTCACCACAACTGAGTCTAACCTGGAAAGCTCATATACGCTCACGCCTAAATCTAGCCTATTCCTCCCTTCGTCAACTCTATCCTCTTATTAATAGAAAGTGATCCCTTAACCTAAAAACACCATACACTTATATAAATCGCTAGTCCGCCCTGCAATTGAATTGAATTGAATTGAATTTGCCTTATTTTACGTGGCGAGACTCAGGCCATGAGGCCTGCTCTTCCGTCTGACCACGCAATTTCGTTACACTCTTTCACCAATCATGGGAGAAAGAAGGTATTACTTGGCGACGAAACAGGCTATTTGAATTTAGCCGAGGGTATCCTAGGCTTGAAGGATTCTTTTGACGCAGTAAATTCTGAACATGGACAAGCTGGTCTACCCACTCCAAGAAGCTACGCAAATTTTTCCCTCTTCAAATCCACTCTCATCTTATGAAAGAAACTCCTGAGCATCCTATACGCTGACCGCTACACCGCGCCGCCCTGCAATCACGGATGCTGCACCGATATGGAGAGGTGCCGCCCCCTCAGCATTAAAGCACATCCAAACCCTACAAAATAAAGTCCTACGCATTGACTTAAATGCCCCATGGTACATACCCAATGCTTAAATTCACAATGATTTAAAATTCCGTACAGTCGCCAAACACATCGCCCGTCTCTCCGAAAGATTCTACAACAAGCTCCATAACCTCCTCTTCCAAGCGACTTTCTCACTAGGAAAAAACACTGAATCCTCATCTTAACCGCATTCCGTCCAGATTTCCCCAGATAAATTCTGTCCTCCGTAACTCCTACGTTTTCTTCTCATCATAACCCCCTTATGTCACCCATTTCACAAACCACCGCAATAACTCCCAAGGACCCCAACCTGATTTCCCATTGAGGAGCCCAGTGGGGTCATCCTCCTCCTTATTTTGCCTGAATATTATTGTATACATTGTATAACCAAACAATTCTGTAAAGTGGCTATATACGCTGTATCAGAAAACTGTTGAATAAAAAAAAAACAACTGAGTCGCGCCATGAATAAATGTTTCCCGAATGCTGAAAATCACGACGTTACTATGACTAAGACAGCGCTAAATATTTGACAGGACTTGATCGGCTGAGACTGATTGAGGAACTTTCTAGATATCCGGTTGAAAGTACCGGAAAAACAGGCCAACTGAAATGCATGCACTTGCTTATCGTTAGCGGAAACTCCACCTGTCAGAAGTGAAGGAGATAACGAAGTAGGTGAGCGAGTACCCAGATGTAGAAGAGCCACGACACAAGAGTTGGCGTAACGGGTCAACGTCTGATTGCATTCAAGACAAAGTCTGTCAACCTGATCAATCGAGAATCGAAAATATATTAAACTTTCCCTTTAAAAATTACACTGCCTTTATTCGCACAAAAATATCATGCATAAGAGATAGTAATCCACTACCTAAAGGCAATGGCTCAACAGGATTTGTAACAGGGAGAATAAATAATTTTTTAAATTATGCCAAATAATAAATATATTTTATCTGTTGATTGATGGTTGTTTATAGTGTATTCAATTGAAATATCGAATGACTCTCGTTACTATAGAAAACTATATAAGGTCAATGTCTTTATCATCGGTTCCTGGAAAAGGAGGGCTCTAAGTCTCAAGAGTCCCCCTTGGGTGTGTGTCACTGGGGTATTTATTAAGTAAGTATTTAACAGCGGTGACAATTTATTGTTAAGTCATGTAGCATGGGAATCAAGGGCTTTTCACGAGCAATGGTTCGCTGGTTAGGTTCTATCCCATCAGTACCACTGTACTCAAACATAACGAAATTGAAGTGTGACCTCGAATCTTCCAGGATACAATGATGTATTTACGTAATAATATTTTTTTAATAGAAAAATTCAACTCCCATGTTCTCTGTACGTTTCACGCAGTGCCGGCGCAAGGCATGGGCAGACCGTGGGATCGCCCGGGGTCCCATAAGTCAAAGCGCCCGATCATGGGACTGATGGGGGGGGGGGGGAGATTGTAAAAAATTGAAAAAGAAATTAGAACTCCAGAAATACTTATCGTAATTTTATAAATTGTGGAGCAGTAGTTTGATAATTCATAACATTTTCAATTAATTTTTTACCTTAAATAGTTCATTATACTCATTACCAATACGGTAGGACCATATGAAACGAAACGCTGTCATTAAAATAGGTTCTACTGAAATTCATATTTATTATTTCATGATTTAACAATAATTTAAAAATTAATGTGAAAGTAATATCATCTGATCACTAAATACTTTTACTTAAAACAATTATTTAAAATATAATTCCAATAACGTTTTCTAGCTTGAACGCAATTGTTGTGGGTTGAAATAAAATAACTCATATACTTTCTTGAAACAACTTTCACATATTTAATATTTTCGGAGAGGGGGGGCGGCTATCTTTCAGCATTGCCCGGGGCCCCAAACTGACTACCTCCGACACTGGTTTCACGTCGTCATAACGTTTCACGATGGAATTTAACCATGTTACAATGAAATGCTAGAAATAAAAAAGAAATCGATGACACACATTTAGAAGTGCTAATGAAACAAGAACAAAACAGAAGTAAAAAACTGAAACCATTCCGAGATAAAACAACAAAAAGGTTAATGGGAACGGAGATAAATTTACGTCCAAACATTAGAGTAAAAGTGTTTTCAAAGACATGGTACTCAGAACTGCATAAACATTCTGCGATGGGTTGCACGCGAAGAGACAAAAAAAGAAAAGAAAAAGAGAAAGAAAAAAAACGTTCGGTTCGACGTCCTGCGGGCGGGCCAGGGAATGAGGAAGCGCGTGAGGCAGCGCGGCGGTCGCCTGCAAGCAGTTCCCCGCTCCGCCACCGGCGCGCCAGGTGCCGCGGGCCCGCCTCCGCCGCGCCGCGCACTACTTGCCGCGGCGGCAGCACACGCGCGGGCGAGGCGGGCGGCGGCGTCGCGCGGCCGGGCCGGGCCGGCGCATGCGCACTCCGCCGCGCGCACGTGCGCCGCAGGGAAGCCCTCGGGCGGTGCTGCCCCCGCCGCCCGCAGCGCCGCACTGCGCTGCGCTCTCAGGTGTCACGCACCCACGCGGCCGCAAGGTCGCCTCGAGGCCGTCGATGCGGCGGAGGAGGAGGAAGGCGCGCGACTGCCCCGCCCCCTCCGCGCCTGCTCCTGCCGCCGCCGCCGCTTCCTTCTCGGGCAACGGGTGTTCCGAGGACCTCATTAGCGTGCGCTGCTGTTTTCGTTAGGCTCGCCGATGATATCGGTTAAATCTCGCGGCCGACGGGAGAGAGCACGTGCTCACGGAAGGAGCAAGTGCTTGGCATCGCGCTGGGCACACAGTGCACGTGGTCACGGAAGCAGCAAGTGCACACCGGGGGCCGCCACACACCACACGGAGAATCTAATGTTTCTCAACGGGCAGTGGGGCGGTCAGTGCACATGCTCACGGAAGTTCATCGAGCTTGTCCTGTCTGGGGCGGTGCCTCGATGGCAGAGAAACCCCGCTAGCCGACGAAAAGATGTGGGCCGGATTCTACGCACCAGAGGATGCGGAACACCGCTAACTACTCTTACGGGAGTAATAGCTGTTAACGCGCCCTGAAGCACGAATCAATCAATCAATCAACAGGAGGAGCTCGTGTTTCGCCTCGACCTGGAGCCAAGATCTTTTGAGCCAATGGCGCTGAATACATCAATAGCGCGTTTTCGAAACTTGCCGATTTGTAGAGTACTTGAAAACGACTTCCAAATTGAAGAGGCGAAGATTCTTCTCAAGAGGTACGGTAGATGCATCGGGAGAGGGAGGATGCGAACACGTGTTACTTTATTACATGTGTTATTAAAACTACAGAAGGCACGTTTTCCTCTCATCATAAATACTGATATAAGCCGTTTCATTTCTTATAAAAAGCTATCTTAGTTAAATATTTGAATATTACACGCGAATATACAGTAATCCCAAACACAGAGTTTTCAGAATAAATCAATTGTTATCCTTCCTTGTGTTCACCTCTTTGGCAGTTTCTGAATGTGTGACCGTTGCCGAGAAGGCCGATAGTGGCCGGAGATGATAAGAGGTGGTAGATATTTCAGATAAAGGCAGACACCCCGAGAATCTCCACGAGGATGCGAGGTTTTTCGCACGTGACGCTCGCCGGCCAACAAGCATACAGAAGCGTCAGCCAGGACCGGCCAACACTCTCACCAATTACAGCACGTCGTCACTGACGGAAGGTCTTCCAGAAGGCAACATTAACATGTAAACAAAATGGTAAAAAGCAGGTCAAAAGTGCTGGCCGATTCGTGGCGTGGCAATTTTCGTAGTCCGGTCGCGTATTTCACATCGCTACTCTGCCAAGCAAGTCGAGCTCTTGGTCAGCCAATCACAGCACGCCTGACCCGCCGCCGGTGCGGACCATTCTTTACGCAATCAAATATTTCTTACAGAGGAACGGTAGCGTCGCATTAAACGCGGTACTCATACATTCCTTACTGACAGATATTACGAATATTTATGACACTGAATTTAACGTGGTTACCTTGGAGTATAATTTTGGCGGTCGAAGTAAAAAGGGCACATATGCAAGGAAGCTATTTTGAGAAAAACTATGTTGAAAGTTTCGTTGGTGTACATAAGCTTTAAGCCTTTTGATAACGAGATAATAATAAGTGAAATATAACTAGCGATGCTACAGAATGACACAGACTTTCTCGTTGAAAATTATTTGTAATTACCTTGGTATGGTCTAGCTTTCAAGTCTTGCTCCATTCTCTACCCAGCTGCTATCTATCGTCGCCCAAGACACATTTTTCTGAAATGTTCTCCACTTTTTGCTTTTCTACTAGTACAACCGAAATAATACTTTAAGAATTTAAAAGAAGAGTATAACCTCGTCCTAAATAAAAAGTTTCATTGAAAAATTTGAAGCCGTTTTTACGAAAATGATGTTTAAGCATTTCTGTAAATGCGAAATTTGAAGCTTTTTCAAAGCAATCTATTGAGTTTTCGAAAAACTTCATTTGAAGCACTTCCACTCACAAATGTAATATGTATACAAATTGATGGAAATGTGCAATTAACGGCGTGAGAGATATTTAAAAAAATTACATTTGTGTAATTTTTGGAAAAACAAAGAATACACCAAAATGAACTTTACGTCACATTAAAAATGCAATTGGCACTACCCATTCCAAAGATTTGAAGAAAAAAATTCGAGCCATTTTTGAGGAAATAGCGTTTAAGCGTTTCTGAAAATGTGGAATTTTGAGTTCGTTTCCACAAAAAACTGCTGAGTTTTCGAGAAACTTTATTTGATATTATTTAAATCACATATAATCATTAATAAAATAATGTAAAGACATGGCCTATAATGTAAGTATTACGGATACAGGAGACAAGTAAAAAAAATTACATTTTTGTAATTTTTGAAAAAGCAAAATAATAGAGGAATGTGACGTTTATGTCATCGTATAGGGTTCGTTTGTCACTAACTGCACCAAAAATTTAAAGAAAAAATTTGGAGCCGTTTTTGAGAAAATCTTGTTTTTGTTATTTTTTAATTGCAAATCTTGTACCCACTATTGCCCGAAAACTACTAAAATTTTCAAAAATATCATACGACCTTAATGAAAGAACTATTTATGGAAAACAAATTTCATTTAAAGGAAAAATCTATCTTCAATTTTATAGTTGTAAGAAGATGCCAAAAAAATTCATACTTTTGTAATTTCTGAATCTTTAGAGTTAATTTTGAAAATGGGAGCTATGCCATATTTATAAGTGTATTTTACTCTATTGTTTCGAGAAATTTAAAGAAAAAATTTGGAGCTGTTTTTGAGAAAATTTTGAAAATGTCCGTGGAGCTTCATGTGAAGTACCCACAAACTTTAAAGAACGTTTTTCAAAATTTCAAAGCTTCAACAAAATCCACACGCACAGGGGGTTCTTCAATTTGGAGAAGATCGTAAGAATAGTTTAGGCGCTAGGAGTGTTCACAGACGGACGGACGGACGGACGGACGGACGGACGGACGTTTTTCTTCCAATTGGGTTTTCGGCACCAAGGAACCACAAAACAGGAATTCTGGCTACACCACGTGTTAGAGGATTCTCTCTCTTAATTTCACGCACTTTTTCGCCACCAGAACCCGGCAATGAATTTTTTTCCGCCGAAAATCCGCCGTTTTTTCGCGCAACATTAACAACAACAACGCGCATTTCGCGCACACAACTTTCCCTACAGTACGTATATTACTCCGTATATACGTACGTATACGAGAAAGTAAAAACTGTGCATCAATTGGCAATGTAACAGAAACTACAACTGTGTACATAATTCTGTTAGTTACTACAATTTATTCTAGAAGTCACTGCAATTCAGAGTTAATTTAAATTTTGAACTAGTGGTGCGTCCTCAGCTATGCAAACTACGAGAACAATTAGATACATAAATATGAACCTAATTGAAAATGTAATTATAAATTTTCAATTATTATTTGAAGAAAAGTTTGTGTTTTTATAAATCACACTCACAAACCACATTACGGCACGAGAAACATTAATTACCGCCACTATGGAAATACATTGCGTCACTATTCACTATGGTGGGACATATGCCCCTTAACGAGGGTTGAATGAGATCTCCCAGCCGCAGGCTTAAAATTAACTCTCGCCTTTCATTCCCATTAGTGATGCGACGTCGACCAGAAATCATTGATGTTGCCAACCATCAATGTTCAAAATCAAAACATCGATGTTAACACATAGGGCAAAAACCATTGATATTTTTAAACATCGATGTTTTAAAGTTGTTTTAGTAACCTCTAACATTAAATTCGTGCGCAACAAAATATAATTTAACAATGGCCGTGCTTATTAAATTTTAATTGAAATTCAACTGAAAACAGTTATACACGTTTCTCCATATGCGAAATACAGGAAAGACGAAGGAAATACCAGGTCATCAGGATCATCTTGAGCCAGGGATGGTAGTCTGTTCGATGTAGATAGAACAAACCGTGTTCGCATCTAAATATTCATGTCAAATTGAACCCGCAATACTCTGACGCATTTTTTGAACCTATATCATTATATAACTCCTAAACGAAGCGTTTTATGGTCTTAAGAACTAAAATTCAAAGGCATTACAGAAACGTTCCTCACACATTAATCTTCTTGAACATTCTCTTACATTTTTGTTCGTTGACGCTTCTCGATTCTACCCCACATGTTCAGAGCTTGTAGAATCTGCAAGTGCAAGTGAAATTTAACTAATTACTTGATACTCTACGGGACTGAATTACAAGGGTGTATCTCTCTGCACGGTAATAACGTTAAATAAGAATAGTTTGTATTACTTGTATTTGCTTGTATTTATTTGTATGAATGGTGTATTGTATTGTTATCAATTACGAGGAGACATACAGAACAAGTGACAGACGATAAGAAGGCCTTGAAGAAAAAGATATACTGCTTAATATGGAAATGGAAAAATAGCGAAGAGGGTGGGGTTTAACATGCGAGAGTTCTCGCACGGGTACTCTTATTGTTTGTTACTTTAACTTTTATAAAATCGTGATTATGGACATGTTTCATTCACGAACAAAACATTGAAAACGTAAGAACATCGAATCCCAAACATCAATATTACAAAACATCTGTTTCAATACATCCATGTTTAAAACATCGGTACTTTTATACAAACATCGATGTTTTGAAAATATCGACATCAATATCGCATCCCTAATTCCCATCGCCTTCGCCTTGATATTGCCCCACCGCAGTCCCAATTCCACCCCTACCTACCAGCCAGCACCATCGGTGCGCAGAATGATACGCAATCAACCAATCAGTCAACCAATAATCAGTCAGTCAGTTCAATCAGCCAGTCTAGTCAGTCATCACCAATCAGTCGTATCTAGTCCAGCAGACCATGTCAGGTGCAGAATAGTCCATCAGTCAGTCCAATACATGGCCAATCGCGTCAATCAGTCGTCAATGCATCAGTCAATCAGTCAGTCAGCAGTCAATCGGCCAGTCAATCAGTCGTCAATCAGTCATGTCAATCAGTCTCAACTCAGCGTCAATCAGTCGTCCAATCAGTCGGTCAGTCAATCAGTCGGTCAGCCAATCAGCGGTGCCAAATCAGTCGGTGCGAGTCTGGCAATTGCGGTGCGGCCAATCAGTCGGTCAGCAGGTCATCGGCCACAGTCGCCAGTGCACATTCAGTCGGCGTCAATTCAGCCGTCAGTCAATTGTCAGCAATTCGTCAGATCAGTCATTCAGTCGGTCATTGCAGTCAGTCGCATTCAGCCGTCAGTTTCGTCGCATCATTCAGTCGGTGTCATTCAGTTGGTCACATTCAGTCGTCAGTCAATTCAGTCGTCAGTTCATTCAGTCGGTGTCATTCAGTGGCGTCAATCAGCGGTCAGTCAATGTCAGCGTCAATGAGCGCGGTTCAATGAGTCAGGTCTCAATGAGCTCAGTCAATGAGTCAGCATTCAATCAGTCAGCATTCAATCAGTCAGCATTCATCAGTCAGCATTCAATCAGTCGCCATTCAATCAGTCGTCATTCATCAGTCAGTCATTCAATCAGTCAGTCATTCAATCAGTCAGTCATTCAATCAGTCAGTCATTCAATCAGTCAGTCATTCAATCAGCCATTCAATCAGCAGTCATTCAATCAGTCAGTCATTCAATCAGTCAGTCATTCAATCAGTCAGTCAACCAGCGAGTCAACCAGCCAGTCACGCACCCACGCAAGCACCCTGCCAAGCAGGCAGTCAATCAACCAGCCAATCAGGCAGTCAAGCAGGCAGTCAACCAGTCAGTCAAGCAGGCAGTCATGCGGACAGTCAAGCAAGCAGCCATGCATACAGTCAAGCAGGCAGACAGTAAGTCAGTTAGTTACATATCAGGCAAGCAGACACGCGGTCAGTCGTACATTCACGCAGTGATGCAGGGAGTCTCTTACTTTATTCATTCTGTCACACCCTACTCACTTAGTCAAGTCACTCACTCACTGCCACTTCCCTTCTTTTCAGCCTGCACCTCACCTCCGCCTCGACCTACTCCTCTGCCTCCTCCCAGACTTTGACGTCCGCCCCCGCCCGTGCCGCCGTGTCGCGTCTCTCCGCTGTGGACTGCTGCCCGCCAGGAATAGCCCACTCAGGTGGTGGCTGGTGGCGCGGGCGCGGCGGCCGGCGCTTGGCCTGGGACATCGCGTGCACAAGCCTCAGGAGCAAAGAAACGCCGCCGTCAACGGAGTTTGCAATTGTGCCTCCAATACAATATTCTGCATCTAAACGCCCTCGTCAACGAATATCTCGTTATCGATTCTATACTCATATTCGTATTCTATACTCTGTTTTAGGGAGGACACTTACTTGGAATCATCTCACTATCTCGATTGATTTTTTCGTGTTTCCGGGCGCGTCAACTGCTTTGGTCATTAGTCCCGTTAGTGTAGTGCATGTGTTTTCTCGGGAGATTGCGGTGATTTTCCCCCCACTGGATGGCGAGATCCGGCGCCGACTTACCGTCGGCTAGTGGGGTTTCCCCCTAACCAGGACTCTCCCACCAGCGGTGCACCGCCCCAGCCGGGACTAGCTCTAAGCTCCCGACCTGTCTCCCTGGGTATGTGGTAGTGCATGTTAGTGTAAGTGTGTGTGTAAGGGGAGAGGATAGCACAAGGAAGAGGAAGGACAGATCGCGCGCGATCCGTGGCCCGTTTGGTAGGGTACTGCTCCGGCATTCGCCTGGTGATGATCGAAAAAAACACGGGAAACTACCGATCAGAGCAGCCGGCCGCTAGAATTCTCCTCCAGACAGCGACTGAATTCGACCTAGCTGAAAAGGTAGTGTCGAAAATCGTGCCGCCGTCAGGACTCAAACCTAGGACCTCCCGGTCAGAGGCGCTGCAGTGACATCAGTTCATGCACGGAGCTACTCCTCCCGGTCAACAATCTCGAATTTTCGATCCTAAACTCCGTATATAAGGTTCTTTTGGGTTGAGCTGTCTTTGTACACACGTCAGGATTTTGATGTATTAGTGCTGTTAGAAAAATGGTTAAGATTGGTGCAGGTCGCCGGGAGATATACGCAGTTTTGTACCCCAAAATTTAGACGTCCCTCTGTCTGGATGGATGGAAGTGTGTCACACATTGCTCAGTTAGATTTTGAGCTCAAATTTGGTGAACACGTCAGGAATAAGATCTAGTTGTGCTGTTTCTGGCATCGTTAAGACATTTTAATTTAGGGAGGGTCCTTACAAGAAGCTCCTCTCACAGTTTCAACATTTTCTGAAGATGGTTGCAAACATTTCTGAGTGCACTGTGTGCAATGATGAGAAATATATAAATAATAAATCTGATTTAGGAAATGAGGTGGCATTTTACAGTACCCCAAGGGATGCAAAAGTATGCCAAAACACACTACCTTGCACCTAACTGCTGCCAGGCAATTTGTCTACCACTTCCATTCGTCAGTTCGACCGACCGACCGACCGACCGACCGACCTATCAAATCGAGTCTGGGGTCGAGACTGTAGTGTAGAGGGAGCACTGGGCCAGGAACGAATCTGGTGACTGTGCCAAGGGTCTGATCGGGGAAGTGAGTCGGGGGCTGGGGGGGCTGAGCCGGTGAGGTCTGAGCCGGGGGGTCTGAACCGGTGGGGTCTGATCTGGGAAGTGACCCGGGGCCAGGGCGTCTCACTTGGAATGTCTGAGCTGGTGAGTCTGAGTCGAGGCGGGAGAGCCGGGGTCTGAGCCGATGGGGTCTGGCCGGTGACTAGGCAGGCAGGAGTGGAGACACGGAGCCTCTGGAAGGCGCGGGCGGCGTCCCCGACCTGCCGCAACGGCAACTCCCTCTTCCCTCCAGACGCCCGCCGGAAACGTCCCACTCAGCCCTGCCCCGCGCCGCGCCTTCCAGAATACCTCAAGGCCGGGATCTCCGCCTCGGGAAACTTTTACGGGAGTTGTTTTCGTCCAAGACTTGCGCCGCCGCCCCGCGCCACGCCTCGGAACTCAGCGTCGCGTCCCTGTTATGAAGTAAAGCAGAAGACCGCTGCGCGTGGAGACTCTCAAAGATGTCTCCCGTGAACGTTCACCTCGTTCGCTGACACGGATTCCAAGTTTCCAATCTACAGAAGCGCTGGCGCAATCACAGGAGTGCATCGTATGCGGGAGCTCTAAACGACCAAGCACGAAAACAGCGCATCCGAGAAGGAATGGCTAGCGCATACATCATGTCGACATATTTTATAGCAAACAGATAAAGGGCGTACGAAGGCATCAACAATGAGTTCGTTAACGAGTAAAAAGACCTAAATTGGCCTCGACTCAATTTCTCTTACTGGTCCTTTCTTTGTCTCTCGTCCTTCTTCCTTTAAGATCGTTCGGCATCCGCCTGAACGACTTCGGAAAATAGCAGCCGAAGAGTAAATCTCGTAAACGAACGGAAACACGTCCAAATAAACTGACTCAGTTCATTTTGTGTCTGGGCAGCTGTGGGGTCGGATGTGGTGTTTCCGCCAGTAACGAGGAAGCAAGGCCGTCTATGCTCGGCCGCCGACCCAGTGGCTGCAGGCAGGCGACGGGTTGGCACAGACAGGGCACGACGATGTCGGAGGCGATCGAAAGCGGGTCGAAGTGAGTCGAAGGCAGGGCCTAAAGCGGGACGAAGGTGTCGAAGGCGAGATCGAAGATGAGATCACGGGCGATATCGAAGGCGAAGGGGAGAATATGATTAAGTATTTTATAATTTTTAAACATTTTCATTGGGGATGTATTTTAGGGAAAATTTGTTTGTTTATTCAAAGGGGCCACAGAAATTTTTGCGAGACAAATCGAAATGTACGGTGTAAGAGCACCCGAAGTACTTGTTCAAATAAAGCTACACAAGTACCATTGAATTATTCGTCAGGATTTCGAAACGATTCTACCGCAATAAACAAATGCAATGATCCCATGTCAGAAAACACAGCCTCCAAAACTATACCTGCTGAGAACGAATAGGAAACCAGAAGTACTCAATAGTTTCCGGAGCTCTATGACACATTTCAAATACCTGAAACCAATTTCTTAAACAATACAAAAATATTTGAGGTCATTGAGGCACATTAATGAGGTCATATTTGGTAAGATTAACAGAAACTGACCTGATATATGAAACACTTGTGAACCCGGAAATCCTACTCTATTGCAATATATTACACTTCACACGCTACTGGGCATGTAATTGTTAATCACGTTTTATGCAACGCTCTGCAAAAAATTTAATAGGTGAAAGACTTTCTCGCGAGTATGAGTTTGTTCTATCCTGCTTTGGACATGGTTGTCAAATATCCGATTGTTAAAACGTTCTCCCTCAAGTTTGGGCATGCATTCGCCCTGACAATGTCTAGGAGAAATTTGATTTACCTGCCCGAGATAACGTTCAAGTAATAATTCCGGCCGATATTTCACAATCGCAGGGGCTGGATATGCAGCGAAGACGCGCTTAATACTTGACGGTGCGGCGGTTTGCGTAGAGCTTCTGTTCAGAGGCGCTTGAGCTAGCATAAACGCATAAAATCATCAACGAGCGTTTATGTGTGACAGACATACCATATTCTAGTTGTACTCCGCCTGTCTTCTTTGCGCAAGTGTAAGGAATAAATTGACAAAAGTTTACCTCAATCGAATGAACAGTACGCCAGCGCATACAATACGAACAAACATCATTGATTGTTATAAATTATATTTTTGTTTCTCTATATAATACGCTTCGTCACATTCCTAAACACCACAGTACTATAATGACGTAACCGTATCAGTTCCGTGGTGCCAGCCCCGTCCGAAGCCCTCCGAGGCGTCGCTTAATGAAAGAGCATATTTTCGAAGCGCCTTATCTCCATTTCCGTTTGTTTTTTAGTTTTACTTATCAATTCTTTTCTTATCGAAAGACAAATCGCCATCATACTGCGAAATATTGTTTTAAAAAATTGCATTTAAACGGTCCCTAAAAACCGCGGAATCCTTTCTTCAACAGTGGATGTGATAGTTTCTCTTACTAAAAAATTGTGTTTCATAGACATACGTCACGTCGGAAATAAACTCCTCAACTGAATTCGGCGCCGGCCAAGATTCTCTCCAAGATGTAAACAGGAGTTCCTAGGGTTCCACTCCCAACGGTGGCAGGATTGTCCACGCTACCTACATAGCTAGGTCGAATTCAGGTGCTATTTGGAGGAGAAGTCTAGCGGGCTCCTGCCCTAATCGGTAGTTTTCCATGTTTTCTCTAATCAACGTCAGGCGATTGTCGGAGCATTATCCTCCAAACCGACCAACAAACCGCGCGTGATCTTCCCTTCCTCTTCCTTGTCCTACCCTTACATACATTACACTACCACAAATTGCCGGGAAAACAATCGCGAGTTTAGAGCGTGTCCCGCCTGGGGCGGTCGTCAGCTGTTGGGAGATACGTGGTTGGGGAAAATTCCTCAAGTTGACGGGTAGGTCGGTGCTGGAACTCGCCAACCAGCGAGGGAAGATCTCCGCCACCTCTCGCGATAAAAAAACATGCTCTACACTTGCGGGACCACCGACTTTAGTAGTTGTCGCGCCCAGAACAGCTAATCAATCAATAATTCTTGAGAAGTCCTGGATTTGAGTTCGAATTTGTTGGAGGATTTTCTTCGAGAATTTTCTTGGAGGATTTTCTTCTTTACTTCCAGGAGTAGAATCAAACGGCTACAACGAATGTTCGAAGCGACACAAACGCTTTTTGACTATGTTTTATTACCATGAGAAAGCATAATGTATTTATACCGTAACGCATTAACACGCAAATTTCTCGTTTGTACATGCAATGAGAATCACAGAAGCTGTGGTGTATCAACTGATGTCAATTCAGTGCCTCTGACCGGGAGGTCCTCGGTTCGAGTCCTGACGGCGACAGGATTTTCGACACTAGATTTTCAGCTAGATCGAATTCAGTCACTGTGCGGGGGGAGAATTCTAGCGGCCGGCTGCTCTAATCGGTAGTTTACCGTGGTTTCTCCGATCAACACCAGGCGAATGCTGGAGCAGTACCCTACCAAAACGGGCCACCGACCACGCGCGATCTGTCCTTCCTCTTCCTTGTCCTATCCTCTCCCCTTACACTAGCATGCACTACACTACCACATATTCCGGGAGACCGGTCGGGAGCTTAGAGTTTGTGCCGGCTGGGGCGGTGCCCCGCTGGTGGGAGAGTCCTGGCTAGTCCCCACTAGCCGACGGTAGGTCGGCGCCGAATCTCGCCATCAGCGGGTGAAGATCACCGCCATCTCCCATAAAAAACATGCACTACACTAAAGGGACTAATGACCAAAGCAGTTGACGCGCCCGGAAACACGAGAAAATCAATCAATAAATCACAGAAGCTGTGGAGATACGCGTATGTGGCGTGTAGGTAACGCGCTGCTGGCGTGTACGTGCTCTATTCGTAAGAGGCATATGCAGTTCTCGGCCCGTATTTCAAAGTCTGAAGCCGCTACTTTTATCTCGCATGCATAGCACCCCGACTAAGTAAAACACACAACGGTATTACTTCAATAGTAGTTTATCGCCTCACTGACAGCAAGCAACCTCTAAGATCTGCGAAATGAAATAATGCAGGGAGATTTGGAATGTCCGTGGACGTGGCGTCAAGCTCAACGGTTCAGTCATTGCTTCCCAAGAAGTCCATCGTATGTCGGGCTGCAACATTACCCAGAGACGGCGTTTCCTGACACTCCACATCTTAAAGTCTGGCGAGATAAGTCACGAACGACGAAATACAATGCGGGACGGCTTGCGTGAAATATCTTGAATATACAGACTTCAATTCAATTTCAAAATTTTCCATTTCTCAAGCTTACAATAATGTTCATCGGAAGAAATTCCGCATTCATTTCCTATAGTTGCTGAAACTCTTTTTTCACCCTCGTAATAAACAAAATTGCGATCTTGTTGCGGAACATTTTGAAATGAGAATAATTTTCGAAGCTCATTGAAACCATAACTTAATAAAAACAGGTTTGAGATATTGAAAGAAAGCGTATTAGATATGCAAGGAGCAGTATACGTTCAACTTAATATTACATATGATCATAATTGTTTATTATTTCAGAATAGAAAATTATCATACTAAATGTTTCAAAACATTTTTTATGTAGAGGAAATAGGTTTCACGTTCGTTTTTCTTACCATAAGGAGATGAATGTATTCAATTCGATAGAATTGAATCGAATCATTACCTGCAACAAAAGGAAAAAATTGTGAATAAGCGGACAAGACACATAATATAAATCAATCTCGACGAAACAGCAAGCAATCAAAAGGACTAAATTTATAGAGAATATATTCATAACAATAATATATTAACAATAACCACTATTTAGATGATAATTTCTTCGGTCCTGACGACACAACTCCGTCGATCATATTGACCTTGTTCTCCGTGAGTGTCAAACACCCGACTGACGCTTTGAGCAATAAAATTCACAGAAAAGCGACAGACCGGCGTCAGGCTTGTGCGAAATTCGACGGCTATGCGCAGGTGGCGCTGCAGCACAGGCAGACGCCGACACCGCCCACGCTCCTCCGCCCACGCCCCTCTCACACGAATCCCCGGCAACCCCCGAAAACCTTCGGTTCCGCCGCCGCCTGCCACTACCGCTACTACCCTTTCCGTCGCCGCCCGTCGCCCACCCACGTCGCCCGCCCCCGTGACCGCCCCGTCGCCCGCCCCGTCGCCCCGCCCCCGTCGCCCGCCCCCGTCGCCGTCCCCGTCGCCCCCCCGTCGCCCGCCCCCGTCGCCCCCCCGTCGCCCGCCCCCGTCGCCCGCCCCCGTCGCCCGCCCCCGTCGCCCGCCCCCGTCGCCCGCCCCCGTCGCCCGCCCCCCGTCGCCCGCCCCGTCGCCCGCCCCGTCGCCCGCCCCGTCGCCCGCCCCCGTCGCCCGCCCCGTCGCCCGCCCCGTCGCCCGCCCCGTCGCCCGCCCCGTCGCCCGCCCCCGTCGCCCGCCCCCGCCCGTCGCCCGCCCCGTCGCCCGCCCCCGTCGCCCGCCCCGTCGCCCGCCCGTCGCCCGCCCCCGTCGCCCGCCCCCGTCGCCGCCGCCTCTACCACTTCCACCTCCACCATCTCAGCCTTCTCCCCTTTCACCGTCGCTACCGTTCTCCCCCTCCCCCTCGCGCCCTTGCCACCGCGTGCGCCTGCGCCGATCCCACACCTCCGCCACCCCACCCCGCACCCCACCCCGCGCCCCCCAAAGGAACTCATTTCCTCCTTCGATCGCGACGCGCCCCCGCCTTAATTGCGCCGCGGGGGCAACGACAGGGCTGCGCCCGCGCCGCGCCGCACTTGCTACAACGGGCGCCCGCCTCCGGCGCAGAAGCCCCGTCCGCTTATGCAACACTCGCAACAGCGCCTCCACACCACGCGCCTCAAGCTGCAAACTCAAGATGCATTTGTGCAACAAGAAAAGCAAATAATATATGTAAGAGAAAATGACAATTTTGTTATTGCACCAAGAGCAATTTTTGTCTGGATCTCTACATCGCAATAAGACAGGTGAAGAAACATTTTTTAATTGGAAAATATTTGCTGTCTCTGTCAGTAATATCTTGTAATTTAATAATATTGAAATAACATTAGTTCGTACACTGTATAACAACCCTGCAACGTTTAATGGCATTAATTCATTATGTAAGCAATAATTAAATAATACCAATCATATTAAAAATGTTATTCGCGTTTGAATTCTTAGATCATATAACAAATAAAAAAAATATATTCACTAAAAATAAAAAACGCGATTGTTAAGAAAATAAATTAACAATTAACATTTTCTGTAAATTTCACGAAATTACCTTCATTTTGCGAACATTCATTCGATTAAAAAACACAACAATACAGTCAGTCTTTCTCCAGATGCATTGTGTCATACATCTCTGGCTGCAGGCAACGTGAAATGATTCCCTTTATTTTTGCCAGGAATTCGACTTGAAAATCGGACAACATTAATAGAAGTCTTTGTGAAAGCCAGCTTCAACTTAAATCATTTACTAATACAGCTAGACAAGAGCGCCTGATGTTTTACATGATTGCATGCGTAGAAAATGTTTTGATTTAATTTGTTCACAAACGTTGGTTGTCTTCGTTTAAAAATATTAGAAAGATTAACGGTAGTATATTCCGCTGAATGTTATACTAGAGAGGAAGAAATACAAACGTTTAAGAAATACAAGGCGTATGTGTTAATGGGTTCGGTAGAGTCCCTCAATAAAATAAAATTTTAAATATCCTTCCTTTAAATTCACTGCTTAGTGTCAGTGTTCTTTATTTGCAAAAACTATTTAGATTGTTTAGTCTTCATGTACAGATGTTCCCCTAAAGCCCTATTCGGGAGCGGTAGCTCAGTGCATCAACTGATGTCACTGCAGCGCCTCTGACCGGGAGGTCCTAGGTTCGAGTCCTGACGGCGGCAGGATTTTCGACACTAGTTTGTTATGATTGAATGATGGGCGTGCATTGTCACAATAGTATTGCTGACAAGACACGCCTTCAATCATTCAATATAATGTCAACTACACCTCACCACTGAATCAATATTTCAGCTATGGTCAGTAGGTCGGCGCCGGATCTCGTCATCCAGCGGGGGAAGATCACTGCCATCTCCCGAGAAAGAAAAAAACAAAACATGCACTACACGAACGGGGCTAATGATCAGAGCAGTTGACGCGCCCGGAAACACGAAAAACTCAATCAATCAAACTGAAGCCCTGTAAGTCATAATCCATGTTTTGTAGGTCTTTGGTAATGTAAAACTGGTTTACGCAAAATACCTCTGTCGTCCCTCAGTGAAGAACACTAGTGGCTAAATCTTAAGTAGAATTTTGACTAGAAATGATATTCCCCTATCGATCTAGTTGATGCCTCGGCCCTTAGAATTTAAAACTGATATTTAGATTTTTGGAAGTATCTTACATGAAAGTTTAGGACATTTTCATTTTCATTTTCATTTCATTTCTTTATTTCTTTCTCCAAAAAATGTACGCTTAAAAATGATACTGGCTCGATTATCGTTGAATTATTTAAATTGTCGAAAAATTGAGAGTTTAAAAAATATCGGCGTCTTCATAGAACCTAGAACTAGAAATCACCATATTGAAGATTCACACTTTTCCTTAATGAAATCTGTTCTTCAAAATTAAATACTGAAATGAGGTAAAGCAGAATTTGTTGAAAATATGAGTTGTATTCGCGTAATTTAGCATGATATAAAGACAATTTTAAAAACAACTTTTTTTCTCAAGAACGACTCCCTTTTTTTAAAAAAAATTTCAACAACGAACGCTTCAAATATAATGAACGTCTCATTTTTAGTGAACTCTGAATTTTAGAAAATTGCAAAAATTAAAAATATTGGGAGAAATTATGCGCTCTTGTAGCACCACTAGTTTTGCCCCTTATCCTGTCAGGTTTCGTGTCCTCCAGGTTCTCCCCACTGAAATAGAAATCACCCCCGAATAGTAAAGTGTTGCCATTGTGCGTGTGCACAAAATTGCGCGCGAGTGGCAAAATTTCGTTGACGAGCCCAGCGGCGGCGCAGAGGCGGCCTAGAGAGGCAACTTGGGGCACAGGCGGTGCCTATCGATCCGCACTGTGCGTTTCGGAGGCGCCGCGCCGCGCCGCGCAACCAGGGCCTGGGAGCCGGCGAGGGAGCGGGGAGCGCGCGGGTGGGGGCACGGGGTGTGTGGCGGGGACCCCAAGGGCGGGGACGGCCGACGCAGGCGCCGGGGAAGGGGGGGGGGGAACGGGCCGGAACGGAGCACAGAACGAGGGGCGGGGCGGCGGCGGCGGCCGGCGGCCGGGGAGACACAGCCCCGCGCCGGGGCTGGCGCGCCGGGTGGAAACTGCGCACAACACCCACAGCCACTAGCTCTGAAGGACGCGCAGTCCTCGGTCACCCACATTCACGAAAATATCTGAGTTGTGAACATTACTTTCGTTAATATTAGGTTATTCAAAGACCATAGCAAATAATCAATAATAAATTTAATAATCAATTAAAATTTTCATTTAAAATTAATAATAAATTAATAATCAATAATAAATAGAGAATAAACAGTACTAATTAATAATTTTATTGTCCTTGATTCTAAAGAAGATCGTTTACTTATAAAATATTTAACAACTATTCACAAAGAATTTCGTAGAGATTCAACTAAAATATGATATTCTTTCGGAATTCTTATGACAATAATTAAAAGGGAAAAGTGTTCGTTCATCATTTATTTATTCGTACATTTATTCATTGTGTATTGCATAAATTACAACTTAGTTCTCATTTATTCATTTGCTGTTTACTCAATCGTATACAACAAATTATTGATTCATTGATTTATGAGTACTAAATCATTTATTTTTATTTTATTCCGCAATACCCTAGTTTTTTTTATTTCATCCTTAATACGTTTAAATAATTCATTCATTTGTTCCATCAAAAGTAATCAAATTAATATCACATCAAAAAATTAATAAGAAAATACTAAAAAGCCTACAACGCTTCTCAGAACAAGCCTGAGGAGAAGAATCTTGGAGCCTCGGCGGGGAGTCGTTGCATTAGACACAGCAGCGCAGCGCAGAGCGGAGCGGAGCGCTCCGGTGTCCTCGTCTGCCGCGCAGCCGGTTCAGAAGCGCCTGTCACAATGACAGTGCAAGTCTCCTCCGCGGCCACTGACCCCGCTCCCCGCCTCCAGGGCTGCGCTCCACGCGGCGGCGCGCAGCGGGGACGTGCAGCGCGGGGCGAGGCCCTGCGCGAGGCCCTGCGCCCTGCCCTGCCCCGCCCGCGCTGACCCAGCGCGCGCCCAGGCGCGGCCACTCGCCCCCCGCCCCGCTGCGAGCCGCACCGCGCCGCGCCGCGCCGAGCCGCGGGCGAGGGCGTGGCTGGGAGCCTCCGCGAGGCGCCGACGGGGCGCGGCGAGGAGAGGCATTGGGCGCGGGTGGCGGTGGGGCGAGGTGGGGCGGGAATTTGTGGAATCGAAGAAAAACGCTGAGTTCGTGTGGGACGCGTTGGTGCGCGTTGGTGCGCGTTGGGGCGTTGGTGGCGTTGGTGAGCGTTGGTGAGCGTTGGTGCGCGTTGGTGCGCGTTGGTCGCGTTGGTGCGCGTTGGTGCGCGTTGGGCGCGTGGGAATTTGTGGAATCGAAGAAAAACGCTGAGTTCGTGTGGGACGCGTTGGGGCGCGTTGGGGCGCGTTGGGGCGCGTTGGGGCGCGTTGGGGCGCGTTGGGGAGCGTTGGGGAGCGTTGGGGAGGGTTCGAGAGGGTTCGAGAGGGTTCGAGAGCGTTGGAGAGCGCTGGAGAGCGTTGGATTGGGGTTGGGGGGGGGGGCGGGCTGATGGGGGGGGCGTATTGGGGGGAAGGCCTTGGCCGGGCAGGGTGGCATGGAGACGGGTAAGGCGTGGAGGAGACGAGCGACGCGGTGGAAGTAGAGTGGAGTTGGCGAGGTGGAGAGAAGGTATTTGGGTGAGAAGGCGAGAAATGGGACACTGGAGGGTGGGGAAGAGCGGGGTGCGGTAGGAAGGGTGGAGCAATGCAGAGAAATTCTAAATGCGAATGAGGGACAAATGGCGCGGGTAAAGCGAACGTGGAGGAAAGGCAAGTTAACAATGAAATAAGTTTAAGGGTGACAACTCATATTACCCAAAATGGGGAAAGGAGGCCATGTGTGATGTGAAAGGATAAAGTGATCAGAGAGACCATGAAAAGGTATGCACAGTAGAATGAAAATTGGGAAGGCGAAGGTTAACAAGAGCGCATAGTTCAAATTCCAGGGGAAATTAAGTCTAAAAAAATACGATTGGATCGTTGCAAAAACCGAAGCAGTCACAGCGGGTTTACACAATACAAAATGAACGGAATAACAGGAAAATTTTCACCAAAATTACCTTCGAAGTTGTCCGCCCGGAAACACAAAATAGTCAATCAACCAACCATAAAAATCGAAGAAAATTGTAATGCATGCCGTAAAGAACGACAAACCATTTTACAAATGAAGAAAATGAAAAAAATCTAAGAACAGAAACTGCACGATGAGAATCGAAGAGATGACGCAGAAACGAGCATCGAGAAGCCGACGGTGGAGGATGGGAAGGGCGGCTGATGGCCGAACAGCGTTCGGAACACGGCTGCTCTTTTTGCATGCCATGTTTATGCATGGGGCCTAATGGGGATACGGGAAGATAGAATTAACATACATCTGCGTGCGAGGAGAACGGACGGAGACGAAAAGACGGAAAGAACGCTTCGAAAGTGAGAGGTACCAGGACGAGATGATCTACTCATTAAAGTATCTACTAGGAGAGCTAGAGCGAAGAGTATTACTGCACGAACATTTTTTCTCCTTCCCTCGAAACACACGTCCATTACACACAGAACGACGTGGAACGTTGGCTGACACTTCGATTGATTGATTGATTGATTGATTGATTTTTTCGTGTTTCCGGGCGCGTCAACTACGGTGATCATTAGTCCCGTTAGTGTAGTGCATGTTTTTTTCTCGGGAGATGGCGGTGATCTTCCCCCGTTGGATGGCGAGATCCGGCGCCGACCTACTCGGCAAGTGGAGTTTCCCCTAACCAAGACTCTCCCACCAGCGGGACACCGCCCCAGCCCGGACAAGATCTAATCTCCCGACCGGTCTCCCGTAATATGTGGTAGTGTAGTGCATGTTAGTGTAAGTGTGTGTGTGTGTGTGTGTGTGTGTGTGTAAGGGGAGAGGATAGGACAAGGAAGAGGAAGAACGGATCGCGCGTGGTCCGTGGCCCATTTGCTCCGGTATTCGACTGGTGTTGATCGGAGAAACCACGGAATACTACCGATCAGAGCAGTCGGCCGCTGGAATTCTCCTCCATACAGTGACTGAATTCGACCTAGCTGAAAAGTGTCGAAATTCCTGCCGCCGTCAGGACTCGAACCTAGGACCTCCGGGTCATAGGCGCTGCAGTGACATCAGTTGATGCACTGAGCTACCGCTCCTTGTCTGACACTTCGAATCGACCAAAATAATTCTTTCAACAGTTGCAGTATTTCGTCAAGGATTTATACGGGCAAGTGGATACAAACATTTCAGTAACATGATTCTGAATTTATAAACAAGATTTGATTTAAATTACAATAAAATATTTATTAATTAATTTTATCGTAGATACTCACATAGAGAAGTATGGAATGAAAAACTTAAGATATAAGAAAATAAAATATCAAGTATAAAAATGACCAATTCTTTATTAATGTTCCCACGAAAGTTTCCTTTAATACACTACAATGCTGGAATGACTACATCCCTTTAAGCATTTTTGTAATACTACTGTTTTGTATCGACTTAACACATCCAAATACGGGAACAAAATGCCATACTTAACGACCAGCATCCATTCACGGTTTTACACTGCCATCCTTCAAGAACAATAGAAATAAATGAGATGCAGCTAAAGATGACGGCTACGTACTCAATATTAATAAATATATATATAACCGGGAGCGGTAGCTCAGTGCATCAACTGATGTCACTGCAGCGCCTCTGACGGCGGCAGGATTTTCGACACTAGCTTTTCAGCTAGGTCGAATTCAGTCGCTGTCTGGAGGAGAATTCTAGCGGCCGGCTGCTCTGATCGCTAGTTTTCCGTGATTTCTCCGATCAACACCAGGTGAATGCCGGAGCAGTACCCTAACAAACGGGCCATGGACCGCGCGCGATCTATCCTTCCTCTTCCTTATCCTATCCTCTCCCCCTGACATACACACTTACACTAACATGCACTACACTACCACATATCCCGGGAGACCAGTCGGGAACTTAGAGCTTGTCCCGACTGGGGCGGTGTCCCGCTGGTGGGAGAGTCCTGGTTTCGGGGACATCCCACTAGCCGACGGTAGGTCGGCGTCGGATCTCGCCAACCAGCGGGGGAAGATCACTGCCATCTCTCGAGAAAAAAACATACACTACACTAACCGGACTAATGACCAAAGGAGTTGACGTGCCCGGAAACACGAAAAAACAATCAATCAACACTAAATTCCAACGTGCGCACAAAATGCAGCCTCCCCCCGCGAGGTAATTTCCTTATATACTCAGTCAATCGGGAATAATCACAAAACAATGAAACAGTTTCGATTTTGTCTGAAAACTGAAAATATTTATTTGCGTTATTCCGCCTATTCTCATAATGCGCGTAATGATATTCCGTGCGTCACACCTTATGGAACAGCTGATATGTGACAGCAAGACTCCAAGGAAGAGGCAGCCCACCATTAAATATTTGCTACTCTCGTGTTGCGCTACACAACAGCAACGTTCTACTACGAAAAGAACGGTTGAACTGTGTGTCCATATACCCTGAACTCCGTTACTGCAGTATTTGGGAAGACTGTTTTTGTTAAAATATTTAATTTGTAGAAGCGTTTTAAGATAGTATTTTATTTTATGTTCTTGAACAGTGTGCGTGCAACGTGCTGTTGCTACAAGCCACTAGTATTTCTCATGTAGATTATTCTTCTCTACAATTATTCTTTTCTACTACGAAAAGTATTGAACGAAACACGATCGGTATCACAAATAACCGATTCCGTTGGTTAAAAGTCTTCATTTCAGCCTCGGTTTACAAACTACAACTGCGGCTTATTTACTGGATATCGGTTTAATGATGTTAAAAACTATATGTTGCCATTTAAATGGGATAAATTATTACTACTTAGCTAGTCATCGAAGTTGTTATTACAGATAAAAGAAATATTATTTTCCACAAGAAGTCGCTTTGAATTCACAATGTATTCACTAACAATCTCTCTTTATCTTTAACTTGAAGACCAAAAAAAATAATCCTTCAGAGGATCGGTGCATAACATTACCAATTTAAGGAACATCAGACAAAAAATTTCTCCGTCACATTCCCCTAGTGTTTTTCGGAGCAAAGAAAAGCACGAAATGAGGAAAATTCGAAAAGCAAACTTCTCCACGGAAAGCGCGAGACTGGAAGAAGGGGAAAAGGGCAAAGGGCCCGAAAAGAAAAATGTAGCCAGAGGGGAAAATCAGCGAGTCCCCAGAGCGTTCGGGCAGCGGAGGCCCTACGTTCTGCCCAGAGCTCTCCGCCCAGCTTCCCCAGAGCATTCGGCCACGCCACCCCCGCCCGCCCCGCCCCACCCCAGCCCTCCCGACCCCGCCCCCCCCGCCCGCCCTCCCGCCCCCCGCCCGCCCCGCCCCGCCCCGCCGACCTCCCGCCCCCCCTTCCAGCCCTCGGCCGACCCAGTCCCTATCCCTTTCGCCCAAGTCCTTCCAGTCCCTCGCTCGCCGCGTTGCGTCCCCGCCCACGCCAACTTCCCGCCCCCGTCCCCGCCCAACCCAGGCTCATTTGCCGAGCAGATATTTTATCTCGACGGCGACGGCGGCCTTCGGAGAAGCCATCTCTATTTATTGTCCCCTTGGTGGAAGGAAGGGCGCGTGGCCGTGGGCGGGAATAGAGGGACGGCGAGCGGGACACAAGCGGGGACACCTCCCCTTTCACGCTGACTAGCCGCACAGCCAGAGCGTTATTACAGTAATTACCATCATCGTCGTGGGTACTGCGTGGTCTGCAGCATACTGTACACGATTTTTTCAGATGCGTAGTTGGAAATTCACAAAGGCAGAGTGGTCAGTGTGGGGGTGGGGAAAGAGAAACAAGACATTCATTTCATCGCATTTCAGTCCGTTCCACATAATAGGAATTGCGGTCCTACTGAAAGTCACGTGACATCCACGCAATAGAAATTGCGAAAAATGGTGGGAGAAACAAGTGATAATGAAATAATTTTTACTTAAAGAAAAAAACCTCCGGACATCTTTTTGTTTTGTTTGGCTTTGTTATCAATATATCTCGCGAAATGTCATTGGAATCTGATTCAGTGGCACATTCCCAGAAATGACTTCCCTTAAGTTCATTTTCAGGGACTTTCAATCTACAAAACGAAGCAATTACTAGAATTTCTCATCCCATTGAAAACTATTGTATTAGTTTTGTTTTCCTTCATTTAGGAAATTTACAATGACATAGAATGGAAACCATCCCTCGTGAATACTAAGATTAGTTGTGGAGTTCAGAACATATTACACTAGTGGATGCCAATGTATTCCGAGAAATAGAATTTCCAATAGAGCACCGCCGTCCAGCTCGAAAGGTAATTTGAATAGTGAATCCAGGCGTGAAAGCCTAAAGTGCTTTATTAAACTAGTACTTGTCGCCTTGATTCCTGAGATGGTCCGTCTTTTAACGATTTAATGAACTGCTTAGCGGGTTTCTGGCAAGCATCTGGAAACGAAAGTTGCACTCACGCCAGGACACAAAATGATTTATTATACGTGTGTGATGACTCGTCTTACAAAGACACATGTGTTCGTATAATCGTCGACTTACATGGATTTCCAAAAGAAACGCTCTTAGAAGTAAAGGATTTTCGAATTTAGTGCGGCTAATTTATTTAATTGAGGGCTAAGGTTAATAATTGAGGGATAATTTGAGGGCAAAGGTTGATCATTAACTAATATAGATCCAAACAAGTGGTAAATTTAAACATACCAGCGAAATCAAAACGTTTTAAAATTAAATGGCACATTAAAATTACTACACCCCAGCGACCAACGGCCCGCTGCATTCCTGACGACTACTGTTCTGAAGAAAAAAAAAACAGGAAATGTCTTATCTTTCTAAAACGTGTCTACGTCTCATCGCTTCGCTACTAGTGCATTTATCAAGGATTTATAATGTACTTGTATTGTAACATACTCGAAGATTGAAAAAAAGGAGACGAAACTCAAATACATTCAAAACAATTAAGAGAATGTGGTGTACGAGTTATCAACAAGGGAAAAGATAACGATCGCTCGATTTATGTTATTTTATTTCATTTATTGAAAAATCTTTGAGCAGATATGCCACATTGAAGATGACATCTCAAGGACGACAGAGCATTTCATCCGTTCACGAACGTTCGGCATGATTTTACGCCTTGTCTGCAGAAACGAAGCAGAAAGGACCAAAAAATATCGAAAAAGCCATGAAACTATGAGAGTTTTGAGTATCAGTCCCACTCTAAATGCATTTTCTATTCTGCAATTGGGAGAAAGTATGGAAACTGCTAACAATGATGCTTTCATTAATTTAAGTAATTGAATTCAATGTACTAGTTTCAAACAACAACATGAAATAACTTACATCAATAGACACTCTCCTTCAAGCGCAAAACGTTCATCCGTTACTGTGAAACTACCGCAAAATCAGAGGTAGTTCTTGCAAAAATAAGTAGTAGTTGTGAAGATGTGATACTAGAGTAATATTCTAAAATTACAATACATTTTGGAATGTAAAATTACCATCATATCAATACCAGTCCCTGCGTTTCCAGGAGCACAATGGATTGAATCTTGTGAGTTTCTGTTTTAGCTCATATACTTGCAACTCATTTCGACGCACAATTTTCATACGCTATACTGAATTTTAGACATTACTGGTTAAGGTCTTCGAAATGAAATTCTGATATCTCTTTCGTTAGTTTAGTAAAAATTCGTGGACCAGATGCGAGAAAGACGCTAAAATGATCACAGGAACGTTACAAGTACATTGTATTAGAATGGGAGGAGATTAAACTACGAAACCCTTTATAATGGTTAGTCGTAAACATGAATCATTATATACATAGTCCTATTTTGTCAAAATAGATATTAAATATCAGACGAAAGAAAATACTAGCTTTATGTCGTACGAGTATGTATCTCAGAAAATGGACCTGTACATTAATAATGATACATAGATGTTGGCTCATTGAGAATTTTGACACGAAAAATTGCCCGATTATGATGATTTGAACAAAAGCATTAACAATTACAAGTACACTTCAATTAACCACGACAAAAAAATAATGAAAATATTTACAATGTTATTAGAACAAGTACAGTTACGTCCAAGTAACTTTACAAATATATTCAATAAACATGAAGCATTTACAAATTCCTTTTGCACAAATGTTAATAACATCAGTTCTTTTTGTCTCCCACATATCTTGTGAATTCTGGCATGAAAAGAAATGCTTGCTATAAGGCATTCGATTACGTACGTCATAAAATGGGATAGTACATAAATAATGCTTCATTAATGTTGGCTCAGTAAGAAATTTGTCACGAAAAATCGCTCGATTATGATAATTTGAACAATAAAATCAACAATTACTACATTTTATAAACAACGACACTACCACCAACAAAACTACTTCATTTTTTTTAACAGTTTCTACTGGTGAGACTTCAAGCACTTTGGCTCTGATACAAGCGCCATTAAACAAGCATCACCACGAAGCGGGTTTGGGGGCCATTCCGAACACCGTCAGTGCGGGAGAGGGGGAGACGGGGGTCATACGGGCACGAAGTAGCTGCCGCGGAAGTCGCTCCCCCTCCCCTCTTCGCGTCGTGGTAAGGTCGCATCGTGCGGGGGCGGCATCATTTCACGGCCCAGCGCACAGTGACAGCCTCCGCCGCGCACAATATCCCATCAGGAGGCGCAGGCCGCACCCGCTGGAGGCGAACAACGGAAGGGCAGGCGAAGGGCGGAAGGGATGGACGGCGCGACACACGCGCGCCACGGAAGAGAAAGCCCTTGGAGCACGATAAAGGCACAGAGAAATGATAGAATAGGAACGGCGGCTGAGGGACGAGGCGGTGCGGAGCTAGAACAGGATTCGTGTCCCTTCAATGTCATTACGTATTGTTTTGCATGCAGGGAACCCGATTCGATATACGACTCGTGTGCTGTCCACGACGTCCTCCGTAGTAATGCTATCCAGTTTTCATTCGCATTTTGTTGACGTCGTAACAGAGCTCGTTCGCCTTGTTCTGGGCAGAGCCAAGCTGTACACAAACAAACAAAATCAACTAATTGGATAAAAATAAAATACTGTAGAACGAATTAATTCAATGCACTAACTTACGCTGTTAAAAGAAACAAATTCATAGCAACTGGTTAGATGTTTTTCCTGGAGATAGGGCTGTACACCAAAGATTCTCCACTCTTCTTTTGGACTTTGCGTGCGTTGCGTTTTATACAAGAATGATACAAGTATCATTATTATATAAAACGCAAGTCTTGTTGGATATGGGCAAGTCCAGAATTAATATGTCATTAAAGTACGCGAGCCTTATTGTTGTAGGTTTATACAATGATAGCGTCTTAGAACTAGTGAATACCATAATAATTTTTACAAAAATGATTATAATTTTATTCGGCATGCCTTGTTGGTTCATGCAATGAATCTGTTCTCTCGCAATGGATCTATAGTAGTTTTTACTTCAAAAGTTTCCTATTTCTAATTTGCACGTTTAAATTTTGAGATTTTTGATTTTTACCTTTAAGAAAATATTTAGGTTCTCAAAACAATTTGATACACTATTTATTTCTTACTCAACATACCTTTATGTGAATTTATTTATATTTTTCCTCTCAAAAAAGAGGTTGAATTTTTCACGTGAAATTTTAAACAAACATAACTTTGAAACTAATTCATTTACAAGCCTGTAGTCTTCGGGAAGCTTTATTTCATAAACTGCAAGCTCTCTCAGAGCTATATTTTGATTTTTCCATGTAGTTTCGCGTTTTCGCAAATGATTAGTCGTATTGCTTCGTTGTTCCTGTACGTTTGTGTGATTTCAAAATCTGTTTAGGAAAAACTACATTTGCTTGGATTACTTTTTCTCATAAACTACTCCAAAAATTTCTCTCAAATTAAAGCAGTAGGTTTCCATTTGAATAGTTAAAGTAATGGTGTAGATTTATTACTGTGCGTAATTGTACAAGTTATAAGTTATATTAAGATAAGGGCAAAGGTTCGTGCTACTTTTATCATACATTATGTTTGTTATAAAATAATTATTATCAATTAAAAGAATATAAATCTACAAGTGTACGTACAACGTATTGTTTAATCAGTATTGCAATTGAAGAAAATACTTCGGATAACTTTTTTAACTCCCTTTAAACAATCTTAGAAAAGACCGTAAGGAAAAGTACTAAAAAATTATTTATTTTTCGAATGAAAATACGACAGGTAAAACATAAATTATATTTCGTGATTCCGATTTAGAGCTGCTGTACACCTCGCGCGTACAGAGCAGGTATTTCGCAGAGTGCGTCTTTATTCACTTAGGCGAGGAAGGAGAAAGCGTGCCAACCTTCCATTCGTCGTCTCAAGAGGAATAAGGAATTTCTGGAGGTTCCAACCGCCGGACTTGAAAGTCCTCGACCGGGAGAAATTCCCTTCGGGAGAGAGCGACAGGGCGAGGGTGGTTGGTGCGCGGGCGGTTCATAGTCGGGACGTAGTCATTGCGAGGTATTTGAGCCGGGGCCGGAAATAGGAGCGGGGCGGCGGGAAGGAGCGCAATGTGCGGGGATTTTCGAGAAGGACGGGACTGTACTGAAAGTTCGGGGTTGGTCAAACAATGCAGAATTGTCAGGTAGGGCGACGACAGCCGGAAAGGACATACCCAGATCAGGCGGAACTAGTAGGAAAAGTGTACTATATGAGTGTTGGAGGGCGGTGGGAATATATTGCGGAGACCGGTTAGGGTGGGCACGGTCGAAGAGGGTGGGCACGGAATCGAAGACGGTGTGCACAGAATAAGACGGTGTGCACAGAATAAGACGGTGTGCACAGAATACGACGGTGGGCACAGAATACGACGGTGGGCACAGAATAAGACGGTGGGCACAGAACAAGACGGTGGGCACAGAACAAGACGGTGGGCACAGAACAAGACGGTGGGCACAGAACAAGAGGTGGGCACAGAACAAGACGGTGGGCACAGAACAAGACGGTGGGCACAGAACAAGACGGTGGGCACAGAACAAGACGGTGGGCACAGAATAAGACGGTGTGCACAGAAGAAGACGGTGGGCACAGAAGAAGACGGTGGGCACAGAAGAAGACGGTGGGCACAGAAGAAGACGGTGGGCACAGAAGAAGACGGTGGGCACAGAAGAAGACGGTGGGCACAGAAGAAGACGGTGGGCACAGAAGAAGACGGTGGGCACAGAAGAAGACGGTGGGCACAGAAGAAGACGGTGGGCACAGAAGAAGAGTGTGGGCGAAGCCGAATGACGTCTGCATTCTTCGCTATTATATCAGCCTGCACCCGCTCGCCCCTCTTTCTCTCGAGCTCAGGCGGTCCACCGTTCTTGGCAAGCAGCTGCTGCTGGCTTCCAATCGTCGGTGTCCGGCCGAGATCACTGAGCGCTCGGTTGCCGGGATCCCGCGGATTTCGTTCCGGTCATCCGCACGACGTAAAACTGGGCAACCACTTCGAAGTAAATATGGAATGCTAAGTTCTAGGAAACGGAAGGAATACCGAATGGTTTTTAAAATCAACGATCAGCAATTTCCAAATTGAAATTAAAAATTATATTTAATACCATTCACAAATTAAAAATTCATTTAGACTCGTTGGGCCTTGAAATACATATTTTTGGAACTTCTGAAGTTTTCTCTGAGAATCAGAAGAAAGGATATTTATATTTTTATAGATTTTGGAATACGTCTCTTTCTTTGTAATGACAAAACACGGGATGTTTAGGAAAACGCTCATTTTATTCTACATAACATATTTAAAGTTTTGTATCATTTGCAGGAATCATGAATATTCAAAATTAAATGTTTATTTTGCCTATTTTGAGTAAATTTTTTTTAGACATATTCAACTTTAAATGATTTCTATTATCTTCTAGTTTTAAAAATAAATTTTTAAATATTTTCACGATTTGGTTTCGAAGTTCTTTTTTTATCTAACCTTATGGAAGATGATATTTGAGATTCAAATGTGACATTCTGAATATTTAGAGACCAAAAGCTTGTTTTGTTCGCAATTCTTCACTGAAACAACTATTCGCACTCCAATAGCACATACTTTCTTCCATTATTTTTAACTTTTGCAATTTTCGAATACTTAGAGAGTACGGTTGCTTTTTCTTGTACCGGCCAGGGGTTATTTGTACCTCGCATTTCAATTTTGTAAAATAAAAAATAATGCAACAAAATATAGTTTTTAATTGTTAATTTTTTTAAATTTTATTGCTAAAATTTTAAATTTCTTTTAAAAAATCTTTTATTTACCTCTAATTATTTTAAATAATGTATTGTTTTGTTTCACCACTCTAAAAATTCGAATTAATTCATTAATTGTTAATTATTTTTTAAAATCTTTTTTATTTCGATTTTAATGAATCGTTTTCAATTAATTAAAAGAGTTTTGTGATAACTACGCGTGACGGCATCAAATTCGTAGGCGGATGAGCGGTGGAGGGGCGAGCGCCCGGCCGACGGTAGAGCGCCCGGCGACGCTCGGCTGTGCGGCACATACTTCGGGAAGAGGTGAAATGCGGTCGGTCGAAGAGTCCGTTAAAAAGGAATCTCCCTCGGTTCCAGAGAGAGCGAGGTCACCACTTCCGCCAAGCGCCGGCGCGGAACATTGCGATGCTTGGCCCGAAATGAAGACCCCTTATAGTAGAAAAGAGTGGCCATATTTGAAAAGATGGCATTTTGAAAAGAGGTGCATATTGAAAGATGGGCATATTGAAAGATGGGCATATTAGGAAAGATGGGCATATTAGGAAACGATGGGCATATTAGGGAAGAAACGATGGGCATATTAGGAAACGATGGGCATATTAGGAAACGATGGGCATATTAGGAAAGGGATGGGCATATTAGGAAACGATGGGCATATTAGGAAACGGAAATGATGGGCATATTAGGAAACGATGGGCATATTAGGAAACGATGGGCATATTAGGAAACGATGGGCATATTAGGAAACGATGGGCATATTGGAAAGTGGGCATATTAGGAAAGGGATGGGCATAGTTAGGAAACGATGGGCATATTAGGAAAGATGGGCATATTAGAAACGATGGGCATATTAGGAAAGATGGGCATATTGGAAAGATGGGCATATTAGGAAAGGGGAATGAAAGTGGGCATATTAGGAAAGATGGGCATATTAGACGAGTGGGCATATTAGGAAACGATGGGCATATTAGGAAAAGATGGGCATATTAGGAAAAGATGGGCATATTAGGAAAAGATGGGCATATTAGGAAAGATGGGCATATTAGGAAAAGATGGGCTATATAGGAAAAGTGGGCATATTAGGAAAGATGGGCATATTAGGAAAAGATGGGCATATTAGGAAAAGATGGGCATATTAGGAAAAGATGGGCTTTTAGGAAAAGATGGGCATATTAGGAAAAGGTGGGCATATTAGGAAAAGGTGGGCATATTAGGAAAAGGTGGGCATATTAGGAAAAGGTGGGCATAGTCGGAAAAGGTGGGCATAGTCGGAAAAGGTGGGCATAGTCGGAAAAGGTGGGATAGTCGGAAAAGGTGGGCATAGTCGGAAAAGGTTGGCTCATGACGGGAAGAGCAAGGGTTGTCAGAACGGACAAGAGGAAAGTCGAAAAGAGAGAAGCAGTTCGAAGGAGTGAGGTTCGTTGAAAAGGCGGGTATAGTCGAAAACGACAGGGCGCCTGAAAAGTCTCGGGGGAAAGGGGGAAAGGCCAAGGGGGGGGGAAAGATGCGGAGAGGGTGGGTGAGGCGTGGAGTGCCTTTGCCCTTGACGTCGCGGCCGAGGTATTCGCCTGCGTCATGGCTCAACCATGCACGTCACGGTGGCAGACGGGGAGCGAAGCAACACTGCTAGAAGCAATCGATGCTAACGACACGGCCTGCGGCGACCCACGCGACTTTTGGTGCCTGTTGGGCACTCCAGAAATATTCAATACAAATCCCGGTTCTCACGTGGGAAGCTGTCATTATTTTGGAGCTGATTTCCACGAATTCGGACCGTCATCAAGGACTGAGGGAAAAAAAAACATATCGTTGGTCTTCTTACGATTTAAATAAAACATTTATATTTTTCCTATTTCCTTTAGCCCAAATCGATTCTAAATAGGGCTTGATGTTCCATCAAATGCCCTTAAACGAAGTACAATAGGACTCGGAGACACCAAAGGAGAGTATTTCGTATTTTAAGACCAATTTATTAAAGATATTAACTGAAGGACCAAAGGGTTTCTCTTCTTTATTTGATGCGTACACTTATCAAAAATGTTTTAAATATATTATATAAGTGTCTTTCGGAGGAATGGATGTTCAACATTTTCAGATATTGTGGCCAACGGCTTCCGTTGGTCAGAACCATGGACTTTTTGCAACTGATCATTTCGTAAATCGCTGGTGAGAAATAAAAGATTTCAGAATAAGAATTAATTAATACGATTTTAATTGAAAGAGCAGTTGATAAAAAATAATTGACATTTTTGATTGGCTAATATAGTGGCAACCCATTTTAAGCGAAAATCAGAACGGATTTGTGTAAAACGAAACGGTTTGTACTGATTATCGTAAATCGTAGTATCACTTTACTGAAGTGGAAAAAATATCAAATTCAGAAATAACTGAGCAACTGATTAAGAATATCAAGGTCTAGTTCATATGATGTACACACGTACTTTATACGTTTCACGCATGCGTGTACTCCGCATAAACGAAAACATATTTTGTAAGTGTTTTATTAAAAGGATGAATATGACATAATTGATATATAATTATGGCAAAAATGTAATTATATATAAATATTACTACGTGAGTCACAGCTTCATATTCATGCAAGCGATTGCGTTCAACTGATAATTCAGGGGTTATTGAATTACGTATTGTATTGAAAGATGTATTGTATTAGCCTACGCCGGTAGCAGAATTTCTTAAACAAGTTCCGTGAAGTTGCTGAAGTGGAGCAACTCGAGATAGATAGATAGATAGATTTATTAAAGTTCGCTTTGAGCTAATGCTCGGTGGCAAACATTAAATATCGCGGGTTCTTGGAGGTGTGACAATCTCGGAACCCCGGTAACTACCGACACTGAGCTCCTAGTCGATAGGGATAAAGGCAATGACTTACGACTTCCTTTCACGTATGACCGACTAAGAGCAAAGAGAAATACTCAACGTTCTATCTCAAAAATGGCTTTCGAACGTTGTTACGATGAAGCGATGACCACAAATAAAATATAAAAATAATGCATTTTCAATATTTTAGGGAAGAATTTAAGATTAGTATTAGTAACAGATAATGTAGAGGAAATAGTAAAAAAAAAATAACATGTCTCTGGCTAATTTTAAAAAAAATTAATTCACTTCGTGGGTTTTTTTATAATAAATTGTATAACAATTAATGTTTTTTTAACAAATTACTGATAGAAAAAGACAAAAGAAATGAAGATAATATAAAGTGTATTCAATTTTTTAAAGAATGTTTTGAAAATTAACTAGAAGGTGAGCTTTTAAATTTTATAAAGTCTAGAAATATATTTACCATTTTAGAATTTATAGAATTTTTAGTGAATCGTTTCATGTAGATGTAAATTGGTTTTTATACAATTTTATTTTGAGGAATATAGAGGCTGATTCTGAGAAGACATTTCATCCAGAAACGTCAAATTTGTTAAAAGAAACATTATTTCTAATAAAAACGTATTATGAAAGAAAGCTTATGAAGTAAATTGCCTTTGAAAATTGACCAGAACAACAAATTATATCAAACGAATGAACAGGCAAATATAAGATAAAAATAACAAAAGCAGCTGAAATATAGCTTTCAAACAGGGAGAAGCACGCCGAGGAGTCGCCAGTATTAGTGCATCGAATTGAGACTCGCAGCCGCTCACAGCGACTCATATGGATGCTTCTTGCCGTATTCCTTTGCACGGAAATAATCCTCCGTCAGCGTTGCATTCAAGAATGTGGGCGTTCCGGCCATGTGCGGTAGAACGCGCCATTAGGAAACGGATGAACTTTGATACAGTGCATTGTTTATGTGAGCGTCCTGATTCTCGAATGTTTTAAAATATTTTTTTTAGTTGTCATACACTGTGAAGAAACTTGAAATCTTAGTTTAGCTGAAATAAAAAGTGCCTGGTTGACTTACATTTGAAGAGCAGCTATTGATTGAAACAATTTTTTTTATTACTCGTATTATCGAGAAACGAAGAATTTTTTCTGAGAAATTTGTTTGCTAATGTGCTTACAAATATTTTTTGAATCGCCGAGATTTAAAATGAAATGATTTCTTTTACTTGAATTGCAACATTTCAGGACAAGTTCCCATGAAAACGGTAACATTTTTGATCGAAGAAAATTTTGACTATGTATTTAAGGAAATTTTCCTTTTAGAAATTGGGCCGTAGAAAGAATTTTCCTGCTTTAAAATAATGCATAATTATAAAAGGTAAACATAACGAGCAGAACAAATTTCGGCTTTTTTTTAATTAAGAAAGAACTCTTGGAAACCAAAAGAGAGAAAAAGAATTTCTACAGCTCACTTTCAAAAATTTACCACTACAACAGGCTGGTTCGACTCTATATATTTAGTAATGTACGAGTTTAGGTGCATTTTCACATATTTATATCATGAATTCACGAATGTTAATATTATGATGATATGACAACTTCCAAACATCACACATTATTTTAGAAGAGAAATGACATACATGTTTTTGAATTTAAATCATTTAGTCTAAATGGAAGTACATATTATGGTCTATGTACTACAGGGGAGTATAACTGTCTATATTCTTCCTTTCGTTTTCACTTCGTCTGCATTTGCAAGTTCGACCATATTTAGTATAAGTCAGGACGAATCGTCGCGAAGGGATTCGATGCTTTGGGGGAGGTTACCAGCACTGATAAGCTGTGCGTTATCACAAGATAATGAGTGTGTCACCCCAGCTGCAAAACGTGGTCGTAGGGATTGTAATTTCCGATCGTGTGACACCAGCCTATTTCTTTTTTAAACAGTGGCTAGTGTCTCGACGTGAGGACGACAGTTCGGCTTGTGATTGGATGCAGAGCTCGTCGCATTCCGCGAGGTAACATTTTCAAATGTCAAATTTTTCAAAATGTCTTTATTTTGCCATTAACATAGAAGTTACAATATTACATTCAAATGTGATGAGCAAAATAATTAGGGATCCCCTAGAAAGACTGTGTGGGATCTCTATCACCTTTGTACATCGTACAAAGTACCTTGTAACATCATTTCCATTTATGGAAAGCAGGAAAATGGCAGCGACACCTCAGTCGACTTTAGACCTATTTGAAATGTTTTGCGTGGAAGGAGAGGGTGTGTATGTACCAAATCAAAAGAAATGAATATCAAATCTGTTGGAATTGATAAATTGTAGTTTTGCCATCAAGCCAAAGATTTCTAGAGCAGCTTCAATTTCAGTATTGCCTTAAGGGAACACTAGAGATTTGTTGATAAATTTAAAAATCAGAAAAATTCTCAAGCTTTTAAAAAGCAGAACACCCTACGACATTGAAACACCACCCCCCCCGGCACTTCAGAAAGGTAAACACTGATACTGGTCAAATCTAGCGATAGACACACACAAAAAGCACGCATCGCCACTGATCGACATAACATTTATAATTAACAAATATTTTTCAAGTATTGAAATATCTGGAACCTAACATCTGATTTTCTTCAGATCAGAAAAATCAGAAAATCATAAAAAGTAACTTTTACTTTTAATCAACAATTATTGCTGTTACATTGTAGTCTTCTGCCACACCATGAAACATTTTTGCGAGCAGAAATCCTAACCTTCACTGAATGTGTAGGAGACGCTAAAATGGACCGAAATGTTTTCTCGGCAGGGCTTCATCTTTGCTAACGAATTTTCTTGTTGTATTATATTTTGTATGTTGAGTTTTATATATTTTTTTGTTTTATTACCTGTAAGTGTTTTATGAATTCTAAATTAACATTTTATTTTTTTCAACGTTTTTGTCTGTTGGGTTATAAGAGTTAATAGTCAAAAGCCAAAAAGATAAATAAAATTTCATAAATGATGAATTTGAAAATTAAAAATAAATTATAAAAACTGTAACGTAAACCCCTTTAACCCTTAAAATTCTATGTTAGTGTAATTGAGAAAATGAATGTTCTCAATTTGTGTCAATTTTGTCAATTTTATAATCATCATATATTGCATTTTCGTACATTTTCTCGATTTTACGAGCAAAGGTATTTTGAATATGAAACTGAAAGTAAAGCACGATTTTCCTCTAACATGGTCTCATTGAGACGTTATAATTCTATATTTAAATACAACAAATTTCAATGAACTTTCCCAACTTTTTAAAAGAAATTGCAAATAATATCGCATACATTAAGACGAAAATGTACGTAGTGCGCCCGCCAAAGTGTACGCAATGTCGTAACGGCATCGATTTTTCCCCGCGAGCCGCGGTGCGGGGCTGCGAAATCAATGAACGGACGCGCGGGTGCGGGCGCGGGGTTGGCCCATCCCCTTTAAGCACGCGTCAGCTCCGGCCTGGCCTTCGCGCGGCCTACGCAGCTCGCCGCAGGCGCCGCCACCGGCGCCCTCGCCAACTACGCACCACCCCCGCCCCAGCCACTCTCTCTTTCGCCCGCCCTCCGGCAGGCGGTGGCCAATTAGGGCAACTTCGGTTTAGGAGGAAAAATAGAGTCCTTGTCTATTTTAAAAAATAATAGTTTCTAGTGGGGGGGCCTAGAAAAAACCAGGGGTCTGGAGCAGTTGATCCACCGGGTCTCCCTCATTTTAGCAAAAAATTCCATCCTACTCATCAATTTCAAACAGAATTCATTTCTCCATGCATCAGAAATAGCTTGTAGCTTTAAATAGGGATTACAGATGAATACATTTTTAAAATTTATTTTGAATGAAAAAAAAACAACAACTTTGGGGCCCCAATTAAGTCTGGGCCTGGGGCAAATTGCCCCAGCAGCCCCCCCCCCCTCCGGGTCGCCTGTGGTTTTCAGAATTCTATTAATGAAATTTCGTTGCTTGTGTCAACTGTTTCAAGAAGGTTCCCGAAGTGGTTGCCGCCCTTTTTCACTTGCTCCGTACGCCCTTCTCCGGTCGGTGTCATGGCGTCAATGTGAAGTAATATACCAGCGCACGTCAGCAATGTACTGGTGTTCGTGTCGTGTTTGCCTCCCGTTTGTCATCTCGTCTTACGGACGGCATCTGCCTACTCGCGTAACATCGGCTGGCGGGGAAGGGGGGAGGTGGCAAATTATTTTATCGGTTTGTTAGCTTAGACGCTATAGAAGCTATAGAAGATAATCCCAAAATATAACGTTTCATTGTTATTCCATTGGCGTCTGCATCTACAAAGGTATATTATTTATATTTTTTTAAATATAAGCGTAATTAGTTTCCAATACTAGCCAATTTTCAGTCAAATTACTGTGTCCAGCTCTCGATCGAATATTTCACTTTTTGGATTTCCATCATCATTAAAGTAAGCGGAAAACGTAATAAGAGACAAGAAAATAGAATTTACGCATCTGAAGCTATTTGGTAATTTATAATGAAAAGTATTCGTACGAATATCATTCTTATCAAATTATTTAAATTCGTTGATCGTACAGACATTCGATTTAGAAAGTCAGAATACCGAGAAATTAAAAAGGAAATTAAAAAACAATTTTGACACCAGAAATTTCACTAAAGTGTAATGTCACAAATCAGGAACGATTTACGTCAAGACATTTACTTGGAAATTTGTTGATGAATGCGAGATACTCTCAATTTATAATAATATGTATATTCTGTCTAAACAAACATTATAAAAAAAGTGATATGTATTGAATTTTAATTCAAAACACATGTAATTATTATATGTAATGTTATTATTAAATATTGGGGTATTTTTTACTTTTGATATTTATAAAAGAATAACGAGTACAGTTCATCCAATGCGAAAAATACATACTAATTTCATAACAAAAACCTTAATAATTATAATTTTGGTACACAAACGACTTTATTTAATTGCAATGTTCAGCCGCGCTCAATTAGAATGACTTCTTGCTAGGCGTATTTTTTGACCAGACGATAAAAATGTTATTTATAATAAAATATATATTTCCATAAAATATCTCAAAATATGGGGTGCTTCATATTCTCCGTACATCTTCCACCCCTGCGGAACTCTCTCACAATAAGAACCACTTTATTTGCGCGGGGTTATAAGATGCTTCGTTCGAAGCCCTACCTCTCTATCGATTCGATCCTGTCGAAACTCTGCTGAGAAGCGCCATCAGACCTATCCCATGTGAGGTGGCATGTGATTGATTAGTGATTTCCGGCGCAACATCTGACAAAGTCATTAGTCCCGTAAGTGTAATGCATGTTATCATGGCGATGATCTTCCTCAACTGAATGGTGAGATCTGGCGCCGATCTACACGGCAGCTTGCGGGTTTTCCCCAACCAGGTATCTCCTACCAGCGAGGCACCGACCCAGCTGGATCAAGCTCTAAGCTCCTGACTGCTCTTCCGGCGTGTGTGGTTGCATAATGCATGTATGTGTAAGTGTGTGTAGGGGGTGAGGATAACACAAGATAGAGGTAGGAAAGATCGCGCGGCCGCTAGAATTAGATGGCAAATGGCAAGACAAATGAGCGATGTTAATATTTTGTCTGGAAATGTGCCCTTCCTGCACAGGAATACTCGGATTCCCAATACGATTTGAGATTTGAAAACTCGACATTGCTTCGTAGTTATTGTTTTTTTTATCTAGAATCCTAAAAATGTTTTTATCCACTTTGTCTAAAATCAATCTTCTCAAAAAGGCGATTTGTATCATAGTAAGGATGATTAGGATACACGGGTCGTCGTAATTCATGGTCCACTATTTATTTAACGTCAAAAACAGTTAAAAACTGTGAGTTACGAGCTACGGAGAGAAGTGTATTCTGTCCAGGTTTTCTTAATTCTGGGATCTATACCCTAAACCATATAAAAGTTGAATTCTGAATATAGAAAGAAAAGAGCAATTTTGGTAAGAACTGTTAACAAAATATCCAATCCAATGTAATAAAATATATTTTCAAAGGCAAATCAGCTATAGATTTAAATAATAATAATAATAATAATAATAATAATAATAATAATAATAATAATAAGTTCGCAATGTAAGTAACATTTGTGACGGTCCGATCAGACGCGTCACATTGTTTATAATTTATTAGAAAATAACATGGGATTTTCATAAAAAAGTGAAAATAAACAGATGAATTAAGTTCCACCATAGCATATTTCGGCAATTTTTAATAATATTCGGAAGCGGAAGATCCAAAACGGACTTTGAAATGTTTGTGGACAATTTAAGGAGTATTTTCGTGACGGCTGGCGTGTCACAAAATAGAAATTCGAAATCTTAATAAATTTAAAAACTTGTAGAAATATTGACGAAGAAGGACAGACTGTCATTTGTTTAAAATGGCGTATAGAGAATCAGTGTAAAACGTGTTGAATTTTAAAAAAAAAGTTAAAGGGACAAAGTAAGAACAGTGAAATTAATTGTGAAACGGGTAGATGACAACTAAAACCACTATACCTTGTAGAAAGACAATTACAAGGAATTAGTAAATTTTAATTAGCAAAAATAATAAAAGAAAAGCCGTCTTTTGTTTTAGTGAAGCGGGAGATGAAAATTGGTCAGAATGCTGGTGAATGTCGTGGGTAGCGGGTCGCGACGTACATTCTCATGAGAGTCGAATTGTTCTTTTTTTGTAATGTTAATGTAAAATGCAGTGTAGTATAACTTTGTTTTTTGGAATATGTTGAATAGGCGAATTTAATTAATTCATGGTAGATGAACAAAAACTATGGTGAAAGGACAAAATGGAATTGTACAGAGCAAGATCGCCGAGTGCACCGAAAGAGAAGTACTTATAAACATAATAATTGATTCTACATTGGAGCTAATATGGGAAGCCCAAGATATGTGTTTTATTTTAATTCTTTTAAGCGATGGCCACGCAAAATATTTTGCTGAGTAAAAGAAATATTAACAAATACAATATTATGGAAATTATTCACGCAAACATTTTCTTTTTGAGCAAATGAAATATTAATGCAATAAAATATTATAAATTTGATTCACGCGAGGAAGTAATAAATAGTAAGTTGGTGGAGAGAGAATGTTATGATTTTGTTTAATAATGAGTGTGTCAGAATAATTTTTGTTTATTGAATTTCGTTATAGTTAAGTAAATAATTAATTATTGAAGTTAGGATGAAAACGGAGGTAAAGGTATGATGCGTGAATGTAGATACAATTGCAATAGTACGTAAGGAATATTGTTACATTGTTATCTTGTGTTGCATCGTGTTCTCTTATTAGCAAGGAGATCACCGAGGAAAGCGGTAATAAATGACAGAACGCTGATATTCACTTGAAAACTGAGTTATTGATGATTTCCTCTCCTTTTTCATGTAATAATTATTGTTTTGATTTCCTGTAGAGGATCAGTCCGCGCCCTCACGACCAAATTATAAATTTTTCTAGTTTCGTAATAAGTGTTAATAGAATATGTGGTCTAATAATATTAACTATAATTAACTTCACTGTGTCACCTTCCGTAGGATGATTAGCAACATTTAAAAGACCATTATAGAATATTGGGATTTTTCCAAAGTCGATAAAACATTATTATACTATATTCGTATCGTAGCATCTTTCGATACTTCTTTCAAAATACTGTTCTATTATGTCGACTTAACCCAACCAAATAGAAGAACAAGAACACAAAGGCCATCGTCTGTCATAGTTATTGACAAAACGAATATCGTAAGCCACCTTATTACTATTTTCGATTGGTTATCATACTGTGCCTAATGACATTCATATTATACAACGTTTATTCATTGTCTAAAAGTGATTCACAATTTTCGATTACATTTTATTATGGTCTTGAGAAAGATGTCATTCCGAGGTTGACAGTAGTAAATAGGAGGCAATGGATTAGTTCTTACGAAACTGACGGTTGTTAATAGTGAGCTCTGGTTTTTTAGACTGGTTGTAATATTTAAATTTTTTTTGTGATCACAATGGATAAATTGTACAGTCCGTTCCGTTGGGAACGAAACCAATAAGTTGTAACCAAAGATGCTGGATGAGTATACGTACTTGAGGAAAAGGTGTTTCTTACTAATATGTATTTCATACGAAAGCGATACTTGAAAAGTATTTAACGACACACGGACGATATAACAGATAATGGACTTAGTTGGGTATACACCTCGGTTAACGCCCCAGTTGACAAAACCTCAGCCTTGACAGTTATTTATTCTACATAGACACAATAACTTTAATAACTGTTTAGCTATGTGCCTTATTTCTGAAGTACTTTAACTGTTTATTACTTAACATTCATAATACTGTAATCTATTAGCGTATTGTTCTTAACTGAATTGCACAGTCGAAGATAAAAAAGTATTATTCGACTTAATTGCACGTCTAGTAGATGCGTGTATGCTCACGAGACTCCAACTCCTTCGAACTATGCTGTGGAATTGCAGAAGGACATCTTCCAGGCCTGTCAATGCATTGAGTTCAACATGGATTACATTAAGGTTTACTCATTCCTGAAATGGCAGAGTAGAAAGATTAGTTATATGAAATTACGGAAATCATAGTGATATATCATGTTGGTGAACATGTGTTTATTTATTGTGAAATCTTAATATTAGAATATACGTTATTATGTTGATTCATGACCCCTCTGTTGTTTGTTTACTTTGCAGTTCCCAGCTGTTTTGTATGGCCGAGACATCTTTGCGGTACTCATACGGCAGAGTTAACTTTGCCGAACACATCCCACAGAGTAACTCTCCAATCAATACAGAGTGAAGGCAAGTATCTAGTAGTTTCCATTCAGAAGTGCTGACAAAAACTTTATCAGTTCCTGCATGACACTACTCTTCCAAAATCGAACGCCTTTTTAATTTTCTGAGTATTGCATGGAATATATTGACATCCAATGGTGTTTATGTTCAGTGTCATGCACGTACTTTCTAGTTTCTCATTTTCACAAGAGAAATCTCAGTCTCGGATTACTTTTCCAAAATTACTAATATATTAGTTACAGTGTCTTATAATTAGATATAATCTATGTCCCTTTATGTTAGGTGAAAACAAAGATTTATTTTGTGTAAAATTTTCTTTTTCTTCGATCAGAAATGAAGATTAGCATTATTTCTAACATGAGTTGTTTCAATTGTAAGCTCTTCACATTGATGCGCTGGTTTTGTATAACGTTTTTATTACTGCATTTTTCAGGTTCATTTCAGATTCAATTAACGCATGACGTGCAAGTTACAGTCACTTATTTACTATTATTGCATGTGATAATACTTTTCTAACTTTATATCGAACTTGTGGCATGTTGGAATGAGGGCGTTTGATTAAAAACTCTGATAGAATAATTCTTTACTTATTCCTGATTGACTTATAGCCCACCTTGGGCCTTGACCAACAATTGAATAGTCACAGTGCTGTCGGAGTTTTTCTACTTCAAGGGGATGCGGCACGTGGGAATGTAGAATCAGCGCAACACCACCCTTTATGTATGGAATATATTTGGGAAGGAAGGATCGTACGTGGTCCATTGCACGTTTTTTAGAGCACTGTGCCGGTAATGTTTAGAATTGATATGGAACAAAATATTATTACATTAGTGTAAGTATTGAATCCGTTAGCTCTGTACAGATTAATTAGATTATATGATGAATTTTCATTCAATTGAGACATAACTTTGAATTTATTACTTTCCACGAGATCTTAAGAGAATAACACATGAAATGACGCACTTTGCATCCACGGAGATTCTCCTACGATTTTATTCCATTACCGAAATTGTATGTGTTATACAATTGCATTATTATGTTATACAACTGTATTATTCTACAACGTATACATACTGATTGGAATTTGCTTTCAGACCAACGAAAGTCAGCTGTGTCATGCTTTGGCAAGTCGCACGTGATTATTATGTTCTTGCGAAATCTTTTGTGTATTCTCTCTTGTCGAAGAAAAGCAACATCTTGGCAGCAAAACATGCAATTCAAAAAATCAGAGACCGCCAGTTCGGCGACACCTTTGCTTACAAAACGCAAGATTCTGGGATTCTGGGAATACATGAAAGTGACGTGATACTCACCGTTCTAATTACATAATCACATCGCTAGGCATCTAAATAGTCACAGTTGTATCTAATGCACGAAGGATCGTGCCACAAGACAATTGTAACATGTTAATGTGAATAATTTATCATGTCGAAAGGTAGTGCTTCGGTAGGCTCCGACTCTTCCTATCGCCAATGACATATGATAATTTCAAAATGACAGCAACTTTCAAATTTCTGAAAGTGATACATAAATAGATAGATTTGATTACTTAGGGTTTATCACCCGGTGGTAGATTTCTACAAAGTAACACAATATACATCAAACGTACATTATTACATTAAAATTCAGCAACATAAGATAAAATAATACAACGCAAGACGCGAAACACCAATACATTAAATTCATTTTAACGTGTACATTGAAACATTCATTCATACGGACACACTCATGTCATTTGCAGCAGACATGCACAACCCCTGCTTCTGTGGGCATTATGCACTCAAGAGCCGGACGTTTCTCTGCAAGAGCGGCGAAAGTGCAAATAGTGGGACGCATGCAGCTTAACGGGGAGGGGAGCAGGCTACCACTGCACAGTGAGGATGAGACAGCGCGCACATTGAATGCCGGAATGACTAATACAATGATTCATGCTGTGAAATTATTTGCCCAGTTATTTAAATGGGCAATGTCTAATATTTCTGGCTATACGGGTAATAATGAACTATATATATTCTTCCCTGTACTGCTATGCATGGACGTATTTTCCTTTTTTGATTTTTTTTTAGTTTATGCTCATTGTGAATCTTAAACAATATTCTAAAGCAGTGGTATTTAAAATTTATTATTTAATTGTAACAAACACAACACAAGAAAACCCCGGACGGAAAGTATGTTGCCCTTCAAAAAGCTATCCCGACTTATTTCAGATTCCGTAATTACTCCGCCATTTAGCGCTTCATTTATTTCCATATGGCAGATGTAACGGTTACAGGATAACAGTCTGCCACGCTTCTATGGTGTCCTCCCTTGTAAATCGGTATTACCATAGCTTCTTTCCAGTCGAACGGTATACTATTATTTTTAATGTGACGTCAATTGAACGCGATAGGTACGGAATGACAACTTCGATCTTTAGAATTTACGTGAAAATCTCGTCTGGAACAATATATTTATTTTTCCCTTTTTCTGAGAGTTTTCGGATTAAGTGAACGTTTATATCTCGTTGCCAATTGAAACATCCGGAACGTCGGAATTTCTTTTCACAGAAACGACATTTCCACGGAAGTCCCCGCTCGCAGATACCGATGCAACTTTGAAACACCTGTGTCCATTTTAATGCAGGGCGCTTCGGGCGTCGCCGGCGGGGTCGCGACTCGGCGAGCGCGACTCGGCGGCGGCAGCGGCGGCCCCACGTAGGCAACCCGGCCAGCGCCCCGGCCCGACTGGTTGCGGGCGCGGCCGCGGAGGCCGCCGCAGTCGCCCCGACGCGACGCGCCGCGCCACTGCGCCGGCCCGGGCGCCCGCCCCCCCTCGCCCCGCCGCTGCCGCCCGGCGCCCGGCGCCGCCAGCGCTCCACTCGAGGGCCGGCGCGCCGAGGGAGCACCACGGCGGGCGCTGCGCCCGCCGACCCGCTCGCGACGACAGCTGTCACGTCTTCTTACGTCGCCGAGCAGCGAGCTACTGCTCGCCCAGTCCCGAGCAGCTCACGTGTTCGACGAATGTTCGCTCCCTTCGTTGTGTCCAAAAGAACGACACGCGGTGGGTAGGGCGAGCACCGAATGTTCGACACTCGGCAAATAGCGAGCAACTCATTCACACTACTCGGGATTCGGCGAGCTGTTGCTCGGTGTTCGGCGAATAACGAATGTGTGGAGCCGCCTTTACATGACGAATACGCAATATATTGATATTGCACGCAGGGGCGCCCAGAGAAATCAACGAGCCTGGGGTACTAGATCCATTGGGAGCCCCTTATTTCAAACAAAACTTCCCCATATTTATTTATCATCATTAATTATTAATATATTTTTAAGTGAATCGTATTTCAACTACCGTTAAAGTTTTTTAAAAAAAATGTACTGAAAGAAATATATTTTGTACAAATATTTCGGGACTCCACTTAAAAAGGGGGCCTGCAGCAAGTTGCCCCAGCTACCCCACCCTCGAGGCACCCTTGTCTATATTTACAGTGACTCCCTGGTAAAGAGAATCACGAGCAAGAAAAAAGGTTTACTCTTAGGGGGAGGGGGAAAATCCGTCGCTCGTCGTTTCTTACGGTAATGTGCGGGGTTCTTGAAGTGGATTCTTCAAAATTCCGCGGACACCACATGATGGTTATTGAATTATACTGAAAAGTCAACGCTAAATGCCGTTTATATTGCATAAAGTACAATGGCATTTCAATATTCGATGGCTAATGGCCATCGAATATTGAAATGCGGATAGCTCATTTTATATTTAAAAAAACGATATTGCAATAAATGAATACTGAAAGCATGGGGTCTCCTGGGGATTAGGAAAGAGAAAGAAGAGCTACAAGGATGATTCTCTCTCGCGGTTAAAGAAGCAGCCCGGAAGGCGAATCCTAAGTTCTAGACTACTCGAAACGTCAAATCGGAAATAATGGAAGTACTGCATAACATATAGTATTCAATGTGCGCAATCCCTGCGCTTGAACACCTCGTTGAAATGATTGAAGGCGTTGTCATTGTCAACAATAGTATACTATTGTTGACAATGACAACGCCTTCAATCATTTCAATTATGTAAATGTCAACTACAACTCACCACTGAATCAATTGAACACATCGGCCAACATGCATCACGAGCGCGGATAGACAATCATCAAGGAAGAACTAAATAAAGGAAGGAAGGAAGAAAGAAAGGAAAAGAAAGAAAAGGAAAAGAGACGAAAAGAAGAAAAAGAAACAGAGGAAGGAAGAAAAACAACGATACTTATATTCATTGTGATTCATGGTGATGTGTAAAGATAAATAAGAACAAAATGAATATAGGAATATCTTAGGGGGTCGAGAATTCGTCAACCATTATTTAATAACATGCCCCACTCAAAATTAAACCTGGAATACTCTGACAGAAATCCATAATAAAACCATCAATAATATGCCTACCCAGTTTGGGAAAACTCAGGAAAATAAAATTTAATCAATTGCAAGTAATATATAACGTTCTGAGAAACATAAATTAACACCCTGGTTTATTTCCAATAATCAAATAAAAAAGAACTCGAAACAACTGAGGTAGGGACACGTTTCACAAAAGTGTCACCAAATGTATTTTCTGTCTTCATCCCCTTGATCTCTTACAATTAGTATAGGAAAACCAGGAGATGAACATTTACGCATCCAGTGAAGCTTCTTGAAGGATAAAAGCTGAATAGATTAATTGCTATTCTCTACGTTACTATTATTACCTGTACATTGATGAAACAAATATCGAACAAAAACTTCGATTTTTTCTCCATTACGGTGCGTTTCTAATGTGATTGTTACTCCTTGTTTAAAACCCAAGAAAATCGTATACTGAGCAAGAATAAATAAATGTGAAAAAACAATTTTTTGACCAAATTAATACATATGCAAACAGTACGCGCATTATCTCCCGTGAGAGGTTAAAACGGATTAGTAACTATGAGAAGAAAGATGGATACGCACTCTTAAGGATAGAGAATTAGTTGTCTGTTATGACAGGAAGAAGTTCAGTGCTGCCTATCTATTACATTTCCAAACGCGACAGAAGATTACTGCAGTACATTGAAAGAGAAAAAACTGAAATACCGTATATTACTGAACAAATTTGAAACACCATTTTCCAGAGCTAACATACATCGGCCGAGGTGCGCCGGGTGTGTTGATACTTGGACCAGTTTTGCTTTCTTTAAAAAATCAACAATTTCGCAACCCATGATCACTGCACGCACTGGAACTGCTTGTGGCTAGGAGCAACACACGAGAGCAGAGCTTATCTTAGGAGAAGATAATCAATATGAGAGGGGAAAGAGTTTCGAGGACTGAACAAAACACGGTTATAATACGCACAACAATGAAAGGCCAAAACAAATGTTGTGTAATATAATCGCATAAAATTTACCGACGTACCGGCAGAGATTTTTCTTTGAAGCTGAGTCAAAAATAATGAAGATAAATTAGCTAATGTAATAGGTTTTCAGATATTCACACGCACACAAACATATCGAGAAATACATTTACAGCGGGATGTTTCTGAGATAAAAGATGGCAAGTAAGACGTTTAAGCAGTGTAATTAACCAATGTTCTACGATTTAATGACGATAACATCTTACCTAGAACTATTTTTTATTGAATTTATCTTACTTGAAAACCGATCATTTTTTAAGGAAAATATTTATTTGGAATAATGTCATCGTTTTGTCGTAATTTCAGAAAAAATTAGGAGAGGAAAATTGTCCAAATGCACAAGAAATTCTACGTTCGTATATCAGACTGCATCACATTATCCGTCTAGCCTCGTGAACTTTTTCGTCGCAGAGAACACTTCCTTAGATTTCAAACTCTTTCCAGTTTGTATATTTCAAGATTTAATATATTCCTTCCGAGTGGACAAACAGGATTTTTTCGAGTGGACAAACAGGCGAATTTCTTTCCCAGTTGCTTCTTTTCAACATCAATTTCAAATTATCACATTAAATAAATACGTTATTATTGTCTTTCTACTTACTAGACATATTACATATCTTGTCTGAAAAGCACTGTTTAATGGTTAATGTAAGAAAAACATAAAAGAAAAATTGCGCTTAAAATCAAGTTTTTTTTTGTTGTTTTTTTTTTTAGATTAAAGATGTTGGATTGTAATAGCCGCTATTATATGGTATAGGATTCTGGTTAACTGGATGGAAAATGCGCGTTCCTATAAATTTAATTCTTGGAGTTCATTTAATTGCGTTTTCAGGGAGGTGGCTTGGATCGTGACGTTTTTCATTGAAACCTACTATATTCAAAATAATCTTACGATATTTCAATTACGTCGCTTAATATAAACTCACGTTACCGGACGATAGCACTACCTGTGAAGAAAGTATTCATTGTAGTCTTTGCGCTCTCTAACGTTGCAAACCATACTGTGACGTCGTGGGAACACAAGAGAAATCGCGGACACGAGCATAAGATATTTACGTATTTGAATGCTACCTTGTCAGTGGACTGAATTAGCTTTGTTAGTAGTTATTTTGAAGTGTTTTGATTGAGATTTAATGTAAACAATCCTGTAAAGCAGTTATCGGTCTGAATAATTTAAAATTAAATTTTAAGTACGTTATTAATTAGTATTGAATAGTTTGAACAGTTATTTACAGCTTTGATGGACCCTATCGCCTGATCGCATGAGCGATCCTTAAATGTTTAGAGATCTGCCTCACTTGTGGCCCTCGCCACTCCTCAGCGAGCTTACGCACACAGCGTAGAGCTCCGTGACCGCAGACATCCGTGGAAAGATGTTCCAAAACGGCGACTCAACACATGGGTTACTCTCGCTCGTCTCCGCACCACCTTGGACGCAAGTTTTGTGCATTCGCAGAAGATTTTCACTCAGCTCAAAATCCACCCCCACGCTTTGCGCTCTCGCTTATATGCCTTCAAACCACGTGACACGCAACGTCATCTTGCGTTCGCGCGACAATTCACAACACGTGACTATCACACCGCCACGCATTTTGGGCATTCCATTCCATGGATTTCTGAAGTTCACAAAATACTTCGAGGTGCCTCCGCCCCTTAGCTACCGTCTATCCTTACTTTCTACTACCGGCCTTTCTGCCTGCACTAATCCAGCCACACGGCGCCTGCCAGGCGCTGGCCTTCCTGCCTACGAGATTCTATGGCAATACAATACCTTACAATATACACAATATCGAATACATTATGAACGACTGAAGTAAAAACATTTAAACTAAGCTAAATTAAGTTATTATTATTATTATTATTATTATTATTATTATTATTTTCAAGTCTCTCGCCTAGCGAGGTGCTCTACAGCAGATACCGGGACCTTTGGAGAAGAATGAAGAAGATGCTTCGCTTGCAAACTCGGGCGGTCAGGATTCGACGTGAAGTTAGTATATCAATAAAAGCTTCCTCACAATGCGTGCAGTACTCAGGAGAATAGCCTTTTGCATTGTCTGAATGTCCCAGTTTTTAAGGCCAAGCCTTACAGACGATGAAGTTAGTTCTTCAGTGATTAGTCCATTTGCAGAAATGATCACAGGGACGACATCAACAGAAACTAACGTGTGATTGTGACGTGTGATTCAGTTTAATAACCAAGGCCTGTTATTTTCGCCTCTTCTCGGCAATGGAGGCAGCTATATTTGGATCTAAAGGGATGGCTATGTCTAATTATTATTATTATTATTATTATTATTATTATTATTATTATTATTATTATTAGAGTATGAAATGTGTCTATTACTCGCGGGGAATATTATGTTAATTTTATAAGAAGAATACAACAAAACGTTACGACGAACAAGAACAGCAAATCTATAAAATTCTCAGCATGGTATAGTCGGATTGTTACCTATCTAACACGTGTCGAAAATTTGACATTGTCGGAACTCGAACCTATCGCTTCCCGAACTACGAAGCTTCAATATTCGTTCTACATACGCTAACGCGCCCGCAAGGACGCCACACATACTCGTGCGTTTATCTTTAAAGATTTACCGTAACCGCCTCTTCCAGGAAACGTGAGAACGCAGCGTAAACAAGTAACTTGAATCGAGCGCATGAGACGACGTATCAACTCGCACGTCGTGCGTCCTTGAGTCCGCCACAACGCACGCGCTCGTCGACGCCGTTTCCAAACGAAGGCATTCATCCACAAAATAACGGCGTGTCTTTGCTGGCGTTATCACAGCCAACGCAAACACACGACGCAAACACGCAGCGCGTGGCGGCCCGCACACTCGCCTGACAGCGCAACAACAAACTCCCATGTGCAAATAGCGCGGAGACGGCGCGGCGCGGCGGAGACTGTGGGGGCGGCGTGGGCAGCGGGCACGGCGGGAGGCGGAGAGGGGCAGCAGTGTTGGGGGCGGCGGGAAAAAGCGAAATGACAGGATTGGTTTGGTTTGTTTTTTTCGTGTTTCCGGGCGCGCCAACTGCTTTGGACATTAGTCCCGTTAGTGTAGGGCATGTTTTTTTTCGGGAGATAGTGATGGTCTTCCCCCGCTGGATGGCGAGATCCGGCGCCGACCTACCGTCGGATAGTGGGGTTTCCCCTAACCAGGACTCTCCCACCAGTGGGGCACCGCCCCAGCCAGGACAAGCTCTAAGCTCCCGACCGGTCTCCCGGAATATGTGGTAGTGTAGTGCATGTTAGTGTAAGTGAGTGTGTGTGTGTGTGTGTAAGAGGAGAGGATATGACAAGGTAGATGAAGGAAAGATCTCGCGCGGTCCGTGGCCTGTTTGTTAGGGTACTGCTCCGGCATTCGCCTGGTGTTGATCGGAGAAACCACGGAAAACTACCGATCAGAGCAGCCGGCCGCTAGAATTCTCCTGCAGGCAGCGACTGAATTCGACCTAGCTGAAAAGCTAGTGTCAAAAATCCTGCCGCCGTCAGGACTCGAACCTAGGACCTCCCGGTCAGAGGCGCTGCAGTGGCATCAGTTGATACACTGAGCTACCGCTCCCGGTCGAAATGACAGGGAGGCGACGGGAGGGTCAAGGAATGGCAGGAAGCAGGCACTGGTGGAGGTGGGGCAGGTGAGGGGGGATGGCAGGTGGACGCTGAATGGGTGGAGGCGAGGAAGCTGGGTGGTGGATTGGTAGCGGTATAAGGGTGGGCGTGGGGATGAGTGGTAGGCGGTCAACACCCTCTCGCAAATTGCAGCAGCGCTACGGCGCGTCAGGAATCTGCACGGGCGTTGCTCTGGTGAATGGAGCTGTGCCAAGGAGTCGGAATCTGATTAATGGACAATGGGCGAGCCAGGCGCAGTACTTCAAACACATTACGCTTCCGGAACCTGAGTCTGTGGCCATGCTTAGAACGGAGTGATTTGATGGGTACGCATTTGTGTTGTGTTGTGTTGATTGTATTAATAAAAGGAGGGCTGGATGGAGAAACGTGGAAATTTGGAGACACCCGAGAAGTCTGTGGCGAACCCGTCTGTGCACCACTCCCATTTCACACGTAGTAACAACAACTGGTACTCTGCTGAATAGCTGGCATGAGGGTTTCTGCACTACGGGTCGTCCTCAACCACATACAGTAGGTTTTGATGTCTGGGATGAAGCAATTACTGCCTATCCACTACAAAAAATATTGTTTCTCCTCCTATATGACCACACATCATCAATGGAAATGGTAACTTCCCGTGCCGTCCTCGCTAACTGATTCACGGTACTGGCGAATGAAATACAATGCTATATTTTTCAATGCCCGTTAAATGAAAATGAAAAAGAATTTCCAGTAGAAATAATGTGTCCAATCTGTGGATAATGCATTTTTACAGTTCTCGTGTATGAGGTTTCGAAGGTTTGGTCAGTTACTGGAATTTTGTCATATACTGTTGTTTGGCGTGACGCAGACAAAAATATTTCGTAATCGTGTCAAACACTAGTACGTGACAATCGCCCACTAGCCAGAGGCAAAAGTCTCATGGCTAACTTATAAGACAGGGAGATGTGGGTCAGTACATCAACTGATGTCACTGTAGCGCCTCTGACTGGAAGTTCCTAGGGTCGAGTCTCGACTGCGGTAGGATTTTCGACACTAGCTTGTCAGATAGGTCGAATTCACCCACTTTCTGGAGGAGAATTCTAGTGGCTGGCTTCTCTGATCGCTAGTTTTCCGAGGTTTCTTCGATCAACACCAGGCGAATGACGGAGTACCGTAATAATCGGTCCACGGATCGCGCGCGGCCTTTCCTTCCTCTACCTATTTACACCCATTCCACATTCACTTACACTAACATGCACTATCCCACCACAGATGCCGAGAAACCGGTCGGGAGATTAGAGGTGCCTGCTGTTGGGATATACCTGACTGGGGACAAAACCCTGCTAAACAATGTCGGCAGTAGGTCGGCGCTGAATCTCGCCATCCAGCGAGAGATCACCGTCACCTCCCGATGAAAAACCATGCACTACACTTACGGGAATAATGACTTCAGTATTTGACGTGCCCGTAATCACTAACAATCAAACTCATATTTAATTTATTTTATAATGTTTCTAATAGCCATTTACCAATTCTATTATTTTATTTAATTCACCTTACTCCATTCTTGGCCTTAAATAAAATTTAGAAATCCTTTCCGTTTGCAACATTTCACTTCCCTTTCTGAAGTCTGCTTGGACGACGAATGGGATCACACGAACACTTCTATTTTCATTACAGCATACAGCATTTTGTTACACACTTCTTTTCAATCTCGTTTTCTTTGCCTGATTTATTTTCCATTTAAAAACGTACAAACCTACATCGTCTTCATCGCGTATTATTTTGTTATTGCTTGTACCAGAAACTTATCACGATACTTATTTTGGCGATGCGTGACCGTCCTTTAATACAACTTTCTACCATTTCTTACAATAGTACCTTTTTATGTGATCAACTGCACGATTGACTTTTCAGCGCATCATCGTTATTTTCACAAACAATCACGTTTTCCGTATAATTCCTTTAATATTCCCTTCATGCATGGATTTATATAAAAACATTCCATTATCACTTTTACTCTTATGTAAAAATTAAAAATTCAATTCACTGAGATGACATGGTTCATCTCAATTTACTATCAAAAAGTTAGTTAGTTAGTTAGTTAGTGCCTTATTTTACGTGGCGAGACTCGGGCCATCAGGCCCGCTTTCCGTCTAACCACGCAAATTTCGGTACGCTTCTTTCACCACCTAGCGGAGAAAGAAGGTATTGTCTTGGGCGACGAAACAGGCGGATCTCAATTTTGCTCAGAGGCTTCTTTTAGGCTTGAGGATCTTTTACATGCAGTAAATCTACTAACATGGGACTGCCGGCTTTACTTCCCCCCCGAAGGAAGGCGTACGAAGGATTTTATCGCCTCTAAAAATCCACGGCTTCGATCGGGTTTGAACCCGCAAACTCGGGTACAACAGTTCGGCTGACCGTTATACCACCGAATCCGCGTACCATCGAATGCAAAAAGTAATAAACTTCGACCCGCCCTTTCGCCCTTAACTTACGTAACATGTATTCTGAGTCTGAAAACGAATAAATAATTTCAGTAGAAATAAAGAGCTCCCGCCGATGTGCTGCCTCGGCGTCCTTCTTCCCGTAGCCGTCGTTGGGTGAATGTGGAAGTAAGGTGGTGCACAGCGGAGGCGGGCGCCCGGGCGGCGCGGCGCGTGGCCGCCCCGCGGCGGGGCGAGCATAGGGTGCTCACATCGGCGCCTAATGATAACAAATGGCGCTGTGATTCGCGGGCGCGGCCTGGCCTGGCCGCCCCTGCCGCCTCTCCGCCGTAAACACGCGGCCCGACACGAGAGCACGCTGCAAAAAAGCCCGTGTCCGAACAAAGGTCATAAATTTCAGAGGGCGCCGATGACGTTCGTACTAATGTCCTACCTATTCGATTCGGCGTCACGGTCGGGACGAGAGCACCCTACTGGTGCAGAGGATAAGCATGTGTTTCAGTTCGTTGTTGGATTCAATGTACAGTTTCGTGTCGTCTTTCTAGCCGATTTTAAATAGTTCGAAAGCGCCTCAGTAGTAAGTGACAGGTAGTGCCTGCCTAAAGATGATGGCCACATCCAATTTCTAAACATAGGTAAGGGAGGAGGCCCATCAAATTTTTGGACCCGTCCTCAGTGATTTATTTAAATTTGATTTATTTTCGCCACAGAACAATAAGAAACTGTCACATGTGGGGGAGAAATATAATCTGCGCACGTTTAGTTAAGCTCCAGCATCTCTTCCTCACCCTTTTACTAGGCGTAGTTGAATGAGAATAAAACGACAAAGCGAGCAATCAATTTGAACATGAAATTTTGCACGGCACACCACCGCGCACGACACCACAAGACACGACACACACGCACACACACACACACACGCACACACACACACACACACACACACACACACACACGGAGTTTTAAGAAACTGAACTGCATCGTAAACAAACCACTGATTTCATTTTATAGCATTGTTAAGAAAATAAGAATCCACATCCCCGGCACCACTCCTTCCACAACTTGCGAAAGGAGAGATCAACAAAAGGTGAGCACAGAGACGCTACATTTAAGCCCAGTTACAAGGGGCCATCTCAGCATTCGCTCAATGGATCAGGGAAACTGGGCGAAAAATCCGATGGAGATGGGGGGTCATTGATACAAAAGGTGAAGTACGTTACTTGTTGCAGGCATTGTTATGCCCTTCCCCTGCATTATTAGGATGATTCGGAGTGGTAGAGATCGTAACGGTGAGTGAGGATAAGAAATAACAGATTATGGATCAGATGAAGGTTTAGATGGGATATACAGAGTGGGGCAGAATAAATGTTACAAACTTATAGAGCAAGAAGAGACGTCAAAGATGATCATTTTTCCCCGAAGAACGAGTGGTGGGAAATACCATTTAACGACGTTACACGCATGAAATGGTTGACATTTCCCCCAGAAGGATAGGCATTTCATTCTACAGTGGTGTTTGGTAGGTACACAAAACCTCGGGGACGACTTGCTCACTAGCAATTACAATATTCAGGGTTTGTCTTGTTTATTCAGATGATTTACTGAGTCAGATTGTGCATTACCAAGCATTACCACGTATGCATTAAACCTCAAGACCGACTGAAGATGTTTCTGAATAATTAAGGGGGAAAATAGAAAAAAATACTCAAAGTAGCAACTGCTAGTGGGCAGGTCGTCCTAAGAATTCCTACACCTGTGTGTCATCATCGTGGTATGAGTGAGACGCAAACACGGAGGTTCTTATCTGCATATTTATTTACATTTACTATACAATATTTACCCTCCTCTGTGAAGTGCAGTTTCCGCTGCACTTCACAGCACTACAAATTGTGAAGCAAGCCGCCCCAGCCTGACACAGAGTACCCGAGCGTGCTAAATCTTAGTGCCGCCCCTGGCCTCTTGCCCCGTGGCAAACGCCTCACCTCACAAGCCTGCGATAACCCCCTCACGGGTGACAAAAGTGCCTCCGCACCGCGATTCGTCTGAAACTTGAATGCCCCCGGTAGTTTTCTACACTGTCAGAAATTTCCGCATTACTTCTCATATAAAAGTACGTGGTTTCCCCCCAGCGGGGCACCGCCCCAGCCATACGTACGAACAGCAAATTATGAACATATCTTGTTATTAGTATATGAATTACAAACAAAGCGTCGAAATTTCTCCAATGCACTCCATTACATAGACAACTGGTTATATTCATACATTCCATAACATTTTTGAAATGTAACTTCGGAATTTAGAAATGAATCCCTCTCTGTAACATCGAAACATAATACACAAAGAAGTCAAATTGACATACGTTCATGCTCACAGAGGAAGTTCGTTTAAATCGACATTCAATTACCCAACCTCCGTTTATCTGTATAAAAACAACCAGCACCCTATCAAAAAATCAGAGAACTCGCTAGCAGACGAACTCGCAATCGCAAAATTTCGGATCGTTTCGATCACCTCGGTTCATCCCGAAAGCGCCCACGCGTCCATCCGTCCCGCCGAACAAACCGGCAACACGTTCTAGCAATATTACGCGAATTCGAGGAACGCGGTGTGTGCGGCGAGGCGTGTTTGTTTACAAAGCTCACGCACGCGCGTGGGCAACGGGTCGGCGAGCGAGGACGCGGGCGGGAGCCCTCTGTCGGGGGCGGGGCGGAGCGGGCGGAGCGGGGCGGAGCGGGCGGAGGCGGGCGAGGGCGGAGCGGGGCGGAGCGGGCGGGCGGGCGGGGCGGAGCGGAGCGGCGGCGGGGAGCGGGGCGGGCGGGGGGGGGGGCGGAGCGGGGCGGACGGGCGGGCGGGGCGGAGCGGGCGGAGGGCGGGAGCGGGCGGAGCGGCGGACGGGGCGGACGGACGGACGGAGCGGACGGGGGGCGGAGCGGGGCGGGCGGACGGGGAGGGCGGGACGGAGCGGGCGGGGCGGGACGGGGGACGGACGGCGGGGGGCGGAAGGGCGGGCGGCGGGCGGGGCGGGGCGGACGGTGCGGCGGGCGGGCGGCGGGAGCGCCGGCGAGCAGGACAATGACTGCGAGGGGGAGGCGGCAGGATCGATGTGCACGGAGGAGCCGTGTTGCGCTGTAGAGTTATTGATGCAACTCACGCCGTGAGGAGAGTGAGTTGATCAACGCGCCGGGGAAGGCAAGGCTGCTTCAAATTATATGGGAAATTATTTGGAATATGCAGGATATCCGGGAAGGAAAAGCCGAAACTTTGAAAAGAAGCTCTTCAGACAATTTTAAGCATATTTTGTCTAATAAATTATTTGGATATTTCGAATGGCTGAGCCGAAATAACCACTCAAAGGTTCGTTTGAAAAAATGCTTTCTAGGTAAAACTTTGAATTGCAGAAGTATAGAAACACTCCAGAAACACGTAAATTGTTTATTATTTACAAAAGAAATGAATGCATTTGTTCAGAAAGAAAAATTAACTCAGAACTAATAAACACCCAATATACAGAACTCGACTGCTGCCGACTGCGACCGGCAAACTTTTTTTGAGGTATTAGATAAATGTAGAATGGATAAATAATAAAATGGGACGATGAATTTCAAACGAGAAAATTCATTCGAAGTACTAACTAGTCTTAACAAATTGTTATGTCATTCTCTTGTCATAACACACAATAAAATGTGTAGAAGTATGTAATCTACTTTTAATTTCCACGCTTTGTCTGTTGATACCAAAAATATGACAATTTTAAATATTTCATTGTATATTTCAACATTTTGGTGGCATGTCAGCAAGCATATTTTAGTGCTTGAAGTTTAAATAAACGTTCTAGTCCTAGTTGTTACCAAGGATGAGTTCAATTACTAAGGTTATTGTTCTTAAACCATTGCATATCGCCCCTGCAAATTCTGAAGCCTCCGTTGGCGGGGAGGGGATTGTGCAAATGAACGGGCGCCCGAGCACACGGAATTGGCAGTGCAATGCTGTGCAATGCTACTGCAATGCTGGTCGCCCCGCGTTGCTGCGTCCAGATGCTCAGGGACACGCGTATGCGTGCGCAGGTGGGTCGAGGCGGGGAGGGGAGAGTTAGGTGGGGCGTGGCGTGGCGCAGAGCGGAGTGACGGGGCGTGGTGTGGCGGGGCGCGGGGAGGGTTTGTGCACCCAAACGGGCGCCACGCGTATCCAGCGCGGAGGGTTGGACAGTGCAGTGCTGCACTGTGCTGTGCTGTTGCTGCGACCAGATGTCCAGGGACACACATGTGCGTGCGCGGTCAGGGGCGACGAAGGGCAGAGCGGAGGGCAGAGCGGAGGGCAGAGCGGAGGGCAGAGCGGAAGGCAGAGCGGAGGGCAGAGCGGAGGGCAGAGCGGAGGACAGAGCGGAGGGATTGTGTACATAAATAGGCGCCATGCGTCCCCAGGGCACACGAAATGGGCTGTCCTGTGCAGGTCGCGCCGGGTTGCTGCGTCCAGATGTCCAGGGACACGCATGTGCGGCGGGGCGGGGCGGGCACGCCTGACAGCTCGCATGGCCCCTCGACCGGTGACGCCGCGCCGGGGGGCCGGAGGCAGGGAGATGCCGGCGCGAAAACGCTGACGGGGCTCGACCATTGCCATCCTTCGACATCCCTCTGCCATTCCGCATGAGGGGAGGGGAAGGATAAATGGCAGACCATCTCTATTTTTTGTCGTTGTACATGTTGTCGTTTTAAGATATCCCTCGTCCCACTCAGTAGGATGTTAGCACAGTAATAACATATTTATATTTAAATTTTGTTCAAACGCGGGGAGGGGTGGCGGGTTACGTACATAGTTTGGAAAGCATTGAAAAAAAGAAAATTTATATAGTTACTGTACTACATGGGACAAATCGATGGTAAATGCATAACAGTTTAAAGTTTAATCAAACGAAACTTCTAATACATCACACTGAAAATGTCTATACAAATATTCGTTTTCAACACCACCACATCACACACGTTAAAATTTCTTTTCGTTATGTTGATTATGGTTGTCATGGTAGTGGTAGTGGTGGTGGTGGTGGTGGTGGGGTGGTGGTTGTGCTTTTGAAGGTAATGGTGGCTTTGAAAGGGTAGTGTTGGTAGAGATGATAGCGGAGGTGCTGGTGATGAAAACTGAACTAGTGCTATTGATGGAGGAGGAAGAGGAGTTGGAGGTAGAGCTGGTGGTGGAGGTGGAGGTGGAGGTGGAGGGGGAGGTGAAGGTGAAGGTGAAGCTGAAGGTGACGGTGGCGATGATAGAAACAATGTTTTCGTCGTAGTGGCGTTAGCGGCAGCATGGCCGTGGCTCGGCAGTAGCGGCGGGTAGCTGCGGCTGGGTGACGCTGGGAGGCGTGTGCGTGTGCGTGAGCAAGGGAGCGACGTGGCGAGCAGCCGAGTGGGGGTGGATCCATAACGAGGTCAGGCAGGCACAGCACGCCCCTGCATCCCTCCCTCGCTACTCTCGCTACGGCTGGAATTTTCAAAAGTCTCACTGGCTTTCCACCACCTCAACACACATTGCATTACTTCACATACATTATGTGTTTCTACAATTTTTTTTATTCTCGTTGCACTACAAAAATACAGCCTATTTCGAATTTGTGTATGTGAATTTCGTTGCTATGTAAAATGATAAAAATAGACTTTTTATCATTTTAATAAGATTGATTTTCGAATTTTTTGGTTATTGGCAAATAAAGTGGTGAATATTTGTTCCTGACAAGCATTTGTCAAGTATATCGTTAACTGTCCCGGGAGTTTTCATTCTTCCTTTACTGCTGTTAAGGTAGTATTATACATATTTTTCAATAACAATTGAGTGTACTCAGGCGGAGTTTGCATTGAAAAGCAATCAGATAAGTGTACTTTATTGTAAGAAATGAAACAAAAATAATTTTCTTTTGCAGAGTAATTACTGAACTCAATATTTTTTATTTATTCATTTTACAGAGAAACACTCGAAAGTAAGTAAGTGAATATTTATAACTGTCTGAAACATTTTTGCTATCGTTCCTGAAAAAGATTTCTCGAGATCCTTAATTCATTGCTGTATGTGGAAGAGAACCATATACAAAAATATTACGTTAAAATGTGAAAAAAAAATTTATTACGATAAAACTTTCTTGCCAACGAGAAGTAATCTAAAGTAAACTAAAACCATCTACTGGTGCTTAAACAGCACGTACTTTCTCGTCCGTATTTTCACGCAAAATTACGGGAAAAGTTCTCAAATTTTCGAAAAATTGTACATGACCTTATTTCAAAATCTATCTTTAAGGAACATATTTCATTAAGGGGAAAGTCTCTATCTTCATAACAGTAGTTGTATGGAGGACGTCGAAAAAGTTTTGAATTTTTGCAATTTTCGAAAAATCAGAGTTTTTAACGAACATGATGCCGGCACCATTCTCTTACACGTCCTTCACACTATCCAATTCTAAAATTTAATAAAAAGAGATGGAAACATTTTTTGAAAATTTCGAAAATGTGTCACGGGCCACGATATCAGCCAGTTCGGTGGGGAGGCGGGGGGGGGCGAGCGTGCGGGCGGACAGGTGAGCGAACGGGCGGACGGTTGGGTGGGTGGGCAGTTGGGCGGGCGGTTGGGCGGACGGTTGCGACGGTGGGCAGTTGGGCGGGCGGTTGGGCGGACGGTTGGGTGGACGGTTGGGCGGACGGTTGGGCGGACGGTTGGGCGGACGGTTGGGCGGACGGTTGGGCGGACGGTTGGGCGGACGGTTGGGCGGACGGTTGGGCGGACGGTTGGGCGACGGTTGGGCGACGGTTGGGCGAGCGGTTGGGCGAGCGGTTGGGCGAGCGGTTGGGCGAGGCGGTTGGGTGGGTGGCAGCGGGAAGTGGGCGCGCGGTGGTGTGCGACGCGGCGCGGCGTGCTCGCGAGGGCCGCCTCCGGAAAGAGATAAACAGACGCACGTGGCGGCCGAGGGTGGCCGAGGATACGCGAGCTCGCCCGACGGATGATGCGGCGCTCTGGAATGCGGAGCGGGCGGCTGGCCGGCCCGCCCGGCCACGCAGGTGCAGAGATGCGTGGGCCCGGAAGGAACGGTTGAAGGGGGGGGTGGCGGAGAGACAGAGAGGAACGAGGGAAAGAGGAAGGAGACGAAGCAGAGGAAGGAGATGAAAGAGAGGAAGATTAATGGCACGTCACGAATGGATTACTTTAGGAGATTAGCTGATCCGGACGCCGCATCTCTGAGATGACAAAAATAACGAAAATGAGGTCACATTCACCGACTTTTATTTTTCGCATACAGAATATTTGTATTTTATTTTACATGCTATACCTGGAAATTCCAACTGGCGGGTCCTGGTGAGTAGTAAGCTGCTATCATTCTCAAATATAAGATTGACTGATTGATTTTTTCGTGTTTCCGAGCGCGTCAACTGCTTCGGTCATTAGTCCCGTTAGTGTAGTGCATGTTTTTTCTCGGGAGATGGCAGTGATCTTCCCCCGCTGGATAGCGAGATCCGGCGCCGACGTACCGTCGGCTAGTGGGGTTTCCCCCTAACCAAGACTCTCCCATCAGCGAGGCACCACCCCAGCCGGGACAAGCTCCAAACTCCCAACCAGTCTCCCAGAATATGTGATAGTGTGGTGCATGTTAGAGTAAGTGTGTGTGTAAGGGGAGAGGATAGGACAAGGAAGAGGAAGGACAGATCGCGCGCGGTCCGTGGCCCGTTTGGTAGGGTACTGCTCCAGCATTCGCCTGGTGTTGATCGGAGAAACCACGGAAAACTACCGATTAGAGCAGCCGGCCGCTAGAATTCTCCTCCAGATAGCGACTGAATCAAATATAAGAGAAGAATAGGATCAAAAGCAACAAGTAACTGAAGCGTTGGCAAACCATGTGGACAGTGTCTGTGCAACGGCATCGGCGATAATGGCAACGGGGATGTGAAGTAAATCGCAATAGGCACTACTGTGAATCCAGAAGGAGAGGTCGGATTGCGAGTTTTCTTTGTCAGAACGAGCGACCAGTGCCTCCCATAACCCTTCTTTACCGCCTCCCTTCAACAAGATATGACCTGGCAATAGCACACGTAGGATCATGTCCAGATCCGGAGCTAGACAATTGTGGGCCCGAGGCAATGCTCACACGTAGTCCGGGTGGACGTGCCCCCCCCCACCGAAAAATTAAAAATTTGAAAGTTGTATCAAGAAACTACGTGAGTAATTTCATCTATTTCAACAAATATAAAAAATTGCGTTTAATACAGAAAGTTTTTGAAAATATACTTCAAATGTAGTAAACCCTCGTTAGCACGAACTCGCTTAACACGAACTGAACTTCGAACCCGGCAAGAGATTATGGTAATATGGACAATTATAATACTCGCCTAACGTGAATGTTTATAACACAAACTGCGATTATTTCGGTCCCTTGAAATTCGCATTACTTACTGTAATAGATTTATGAAAAAATATTTAGTGATAAAATAATGCAATTTCACACAGCGAGATTAAACGCTAAACATTTTTGTTCTCCTTAGTTAATGTTTAATAAAATCAATTGTAAAATACATAAAATAATAAGTATGAATATCAGTAGAACCTATTTTAATGTTAGCGTCATTCATAGAATCCTACCTTGTAAATAATGACGTGGTATATAAAGTGGATATAAAGTGGTATATTTAAGGTTAATTGAATTTTTATTTAAATTTAATTGAAAATTGTATTTAAATTCAATTGAAAATTTTATGAAAAACCAGACTAGTGTACTGCGAGTTCTAATTTCTCTTTTAATTTTTTAACTTTTTTATCTATCAGACCCATCATTGGGCCACTTCACTTCCGGGGCACCGGGCGATAGTCCGGTTTGCCCATGCTTAGTGCCGGCATGGATCGGGTCGGGTCAACTGGGACCGTGTCGGGTCGTTGAGCTTGTAGGATGCGTTCCTGAAGGTTCGGGAAATTACGGCCTCCATATGCGATCACAAAGAAGAAAGTACGAAGAACCTTGATGAGAGGAGAGAGATGTATTTTTTTTTCCAGTCGTTACTTCAAAATCTCCCTGAAGTGGTAAACGTACAGTAACTCTTTCAAAAGCAAATAAAATGCATTATTGAAGAATTGTTGCGGGAGTAAGTCGTGCAATTAGTTTAAATTTTGACGGACTCTTTCGAGATCAAAGGGACATGCATTCACCGGAGCAGAAATGAACAGACTTGGGGGAGGAAACATGACAACGAACGCAAAAATAGATATGCGGCCGTTTTGTCAAAACGTTTCTCCGGCACGCGTCTTGAGTTGAATGCGAGGTAACCAACGATTTCAGCTATTGGCTCTAGTGTTGTCGTCCTCGTAGTTCACTCCAGCTGCCGCATTCGAGTGCTGAATTGTCATTTGCAGAATTCGGTGTGCGGGGCTTCTTAGTCCACAACTGCGGGCGTCCTATCTACCCGTACCTCAAGATACTAATGAAAGAAATATTACGCACGGAAAAACAATAAGCATGGCATCGAAATAAAATATTACAGCGAGAAATTAACAGAACAAACAGTCTCATTTGCTGACGGTACAACGAGCCATAACACTTTAAGAAGCTCGATGGAGATAAATGTTGAACGGTATCATCTTCCGCAAGGATACATTGCTGAAGGTGGGTCTATAAATAGGAAGAAAAAACATCGGTATGAAAAGAAAGAGTGCAAAAATGGAATGATTATATACACGAGTTCCTGGAAGTACGCACGTGCAAAGACAGCTTCCGGCATTTTGACGGTCCAATGTAAATAAAAGGTACCTATTTACATTAGCAGTTCTTTACAAATTGCAATGTCAGAGAGGATATCTCCTTACCAAATTCTCTAAGTCCAATTTAGTTGCCAATTGAAATAACATCCATTTTCTCGGAACCAATACTGACCGCTTAAGGCAAGAATCACAACAATGAACTAAAATGGTCACATCGTAACTGAAACTACTGTTAACTAAATAAATTTGCTGCAAGACGAACGTTATGGGGAATAAAACAAATCGTTTGTTCAAAATAAGAGAACACATTTAACTTCCATTTAAAGGTAAGAGAAAGTAAGTTTTTAGCAGAATTGTTACTAATATTACTTAGCTGAACATCGCAGTTTTCAATAAATTAGTGAGCATCGTAGGAAGTACGTCACTCTCCTGAGATAGGAATTAGAGAAGGATCGCCTTTTGTTCTTATGTGGATAAAGAAGTTAATAGCACATGCAACAAATGTCGAGCACCAGCGTAATAAAACTGATTATTCAGCAACAATGATGTGTTGCAGTCTTCTTATCCCTCGTATTTTCTTTTTTATTTAGAAGCGAAGGGCTTGGTACAAAGCGACCTATTTGGGAAAGGACGACCCAAAAAGAAGTAACAAATCGGTTCGTCGAATGAATAGAGAAAAAATTAAAGTTCTTCTCATACGACAAATTTAAAAAGCGAACTTCTCAGAAGAGCCGCGAAGAGAGAAAATATTCACAAGGTATTTATTTACACGTATTTTCCTTTTCTCGGAAAAGCGGCACGCATTCTACAAATGGAGAGACATTCTGTGAGAGAACTTCTGCAGAATGTTCCATCATTTCTACGAAACGAAGCTTGCGCAACACCGCATGAAAAGGTAGCGGCAGACAGAACAGACGGGGACGTTGTAAACATTACGAACAGGATGGAACGAAAGGGGCGGGTGAAAGTGAGAAGGCGCACAGAGGCAGGTGGCGAGGCAAGCTAGGGACACACGCAAGATAAGGTTCTCGAGCGAGCGGGCGTCTACTCACAGCAATTACCTTTATGCTATCGACGTGAGTACCGCCAGAACCCGGCAACCTGACAGGAGGGGGGGGGGTCATGTTCCCCTCCTAGACTTTTAAATGTGGGGTCCGGAGCATTTCGGAGAAAATCCTACACCCAATACCGTGTAAAAAGTCGACGCACTAGAGACCCAACTGTTGGCCTATCGGGCGAACCCGGCAACACAGAACCTTAGCATCGCCTACTCACTGCCTCCACCTTGAAGCTAACGACGTGAGTGCCGCCGTGAAACTCAGGGCCCGGGTGGTCGTCCACAACTCTCGGTGCCCGCATAAACGGCCATGAGTAGCCCTTGCGGGGGAAACGAGCGGGCGGGCGAAGTGTGACGGGTATGTGTCTAGTTGGGCGGAGAGTGGGGGGCCGATAGGGGTGGGGGTGGAATAAACACGCGCTCCCACGAGGCGGGTGGCGAGGGGTGGATGGGGCCGCTAGAGGGCGCATCGATCCTCGCGGCTGCCAACCGCACGCACGTTCCACCGCCGGTTGCTCCACGCTGTCGATGACCCCGGAGGCTCCGAGCACCGCGTTGCCCAAAGCACAGACGGCACGCGCGCCAAACTGCTTTGATACCCGAGAGTTACGTACATAGAGGAGGGAAAAAGAAAAATCGTAGACAAGATTAACCCAAAAAATAACTAAGATTATTGCCAAAAAGTCAAAACGCAAAATATTAAAACAAATAAACCATTAGTCTGTAAATAATTTGCCAAAAATTAATAATAATCTATACATTACAAAGCAGTCCTCTATCGTACACTTCAAAGAAGTCAGAACATCAATAAGCAAGTGAGCATTCGGTATTTACAAAATTCAAAGCTGACTTGTGTCGTTCATTACTGCAAACGGTGGAATGTATAAATAATAGAAATATTTTCTAGAATACTTTCGTTAATATAGGTTTTTCTGTTCTGCGATATTTCAAAAACCTAATTTCGATGGAAATATAAGGGGACCAGAAAAGTAAGAAAACATGCAAAACTATAGGTATTTTCTTATGAAGATCCATTACAACCATCCATTTTACCGCAACTAAAATTAATTAATCCTATTAAATAAAAAGTTATCTAAATTGTGTGTTCTTTGTCAGTCGTTTCTTTAATTACTGAATGTTGAAGAGGGACGATAGGGGCGAGTTTTCTTAGCAATCATGAGTTCAATTATACCCCTATCTCGACACGTTACGTCCATCAGTTTTTCGTTTTCATTTAAGAATAATTTAAATTTTGAGAAATTTATGCACAACTTTACCATCAGAGGCATACATTTTATGACGTATTGCTTCTGAAAAAAATATTTTATTGAGCCTTGCACTGTGTACTTACGATAACCATGCTGACATAGAGGATAAAAAATGTATGCGAATGGAAGATATTGAACATATTCTTGATGAAATATTAGAAGAAGCTGACAAAGTCATGAAAAAGTTACTTCCCGGGAAGAATTGCGAAAACGAAAAGAACGAAAAAATGTTCTACAAAATATATATAACCTTTTTATTCATAGTTCGTAAACGTTAATTAAAATGGTAATTTTAAGATTCTTTTAAATGTTCAGTTAAAACTGAAATTGAGATAGTTGTTTGGCTAACATTTCTATGCAATTTTTAGAAGAAACAGGTACGAGAGAGATACAAAAAAGAGAAATTATCAGGCGGCGTACAAATAATTATTTTATTTGGTCGAATAATATTGTTGATAATCAACATTTTACGAGTTTGTTGCATTTCGATAATTACAACCGTTATGTACGTGAGTCAATATATTTACGTATAATATTAAAACTATAAGATTACCATAACAAAGTAAAACTTCGTACATACATGAATTTTACGTAAGAACATTTCAGTCCTACTTCAATTTCACAATTAGCCCTCTTATTACATTGTTTTAAATCTACAATGTTTCGATGAGAGGCATAGTGGTACACTTGAGAAATCGAGTTCATAATCATGGAGATTTCATTGAATATGGGATATTTTGTGCCCTCAACACAACGCGAGGAGGACAGATGAAAAGTGTAAGAAGTCATGTTTGTCAAGAAACAAGACGATCAAATTGCTGCTGCCATTGCATTGAACCCGCAACACGCATTACGTTGCAGCATACATTACCATCGCCCATAACTGGGAAGCGATGGTCCTAGAGCTTTACCACTACTTTTTTCCACGCCAATAGAACATGAGATATTTTTTACATAATAATCTATAAAATGAGACCTTTTAGGATGTTTTATTTCCGTTTTAGAAGATTTCCTCACCCCTTGGGATGAGTTGCCAAAACGCTGGAAATTTGGTTCCAGGATAAATTCCTGGCTTTTAACTTTTAACATAAATATTTTTAAAAGTAAATATTTTATATGGAATTTTTTGCGAAAAATCTGTTGGATACTTTTGTTGCATATTTTCGAGTTTCCGTTCTTTTAGGTTTTCTTGCTATTCAGAACTTCCTGTTTCATCTTACAGGGGAGCCCTCGCACGTAACGGGTATACTAGTATTTCGTAATAAAAAAAATATATAATTCAATTAAAATTTTGAATTTCCAAATTAGCATGGGGGAAGGATTAAATTCAAACGTCAATAGGCCTGTCCTGACGAAACAATTATTCTTTAACACACAGCTCACGGGTTGGTTGTTCGATGTTGGAATTCACTTTAAAGCTATTTTCACTTTACTTCAACAATGATTTTCAAAATATGGAATGTTTGAACGCGTCCATCTATTTATCATCATCATCATCATCATCATCATCATCATCATCATTATTATTATTATTATTATTATTATTATTATTATTATTATTTTACATTTCACCATCTGGTCACAGTTGTAAATTTTAAAAGAAGTTTGCAATGCAAAATGTAAACGTACATCTCTTAACTCCTGAAGACTGCTTGAAGTATCGGTAGCTCAACTAGTTAGAGGAACTGAGCGTATACAGAGAGATCCAGGTTCGATTTCCAGTTGGGTCAGTTAATTGTGTGAACAACCTCATATTATTATTATTATTATTATTTGTTGTTTGTTTTGTTTTTAAAATTATATTAAATATATTATTGTTGTTGCTCAATGTTGAAGAGTATGAACACTTCCTTTGTTTTCCCTGATTTTCCCCGGCCGCTTAAGGCAAATGCTGGGACGTATACTTTTCGCGTTTGTGAGCCCAGGGGCACGACATCAGTAAGTTGTATTTTATTTTTATTTTCTAAATGTATCTATGAATAATGTTTCAATTTGTACCAATAAATTTATGTATTACGTCGTTAGGCGGAAGAGCGGGCCTGATAAATAAAGTCATTACTATTATCGCAATAATTATATATTATCTCGCCACATAAATAAATTCATTATTATTATTAAAATATTTGTTGTCGCAATCGCTACAACGGAGAGAAAGCGCTAATTAGAGTACAACCGTAGAAACGAACTTTCAAGTACTATGAAGGTACTTTTGCTCCATTATTTGATAATATAGTGTAATGCTATTATTTCTATTATTGTACCCTGGCCTAGGAGCAGAAAAGGGCAAAAGAGCAAGTTCTGTGCTCCTCCGCAGCGCGGGACATTGAAACAACTTGCGCCCGGCGAAAGGTCGCCATTCGTCTGGTGGCCTTTCAAGTCTGCGATCGACCCTGTAGCGGCGGCGGCGGCGGCGGCAGGGTGGCGAGAGCCGAGGGAGGGGGCAGCAGCGCCCAAGTTTTCGCGGAGGCCGCGGGGCCAGCGGCGGCGGCGCGGCGCTCCCTCAAGACACGAACTTGCACGGCGGCGGCAGGGGGGCGGGAGGGCGCGCGGCCTCAGCCCCGCCAGACCTTTGATCTCACCGGAGCAACGCGCGCGGCCTGGGGTACGCGGAGGACGGGGGAGTGGGGGAGACGTCGCCCGCTGTAATTACCCCTCCCGCCGCCGGTGCGCGGGTGCGTCGTCGTTATTGTCGCCATTGTGGGGCCCAGGGATGGCGGCGCGGAGAGGAAGGGAACGGCCGCTGTGAATGAGATGGGGGGCGGGGGGGGGAATCAGCAGAGCCCGATTCAAAGGCGGATGCATGGGAAGGGTGGAGGTCACGTGCCCCCCACTCTCATCTCAGGGGCCCTAACTCGTTTGGGAAACGTGACAGTGTTACCCGTCCGTGTATGCGCGTCTTGTGTTGAACCGTACCCCCGACGACAAGCCCCATACTACCCAGTTGACCGCGGCTCGTGACAAGAACTGCTTCACGGTTAGCTGCCGTTAGGCGGCACTCTTACACGGGAAGTCTCTTCCTTGAGTTTGCGGGTTCAAACCCGATCGAAGCCGTGGATTTTTAAGGGCGAAAAAATCCTTCGTACGCCTTCCTTCGGATGGGAAGTAAAGCCGGCTGTCCCATGTAGTAGATTTACTGCATGTAAAAGATCATCAAGCCAAATGAAGCACCTGAGCAAAATTGAGTTCCGCCTGTTTCGTCGCCCAAGATAATCGTCCTTTCTCCTAGTGGGCGAAAGGAGCGTAGCGAAATTTGCGTGGTTAGACGGAAGAGCGGGCCTGGTGGCCCGAGTCTCGCCACGTAAAATAAGGCATTAACTAACTGAGGCAATGCCGTCCAAACACCAATTGATGGACAAGTCCGCAGTATTTAGTGCCTCAGGCTAGAATGAGTCCATGACAATAGCATCACAGGCATCTGATGAGTCCGAAAAGGAAAAAAAATTGCATATTGGAATATCTTTTCAGGGTTAGAATACTGTACTGGACTAGATTCAAACAGGGGCCCGAAGCCAAAGTCCCCACTTGTTTAAGAATAGATGTTCAATGCAATAAAGCAGTGCTGCTGACAAATTTTCCGCTACGTCGGTCGCCACAAAAGATGGTGTTTTGGGCCAAGTAGCCATATCACTTTCGCCTTGTATCGGTCCCTCAGATGTGGACAACCGCATGGCTGACGTTTTCGCACTTCGCGTATGTTACGTCGCTAATGATAGGGGCACACATTCTCAGCTCGACGGACGTCTGACTGCGCCCACCTACGCGCCAAACCGTTCATGGCATTTGTCCGGGCAATATCGCTTTTACTTCGGCGACAATGCGATTCTACTTACCTAGTAGAGGAAATTAAAGTATGCAATAAATAATAAATAACTGATAGAAATTAATAAATAACTGATGGAAAGCAACTGGGTCTTCTTTTTAATCGATAGTTACAACGCAATATCGACCAAACGCGTTTTTTAATTTTCTTCGAATTTGTCATTGATGTATTTACAATTGTAACGATGTAGATATGGGTAATATTTTTATTTCAAGGTGGAGGCTATTTTAACTATTGTGTTTGAAGTAATATTAAGTTTTTTCCTCGATTTCAGTCAAAGGTAACTCCGTCTGTCTGTAAACTTATTTATTATGCATTTAGGAGCAAACGCGTCTTGCTTTTTCTTCGAATTTGATAAGAATATTCCTTGAAGTTATTTAAAACGATGTAAATAACTTCACAATGAATGACATCATTTAATAAAGTTTTGAAGACTGAGAAAACGAGCAGACCTTAGACATTTTTGTGCGAAGTCCACTATTGACATAACTTTTATGTACTTTGCGTTAAAGAATATATTTTAATGAAGAATTTCCACAAAAAACCTTTTGTTTTTCAACGTGTGCCCTATCTTCAGCCAATGACTGGATCAGATTCTCCCTCGAATAATTCCTTCGCAAAACTAGTATTTTCTTTGGTCTAGATCCCAGGTGCCCCACCAACTGCGGGCTACATCTTCTAAATAGTCCATGATATCGATGTGCAGTTTTTGCTCAACAATGCGGAATCTCGGAGCAAGTAATATGCATGGAGATTTAATGTCTAATAATTATTTTTAGTTTTCGAGAAATTTAATTGTCTTTCATATTTTAAATGGAACTATATATTTTTCTTATTAACAAAGGATAGATCGTAAAAAGAGGGGTACAATGACGTATCATTTGTTGGTTTTGATAATTTGAGCATAAAATTATACTCTGGTACGAAATTAGAAATTAAATGGAGAACATTTCCTTTATTAGCCCATGCAAGTGTTACCTTCAGGGAAGGTGGCCTTTGCGGCGGCGAGTCAGTTACCAAGAGAGGGGAAACAGAGAGATGGCAATAAGGAATAGATGAGTAACTACAGCAATTTTTGGTTTTGGCCCGAAAGATACAAGTACAATCAACAATAACGATCAGAATGAGAGATTTGTTTTCCAATGATTCATCAAATTTGGACTTTTCTTCTATTGATTGATATTTCAATAGCGCCACAAAACATTGCAGTCAGAACGTTAGCCCCTGCACACACGACCGCATATATGTATCGCTGTCGGTGGGGACACAGATGTGTAAACAATTTATATATGTATTTTTATTGCTTTTCTGTAGTTATCTACAACATTTTATTTTTGTAAATTCTCACTGATAGTGTTATATACTTTTAAGAGTATATTGTTTTGTTTTATCCTTTGATATATTCATGTACTATGTGAGAAGTTCTGTAACAGTAAATAATTGTTACCTACCTAAGATCTGATGAATTACCCGGAGATACGGCAAAGAAAAATCTTCATCCATTAATTCCTTCTTAAACTGGAAATGTTTAAAATCCTGGCCTCTTCCTACAGCCATTAGACATCAGCTCTATTCTTGTTAAATTTGAAAATGCCATTTATGATAATCTTCGCATGCTGCCATTTTTTAAATATCGTTCTTTTCAATAACTGATGCTTTGAAATTTCATTCAGTAGAAGAAAGTTCACTTCAGATGAATCACATGATATAAAGTACAATTTTATACGCAAGTTACTATCAAAAACATTAACAACCGATATTTTTTAAGAAAATATATAGATTTACTTAAATATTCAAAGACGATTAAATTTCTCGAAAACTAAAAATATTACAAATAATATCTATGAGGCGTATTACTTGCTCCAATATTCCGCATTATTGAACGAAAACTACATTTCGAAATAGTGAACAATTGAAGTATTTATTGAATTATAATTTATAAATTACTTTAATTCTTGACTTTCAAACAATGGCCCTCCATCAGCAAATATTTCCATTGCAGCCACTGTAGTTGTCTTGGCTGGATGTTTAGGAAAACATGGGCTTGGAAGTGCCTTCATGTGGCTTCTCGAGGCCACGTATAAGGCTTTACACCCAGGCGCCGAACACCTAAAACTGCCCAACAACGTCGAGGCAAAAAACACCCGGCGGAAAATCTGGCTATTAATTAAAAATATGAAGGCAAGGGTGGTAGTAAAAAAACAAATATGTGATCATTGAAGGCACAATAACAAAAACCTTTTTTCTCATCAACGGACGTAAAGAATGAGGACAATATGTTATGATACGACGAAATATTCAGACACGAAACAACCCAAAAATAACAAGAAAAAAGTTCCGTCTTCAGAACTTTTACATTAATATTTCGTAATATAACCCTTAAAAAGACCGTAAATTTTGCGGGACCATCATTGCAATAGTTCTCGCAGATACTCTGGAAGCAGAACTTTCAATGCAATGCAGTGCAATGCAATGCAATGATTACAAGTGATTAAATATTCTTCAGAACTATTTTAATTAGATGGAAAAAGATGTCAGAAGTATGCAATGTAAAGAGTTAAAAGGCAATGCAATTTCATTTGTGTAATTACAAATGCACGAACGAAAAAAGGTAAAACTGCTGCGCTATACCTGCCACAACAGTTTGGTCTGTTGACAATATCCAAGTTTTAATTTTTCCAAACATATGGGTGAATACCATCAGGGAGGAAATATACTATTTTCATGTTTGTAAATATTACGTAACAATTTTTACAGATTTGACGAGAACCTTAAATAGTTGGCACATGCCAATATGTATTACAAGTTCGCCAAACATGGCGTTATTAACTCACTTTTCAGTTGATTCTCTCTCGACGCTTGTTATTTATTCTTACGAAGAAGAAATATGATTCATTTTGGTAATAACGCATTACAAAAAGAGGAAAATAATAATAACATTAAGATTTATTGTTAGAGGGTGAATCAAGAAGTAACTTACAAGTAGTCATAACTATTTTTTTCAAGAGCAAAAACATTATCTTTACAATGATTAAATTTGTTAATATTATTTATAAGACTGCTTTTTTATATTTTTTAAATCTTGAAGGTCCTTTGGAATTTTTAGGCAGACATGTATTTTTTTAAATTTTCATTATAATTTTTCTACATTTATTTAGACAAATGCTTCGAAAGTCATTGGTCTTCAAGGTCTGAAATATAGTAATACGTGGTATCTTTCGATTTTAAAATAATTATGGAGATACTATTATTGAAATTACATTATATTGAAATGATTATGGAGATATTATTATTTCAAAATCAAAAGATACAACGTATTACTATAATTCAGACCCTGATGAAAAAGGCCAATGACCTTCGAAACGTTGGTCTAAATAAATGTAAAAAAATATAACGAAAATATTAAAAAATAAATATCTGCCCAATATTCCAAAAGACATTCAAGATTTACAAAAATCTATTACTATTCACAGAAAAAACTTATTTTTCAACAAAATCGCCCAATACTTCATATACTTTCATATACTTTTCATTTCAAGACATTAATGTAGAAAATTATAATAAGGAATATTTGGCTCCCGCGCAGAAATTCATAGTGGAAGCATTCACTTTATCTGAGCTGTACCGCACTATGGTCTGTTCTTTTTACTCGGGTTCAAAATCTTGGCAAAAAATCGCGACTATATTCTCATTTCATTGCTGGCGGTGTTCGGTCATATCGTAGTTGGGGTCTAGGTTCTTCGTAAATGACTGGATGTGGAGTTGCGTTAAATTGGAGAAGGATTTTACACCATTTTTGCCAACTGTCTTATTGCTTTCAAGTTTTCATTACTTTTAATTTCTTCAAGAGGTATTCGACAGTTAAAGTGAATCAATGTATCAACATGCTCAATGTTACGAACTACTGTTGATGTGCTGGTCCTGCTGTCGACTTTCAACCGAGATAAATGTGCAGCCGCTTGAAAACGGTTCACACTTTACAGACTTCCCGTCATAGAATACATATTTCACCACGATCTTCACATATTTTTTGTGAATTTCACATTTAACTTCAAATATTGTGGGAACACTAATATCAAGCATGGACGACAGGCGCACTATCAGTTGCGATAACTCATAAATGCACATATACCTCCGTTACTATCAATATCAATGGTTATAATACTAACACATAATTATAATATTATTATTTCCCGAGTGGAAATCAGGGTATTATCTTCCTTGCAACTTACGTAATAGAGGGCAATGACTTGGCACAGGATAAAGCAGAGCAAGGAACTGTGTCTCACCTGTAACACACAACAAATATAAATTAGAACTCGCCCCACCAGATACAAATTACATAGAAAATATACCAAATGCAAGGCAATAAACAGTATTTTGTAGTAAAAAATGCAGACATTTCGCTACAATAATTTCTTACCTTGAAGCATCCTTCTGTTGATCTAACTTAGCTTGCATTGGAATCACGCAGTGAAATACGACGTAAATATGAATAAAACTCAAAGTATACTTAGAAATATGTCACCGCTAAAACGCGCATCTAAAATGAATAATACATCTGCAACAATAGCTTTCCAATTCGATAAACAAAAAAAATATATTTTAAAAACATCGTCAAATAGTGTCTCCTCGCCGAATGCACAACGCAATATAATTGTAAATTAGTTCTAAACGCCTTTCACATTCCAAAACTTTACATACTTCCATATGCATTACCTGCGTGTTAGCATTATGTGGCAAGGGCCGTGGGTGACGCGCGAATGGTTTCCGTTCAACCTTTTGCCAAACGCAAACGAGGACAAAACATACTACCTATAAAATGAGGGGATCTATTCGAAACAATAATAAGGAAGCAAGCGTTTTGAGTCGAAGGTGAATTTACTCTGCTTACAAAATACCTAGATTTTTTTACACTCTACACGAAACATAGCCTAAGAATGTCGGGAGTAAATTATCCGGGACGTAAGAAAAATAAATTGAAGTGGAATTACTTAGCTAACACAGCCATAAAATAGGCAAAAATAAATTGCTTAATTAAAAAAATCCTAAACAGAAAAATAGTGAAGGACAGTAAAGCCACGGATATCATATTGTTGAGGGAAGCAACATGCGTGGCATACCGAAAAGTTTCCTCCGCTTAGTGTTATTACGCTTAGTGTAATTACTCGTATTAAGGGGCGGATTCTAATGAAGTCATTTTTTCCTTTCCACTTTAGAACAATGCCGTTTAGTACAGAAATTCATTTTATGTTATTTCAAAAGAAAAAGAACCATTTTTATGTTATTTTCTTGCAATGTTTCGTAGATTTTGACTAATAAGTCATTTTTTACGCTTTTACGTAATTTTAATGCATTTTTCGTTGATTGCATATATTTTCATATTATTTTAATGGTACTTGCTTCAAATAATATTTACAAAATGCAACGAAAGTTCTCCACAGAATTAATGAGTAGCATATTCGATTTCTTCACTTAGAATTGTCATGTCAGCCGTTGTGTTTATGTAATCTAAAGTTCCTGTGATGCCTATCAACGCCATTGTCGGTTCAGGTCATTTCGGAATAACTTAAGACAGAGATTCCCTCATAAAGAACAGTCCAAACCGAAAGTTTGAATGCTGAGTTCACTTGGACGACTAGAAGCCTCGATTACATCAGTAATATATTCAATAGCTTGAGTTGTTCATCCGAACTTATTTTTATTAAATTTTTTTATGTCATTTTTCTTTGCTTTTAAGGCATTTTAAAAACATTTTACGAGCATTTTATTGATCATTTTTGGCACTACTTCAGGTCATCAAAATCCGCCCCTAGTTATTACTCAACAATGAGTTAGTTTTAAAAAAAAGTGCACGACTTCATTTAAAGCTTTGCAATCCAATATAGTTATGCAGAAAATATCCAAGCTACAAGAAAACAATATGGTTGAAAAATGGCTTAGAAAATTGGGACATATCGTAAAATTTCAAGCAGCAAGCACTCGCGCCGAAAGTTAGATGTCACATCAATCCATGCACATCCCGATTTTCGAGTACAAAATTATATGAAAATTTAAAAAAAAATCAGTGAGAGTTATAATAAATTAAAACATAGTTTTAAAATGAGCGAGGCGAGTCTCCCTCTGGAATCCTCAATTTCAATTTCTGTAATATGTGGTTCAAGAGATTTCGAGAAATGGTTAGAGGGTTAGAAATTAGATTAGAGGATGAAATGGGCTATTAAGGAGGTCTGAATTTATATTTTTTAATAAAAAAAATTGCATTATTTTTATCTAAATTTATTTTTTTATATCTGATGTCACGACGATGCTCCCACACTCACTGCGTCACAGCTTACTACACAACTGACGTCATACGACGAGAAAAAGGAAGCCCCAGTTTTCATGTGTGCCGTTGCAGAACAGCCAAATTCGGGACTCTACTTGCCACACATTCGAAAGCATTTTTGCAGTCATAATCTACTAGTAAGTAATTATTTTAAACAACATAAAAGTAGCAAAAAAATTCGTGCATCCTCTACAGAATTCTGACAACGCCGTTGCCCCAGGTGGCATCTGCTTCGTCCTATTGTCTTCTTCTCTCGGTTCCAGGCAGCGCAGCGTCGCGTCGCGTGCGTCGGTGCGTTGCGGGCGTGTAGCGAGAGCGCGCGGCGCGGGGGGGGGGGATGGTGCGGCGGGCAGGGGGCAGCTCGCGACAAAAGGCGGCATTCCGGGCGGGCGAGGCGAGCGGGAGAGGGGCGCGGTGACATTTTTGCCCACCGCCTCCATTTCGATTCATTAAACCTTTGGGAGCCGTCCAGCAGCGACAGCGGCGGCAAGGGCGAGAGCGAGGGGGAGTGCGAGAGCGGCAGGAGCAGACTGAGGAAAAGGGAGAGTGAGCGGACGAGCTGGCGGGCGGGCGAGCGAGCGAGCGAGCGAGCGGGCTGGCGGGCCACGCCGCCGAGTCCCACGCGAATCAATCTCTGCCCTATATCGCGCGCCGGGGGGTGAAAGTGAGGGCACGGCGGCGGAGGCGGTGGTGACGCTGGGGGAAATGGTGGTGGTGACGCGGGATGATGGCGGTGGAAACGATTTAGAGGCATCAGTAACATTGAAGACGGTATGAAAGTGGTGGGATGCCGATGGCGATGGTGGGGGGGGGGGGGGGGGGGCGGGGCTGGGGGGGGGGGGGGGGGTGGGCGGGGCGTGGGCGGGGCGTGGGCGGTGCATGGGCGAGGCGTGGTCGGGGTGTGGGCGGGGAGACGTACAGCGTCAGAGCGAGCGGGCGTGACGGGGAGCGTGGTGCAGCGTCAGGGTGGGAGGCGCCGCGAGCTGCGTCGGAGGGGTGAACCACGTGCCGTCGCCCTCCCGCGCTGCGGCCTCCGCCGCCGCCGTCTCTTGCCGCACGGCCGCGCTGCCCTCGCCGCGCCGCGCAGCGCCTCTCGGCCTACGTGACCCAGGCCTCATTCACACTAGCCTAGAGTCCGAAACAGACGGGTCAATGCTCCCGCTGGACGGTGCTCGCGGCGCCACCGACGCGGCGGCAAGCCGCTGGCTTGCTGCGATCGCGAGGCAACTATTCCCTTCTTTATTTCTTACAGATAAGGAAATTATACGTCTTCCTTAGACGATTATTGGTTCACGTGCGAATATCTAAAATCCGGTTTTTACATAAATTAGCAGACCTACGCTTGCTAATCAAAGCCTATCTTTTGTGTAAAACAAAACCCTACTTTGGGAAGAAGAAGACCCTATTCAACGGCGAAAAACTCAATTGTTTTAAGAAAAAAGAAACGAGTATCTATGTAACAGAACATTTCGTCCTTGCCAATACACGGGCGCATAAAATTTTAACAAGCACTGTATGCACTTCTTCTTTGGACTCTTTAAAATATTTGTGGCATTTAAATAAATTTGGAATGTTATTTATAGTCACAGAATTCAGGACGATAAACTTCTATCGTAAAAAGAAGATAGAGATTCCTTCTTTTGCTACATGTAAAAGAATAATTGTAATTTACTGTCCATCATATACTCGTGCATCACGATGATCATGAAGTAAGAAACAAGCCGGTAATACAAAGACCACATTTAGTAAATAATTCGTAAATTTTTTCACAGTAAAGAAAATTAAATCGTGTCAATTTTAATTTTAAGACTATTATTGTCCATGCATTTATATTTTTTAACCGTTAATGTGAATTGATGAAAACTACATTCGTGTACCTCACGTACCGTGCACGCTAAGGATGACTTCTTCGTATGCTTTTTTGATTATTCGAAATCCACTTATTATGTAACGTTAGAATTTAGCGCATAGTTAACATTTACGTTGTATGTATATCACAAGCCGTTCTCCCATTTAAATCTGGTATATTTATTTCCTTACTTTTTCGATTTTCTTGCTGGTCTTGTAAATAACATTCATGTCGCCGATGTCGTAGAAATAATACATCACATACATCTGCAATACGCAATAAAATATAAAAATGTCGTTCGACATTAAATCAAGGAAGCAATGGTTGAAATTTATAGTTCCTTGGTTACGAGCGTCTTCATGTACACTAGAGATATAGTAGAAACAATAAAATTATTTCTTTACGTACATTTTAAACAATTCAAAAGGTATTATATCGCAATTCCTATGATAAAATGCATTCATTTTTATTTGGAATTAAATGCTGTTACCTTATGTACAGAAGGCAATGACTATCAAGTCCATGCCTATCAAGTATCATTTTTATCCAATAAGGGTATTCGATTACTCTCTCATCTATGATGCAAACCAGACGAATACATGCTCATCGATATATCAGAAACAATTGTCTTATAAAATGCTACCGACCAACTGAAAATAAATTGCTGCTGACCAACTAGTAACGAGGCGAAAACGAAGGCCATTGGTAGGCGGATATTTACCTCATTGTGAGAGAGTAAATTAAAACAAAGTTTCTGGTAAAAATATCCATATACTTTCACTGTCTAAAATTCGAAAATAGAAGTGTTGTATACTGGGAACCAACCAACAATATTTATTACTTAATTAGATATATATATTTTCTTTACAAGAGAGCAGCGAGAGAATCGGGGAGACAGGGTGGTTGCTCGAATGTGTGAATAAAGGTGCTGCAGGAGGAGAAGCCAATAAGCGAAGAGAATTCTCCAGCATGATGGGGTCTCGAGATGGGAGTGACGGTGACTGAGAAAGTCATTTCGATCGTATGGTTATTTAAATCTACGAGATCGTGAGTAAGTGATTGGGTTAATAAGGAGGCTCTTATACTAATAAGAGTGGGAAGAAATTTTTGAACAAACGAACGAGTGAATGGGTTTTCCTTTCTCGTACACTCTGTAAGGAGGAAGTCAATTCTGCAGGAAATCGTGTCGATATTTTGACAGAAAAACATGCCCCTGAAACGGAAAAAGTATTTTTCTGAAAACGTCTGTTCGTTTACCAGAGAACTATACTAGTGTCTAAACCAAGGGTTCCCAACATTTTTTGTTCATCGACCCTTTTAAAAGAATCGTTGACTCCATCGATCCCCTTGCGTTAGATGTCTTAAAAATATCAATTTCGAACACCAATATTTTGGTAAATACCTAGATTTTGATCCCGAGGTTCACTCAGCCTCCTTTCAAAATTAGTACCAATATTTAATGGCTTTATTAACAGTAAAAACGGGAGAAAATACGCACTTGAAGTATAACGCTTTTTTGCCACGCAATTTTCTCCCACTTCCAGAAATCATGTTCTAATATCTTCTCTAACTCGTTATCTACAAAGACCCTGAAAGTGGGGGAAACGAATGCCAAAATTGCTAATGTGCAGGAGTTCTAACCTCCTGCAATCCTAAACAGGTATTCGTGCAGTACAAAGGGTAAAATAAAAAAAATCTTGATTTTCAATAATCGGAGATGCTTACGCTGTCTTCATTGTTGTGAAATTGTTAGAAAATGTTGAGCAATTTTTACCTGTCCGTATTTCTCCAGTACGTTTACAGGAAGTATTATCTTAAAGAAAAAATAAACATGGGGTGGAGTTCATTTTATTCTTTGCTGGCATCCGTTCGCGAGGGTCCTAATTAACGGCCTTTTCCGAGCATCAGTTGCCCCTCATCCTACGGATGAACAATGGATACGAAAGAATAAGAGCTTAGTGTTTATTATTATTATTATTATTATTATTATTATTATTATTATTATTATTATTATTATGTTTTGCTGCTCTGTATCAAAAAACAATTAATTATCAAGTTAATTTCCTCGGGGGGGGGGGTCGATACCGACACCTTTGGAATCCCTGGTCTAAATCATACACATTTTTCACTAAAATTGACATTCCCCGATCAATCTCTAGCTTCAAAGCAGTGCCCTATTAAGGTGTCCAAGGAAGTCACCAACTGCCCGAGTGGGGCCAGCTAAGTACAGCCCAGAGCCAGCTGTCTCAGCAGCCACTGTGATAGGGAGGTCTTAGGGTTCGAGTCCCGACAGTGGCGGATTTCCGACACCAGCCAGGTGCGGAGGAGACTTCCAGTGCCCGGCTGCTCTGCTCGATAGTTTTCCGAGGTTTCTCCGATCAATGACAATGATCAATGACAAGTGATCGGATCAATACAACGGTCATTGGTCACTTCCACATCTGATTATATTAATGATATTTGGCAGGGAATTCAATCAAAAATACGTCTTTTTGCAGATGATTGTATAATTTATCGGGAAATTAAGAACACAAGTGATACAGAAATATTGCAGGTTGATTTAGATAAGCTAGTATCATGGGCTATCACAAATGAAATGAAATTAAATCCCAGCAAGTGCAAGTTTATTAGATTCGCGCGTTTTAGAAAGACAGACGATATCATATATAAATTAGGAAATGAGGATATTCCGAGGGCTAAATGCTGTAAATATTTGGGAATTGTACTAAATGAGGATCTGAGTTGAACAGAACACGTAAATTATGTAGTGAAAAAGGCGTGGAAGGCATTACACTTTGTAATTAGAATACTTAGAAAAGGAAGTGGAAAATCAAGGGAATTAGGGTACACGTCTCTAGTATGTCCGATATTAGAATTTGGCTCCATATGTTGGGACCCTTATCGTTTAGGGCAAATAAAATCTCTCGAGAAAGTACAAAAATATGCTGCAAAATTTGTTAGGAGAGGACGTTCAAATTCTGAATTTATATGGTGGGAACCTTTGGAAAACGCAGAGAGAAATTGCGTCTTTGTGCATTATTCAAATCAATAAGAGGGGATCGTCCGTGGGGTGAAGTACGGGAAAGACTATTAAAACCAACTTACGTCGCGCAGAAGGATCATGGTTTCAAAATTCGGCAAAGAAAACAGAACAGATGTAGGTAAATTCTCATTTGTAAACAGAACGATACAAAATTGGAACAAATTACCTGCTGCAGTGCTGGAGACTTTCCCTCAGAATGTCAAAAATTTTTAAATTAGTCTAAGTAAATATGGTTAATAGATTCAATTTTAAATGTATTTGAGTACATGTAAATATTTTAATGTTGTTTGATGTTTGTTTTGTGTATTTTTAGCAATTCCTTAGAAAACGCTACCACCGGAAGTATTCTATGTATTCCTAAGTACCAAAATAAATATTCTCTTCTATTCTATTAGAGTCCACACGGGAGCGTAGAGATCGTACTTGGCTGGGACGGTGTGCAGCTGGGAGAAGATTCGAGGAGGCTGAAGTCCCCCGCACCGCAAACCAACCTTCTCACCATCGAGCGGGGGAGGAGCATCACCACCTCCCAGGATGACACATTCACTACACTAATGGGACTAATGATCACCGCCAGCAGTGATGTGCCGGGCAACATCAATCAATCCATCCACGGTTGGGTCGCAATGCTAAGACAGGTGTGAGCTAAGAAAACTGTTAGATATGCTAGTATAGCTCAACTAAAATGCCTTATCAACTCCAAAAACCGGCTATCCCTAACAAATGCCATTACAATTTATAAAGCAATAGTCAGATCATTAATGCTCTACGCATGTCCCATCTGGACCAATGCATCTATTTCTAACATTAATAAACTTCAAATTGTACAAAATAGATTCTTCAGATTAGCAACACATGCCCCATGGTTCATCTTAACGCCCACCTTATAAAGAACTGAATATATCACCGATCATCAAACATACTGCCCATCTTTCCAAAAAATTCTACTCCAACCTAAATACAATAAACCGAGCCGTCCACTACAACCTGGCCACTATAATTGACTTCCCTACTAGAATTAGGAATAGATTTCCTTCCGAAGCGTTCTTGAACATTTTCTCTACTAATTGTTCATAGTACGGGTTCTTGTATTTTCCTACACCTCTAGTAAGGTAGTTCAGTTTTAACTTCTTAGTATTAAGTTTAGTAGAAGTTACAATGTAAGCCAGCAAATGCACATGAGATAGTAATTTAGTACTGATCTGTGTAATTTCCAATCACTCAATAAATAAATTATAAAAAAAAAGATATGCTAGTAGTGTGGTAGCCGCCCTTATCGTGCGCATTGGTGGTTGGGCAGACGAAGGGGAAGCTGCAGCAGGGGCGCGAGACACTGTGGGCCAGGCGCGAGCGATCAAGTCGGCAGGCGGGCGAAGTATTGGGCGGGGGAGCAGGCCAGGGCATGAACAGGTCGCGGGCTGTGGACGATCGACCGCCTGGTCCGACCGCTCTCAAAGCCTCCCGCCGCCGTCACCACCGCCTCCCCCGCCCCCACCGCCCGCTATCCCAGCCCGCCGCCAACGTTACATAACCCAGCAGCGTTGCCGCCTCTGCCTGCCGGCCGCCCTCCCGCTCGCCCCGCTGGTCGCGCCCACTTTTGTTCACCTGCTTGGGCCTTCTTAATAAAAGCACATCTTCCGATTCTCAGTCCAGCGAGAATACGCCACTTCATTCAGGTGGGTTTCAGTTTCAAGATATATATGTATGTGTATAAATGCATGTATGTGTGTATATATATTCCTAAATATTCATTCACATACGGTTAGATTTTAAATAAGATAGAAATACATTCTTACTCACCGGTAGAAACAAAATGTAGTCTGATAAAAAAAAACTGACAGAAAAATTAATAAAGGTAATCACAGATTTTGTAATATTTTGGAAATATCACCACAAATGCTTGAAACAATACAAATTTAAATACATATTTAAGAATTATGTTCACGTGCATTGCGAAGCGTGGTTAAAGATATTTTATATTTTATCCTCCTTCATTCTCTTTAAAATACGTGGATTGTTTTGAAATGATGTGTGTTTGACGAGAGCACTATTTTCCTTAAGGTCTGCCTGAAGCAGTTGGAAACTCTGACACTATTACTCTTCACAGGTATTTTGAATGCAAAGAAAAAATTTCTACTTTCAATAAATTCAAAAAAAAACTTCTGAATACTCTTCACGTTCGCGATAATTAAATAATGTTTTAGAAGACGAAGAATGCACAAACTATTGACTAATAAACGCAGTTCCATAATTTAAAGAAATTTTAGAAAATTTGAATTATTCCCGTAGACTATCTTATTCAGTTCTTTAAACAGGAGCCCAATTTCCATCAATGAATTTTTAATAACATGAAAAAAAATGAGAAACGAGACCATATTTTTGCACTCGAATATTTATGCTACAGATCTCTCAATTCCCTCAAAAAAATTCTCAAAAATTCGAAAATTCTAAAATTAAAAGGAGGCCAATACTTTGTACGATACAAAATTTTCGGAAATACTATATACTTGTCTAATGTACACTTGAAGTAAATATGTTTATTTAAAGACATATGGAATAGAAGGGCGGTCGGACAAGCAGGAACACAGACAAACACACACACACACACACACACACACACACACACACACATACACACACACTGATAAGTTGACAAGCATACCAAAACGTAGCCAAACGCTTAAGAAATAATGATCAGAGACCTCCAAAACGAGCTAATTAGCAAACACTGAGATCGAACTTTTACACAATTCCAACGCCTTTCTCTACTTTTCGTACTGAGGCTGCTGCAGAAAGGGCAAAAGTTGGCGTCTGGCGGAAAACGAGCGAGGCCGCGCCCAGGGCCGCCCTGCGCATCGATCGGCGCCGCGCTGCGCGTGCGATTGTGGCGGCGCCCGCCCTCGCGGCCCTGCGGTCGCGGCGCAGGCGGAAGACGCGAAAGCGAAAGGGGGCGGCGACGGGGACGCACGCGCCGGCCGACGTGGTGGAAAGTACCTATTGAAATAAGAAAAATACTAATAATTACGATAATGATAAGAATGATAATAATAGCAACAATAATGCAGATAGATGGTAAGGGGCCGTCCATAAATTACGTGAGTCGATTTTGGCGATTTTTCGACTCCCCTTCCCCCTTGTCGTGAGATTTGGCTCGACTCCCTAACTCCCCTTCTAATCTCACGTGAGATTTTTCAAAATGCGCATTTTTAATGTAAATACATTAATTTGTGATTGGTTTTATTTAAAAATATAATTTGCTTAATTCCGAATAATTACAAATTCGTATATTTCTTTAAGAGTCCATAAGAATAGTTTTTCAGACATTTATGACTTTAAAAAATTTAGTGAGTGAATTACAATGATTATTATGCCACTTCTAAAAACGCTCGGTAATTTTTCTTTAAAATTTCTGTAAAAAAAAGGTAATGAGATTTATCTCATTAATGATAAAACATTTGGTAATTTTTGTTAGATTATTTTTCTAAGCAAACTTTGCTACTTATTGTAGAATTCACATAACCGCAAAAAATTTATTGTACAGATTTAGCCATATTTCAGTACAGAAACGTGTTTAACTTAAATTGTCTCAGGTTTCTCGCAATTTAGCTCTGATTTTAGCAAAAAAAATTGTGATATTTGCCGAGACCCCCCCTCTCCCATACGTAAGATTAGGAGAGATTCGTTTGACCCCCTCCCTTCCCTAAATACCTCACGTAATTTATGGATGGGCCGTAAGTTTTAAGTAGTTTTGGACCATACACGATCAATCTTAGGTAGATATCAGGAATTAAGACTGGTATTTTACACATTTATTAGGAGATAAAAGTTTCGCATGTGCCTTTTCAAGAGCAATGCAGATAATAAAAAAATTGACAACCGCACAAACAATACAGTTGAACATGATAAAAACATATGAATGCCAAAATATTAAAATCACTACATACAATTTCGTGCTTACACCAGTGTGTAACATATTACGTGAAGAAAAGTATTTCAATACGTTGAAGATGGCGTCCAAGTCATTTGCCGGTTGTGCCATGCAATTAAACTGAATGATTTATGCTACTGTCAAACGTTTTTTCATTATCTTATTGCTCAATCTAAGATTGATCCTGTATGGTCCAAACCTACTTAAAACTTATCATGCATCGGTATCATTAAACTGGGATCAGTGCGAAGATATAACTAAAATTTTAATAATAATAATAATAATAATAATAATAATAATAATAATAATAATAATAATAATAATAATAAATGGTGATGATGGTTCAGGCCACAGGGTCAGTTGTTCCACCAACGGAAAAAGGAATGAGCCTGAGGCAGCCAACAAAATCCGCGACCTGCTGCGCGGAGGGAGCCCAGGAATGTGCGTGAAACTGACGAAACGAGAGGCTGGCTTCACGAGGAAAGAGCGGGCGCGAGTCGGAGTAAAAAAGGAGGTTGAAGCCAAGGCCGGAATAGGCGGTCGCAAGGGCACACGAGGCGAAGTCTCATTGGCGGCACCGCCGGGAGACAATGGCCGACGGCGCGCAGGACGAGGGCGCGGGCTGAGAGCCCAGGGCTGAGGGCGTGGGCGGAAGTGGCGTCTGGCAGCGGCGAGGGCGGAAAGGCGGGTCTCTTCTGTGCTTCTAGGGCGGCAAACAGAATACGCCCCGCGCCGCGCCGCACCACGCCACGCCACGCCGCGCATCGTGGGGGAGGGACGCTCCCCTGCCGCAGCGGCAGTGTGCCGCGAGCGAGCGGGAGCGGCGGGGGCGGGATCGGGGTCAGTTGGGGCCCGCGCCGCCGCCTCTTTGGTCCCTTCCCGCGGCGCCCCCTCCCCCCTTCCGTCCCGTCCTGTCCCGTCCCGTCCCCGCCCGCGCCGCACCGCGCGCGCGTATCGACCCTGCGTGTGGGGGCGGGGATGGACGTGCGGGGGCGGGGCGGGGCGGGGAGTGGGGCGGGAGCTGCCGCCGCCGGCGCGCCCTTCGCACTGGCAGAGCCCTGCAGCAGCAGCAGCAGCAGCCGCACCGTCGCGCCGCGCCGACCAGGCCCACGTCTCACATTTTCAATTTTCTATTCCCGCGGATGCTCCGGTGTACGAAAACTGCGCACTACATTTTAAGTAATTCTTGTTTTTCAGACATTCTCAAATCCATAGAATGGTATATATTAATTATTTATAAAAAGTTTTTCATATCAACGGAAACGAAGGAAGGTAATTATACATTCACAATTAAATTTAAGTAATACCGAAAGACAAAAATAATATAATTTATTTTATATTACTGTTTGTTTGCAGTTAGGCAATTCCAACAAAACTTCATTTTACTTTATCCCAATATGTAGTGCAAACTAGTTCTAATCCAATATTTTAAAATGAATTGAGATAATTCCTATTTTATTGCTCAATGGATTACACTAAACACACATAATTGTCGTCACAAAGCTATAAATACCTAACATTTTAATAGATGAAATATTTTGAACGTTATATGTAGTGATAAACACACATTTACACGTTAGTTACGACTACAATGCACCAATGAAAAGCTGATAAGTCATGCTTGAACAGCCGGAATCGCCTTGGGTGACTTGCCAGTAGCGTGCCAGCATTGAGAGATCTGATAGCGTGGTAATAGGCTTGGATGTGACTGCTTATGTTTCTAGGTTCGTGAATGTTTTTGTTAATTTGGATGAAGAAATGCCTCGTAACAGTGTTAAAGGCCTAAATTCGTTTTGTTATATCTATTTAGAATTAACTCAGATCGCAAGAACGGATCCTTAATCCTCGGATAAAGAAGTGTTACGATCACGACGCGCTTTCAGATTGCCAACATGGATTTAGAAAATCAACATCAACGGAAACAGCTATATTTTCTTTTCTTAAAGATGTCGCCTCATCATTGGATCAAAACGAGGCACCTATTGGATTATTTTTAGATCTCTCAAAAGCTTTTGACGTCATTGATCATGACATTTTACTTTCCAAATTACCTTCATATGGAATTCGTGGTATTGCTCTAGATTGATTATGTTCGTACCTTAAACAACGATCTCAGAGAGTTGAAATACCTTACTGGAATGATGGAACTTTACGTACGCACCTTTCCGACTCTTTGCCCGTTGCATGTGGAGTTCCTCAAGGATCGATTTTAGGCCCTATTCTGTTCCTACTTTACGTAAACGATATGCCCTCGACGATTCAAAACGGAAAAACGGTTCTCTTTGCGGATGATACGAACATCCTTTGCAATAAAGAAACAGTAAATAGTGCAATATCAGATGTTTCAAATTGGTTCCGAAATAACAAATTAATAGTAAACGAAAAGAAAACTGTTTTAATGCAGTTTTCCATTTCAAATAAACAATTCTGTGCTCCATTGAAAATGAACGGTGTATCATTGACTGATGTTAAGGCAACAAAATTTTTAGGTCTCTCAATTCAGTTAAATGGAACGTCCATTTAAATGAATTGAACACAAAATTAAGTTCATTATGCTACGCGTTCAGAATTCTTGCAAATTCAGTCAGCCTTCATACTGCTCGTTGTGTATACTTCGCGAATGTTCATTCCCGCCTGAGATATGGCATAATATTCTGGGGAAATACATCTTATAGCTCCCAGACTTTTAGATTACAAAAACGAATTGTACGAATTATAACCAAATCCCACCCACGTGATTCATGTAAGCCTCACTTTATTAATCTAGGAATTCTACCATTACCGTGTCTTTTTATTTACGAATCAGTGGTTTTTGTAAAAAATGACTTGCTCAAGGGCGGGAATATATTTTCAGAAAATGCCGAAGTCTATTACTATAACACTCGACGTAGAAATCATATTCACCAGGTGACAGTATCAACAGCTCATTACAAAAAATTCACGTACAATATATGTACATTATTTTACAACACTTTGCCAGATGACATTAAACGATTAACTTCAATAGAAAAGTTTAAATCCCAAGTGAAATCGTTTCTGCTGCATAACTGTTTCTATACAATTAGAGACTATACTGAGCATCACAAAAAATGTAACATTAATTTTACCAATGATACATAATGCATTATTTACCATTTGGACTGTATAAATGAGTATAAACAACCTGTAACAACAATTGTACTACAGCTTTCGGGTCAATGACCCCCATCTCGATCAGGTTTTTCGTCCAGTTTCCCTGATCCATTGAGCAAATGCTGAGATGGCCCCTTGTTTTGCTTCTGGACATAAATGTAACTTCATTTTCTGTGCACGTCTTCTAGAATTCAGTGGGAAACACAATTCTTCAAATTATCGTTTCCATGTTGTCGCGGCAGGAAGTAATAAGAGCCAAGAAGTAATAAGAGCCAAAATTTATTGCTTAATTATCCTTGAAAATAGATTTTATTACATGGGAGTTTTTTGTTGTTTTTCTCCTTTCAAAATTCAAAATTTATTGCTTATTTATCCTTGAAAATAGATTTTATTACATGGGAGTTTTTGTTTTTTGGTTTTTTTCTCCCTTTCAAAATTCAAAATTTATTGCTTATTGATCCTTGAAAATAGATTTTTTCTACATAGGACTTTTTGTTGTTTTTTTCTCCCTTTCAAAATTCAAAATTTAAGTAGTATATGACTTAGTGTAGGGATCACAGAATTTTGAAAATGTGCACACAATTCACTTTTCCCCATAGCACGTCATACGCAGTTTTTAACTGTTTTTTTTGACGTAAAATAAATAAATAAATAAATCTTTATTTTGGAGATAAGGTTCTCGAATAGGACAAGAAATGGGCTCCCCATACATGCTGTGTCGTGTGTTACACTCCTAACATGCAGATTAAAAAGCTCACGACACACCTTTGCTGGAGGGAACGAATGGATAACACAATATACTTATTTCTGGTTGACAAAAATTGCTGGAATCTCATCAAAAATTAAGAAAAATTTGCAATACCCTAATTTACCATCTGCTATAAGGACTCTGAATCACAGTGAAGAACTGCCGGTACCATTATTTATTTATTTATTTAGTCAAAAACAGTCAAAAACTCTATATGACGTATGGGGGAGAAAATCATCTGCGCACGCTTTCTTGAGTTTCAGAATCCCTTCCCAAAAATTTAACTATTAATAGTTGAAAGATGAAAAATAATAGTAATAATAATAATAAATTTTAAAAAGCGAGAGATTAACATTTCAAAAACTAGATATTTTCGTTGCCAAATTATAGAATACTTATTTTTAACGGTAAAGGAACGAACAGAACTGTCTACATTTGAATCTGTTGTTAATAGAGCGTGTCATTTTGCCATACACGTATAACACACAGTGAGACATGCATTCACAAAAACGATTATCACATGAAAACTGAGGCCGATAAAGAAACTCTGAAATCATATCTGAATTGAAAAGCAAATTATCTTCCAGAAACAGTACGTTTTGTTCTTGTTACAGAAAAGAAGTTTTTGTAGATTAGTGTTATTACCGACTAAATAAATACAATATTTTACATTTTACAATGCTAAAGTTTTACAACATTATAGTTCGATGATTATACTGTAGTTCTATGACTATGGATACAAAAGCATACTGTACATTAACATTAAAAGATCATCAATGAAAATTGTTACAAAAAGGAGTAAGAAGTTATAATATTCTAGTATGGTTAAATATTGTTCAAAACACCTTCTTAGATACAAAATTTTTTACATTACTTTGGTATTTATCATCAGTTAGAATACAATTCAAAGTTTCTGTATCAGAATATTGAGATCTGACAGGAATTGTACTGGGGACATTCCAGAAAGATGTGATTAATGTTCAGCCAACAATTGCTAGAGGTACATAATGGGTTAGTTTTTTTTATCAAGTATATGGTTATGAGAAAATTTGGTATGAATTCAATAGAAAAAATCTCAATTTTCAATATTATAGGTGTAGGAAGACGCCGAAAACATTTTTAACTTTCACAATGATTCAAAATTTCTAGAGGTTTAACAAAAATTAGACCTGCACCACTTTTTAAGCCAATTTTGCTCTATCCAAGGAAAATAATCATAAAAAAAATTGAAGCCATTTTTTTTTAAACGCTGAAGCTTCATGTAAAGTACCCCAAAAATCAAAATATCCGTTTCAAATTCATAGGATTCGACCCGTTCGACCTATTAGGAAACACTAATCTTGGAGAAATCTGTCTGAACGGTTTAGGCACTACTGCTGACCACGGAAAGACATTTTGACGTCAACCAATTTCTCGTTAATCAAGGACCCATAAAACGTGAATTGTGACGACACAACGTGTACAAGAAAGTAATTTACAATTCTTAAGTATAGGAACAAAATTTATCCGGTTTCTCGACACCAGAACCCTTCAATACGTGTTCTTCTGAAGGAAAATCGCTTAGTTTTGTCGCAGCGGAAGTATTTTCTCTTTACTACGTAAGTGTGTCGAGAAGTACAAATTCGAAAATTCTAGAATGAAGTGAAGGAGAAAACGAAGAAAACATGAAAAGTTATTTCATGTGATCTTCATCAATGTGAATAATCCAAGAAAGAAAGAAAGAAAGATTATTCAGAATATACAAAGGATATTCTGAATGTTTGTTTCTTAAGAACTAGAAAGTATCTTGAATATGCAGATGACATCATGAGCTAGAGATTACCACATGCCATACACACCAAATCAGCCTCTACATCAGAAACCTTTCTTAATGATTACCCAACAATGTAATCCAACCGGTCCAACTAGTGCTTTACAAAGGGACCTCGCTGTCTGTCATCGTACGCTGATTCACTATGGAAACACGTCGTAGGATATCAAATTTACTTGATTTAACAACTCGTGTTTCTTGTAAGACGCATTGTGTGTTGAACTAGCAGACGTTGAAAGAACGTACAATGTCGAATCTTCACGGAAACCATGCATGCCAGCATCGTGAGAATTGCAGGAAGCTTTGAAACGCACGCCGCGAATTTGTGATACAACGTCAAACTTCGTGGGACAGTGCAACGTTCATTAGTCGCGCACATTCTGTTCTACCTTCACCAATCTTATGAAACAACTTCATCCTTTAGGTACTGGCGAAAGGAAGTCTATTGTTAGAGCAAACACGATACATAATTAAAATAATATATCATTTATTTCCAGGGCAAAGCACACACTGGCACCATTCCATTTAAAAACTTATTTCCAAAAGAGTTTATTTAATAACTATTTTACAAGTTATTTTTTCAGAACGACTTTGTAAATTTTGATTATTTAATATACAGACAATTTTCCCACAAAAGTGCGTGTAGTGACTCGAAAGACACGATCAAAATTATGCAAGAAGTACATACAAAATAAGGCAATTCACACATCAATTCGATGTGCCTCACGTTCGACAAAAAATAGTATTGTTTTCATCGTTTAAATTAATTTTTGGTACGTTAACTGGTTGGTATACAAGGTTGATAGGAGTATTGGCTGTGTAAGAATGTCTATAAAATTTAATAACAACAAAGAAGGTTCTAGAATTGAAGTTAGAAGTTCTGTACAATATTTGGTCAAAAAAGAGCAATAATATCACCATAAATCAATTTATGCAAAAGCAAATTGGTCACGCAGCGTTGAAATTGAAGTGTTGATATATTCAGCCTCAATGCAAAGTTTTTATAATCATGATCGACACAAGGACAGCTCGAACACCGACATTGGGCAGCAATTAAAAAGATTTCAATTTTTGAAGTATTTGATGGTACTCCGTAAGTACCAAAGCAGGGTGATCAAAATAACTGACGAGAACATACGTACTGGTTTAACTCGTATCAGATATAGTGATCTCAAAATTGCAATGAGAGCAGTTCGCGTCATGTACGCCCAATAAAACTCAAAATTTGATTTGATATACAAGTCATTCCAGAATCGTACATAACATCGAGGCCTCTTATGGTTCAAGTACGTGAAATACAGAGCAAGATTGAAGGCTGCAAATGATAGGGGCCTAGTAGAAATTATTGCTTTGCATTTTCTTAGTGTTGTGATAAATATTATTGAGTGCTACAGTCTGACATGGCATTTAGTGCACTCTGGAGAAGAAATCTGTCAGTGTCGGATGGGATCTTCAAGAACATCTTATGATCGTCTGTACGAAGTAGATGCTGAATGGAATTAACAACTTATCGTCTTATCGCTGTCCACCGGCTTACTGGTGTGGCGTCATAACAGTCGTCATATAAGGTAAATATTGGCTACGTGCATTTCTTGCACAAGGAAGTAGGCTGCGACAGCGGGCAGCATGCAAGAGACGCCTCCCTGAACAAAGGGAGGCTATATTAGGGCGGAAAACCCCCAGGGAGCTGCCGTGACGTGCGTTGCCACGGGGCCAGATTTGTGAACCCCGTAGTTCGGCTCTCTGGTAAACGCGGCTGGCGGAAGCGCGAGATGACGCAGTTCCGTCAGTCGGGCCAGAGGGTATAAATGCGCGCCCGCACACGACTCGTTCTGCTGATTCTCGAGCTCTTCGAGGGATGTCGTGTGAGGGTGCGCGGCACGTGGCACGTCGGGTAGGCTACGGGGGAAAGGGGTCGGAAGCCGGCGTGAACTCGTCGAGATTTAGAGCAAGGTGCATCACACCGCGGGAGTGAATCTTATCAGGCAAGCGGTTGTAGTGACCAGGTGAAGTTCCTCTTAGAAACAGGCTGTAGATATTGTAACTAGTAGATTCGGGTGTCGGAGGATATCTTTAATGAATATCGATATGAACTCGTGGCTCATTGCAAAGTCGCAAGCCTTTCACCACTGAGGTCCGGGTTCGATTCCCGTCGAATCTCATGTGAAATTTGTTCCAACAAAACTAGTTCGGCTGCTTCACAAGGGCTAGTCCAACCCCTGTGAAGTGTCCTAAACCCTACCCCTATCCTTATTCCTTCCTAATTCTGGCCGCTGGGTAGTGACGCAGGAGCGCGCGATAGGAGGCGCGTACGCGGAGATGCTACCTGGCGGTCCTCTTGACAACCGACTGCGACGAGACGCGACAGACAATATTAACGGAGGATTGCTCCAAAAACAAGCGCTGTAATGGGAGGAGTTCTCAAAGCGCAAAGCGCTCAACGCCCCCAGGGACTTGGAGACGCGTTGCGTCAAAATAGACGCAACAAATTAAAAATATATATATTACACTGTTCACGTCTGTTATTCATTGCTGCGGCAATGACGCCACTTGGCAAGTCGGAGCAATTGCTCCTACAATGAACCACCAATGCGAAGCACCAGCACCATCTGAGGCTTCCCATAGGCTGTAGACAGTACTATTGTCTATTGTCACGCATTTATAGACACATACTTCACACTGCTACTTAGCAGAAGTCATGGCGGGAGTTCCAATCATTATTGAACGACCAAGTCCTTCTCTTGTATATTACGGAATTCTCTACCTCCCTACTTCTTTCACTCCTCCTTCCTACTTACTTCTCCATTTGTCTCTTTCCAGTCTTTCCTAATTACTTCTCTTCCTTCCTCCCTACACCCCTCTCTCCCTCCATCTGTCACTAAACGTCTGTCACTGACTCACCTTCAGTTTCCACTACTTCCCCTTATTTCCGTCTCCATCCATCCCTCACTACTTTCCTCTCTTCCTCTATCCGATCCCCCAACGTCCTCCTCTCTTCATCTCCATCCCCCAACGTCCTCCTCTCTTCATCTCCATCCCTCTCTTCCTCCATTCTTCCTTCGGCCGCGCAGGTGTGCGTGTGTGCGTGTGGATGGGTTGTGTGTGTGTGTGGGGGGGGGCGCAAGTCTGTGCGGAGCGCCGCTTCGCATCGCGCGCCATCGCGTGGTTGCGGCGCCGCGGCCGCGGCCTCCGATCGACTCCCCGCGGGGCCCCCGCCCACCCGCCCGCGACCCAGCGGTCCACCGCCGCCGCCACCGCAGAGTGGTCGCAGCACTGCACTCCGCTCCGCCCCACGCACCGACCGCCCCGCCGCGCCCCACCGCCGCCCGCACGCCCGCTTCCCGTTCAGCGCAGCGCACTGGGCCCTAACCGTTCCCAAAGCACAGACAAGAAAGATACGATTGTAAACGACAACTACCACCAATGAGAGAAAGTTAAAAATAAATGAAAAGGTACAAAGGAACAAAAAACAGGAAAAAGGATAAGAAGTAAAACATGCAAGAAAGACAAAGAAATTTTTTAAAAGTCAAAAAACTTAAAGAAAAAAGGTAAAATAGTAAGAAAGCATAACACATATTAAATCAAAAGATGAAAATTCTCGATAATACTGTCAATTTCATGGGTAATGAAACAGATTGTTAGCAAAGGAATTATGACCACAAATAAAGCGTTTCCCACCAACTTGCACATGATTCGTTTTCAAGAGTCGATAGTCGTGGCTCTGGAAATAATTTTATTTAAAAAAAAGTGTGAAATATGTAAAAGAAATATGTCATTATACCGTTTCGCTAAAGTGAGAAATCTGTAAAAGCATTACTATAGTAGAAACAGTAACAACTGCATGTATTTACATCACAAAATTTTAAGCGAGGACAATGAATGATGAATCCTTTTATAAAGTCCTTAAAATGTGTCTTAAATGGAATTATTATTATTATTATTATTATTATTATTATTATTATTATTATTATTATTATTATTACAATTTTTGGCCGAAGTAAATATGAAACTGTAGCTTTCTAATAAATATCGTCTGAATTTCTAAAGCTGTGTGACGAAAGAAAGCTCAAGCAGGTCGAACACGCAAGATACGGTGATGGGACGGTACGGTGGATGGGACACGCTCGTTACATGTCTCCCCACTCTAGGTGTCGATAATAAATAAAAATAGCGCCCATACCTAGCAACACCTCTCGCTGCCAAAACTCGGATTAATCCGAGCCTATAATGCCAAATACCAGCACATTATTATTAATGGAACTTTCGCACATTGCACACTTCGAGAATTAGATTTACATAGATTAGATAATACAGAAAAAACACAGTATTTTCATGTTTGTTACAAGTATACCAACCAACAGGCACGATTGATTGAAATGTACTTGACAATGACTGATGTCATTGCAGGGCCGCTGACCGGGAGCTTCTAGAGTGCGAGTTCCGACGTGGCAGGATTTTCGACACTTGCTACCAGCTAATTCGAATTCCGTCGCTGTCTGGAGGAGAATTCTAGCGGCTTAATGCTCTGGTCAGTAGTTTTCCGTGGTTTCTCCGACCAACGCCAGACGATTGCCAGAGCAATACCCAAATAAACGGGCCACCGATCGCATGCGACCTTTCCTTCCTCTTCCTTATCCAATCCTCACCCCTTACACACTTACATGCACTACACTACCACATATGCCGGGATAATAAGGACTTAGTGCTTGTTCTGGTCTCCCACTGGTGGGAGATACCTGGTAAAGGAAAACCCCCGCTAGCCGTCGGTAGGTCGGCGCCGGATCTCGCCATCCAGCGGGGGAAGATCATCGCCACCTACCGCGATTAAAATAGGCACTACGCTTACGGGACTACTGACCCTAGCAGTTGACGCGTCCGGCATCACTAATCAATCAACCGAGTTTCCGCCCACTGTGCGCAGTCGCGTCGCCCCTCGCCGCGCCTCGCCAAGGCCCCACCTGGAAAGGAACGCAAACAGCGCTGGGCGGCAGCGGCGGCGGCGGCGGCGGCCGCTGAGGCGGGAATTACATCACCCGGGGTCACAGACCTCCAGTGTAAACAAGACGACCTCGTGCGCGCGGGCGGGCTGCAGCTCTGGGCTTTCGGGAATTCGCGCGCCTATCAACTCTAGCCCCTCGATACAAAACGAATTCGACACGTGACAACCAGGCTGATCATGCGAGTGGAATGGTGGAAATTCGCTGTACTGCGGGTTTTACAGAGCTGCGTTTGACATTTGATCAGCTGTTGCGGTGCCGACCAATCTGGACCTTACACGTCACTACAGTGACGTCATAATGGTGGCGTTCAGCCTTTCGTTTGGATGACACCGTAATAGCTGATTTACTTCAAACGTAGCTCTGTAAAAGCCGCAGTATAAGATGTCGTTTCTGAGGCATCCATACTGCCCAGTACATTCGATGTACTGCGACTGAAGATATCGTCTACTACCAGTTTACGATCACTCGTTTGCTCTCGTTTTGGTACCGTGTGAACCGTAGTTATTGCATTGTACGGTGTTTCAGTTACCGTACAGTTAACGCTATTTAGGTGGATACATTTTATCGTGCAATATAGAGGCATCGAATGAAAACATCAATGTAAGGATGTGTGCGCGTGTGCAAGCGCGTAATAGCACACGCGCACGCAAGCACGCACGCACGCACGGACACACACAAAAGCAAATGAAACATTACATTTACATGAAGCAAAACATACCATGAATGATTAATTTTCTAAATGAACGTCGCCCTGGGGAAAAAACAAACGCAAATGGCATTTCAAATAGAATTTAGGCATATAGCTCTGAGGATTATCAAATTCAATATTACATTATCTTCAACGCTTGAAGATCACGCACAATTCTTACATTTAAGTCGTTTTTCTGCTCGTAGTTCTTAAAGCCTTAAATATGACTAGCAGATCATTACTAGAAAACTATTAAATATTATGCAATACTCTACACGGTGCTTAACTTAGCGTCGTCTCTTGTTTCGAACTCTGTAGGCAATTGAAAATCCATAATATTACAGAACAACCATATTATGGCCGGCAACCATATTTTCAGTTTGTTAGCCCAAAATAACATTAAAGAAAATTCTACATTTCACCACCTGGTCAGTTCGTTTCGACAAATACAGGAGAATAGGATTTTCGTTTCAAAATGTCAACTACAATTGTGATCCCGTAGCTACTTACAAGTTACAGTAATGTTACAAATCATGTTCCCGGCTGGGCCAGTCTGAATAAACGTTTGTAATAATAATAATAATAATAATAATAATAATAATAATAATAAAATAATAATAATAATAATAGAAATAAAGTAATGACAATGCTTGTCGGAACGAAAAGGAACAACAAGAGGCAAATTTCGAAGGCAAAATGAGATTTAAAACAAAAGATACGAGGTATTCGTAAGTAGGATCGTCCTGAATTCGGGACGCGAGATCTCACATCTACGGATTTGGTATTGACGACACTGTCACCACAGACAAATGATAGTGTTGTTGCATGTTTTTCTAACACGCCACATTCACAGAAAACCAATAGGATGCAGTGATGAAAATGGAGAGACCGAGACACTACATGAAAGAACACACTACGTATATAACGGACTGCATAAGAGACTACTGCAATGGAATGAACATAGCAGTAGAGTAAGTATGAGGGAATCGAAGGTTAATAAGTTACAATGGAATGAATCAAGGGAACAGTGGTTGATCAAAATGTGGGAACTAGCGCGCTAAAAGGCAGCACTGAATTGAAGCTACACACCTGAGCAGAACCCACATTCACAGGCCGCTTGTTAAGACTTGACAAATAGATAATTATATAAATATAAAGCAAATGGAGAACATCTGGAATGTGCTTTACAGTGGGTGGCAATTCAACAGTTTGTACGTAGTACGTGTTGAGGCTTAGTTATGATAATTTAGAAAAAGGAAAATTTAAAAAAAGATTCCTAATTTGATACGGTCATTTTGACTCTTCGTTGGCGCATTTCCAAGTTGACGGCGAGGCTCCATCCAGCTTTCCGTCTCCACGATTAATACTGAACATCCATTGTATATCCAACGTAGTAAGTAAACAGGAATCGAATGTAGAAGGGCGATGATCCCGAAATAAATCAGGACAACAGTAATCGATCAAAATGGGGCAACTAGCGCCCAAAACACTGCGCTGCATTGAAACTAAACCCTTAAGCAAAAACGACACCCACTGGCCGCTTATTGCCGAATAGCTAATTATGTAAATATGAAGCAAATGGAGAAATTTCCAGACAAGTCAACAAAAGATTTACAATATGTTTTACACCAAGTACGACTTACCATGACTCACTTTCCTGACTTAAGTAAAGTATCTATATATACGTTAAATACTTGTATTCCACACGTGTTCCATTTATCTACGTTGTTAAAAACCATTCACGCCCGGGAAGACTCTTCGTCTTTGTCCCGAGATGCAATTTACACGCTTCGTTTTCAGGAACGATTGCCAAGTTTTAGCAGACGCGCGCATGTGCAGTGTAAAACGGGTCGAGCCACGCATTCCGGTCCCGCCCCAGTCCACGATGTGAGCCCGCTTTTCGCATGCACAGGCCCGCCTCCCAACGCCTTCGGCCGAGCTTGCTGGGGCGTCTGCGCGGGCCGGGGCTTAGGGCGCGGGCTGACTGAACTCTCCACAAAGAGAATTACTGGGTAAACGATTAAAGCTCGAAAATTTAAAAAGTTGCCGGACTGGGTGAGTGGCGAACGAGGGGCGCGAAATGGGCCAAACAAGAAGAGCGGGAGTCCGCGCCGAAGCCAGAGGGGGAGGAGCGGAAGTGAGGCAACCGGAAGAGGAAGCGTTCGCAGCGCCGCTGGCGGGGGCAAGCGGGAGATGGCGAGTGCGCCAGCACGTCACTGCTGCGATTAAGCAACGATCGCTGCCTTCGTCGATATCACTACAGTGTTTGACACACCCTACTTATGTCCTATGTAATCGTATCTACCACCGCTACCACTGCCGAAGTCTGAACACTCCATCGCTGCTGCCACCGTCTTCATCAGCCCCCATGTCAAGCCATAAAATTGTCACGCTATCGTTGCCAATGCCAACATCGCCAACCCAAGAATCACCATCACCAAAAAGTAACATAGCCATCACCAAAAAGTAGCATCGCCATCACCAAAAAGTAGCATCGCCATCACCAAAAAGTAGCATCGCCATCACCATCACTCACAGCAGCATCGCTCTCACCAACAGCCGCAGACCCCCCCCAGCATCCCAAAATTGCATCTCCAACAAAGCATATCCATCACCAACAACAGAAGACCCATCACAATCACCATCACAATCACCAACAGCAACCATCACCACCATCATCATCATCATCATCATCATCATCTTCTCCGTCACTGCTAACTCCGCACCAATCACTGTCATCTTCATCTCGTGGGAGCCATTTCCCCGCCACCTAGCCACGGATACACCCATGAATACATCGATGTTTCGATACACGGCTAAAGGGTTTTCGATGTCGATGAAAACATCGATGTTTTAATTATAGACTAATAAAGAAGCTATTTTCTTATCCACTTTTAATTACAGTACGTAAAAGGGATATATTTTTTCTTTGGAAACCATCATGTTAATAGTATGTAAAATTATTATTGAATGTAAAGAATACAATTAACTATAAAGAACACGGTGTTTTGCTATCGTTTTTCGTGTTTTACTGTCGATGCAAGCAATGAAACGCGTGGCGATAACATACATTCAAAACACGAGCAGCTCCCAAACGTCCTCAGATTGCACAGGAATGTGAAGGGTGATAAAGAGGATGACGCAAAACAACGCTATTGCCGTGGATTGTTGATACTCTACAACGTGCTTAAATTTCTTTATTTAAAAAAAAAATTAAAAAAACATCATGTTTCTGCATCAAAATATCGATGTGAAGAAAACATCGAAAACAAAATATCAATGTTGATTGATTGATTTTTTCGTGATTCCGGGCGCGTCAACTGCTTTGGTCATTAGTCCCGTAAGTGTAGTGCTTTTTTGCGGGAGATGGCGGTGATTTTCCCCCGCTGGATGGTGATATCCGGCGCCGACCTACCGTCGGCTAGTGGCGTTTCCCCCAACCAGGTCTCTCCCACCAGCGGGGCACCGCCCCAGCCGGGACAAGCTCTAAGCTCCCAACCGATCTCCCGGAATATCTGATAGTGTAGTGCATGTTAGTGTAAGTGAATGTGTAAGGGGAGAGGATAGGACAAGGAAGAGGAAGGACAGATCGCGCGCGGTCCGTGGCCCGTTTGTTAGGGTACTGCTCCGGCATTCGCCTGGTGTTGATCGGAGAAACCACGGAAAACTACCGATCAGAGCAGCCGGCCTCTAGAATTCTCCTCCAGACAGCGACTGAACTCGACCTAGCTGAAAACCTAGTGTCGAAAATCCTGCCGCCGTCAGGACTCGAACCTAGGACCTCCCGGTCAGAGGTGCTGCAGTGGCATCAGTTGATGCACCGCTGCAGCTCCCGGTAAAATAGGCTACCGCTCCCGGTAAAATATCAATGTTAATATATCGATGTTTCTGGTGGAAAACGTCGATATTTTTGCCATCCCTACTCCCACCACCGCGTCGCGTGTGAAGCCGCGTGGCCGAGGGGCAGCGCGCGTTAGCCATGGGCGATCGCGCGGGGGGCGACGCGGAAGCTGCGCGCAAGGCGAAGGGACGAGCGCGCCCGGGAGGGCCGGCGAGCGCGTCGAAGGCACGGAGCACGACGGAGACCGCTTACCCGGAACGCCGCATCCCCACGTACACAGGCGGCACTGTTCCATGAAAACACATTATCAGTGCACGTTTTCTTGAGCCCTGGCTTCTCTGGTTGCCCCAGGAGTGGGGAGTTTAGTTATTTAGACAAGGAATTTTATATCAAATTTGTAGTTGGTTTTTCGATGCAAAATCATTTCTAGTAGATGGGAGCGAACATTTCTGGTTATCAGATTTTGTCCACAACTCTCGTTCACGCGATTTTGTCCACAATATTTATTCGTAAATTGACTAATGTTGGCAACGGAGTGGGGGTAGGTATTCCGGGGCTTAAGAAAACGTGCGCGTATAATCCCAATCCTCTCTGTATACACTATTGAACACTAAGTAAGGATTAAGGTTTTGCACCATTTATAGGAAATAATCGACACAAGGTTTACGGACAAGACACAGATTTCCGGCGAAAAAGAGAAAAAAACAAAAATTCGCAGATTATGGTTATAAGGAGAAAACAGGTACCATGCAATCCTCAAGAAAAGTTTCGAGGGAACACACCTTACCATCATGCGTAATTCGTAAAGGATACATTTTGAGCCCATAAAATCACATTATCGTGACGCGAAAAGGCAACGAATAGTCTCATGCCATAATCTACACAGTAAAACATTTTCGGGGTTATTAGAAATGTTCAAGGTTGAATTCCAGGATGACATTATCTTCACTCTTAAAACAATGTTAATGTTTTAATATGTTTTAACACATAACAATGTTTGAACGGATGTAACTAGAACTTATTAATCTAGCAAGGGATCTAAAAAGACCTACAGAATTATCACAGAATTATGAAAACTGCACAGAATTCACTTCTCCCCGTAGCATGTCACACAGTTTTTAACTATTTTTGATGTAAAATAAATTTAAAAAAAAATAAAACTTTATTCGTGGCGACAATGGTTAGGTTCTAGAAGGGCTAGGACGACGGACGTAATACTCTGGAATGAAATAAGCTTTGTTACATCCAATTTTTCAATTATTTAATTCCATACTTGTTTAATATTTTGGTTTAGTTATGAAGATGCATAAATAATTATGTAAAGAATGGCAAAGTGGTTAATGACATGACAATTGTTGCTTCAGCGATAATACAAGGGTGGTATAATGCACGAGCTTCAGAGTGGATGGTATTTTTGCTAGGAGAAGGAGATTCCAAGTATGGTGAATGGGATTATCGTGCGTGGATACTACTGCAGCGGCGTGGTTGTTGCTGCTAGAGCAAAAACATAGTTCAGCCAGGTTGTAAATAGTATTTTACTACCGACGAGAACAAAGTGGCACTTGGGCAAAGGAAAATGTGCGATTAATGTTCAATTATTTTAAATTTATTCACGTTTAAAATTTCACGAACTGTCATAAGCACAATAAACGAATTTAAAACGCAAATTTTGCAAAGCTAACGATCAAAATTATTCAAGACGATAATTAGTTGAAATCTTCACATGCGTATTGACAGTTTCATTCTTTTTGCATAAATTACAAAACTTCTAGTAATGAAAACTAATTCCAAATTTTAAAAGGATATCGAAATTCACAATAATCATAAAATTGAAATTACTCGTACAAAGTTGAGCGCATAAATGGCAATCGTAACTATTACTCCTAAACTCTTCATGAAATTCTACGTCTCTTGTCTCGCAAAGTGTGGCCGATTCCGAGAGGGACAAATTACCCAATCGGACCTTCTGCCGCGAAACCCATACTTATCCTGCCGACTATTTTCGACGTAAAACAATAATATACAAGGTTTTTATTTTTGCACAACCGCCGTTCATTCCAGTGAACTCTGGATTGTATGCGTCTGGTGCCTGGGCCAGCGGACAGGCCGCGGAGCAGCGAAAGAAGGCGAACGGTTGGGAAGAGGGAAAGCGCCGAGGGCGGGCGGGCGGGCGGGCGGGAGCTCCCAAATTGCAGCAGCAGCAGCAGCAGCATCCCCTCGCGTATCGACCGCCCGCACCTCGCGCACACGCACATGCACGCACACGCGCTCACGCACACCCGGACGCCCGCCTGCCCGCCCGGGCGGACGCACGCACGCACTCACTCGCGCGGTGAGCTCGCCCGCGCCGGCAGCGGCGCCGAACAGCGGTGGTAGGGGCACCAGCGGTGGAGGTGGCGGCGGTGGCGGCGGTGATGGCGGTGGTGGCGGAGGCGGCGGTGGGGGCGCTGGCGGTGCAGAGGGAAAGGAGACGGCTGAGAGCGGCGGCAGCGGAGGTGGAGGAGATGGCAGGGCGGGAGGGCAGCGACGGGGGGGTGTGGCGGGGGCGCGGGGGTGGGGGGGGGGACACGGGGGGGTAGAGGGCACAAACGATGTGTTTTTGTACTTTAAACAAATATTTGTCTATATTACGACGATGTAAAATAATATCGATATTTACGTACACGTGTGTTAAATACACATGTTTACTGCACTTCTTAGAAGCCGTCCATGGCGGCAGCGAAATTGGCGGCAGCACAATTGGCGGGGGCGTTGGCAGCGGCAGCGGCAGCGGCAGCGGCAGCGGCGCGGTGGTGGAGCGTTGGAAATGCGATGGTGGCGTTTTCGAGGTGCGGTGATGGCGCGGTAGAATTGGCTATGGCGTGATGGGAAGATCGATGGCCTGGGAGGACACAACGGGACGACAGACGAAGCTGCAGGGTGGCCGCAGTAAGGAGTGTTGTTAACGGTGCTGTTGTAATACCGACGGCCTACGCGCAAGCAATGGCAAAGTGTCTAACTTCAGCTCTGTGGGGTAAGTATGTGTGCTAGCTCAGTCTGCAGTTGTAAACCTGTGCAGCACAACGACAGCTCACCAACTAACTGACCCGCAAACATTTCTAATGTAAATAAAATCTCAAGTTCCATGTTACTGGTGGGACAAGGAGTGTAGAGGTGGGACCTATCGCCTTCCACACCATGGCCCGGAGTTGAATCCCTATATAATCTACGTGTGGTTTGCCACAGGTTTTCTCGGGATGCTCCTGTCTCTCTTTGGGCGATTGTCTCATATTATTCACATCAATCTGCATACACACCCGTCCATCACAGTCATTCATACATATAAAAGTGTGGTCATGCAGCATGGGCAATGAGATCATAATAGAATATCATATAATCTGAATTTAGTAAAAATAGTAAGGTTGAATGAGTAAGATCGCCATATTGCTTCTATCAAATGTTCTTCTTGACAGGCGTAGTTTCTAAGTAGAATATAACTACGAGGACAAGTCAATAAATAAGTCGCAAACATGTGTGTGCCGTATACCATCTGACATTTCGCGCGCAAGTTTCGCCAGCAGATGGCAGCATATGTATGCTTGTCGTACGACATCTCGCAAGCACTCAGTCAGTCCGAGGCTGTTAGTGCACGATGGCACACGTGTTGCTCGCGTGTACACGAGAACAGCGCGCAGTCGTAATTTTTTGTGGGCCAAAGGACTGTCCACAGAAGTGCATCGTGAATTGTTTCCCGTCAATGGTGACAAATGTTTCTCACAGAAAGCTGTGTTCAATTGGATCAAGAAGTTTAACCGTGGAAGGAAAAGCTTCAGAGATGGGGAGCGTTCTGGTCGTCCCGCGGAGGTGTTAACTGGAACCATATTGCAGCGTGTGGATCAATTCATCCGTAAAGACCGGCGTGTGAAGACTGATGACATAGCGCGTGCTGTAGGCTGTTCACATGGAACCGCATGGAACTTCGTAGATGAGCAGTTGCAGTATGGTAAAGTTTGTGCATGGTGGGTGTCCCGCCAGTTGACTGTGCAACACAAACTGAACACAATGGGTCTGTCCTTGCAGCATCTCACTCGGGACCCAGAGGAAGGAGAGGACTCCATGGCACTAATTGTTACGGGGACGAGTGTTGGGTTCACAACTTCCAACCAGAATCCAAACGTTCATCTATGGAATGGAAACATACCGCCTCCCCAACAAGAAAAACGTTGAAGACAATTCCATCGGCCCGCAAGGTTTTGCTCACCGTGTTTTGGGGCATAAGGGGAGTCATACTGCAGAAATTCCAGCCTCGTGGTGAAACTGTGAATGCCGAGTCATAGGGCACCACTCTGCGGGAACTCCGACAGGCCATTCTCCGCAAGCGACCTCAACTCCTGTCAAAGGTGTGATTCTTCTGGATGACAATGCCCGCCCTCACACAGCAAGACCAACGCAGGAGCTGTTACAGACATTTCATTGGGAAGTTTTGGAACATCTACCATACAGCCCTCAATTAGCTCCCAGTGATTTTCATCTGTTTGGGCCTCTAAAAAAGCATTTGGGTGTCCGTCATTTTGATACAGCTTATGCCGTAATATATGAAATTACACGTTGGCTGCGACAGCAACCAAAGGACTTTGCTGCTGGACTTCAAGGACTTGTAATGAGATGGGATAAGGGCCTGAATGTACAGGGTGATATGTGGAAAATGAAATAAATGTCAGAAATTTACTTGATTATTTTTGCCTCAATTCGGTATTGTGACTTATTTATTGACTTGCCCTCGTAGTTTCTAATTAGCTTCATAGTATTATGATGCAAATACAACGAATAGCGTCGAAAGAATTATTATTTTAAGTAACTATGCATAATGATAATTGACCAGTTTTGATAGCGTAGTTGGCAAATGAAGCGTCATTGGCGCCGACAGCGAAGAGGTTCAAGGTTCGGTTGAATGGAGAGATTATTATAAGAAGGGACCGCTTTGACAGCTCCTGTTTGGCTACTACTGGTAGCAGAACACCAGATTATGCCCTTGTGTTAAATTAGTTTATGCGTTCATTTGCAGTTGACTCACTTGTAAATGCTTTCGACATAACTTCTTGCAATGCCATCGTCCAACATGACTTTGTTTCGTTTTTCGACTGGTCAAACTGGCCCTTCTTAGTCTAGCTTCTCTATAGGACTTTCCACGTCAGATAAATAGCCGAATGTTGGAGAACTACCACTGAGTGGATGTGATTTCCTGAAGTCGGCTGCGTGAGCGACCGTTTTCCTGAGTTCCGAATGCGAATGTTTGAGCAGTAGTCAAGGCTACTGAATACGTGCGAGTCTCACCTCCTCATCCGGTGCTCACGTCTATCCTGGTTTACATAAATTTACGAAAATCTCTGCTACGCGTCGAAGATCCAAAACTTCTGTGAATCCCCGAAAATTTGTCTGGACCAAAATTAGTCTCTACATGGAATCACAGTAGTATAATTGAATAATTGAACGAGGAGGAACGACTGGATAACTGATGTGCAGTGCCTCTGACAGGGAGGTTCTAGGATCGAGTCCTGACATTGCCAGGATTTTAGTCACTAGGTCGACTGTACACGCTGTCTGGAGGAGAATTCTAGCCGCCGGCTGCTCTCACCTGTAGTTCTTCCCTTTTTCGATCAATACCAGGCGAATGCTGGAGCAGTACTCTAACAAATGGGTCATGGACCGCGTGTGATCATTCCTTCCTCTTCCTCGTCCTATCTTCACAACTTACATACACACACTTACATGCACAACACTACCACACTTTTCGAGAGACCTGTCGGGAGCTTGGAACTTGTCCCGGTTGGGGCGGTGTCCTGCTGGTGGAAAAATTCTGGTTGGGGAAAAACCTCGCTAGCCGACGGTAGGTCGGTGTAGGATCTCACCATTTAGCGGGAGAACATCATCAGCACAACCACCACCTCCTCCGCCGTCACCGCCGCCGACGAAGAAAAAACATGCACTACACTCACACACTACATGAACTACACTAATGACCTCAGCAGTTGGTGCGCCCGGAATCACTAATCAATCAGAAACACGACTGGAGCTGGAAGTGCACGGAGCGGTCAGGGGCGCGGAGCAAGGTTCCACCCATGGGAGAGCTGGGGCACGCGAACGTGCGTCCGATGGTTTCCCTGCCGCCGTTGTCGCCGCCGCAAGACGGTGAAACGAGGCAGTTAACTTGCTACGTCTATTCATTGCAGATTTTTTTCACTTATTGCGCATTTTCTTCAACAGCATAAGACAGAGATGCGACTAAAGGTGGCAATACAGGAAACCTTTGCAAATAATTGGCGCCTGAAATATTTCGTTTCATCTATTTTCCTTGTTCAGTCCCACTGCACCGTCTTTCTCTCACTCTCCCCCTTTTATTTTTCTCACTGGTGTTGCACTCGTGAATACTTATTCCTCCATTACTCCGGCACGCTCCGACAAAGCGATGTATGGAGCCTAAAATATTTTTGTGAAAGAAAATTTAGAAGAAACTTTTTTTAAGTAAGGTAACTATATATTACAGCCCAAAGGATGTTACCTTTGTTACTCATGTTTAATAGTGTGGCGTGTTAAAACAAATTACAAATTCATGTTCGATACGAATTTTTTTTGCGCTGTGCATGAAGCTGAGCTTGAAGGGCGAGGGCGTGATCGCGGGCGTGAGCGCAGTCGGCAGCGAAGGCGGGGGCACGGGCGGGGGTGGCGACGCGGAGCGGCGGCCGGCGTGACGTCGGCGTGCTATTTCCGGCGCAAGCTTCTGTCCAAGAGTAGGTGCGCGCCGGGAATAGCTGAGAAGGCCTGCCGCCGCTGCTGCGCCCTGCCGTGCCAGCGCTCCCGGCCGATGCAGCAGCCTCCGCTCCGCCCGCACGCGCTGCCATCCGCCCCGCGGCCGCGGCCGCGTGGGAAGACCGCCCTCCAGGGTCAACGACATCGCGCGCGCTGGGGCGGCTGCCACTTGCGCGGGGCGGGGGAGGGCGCGCTCGCTTTCCACATGTGAGCGCCGATGGATTAATTGATTAGCGATTCCGTGCGCGTTCACTGATGTCATTTATCCCATAAGTGTAGTGCACGCTTTTTATCGCGAGAGGTGGAGATCTTTCCTCGATGGATGGCGAAGTTCGGCGCAGATCTAACATTCCCTCTTGTGAGGTTTTTACCCAACCAGGAATCTCCCACCAGCGACGCACCGCCTCAGCCGGAACCAAATGTAAGACCCCCGACTGATCTTCCAGCAAGTGTGTGGCAGTGTAGGGCCTATAAGTGTGTTTGTGTGTGTGTGTGTGTGTGAATGAGGATAGGGCACGGAAGAAGTATAGATTGTGCGAGGTTCGTGGTCCGTTTGTCAATGTACTCCTCCGGCATTCGCCTGGTGTTGATCGGAGAAACCATGGAAAACATTAAAACACTAGAATTCCCCTCCGTCCCCGTCCGCTAGAATTCCCCTCCAGACAGCGACTTCGTCCAGCTGTCTAGCTAGTGCCGAAAATCTTGCCACCGTCGGCTCGCAAACCATGGGCCCTGTCAGTGAGAGGAACTCAGTGACATCAGTTAATGCCCTCTGCCACCGAAGATGTGTCAGCGCCTACCAAAGGTCCGAGATCGACATGAATTCCAAGGTTCTTTAAGCTTTCCGCTGCAGGTAACAAGTCATTTTCATTGTTGCTCTCATTCTTCTGTCCTTTAATTTCCCTATCTTGGGTTCTTCATTTAGTGGAATTAATATGACAATGGTCCTTTTTTATTTATTTATTTATTTATTTATTTTTAATTTTTGGAATGCGGGCTCGGTCCACGGAGGCAATCGATGGACTGATAATGATATTCTGGATAAAGTACCTTTATGCATTGTATGATAAATAATGGATAATGAAATTATTTAATATTAACAATATCTCGAAAACAGAATCGCACACCAAACAAAATATTTAAAGAGTACTTGAATTCCGGCATATATACGCGAAAATATGATAGATCGTATATTTATTATTTTCGCTGTTGCTATGGTAGTATGAAGTACTTTGTAGAATAATAAAAGGATAACATGGACCTGAGGTACAACATGCACAGATATTTGCAGGATGGATACAAATATCGAAACCGCTATAAATTACGAAATATGTAATGCAACAGCACAGAAATATGAAGGGTATGGATTAATTCATACGTTTTGAAACCACCGATTGACATTAGAGGTGAATTTAGACATAAATTTAAGATCAAATTTGTTGTAAAATTAAAACACAACACATGGTCATTTTGTAAATTATATTATCATAGGTAGTGTGCAATATGACTTTCCCTTAGTTTGTTGTTCTGATGAAGCATCCAGATATGGTCCTCGTACATCTTGCGTGAGTGAAAGTTAACCTGGTTCTAATTACGCTCCAACCTTTCTGAATTCCTTAAGAGACTTTTCTCTTAAAAATAACCTCTTTAAAGAATATTCGGATTTGAACCCGCATTTCTCCCACCCAGTACCCCAACTGGTTGCATAAATCGATTGATTGGTTAGTGATTCCGGGGGCGTCAACGTACAAGGTCATTAGACCCGTAAGTGTAGTGCTTTTTTCTCGTGAGGTGGTGGTGCTGATCTTCCCATGCAGGTAGGTGATATCCGGCGCCGACCCACCGGCGCCTAACGAAGTTTCCCCAGCCCGATATCTCCCACCAGCGGGGCACATTCCAGCCGGGACAAGTTCTAAGCTACCGACCGGTGCCCGGCGTGAATGATAGTGCAGTGGATATAAGAAACAGGAAGGAAAGATCGCGCGCGGTCCATGGCCCGTTTGGTAGGGTACTGCTCCGGCATTCACCCGGTACTGATCGGCGAAACCACGGAAACCTACAGACGAAAGGAGTCATTGCCATTAGACTTCTCTTCCAGACAGCGGCAGAATTCGATCTGGCTATATAGCTAATGTCGAATATCCTACCACCGTCGCGACTCGAACCTAGGACCCGCACAGAGGCATCAGTTGATGACCTGCGCCACCTCTCCCGCTGCATAAATCGAAAAGATGGTCTCCAGTGGTCCATTTCGGGGGCGGGGCACTGTTCTCTCCACGATGGACCACCACCACCCACAAAGGTCTGATTCTCCGCATTTTCTGCGGCTTTTGTTTCCCTCCAGCCAGTGCTCGCTCCCCTTTTAAGGAGCCGGAGGCCAGCGCCCGCCCCGCTTAGTGGTTTCCAATAGCTTGAGTGAGTGACGGAGTGAAGCATCTCCAGACAATGGAGGGATAAGGCAAGAGAAGATTAGGTTCGATGGCTATTGTCGATGAAGAGAAGCCCAGTGCAGCGCCACAGAGACAAGAAAAACGAATGAACTCGATTTCGGATAAGAAGCAAAATCATTTCGAGAAATATCATTCGTTAATAATTTGTTGGCCCATTTGTTTATTGCGTTGCGATACTTTCTGTCTCCACGATTCTTACAGAGCATCGAAAAGCTTAATTCTCAGAGAGCACCTCCAATATAAGTAATACTAATTACCATCGTTTTATGACCCCCCTGACACCAAAATGTACATTTTTCTTGCTCCTGTATGTAGTAAGTTACTTTCTCAAACACACGTTGTAGACAGATTCCACGTTTTCTGTTTTGTTGTTTATTTAATCCTGTTTCCAGCAAAACCGTCCGTCCTCCGTTAGCGTCTAAACCATACATAGGATTTTCACTAAATTTGATATTTCTCGATCTATCTGGGCGATGTCGCGGACTGGAGAAAATATATTAATTTTCGGTGGGTCCTTTACTTGAAGATCCACAATTTTATCCAAAAGTGGCTCCACGTTGTTTCGCTATTTTTTTGCACGAATATAACAAAATACCACGCTTATAAAAGTGACTCAGTTCCTATATTCATTTTTTTCTTTCCGAGTTATTTTTCTGAATTGGAAAAGCTAACAATATATACCAGAACTTGGACAATAACTTAAGAGATGATATCGCGGTTCAATCGGTAGCGGAAGTGCACCTTGGCTTCCCTAGATATCTAGGCAACTACCTTAGCTGAGGTGGTTCCTAGGTTCGCACCCAGGACGTTTGAAGACGAAGTCCAAATTCATGCTCATCTATGAAGAACTTGAGGTATACAAAGCGGGTTCCCGGCAGAATTTGTCAGGATTCTTCCCTGCCTCTCGTTCCATCAACTTCCCATTTTCTTTCAAATCATATTACAGAAGTCTGCAGAAATTTTGGCGGCGTAATTGCAACTGTCGAATGTATTCATTTACAAAAATACACGTGTTCTGCTGTATCACGTGCATATTTTGAATAACATACATTTGACAAACAATTTTGATACCTTGCATTGAAATCGTTTAAATGGAGGCGTACGGGGTCGAGCTGATTGCAGTTCAAAACTACTAAGAAGCGTGATATTTATAAACATGGCTATCTTCAAAAAAACTGGATCCTGTCCCTTACTCTTCGATTTATATACACAATTCTATCCTGCAGCTCTAATATAGTCAATATACATCTGGAGGAACAAATCAAGAGTTGTCCTTGTCGTTTTAAACGCGAGTGATTCCGCGTTAAACGTTTATTGTGTAGTTGTATTTTTTCTTAAATAAACAAATCTGAGTGAGTATTTCAAAAAGAGGCTGTCTCAACAACCCGAATTGTTTTTGTTACATACGTGGATGTTCTGTGATTAAGAAGCAGAAAATAAATATGACCCCTGTGATCTGGCTTGAACAACTTGATTATTACAATAATTTTTATTTTTATCTGAGTAACATATCAGGATTTATTAAGATCATCAGACAGTCATCGTACATCCAAATCTGCTCTCAGCAATACGACACGTGGCACATTGACCAATGTTTCCGATTTCAGTTCCTCCAATATTTCAGAATACTACCAGATCGTCCTCCGTTTCGGGTGCAGAGAATTATCTCAATATTATGGGACAACAGGGAGGAGTCACTCACAACCTTACCATGTTTCCTCCGTGAATGTGTCTACGGAGGAAGAGAATGACACAAGGAAGTAATAACTTGGCTGAAAAGAATAGACTTCGTGCCAAGACATGAGTACGTTACTCACTAATTGACAAAGAATTATTTTTTCTAGCCCATTTTGTTCATAATTTTCAACAGTATCCTACGTACCGCATATTATTCAGCGGAATGGAAACTATCACAGATCCAAAGCCAGTTAAACCCAAGAGTCCTCATCACATCGACCCATAAGTGTTCTTCCAATTCTGTCCAAGGTGTTCGAAAAACTTCTCCGAAGCAGACTTCAACCGTGCTTGACAACAAATGATATAATCCCAGATCAATTTGGCTTAAGGAACGAAATTACTATGGAACAAATTAATTATGATCCATGAAAAGCAATATTGTTCATAAGCAGTTTTAGACATTACTCAAGCTTTCGATAGGTTGGCACGATGACCATCCATACTTCAGTATCTTAAGATCTTACGTCTCCTACCCAACGTTGCAAATTAAGGGGAGCCGGAATGATCTATCTCGCCAAAGTTAATGTAAGGGACATTTTCTCAGCAACTATTTAATTTACAGGCTTGGAATTTGATGTAAATGAAGATTAATTATTTATAAGTATTTTAACGACGCCGTTTTTAAATATACATTTTTGTCCATTGTAATGTTTTTGTTCTTAAAAATACTAACATTTATAAGAATATTGTCTGAAATATTTAACATTTTATAAATTAGCACCGTTAAAGAATATAAACTGGTGTGCTACATGCTCTGTTAAAATTAGAGTATTCTCCTACTAGTAGTTTTTGAGAAAATATTCCCTAAAGATGAAAAAGTTTAACTTTCAGGAAGTTTTCATTGGATTCCCGTCCATATGTTGGGCGAACACAAACACCAATATTTTGACGGTATTCAACCCTTAATTGTTACCATAAACAGTGTGTCCAACACTAGAAAGCAAACTATAAACTTTTTCTCACAACGAAAGCATAAAAACACCCACGGTGTTCAAGCAACACCGACGATGTGTCGAAAGGACCACGCCCACTTCTAAGCTACATAAATAAAAAACAACAACTTAAGGATGACCTATTAAAATGACACTTGGCTCATTTAACACAGAAAACTCTAATTAATGATTCAAAAAAGTAAAAACTTTCAGATTACCCTGAATTAAATTCTTAAAATTTCATTGTATGTTTTCAAATTAGTCACAATATATACAGTCATTTTATTCCTCAAGTTTTATTGCAAATCAAAAGCACTAAATTGAATATTTTTGTTCTTGACGCAAGAAGACGGTGAAATGCATCACTGGAGGAACTTCACCCATAATACGAGTAATTTGGCATTGTCAACTATCAATTTTAACATACTTACTAATTATTTTAATATAAAAGAGATTGTAAATGTACTTTATTCAGAATTTAAAAAATTGGAATAATGCAGGAATTCGTTTATCCCTTTGAGAATACTGACACTTCTTTTTAATATATTCTTCAAATATGCCAATTGCTAGCAGAAACAAAAGTAAAATTCGACAGCCAACGTATTCGTGAATTAATGGAAGACGAGAGCTTTAGATATAAAACGAGCTGCGTAAAACTTGAAACTTGAGCTTCATTCATGTATGATATCAACAATTTTTTAGGCAATATTAAATGTGCTCGATAAGAACATATTGTTAAAGTCTTTCTTGAAGATACTCTCGGATGAAAGGAACTTGAGGTTGCATTTCCTATTCTCATCTTAGTCTTCGGTAACCTAAACCTAAAGTGATGATCAAGGACAATGACTGCATCATGTCATAAAACAGATGGAAATTAGGTGTCAGGGTTGATGGGATGTCTCTATGACTACTGTCTGTTTAATGAGATTTGCCTGGACCATAAACGTCAGTCGACACAGCGATCATTTTTAACGAAACTGAAGACGAATACCTGCGACAAGTGATACATCACAATTGATTTTGAAATACGAAAACGTTAATATTAATATTTTTCATATTTTACAGTGTTTTACGCAATGCGAAAGAAGTTAACCATCAAGAAATTACTGAAACTAAGATTTTTTTACTGCCTGGCATACAAACCGTACGTGATGCATAAAATATGCGAAGGAGATTTCAATTCAGCACACCAAAATTGGGTTTAGGCAACCTAAGTCAAAGAAAGAAAAATTTCACGGGTTTGCGTTTTTATCACCCATCACCCTTCCATCAAACCATACATCTCCGTCTTAAGAGTAATGGCTTAAAGAGTCGGTGCCATAACAAAGATAAATGCACAACATTCATTATGATGATAGTACCAGAAAAGTCGTGCGAAACATTTGCAAGGCGATCGAGTGCATGCGAGTAACCACAGGCAGAGAAGGATACAGGGTCTTCCGTCATTATGCCGCCGATGGCGCCCATGTTCGCTTGCCTTCGCCCCCCTTCGCTCTAAATGAGTAGAAACCGCCTGGCATTCTTCTGCAGTGCCACCTCTCTGTTTACGCGTCTCTTAACCCTTGTTGGGCGTTGAGCGCTTTTGTTGGAGTAATCCTCCGTTACCAAGTAATAACTATCATTACCGTTACAGTAATTACTGTATTTGTCAAGTCTCATCATGTCGCAGTCAGTCAATGCCTTGTATCCCTTGGGCCAGCGGCTCGACGCCGTTAGATCCCGGGGTTCCTAGCCGGTCACCCAACCAGGAACCCGCGAGTCTCGAATTCGCTTAACCTTCGTGACTTCATGGAGCGTACTGAACGAATTCGGCTAGCGCCGCCACCGCCGCCGGCGGTCTTCTGCAGTGCTGGTATTAATGGAAGTCTAGCTAGCACACTTCCGTGCAGAATTATGTACGTGTGCATAATTTATGTAATTTTCTCTTTTGGCTTGAATATTGGACGAAACCACGATGTAAACGTAAAATTAGTGTATAATATGGTAAAGCCCTTTTGGGAAAAACCACGTCAACAGAAATTATACATTTGAAAATTTCCACCGGGGGTCACTCTTAGGCAAGGCCATTGCATGACTCGTTCGATGCGTGCTTTCCACAGGCTCGGATTTCGATTCTGGGTGGGAGGCAGGAAAATTTTTAGCTCTCGCAGAACAGTCGCAAAATATCACTGTGGGTATAGACAAGCTGCAAAGGGTTTGAATGATTGAGGAATGACCCTCGAACTCGGCATATTCTGGATGGGAAGGAAAGCAATGGCAAAGTATCTCACTTCCTACATATTACATAGTGTGCTTCGTTAATGCTACATTCTAGTGAAGCATCAAAGTTCTAACCGGTCCTGAGAGCTAGTATCTGGGTAGACAGACAAGTTATTCAAATTCAAATGTTCAAACATTCAAATTAAAATATTAGGCGCTTCACAGAGTACAGTGTTCGACATACTTGGCGTACCCGCCCAAAGCCGAGCGTCTCTTCTGACATCAATCACTACTACAGCAAGAAGAAATCAGGGTGGGAATGCGAGTCCACTCTCTTCGTCCGTGATCGATGAATCAACTTTTCTACGGTGCCTTACATCGGTTGTAATCGGTTGCGTGCAACTGTCGCGGTGGGCGTGGCTGCCATAGTCGCGGACGGCGCCCGAGACGTGGAACAAGCCAGAGCAGCGCTCCACATGGTGCAATCACGGCCACCGATGCACGCAACGGATTGCAGCGTGTGGAGCGGCGGTAAGAGGGCGGCGTATGAGAGCATTCGCGAGGAGGGGGATGCGGGTCAGCGGGGCCGGGCCGCGCCGGAGGGGGGAGGTCGCTCCGCACGTGACGGCAGGCGCGTGAGCCACGAGGGGGCACACGTGACGGACGGCGCGTCGCCACACGCCTGCCCCCGCCCGATGCGAGTCGATGCGCGCGGGACGGGGGCGGTGACGGAGAGAAGGAGCGGGGTGCGGGCAGTTAACGACCGCGGCGGTCACAGCCGCTCTTCTTCTTTCTTCTCTTCCTCTTCTTCTTTTAAAGCGGCGCTGGAAGTGGAGGTGCACGGAAATGGCGGCAGCGGAGCTGGCAATGGAAATGTCTATGGAAAACGGAGTTGTGGGATATGGGAGCAGCTTTCGCAGCCAGATATGGAGTGGATGTAGTAGTGACGAATGTGACTGCGGATGGCGTTGCTGGGGATGGGAAATTGCATTTCTGGGAAGGGGGAATGGCGTTGCTGGCGATGGCGTTGCTGGCGATGGCGTTGCTGGCGATGGGTTGCTGGCGATGGAGTTGCTGGCGATGGAGTTGCTGGCGATGGAGTTGCTGGCGATGGAGTTGCTGGCGATGGAGTTGCTGAGGGATGCGGCGAGGCGCGGATGGCGGCAAAAGAACGTTCTCGATTGGAACCTTGGGGGGGGGGGGGGGGGGGACCCGCGCCGCTGCCGAATTGTCTGCCCCCGCGTGCGGCACGCAGCCCCGCCCCGCCCCGCCCCTGCCCCGCCTATCGATCAGCGACGCTCGCCTGCCCCGGAGCGGTCCCGACTCTCCGGCCAATGCCAAGGAAGAAGGAAGGATGACGGACTTCCTCCTTCGCCGGGTTAAAAAATTTGTCATTAATTTGATCCTTCTTTTGTGTCATATTCACCAGCCTATTGCCACCTGAATAATTTTGACATTGAGTTTTCAGCATTTTGTCATGGTATCCTTAGTGGTCAATTAATCTTCATTTCAGCATCATCCACTTGATGTTTGCCACCAATCCCATCATTTTGTTTTCATCATTATTTTCAATAACCTCCGATACTCCGATGTCATCAATACGTGTTCTTTTTCTTTATTACTTTCTTATTACAAGGTAAATTTCATCATTGCCCTTGGATTCCAATTCTGAATAAACAGGCATTTCCAAAAAAAACAATAAGGAATCAATGTTTCAACGTTTCTTTTTCTTCTTAAGGGGTAAAACAATTTGTATTAATGAAAAAAAACTATTTTTTTGTACACATTCGGTGAGTTATTGATATGAAAATCTTCACTGTAAATATAAACTACACGTTCAGCATTTATCGAAATGTATAGATCCCCAGATACCTTCAGCGGGGCACCGCCCCAGTCGGAGCAAGTTCTAGTCTCCCGACTGATATCCCATTCCGCGGGGTAGTGCAATGCATGTAAGTGTAAATTTGTGTATGCAAGGGGAGACGATAGGATAAGAAGGAAGTAAAGCTGCGCGCTGCCTGTGGTCCATTTGTGAGGGTACTGCTTCGGGATGATTTAGGGTCTTCCGCAGACCCTAGAAACCACGGAAAATAATCTTTCAGAGCAGCCGACAGCTAGTATTCTCCTGCCAGCAGCGGCTGAATTCAACCCATTTATGTAGCAAGTGTCGAAAATTAGACGTCAGGAGTCGAAGCCTATGACCTGCCGATCCTCCACATGCTGTCCGGTCGCGGCAAGACTGAGCTAAACTCAACTGTTCTTACTGCTTCAACACAGCAACGTTTCTAATGGTAAAGATAGCAAGGTGTCTTAGAATTATATTCGTTACTTCAAAAACGTTTCAAAACATGCGTTTAGTCTATTCATTATTGGATTATATTCCCGAAAATCCAAAAGAGTACTTTAAGTTGCTAATCCATTTGTATTTCAGTTTCTCTTTTTTATTCTGCAGGTCGAATAGATTCAAGGATACATGGATTCCGGCTGTCAATTCCATACAAATATCTGTGGTATTTAAAACCGCAATACCGACATACACACACTTCTCAGAGGAAAATCAATGGTTTAAAACAGCTGCTCTGGCACGCAAAGGTATGCCAAGTGTTTTTGAATCGCTTATTCAGCGCATGAAAATTAAACGATGCAAATTGAGAAGCGATTAAACACTGTATCCATCGGTTATGTGTTCTGAGGGATAGTAAAAACTTGTTGTAATCACATAATACAATGATTCGGATGTTTCTCTCACAATATTACAGCAGTTTTTCGAATGGCTATTCAGTCGATCAGTTCTTACTTCCTCTGTAAGGTAGTTATGCTGCTGAGCTTGGGCTTTCTTGCACAGGACCGTGCGATCACGATTCAGATAGAGACATATTCGAGTAAAAAACTGGTCAATCTTCGTCCATTTTTCGATTTATTGGTCAGTCAGTTCGACAGTTAAGTGAAAGAATAAGTTGTCCAAACATGAGAGATTTCCCGCTGTTTGTGGTATCTCTCGTGTTTTCGGCTAGTGCGAGAATAATCAGTTCAGTCATGTCGGTAAGTCACAAGCGAGAAAACGCCAACAGATCATAAATTAAAGATTTTGGCACCTCTCGTGCTTTCGTCCAGTTCGTTGGCTCACCAGCCAGTGGGTCAAGAATGAGTCAGTCCCCTCGCCGGGGTGCATGCCTAATGCCTCTCGAATCTTTCACGCTTTCGATCAAGAGGTGACTCAGATTGCCAGCCCGTTTACAATCCGTTCTGCCGTGAGACTACGCATGCAAAATACCTCTGCACGTATATTCATTCCTAACATTCATTTCCTACCTTTCGCTTTTAATTCGTTTATTTAATGGGTGAATCAGCCTATTTCTGTAGCATATTGAACTAAGACCTACGGTCAATTTCGACCACACACAGAAGCTGGAGGGTGACCATATTGTTCATCAATCTGAAACTCACCCAATGAGCTACCTTTTGATTGTTCTCACGCTTTTGAGCAGTACGAAAATCAGCGAACGAGCAGCAAAACCGGCCGCAGACCTATTATATCCGAAACCTCATGCCGAGTCGTCACTGACTCAGCTCAGAAAAGAGTTAACCGGTCCGTCAACAAGTCCCATCAGCTTTCAGACATGAGATCAACACTTGTCTTTCATTTTATCACTTGTCTTTCAGTGGGTGATCAGTGCAGCGCACGTTGATGATTCAGAAAACTGACGTTTTAGGCAAAATGGACCACTTCTCCTTTTGGAAATTCAGGGGCTTATGTTTCTGAAACATTCGACGTGGGTTTGAAAGACAGAGAAATTGGTGAAGGATCTCTTTGTCAAGCAGTCTTTGTCACAGTCTTTGTAACCCTAACATCCCTCACGCCTGCTGTCAATCACCTAATAAGTACATCTTTATTGTGATACCGCACTGTAAGCCTTTAGCGACACCAAGAGTGGACGAATGATTTTGATGTTTTAGCGTTTATTGTATGTTAATGATGGGGTAGAGATGGAATGAGAGAAAGTGTGTGTGTCAGTGTGTGTGTGTGTGTGTGTGTGTGAGTGAGAGAGAGAGAGAGAGAGAGAGAGAGAGGGGCGGAGGAGGAGGAGAACGGGAGAACCCCAATATAATCTGCTGCGAACCAGCTTTATTCACCACTAATTCCAACTGATGGCTACAAATCCCAGTACCCAGAGGAAGGAAGGTAAGGGTCCGGTTGGCACACGCGTCAACTAAATTTATCATTAGGCCCAAGAGTGCAGAACATGCTGAATCCCAAAGGTGCCGGTGTTTGTGTTCCGCCGCAACCAGAACGTGACATCTGGCGACGACCTATACTTCAGTCGGCTTGCGGGTTTCCCCATTAATGTATCTCCTCTGCGTTTTTGTAGTAGAAGGCAAACGTCAACACCCTGACCCCGACTGAGTCAGTTCCATGTTATTACGAAAGAAGAAACCTAAGTTTATAGATTCACAAGAGACAGATCCCGAACTGACTGATTAGTTCGAGCGCGTCAGTAGCTAAAGTCATTAGTCCCAGAAGAGTAGTGGATATTCCTTCTTCGGGAGGTGGCTATCTTCCCCCGACTTACCCGTCCTTAACCAAGTATCCCTACTCATCTCCAGCCGAAACATATTCTAAGCTCCCTACTGGTGCCCTGCCAAATGTGGCAGTGTAGTGCACGTATGAGAGGAGCGGACAAGAATGCGGAATGAGAGATCGCTCGCGGTCTCTAGATCGTTCCTTAGTGTACCTCTCCAGTATTCGCTAGGAATCGCTCCCAGGAGAAACCTAGAAGACCTACCACTTACCATCCGCTACAATTCTCTTCCAGACAAGGGATGAATTCGATTCTCTATCTTGTTAGGATCGAATGCCCATCAGAGTCGGAACTCGAACAGCAGAACCTCCCAATCAGAAACGCTGCAGCGGCACCGTTTGTTGGGAGTGAGCCATCTCCATCGGTCAGGCGCTAGACTGCGACCGGAGCGGTCCGACTACTCCAGCGCGGGGTCGTCCCGAGTCAGTTGACCAACAGAGTGAGTCAGTCACATCGCAGGGCGCATGCCGAATGCCCCGGATACTCGAGGGGGAAGCGAGGTTTCTCCAACGCTCTCGTGCACGGGATCACGACCTCCCCCTGCCGCCGCCACCGCCGCCGCCGCGCAGGCGGAGCGCCGAAGCGACTCGAGCGCGGCGGCACCGCGACCCACTTTCGGCTGCGCGCGCACCCCCCGCCCTCCGCGGCAGCGAGTGGCGCAGCGGCGCGCTCGCCGGATTTCTTGCGGCGACCGCAGCCGCGGGACCGGCCGCGCGGAACCGAAGCCGGTCCGCCCGCTTGGAAAGCAACGGCCCCGTGCGCGCCCTCTTCCGGGAAGCGCCGCGAAACGCACGCCAGAGCCGGCGGAGGGCAACCCAGGGCCCCACGCTGGGCGCCATACGTTCGTATGGTGCGAATTATTATATTTATTATTATTACTACTTAATAATAATTATTATTATTGTTGTTGTTGACATTTTGGCCATTTCTAACCAAGCTACACCATTAACGTGTGTAATTTTTATGATCAGCTTTTCAGCTGTATAACTCGGTTATGATAAGGTTGTTACGCCTTGAAATGTGAATTATGAGGTGATAGGATGATGCTGAGGGGTGAAGGGACAATCACAATTACGTCCATGCCTACGCAGGACTCGAACCTGCAGCCTCCTCGACGCAGACTTTGGCTGCCGCAACCACAATAGGTCATCTGAGCATGCCTGATCAGCCCATGGATTGGGAAAATTCGGAATGAGCACTGCATGGGAAGGAGGGATTACATAGAGTCCGTGGGCCACTGTTACACCTCCGGGACGGAAACCACCAATATGTTCGATCAGAGCAGAATGCCTAGAACATCGTCCGTACAGCGGTCGACTTCCACGCACAGCATCTTCCCATCGTCAGGTCAGTGTGTTATTGGTTGATTTTTTCATGTTTCCGGGCGCGTCAATTGCTACGGTAATTAGTCCCGTAGTGCATGCTTTATCACGGGGTGGCGATGTTTCCCTCATCCACGTATCCCCCCCCCAGCGGGGCACCGCCCCACCCCGGACAAGGTCTAAGCTCCCCACATGTGTGGTACTGAAGTGCGTTTAAGTATAAATGTGTATAGGTAAGGGAGACGATAGGACAAAGAAGAGTAAGGAAATATCAGGGGCCGTTTGTTAGGGTACTGTTTCGACATTCACCTGGTGTTGATCGGAGAAACCACAGAAAACTACCTATCAAAACAGACGGTCAAGAGAATTCTCCTCCAGAGAGCGGCTGAATTACGTATAGATATCAAAAGTGTGAATTTCAGAGCTCAGCGCGAAGGCAGGTGGGTTCGTCTTGCCTGGAGCGAGTACCTGGGCCTCTAGGGCTTTACCAAGCTCAGGCAAGGGAGCTCGATCCAAAGGGGAGCGAGAACTCCCGAAGGCGGACGGATTTCCACTAGCTATCGAAAATCCTATCAAAAATCCTGCCAACGGCGGGTCTCGACCCCTAGGACCTTCCGGTCAGAGGCACTGCAGTGACATCATTTGATACGCTAAACCACCTTCGTCAGTCAAAACTGGACCCGAGGACGACCACCCCTCCAATCTACGAAGGTTAGGAAGTAAAATCACAAATACAAACGCTCACAAAGATCGACTATAAAAATATTAAACATACATTACTGGTCTACATAACAGCCAATGGAAATACAATCACACAGTGTGCAATAATTATACAGAAGATGTCAGTTTAGTTCGGTAACGCTAATTAAAAAGATAAAACTATTTCAACATTTCTTAAATAATACAAAATACTTTCCGATACTTTTTCTTCTCATTGAATTCTGCCACCGTTTCCAACATTTTTTAATACAATACTACTCCCAAAATGCAAGCATGTATCAAGTTTGTTGCTTTCATTCACTATTTGATTACAAACTCTTACTCCAGGTGTCCCGTATTGGTCCCACCACATGAATAAATTTTGTCGAGAATAACATACGGTGTCCAGAACTAACACGTCCCTCGCAGTCTAAACACAAGTTGGGCGCCCTAACAAATGAGCGTAGTGTAGCGTGCATCGCCGCGCCTCCCACGGGACGGGCGTCACGCACGCGCCGAAGCCCCCACTCCTCGCGACACAGCAGCGAACGTGTGCACAGAAAAAGAAGAAAGGATGCAGACAAACAGAGGAAAAGCAAGGGAAAGGAAAAAACACTCAACGACGCAAAATGTGAAGAGAAAATGTAGAAAAGGAGGAAAGAGGAACGAAAGAAAAAAGAAAATGGAAGAAGGAGGAATAGTAGGTAGGGGAAATAGGTATTTTTTCTCCTCATTTCTCAATTTGCTTGCTTGTAATAAATTAAGAAATAATGAAAGCTTTACAAAACGGATTGTTGATAAGCGTAAAACATAAAATAATAAACATATGATTGACAAAACATTAAACAACCGAACATTGTTGGAATCATATCAATAAAATGCTACATGGGATGCCTCCTGAAGCTTGAATCTCGTTTCATTACTAAAAACCAAAACAAAAAATATAAAATAAAATAAAATACAATAATATACAATAAAATGAAATACAATAATATCAAATAAAATACAATAATATAAAATGAAATAAAATATAAAATAAAATATAATATAAAATAAAAAACACCGATCCAATAGACACGGACGCATCTCAAGCCACACATCGATCACAACAAATGTTAATACACTGCCAGGTTAATACAGAGCAGAACTACTTCATCCTTCTACTAGTCACTTCATCCTTCTACTAGTCACTTCATCCTTCTACTAGTCACTTCATCCTTCTACTAGTCACTTCATCCTTCTACTTGTCACTTCATCCTTCTACTACTACTACTACTTGTCACTTCATACTACTACTTCAGTCATACTTCTACTTGTACTACGGTCTTAGCCGGCGGCGGATGTCCGACGATCCGCCCGGCGCGGCGTAACGCGACGCGGGACGCCATATGGCGGAGACAAACGCGGCGCGGAGCGCGGAACGCAGCTGACGGAGCGAACACGCGCGCGCGAGTATGCGGCGGAGGCAACGCGGGGTCGACGCGCCTTGCGGCACCGCCCCCTTTCCCCCTCCCCCTCGCCCCACGGCCCCCGCCGCGCAGTGCGACGGATGTCAGAGAAACTTGACGTAAATCGAAATACTCTGGACGTATTGCAGTACCCCTTTCATTCAGGTACAATAACACACAAAAGTTCATGAGCAGCATTGTTGCGGAACTTCGCTACTCGAAAGATACAGTCGCTTCGTGAAATATGATAATTTTAAGTATGTTTTTCTACTTATTCATTCATTTGAAGTCAAACATAAAATAAAAAATAAATTCAACTAACGTTAAAATCTTTATGTGAGTTTTGGGAGATACAAAAGCTTTATTTATTCTATAGCACAAATCAAAGTTAACTTGAGGAAATAAAGTAACTATTCCTTTTCACACAGAAAACCATAAAAAAAAGTTATTTCATTATCTAATATTTCGTTTTGATTTGTTCAAATAGTAATGTAAATTTAGTGAAGAAACTACTTTTGTATTTGAATTAGTGTATATAACAAATCATAAAGAAGTATTTCAAAACAGGTAGCACCTTGCAATTACTAATGTGACACCAATTGAAACAACCCGACAAAGGAAGGACTGATAATATTAGCAAGGTGCAGTTGACCACTGCATTAAGAGATATGCTCTGTTTAATCTCACATTTAATAACTTAAGGAAACATATTCCTTTCGTTTTTCAGCAATGGTACAAATTCACAATTTAATTCGAAGTTTTGTGTACTACGTTTGTGTAATTTGAATCATATTTTGTAAGTTTACGTCAAAGAAATACACATTTCTGAATTTAAAAAAAGTCAAAATGATTACTAACGGTTTCAAGGATGCAACTTCTAATATAGAAGATTAGACTTTACCAAAAGACACGGAAGTCTTATTGAACACACCACAGTGGGCATTTTTCAGGGATCGTTAAGTTTTGAATGTACCGCAGTTCAACGTGAAGAAAAGTTTACGTCGTTTGTGTTGAGAGGATGGCTCACAGAACAAAAAGGTCACCTAGAGACAAAAGACCGGCAAACACAATCTGCATAAAAAAACTCCTCGATAGCTAGAAGTCATCGTAGAGCGCGATAAAGTAAAGATAGCAATGTCATTGTCAATCGCGTTTTGAAATTTTTCTATCACGACGTGCCCACGGACGTACACGTGAGTTACGAATGCCTATATTATCGAAATCAAATTGTAAAATCAAGGGATGTAGTCATTCACTGTTTTCATACTCGAGCTCGCAAGCCCTGTCAGCAAGGCTCGTTCAAACCCATTGAGATTACCATCAGCTTATGAATGTGTGCTGAAATGTGGGCCGGAGTATGTAGGAAAATGTGGGCTACTAGTACAACCTTCTTGCCATGGTGGTAATGGTAGTTCTATCGTTTTGTAGGAATGCAAATATATGACGCTGACAGAACATGTTGACAACAAATAGAATAGCTCTGAAAGTCTTAAACGCCTTAGTAGATTCAAATGTTCAGAGAGGAAACGAAATACAATGCAAGACAAAAGTTACAATGTACTATTTACATAAAAAAAGACAACATTAACAGTACCATTACAACCAAATAATAAAATTCCAGCGTTTAGAATTCCACAACAAACGAATTACTGCTGAAGAGAAAGCAAAAGGGTGTCCATCCAACACCTAGAGAATATTTATAATCTAGTCTTTCTCTATTCATCTCATTCATTCATCATTGTTTTAAAACAATTACGATCCATTAATAGAGTGGTAGTCTTAACAGTAATTATTATTATTATTATTATTATTATTATTATTATTATTATTACTGTTATTATATTTTATTTTTTTACTATATTATTATATTATTATTATTATTATTATTATTATTATTATTATTATTATCCTAATTACTACTTTACATCCTACCACCTGGTAACAGTTTAACCTTAACAATTGAAAAGATCACTAGAACAAGGGTCTAACCCACAATGATCTAATTCTCAGATATTGAGCGTTTTACTAGAACTTTCATATTTTTTTTTACTTTAAAACCCAGTTCACGTGCATATAGGTCCATACTAGATTTAAATAACACATTGTATTATAAGAATAAGATTTTAAGTTACATTTAATGCTAACCACTCAATCTCACGAAAAATGCGGGATGGTACCTTGTTCTACTGAGCCCTTCAATTGCAAAGGAACATGTTTCCGTTTTTACAACTGCCAACCAATCTTGCAACCACATAGCCTGTTAGGAGAAGCAATTGTAATAAATGATGTTTGACTTTTCAATGAATCGACTGCCCACGCCGGAACCACTCGATACTTTGAAGGGTCGATAATCATTTATATACATCATTTATATACATTATTATTATTATTATTATTATTATCATTCTCATCATCATTATCATCATTATCATTATCATTATCATTTTACATTTCACCATTTGGTCACAGTTGTAAATTTTAAAAAAGTTCGATATGCAAATTGTAACCGTACAGCTCTTAAATCCTAAAGGCTGAAGTATCAGAAGCTCAACTGGTTAGACGAGATCATTATTAACAGCATTATTATTACGACAAATGTCGATGGCAATCGTTATTATGAAGACGGTAAGTACGCCTGTAGATAGGGATGTCCGTGGCACTGTGCGCCGCGAGCGCGTCACTTCCTGCCCGCGTGTGTTTGGATGAGGGGGCGGCGCTGCGCGGCGCGGCCAAGGACGCTGGCGCAACGCGGGACGGCGAAGCGCGGCGCCCCGCCGGAAGCACGCAGGATAACGCACCGGCGCGCGTCGCCGAGTCGACGCGGCTTCTTCGCGGGAACGCTGGGTTTCCGTGTTCTCGACTTTTGGGCCGTTCCCGACGACCGTTTGCAAGAAGTGGAACTGGACCTCTGTAATCGATTTCTACCGACTTAGGTGGCTCAGTGCATCAATTGATGTCACCGCCGGGCTCTGGCCGGGAGGTCATAGGGTTCGAGTCCTGACGATGAAGGATTTTCGACACTAGCTCCCTAACTAGGTCGAGTTCAGCCGCTGTCTGGAGGAGAATTCTAGCGGTCGGCTGCTCTGATCGGTAGTTTTTCCGTGGTTTCTCCGATCAACGTCAGGCGAATGCCGGAGCAGTACCCTAACAAATGGGCCATGGACCGCGTGCGATCTTTCCTTCCCTTTCGTTGGCCTATCCTCACCCTTTGCATACACATACTTACATTAACATGCCCTACACTATCACACATGCCGGGATGCCAGTCAGGGCTGGGGAGGTGCACCGATGGTAGGAGATACCCGCAAGCTGAAGGGTTGGTCGGCGCCGAATCTCGCCACCCAAGGGGGAGGATCACTGCAACCGTTAGCAATAAAGCATGCACTACACTTACGGGAGTAACACTTTAGCAGTTGACGCGCCCCGAATTATCAATCAATCCAATATAATCGATTTCCAGAATCAATGTGAACACCTTTGTTTTTTCTGCAGACCATTTTTCGATGGTTTTTTTTCGAGTTCGTTCGCCTCATTTTTTGTTATTTATCACTGATTATTGTGCAATTTTTACTGTGATATTGTACCTACAAAACTGAAAAACCGTATTTGGTCTCCCCAAAATCACAAATGTAAATAGACGTTAAAAATCATTAACAGTCAAATCAATTTATATTTTTAAGGCCTTTGCAACAAACATGCGATACTATTTACTTGAAAGCAAGACCTAACGATGACGTTTGAAGGGCAGTGGCTGACCATCGAAAGAACATTTTCCTCTTATACTTTAAGAAATGAAGGCACAAAGATTTGAAAAGATAGATAACTTTTTCAGGAAATGTGTTCTTTCCATCAATGGCGTCCGCTTAAGAGGAGATAGGTCGGCAGGATGATATAGGGTGGCACGCCCAGTTAATAGGACAATGAGCCTATTTATAGCCTTTGCATCAGCTATTCGCAGTGAAAATCCTGCCATTGCTCATTGAACGCCTGTTGTGTTACTTCACGCTGCTGCTGGCTAATAACCCAGAAGAGGCGTCAGACCATATTTGGTTAAATGAATACCTTAATTCTAGATTCTGCGCATATGCGATACACGTGAAAACCGCTTAAATGCGGGCCACTGGAGTCAGCAACCAGCCTGGCTGAAATTCCTAAATATGTACTTGAAAACACGATTAGGTGCTTTCAGGGCTTGAATAAATACAAGAGATAATATTTTAATATTAGTCCAAAATAGGCCAAATGTTAGGCAAAATACATTTCTTGACTTAATATAAACACGCGGTAAATTCGGAAAAATATCTTAACTGTATTAATAAATTTCGTATCAAACACTTGACTACTCATTCCAGAGTAACATTTACGATAGTAATAGAAAATAAACTTTATTAGTAGTGAGCTATTACCAACGAAATAGTAGCAATTTTCTTTCATCTTTGTAAAGATAATAAAAACTCATTTCCATGAAATAGCGTCTGTAACCATGATCATAAAGTCCTGTTTCACAGCCCGGTGATTGACATCCGGCAATGGGCTAACATTTTCATTTTATCGTTCTAGGTTCATTAACAAAACAATAAAAAAGAAGACAAAGCTTATAGGAAAATACTCGTAATACATTAACTAGCTACAAGCTAGAGCGCTGCACTACTGCATAATCTTGGCTGACACCTCTCTTCGTTGAACTTCAAGCCGCTCCTGCTTGTAATGTAAAGGAAACATCAAATAAAATCGCTTTTATTAATTGGTACTCTTTGCGAAGAATTTTTTATGAACTAAAAATAATTGAAAGGAAAATTTGAAAGAATTAATAGAAAGTCCTTTTCTACAAGCGCAATCCTACGAATACTGAGACACTGAGAGCGACGCGTCGCGACGACCCGAAATTCAATCTTACCTTTGTTCGCGCACGTGGTACAAGCGAAATACACTAGATCTACACCCGTTGGCAACGGTTTTAAGGCTAAAAGGATATTCACTTCATTATGGTAACTGGTGAGCTGTTCTATGAACGACGATAAGTATACGACGTAATTCACCAATTTCAAGAAGTTAATAAATTATTACTATTTTTGCCTTACTGGAGCAAATTACGCTGAATTTGTGGAAATGTGCCGTAAGAGTAAACCATGGCAAAATATGCAAATATATGCACAATCAAAGGTGTCAGGAATGCTATAAATGGATTCGTATGGACATGGAAATGGAAGATTCGTATAGTAACAATTATGGGAAGGGAGAAATGCATTTGCATAAAAATCCGGACTGTACTTATGTCTAAGGAGTCTGGTTTCGTGCAGAGGATTCGCGTAGCGCTCTCAGCCGGGCGTCCTGCGTCTCGCACGGCACCGCCCAGTTGGCGACCGCCGCGCCGGCGGCGGCGGCAGCGCGGCAGAGCCGACCGGCTCGGCGTTTCCCGGACGACGCACCACGCCGGGCGCTCCCCTCGCCGTGACGCGTCGTGTGGCGCCCCGCCCTCCCCCCGTGCTGCAACCGGCGCGCCGCCTCTTCCCTTGACCCAGGCCGGCCGCCGCCCGCGGCGCCGGGCAGGGCAGGGCAGGAGGGCGCGCCCCACCTCCGCCTCCTCCGTCTCCCTCGCGCGCCGCGCGTGCAGGGCGCCGCCCCTCACTCGTTTATCGCTCCGCGCAGCCGGCGCGGCGCAGCGGGGCGGGAGGGACAGTTGCGCTGGCAGAGCAGGATTTGCAGTCGGAAGAGCAGATAGACATCGACGACAAGGATTTTCATTGATTGATGGATTCCATTGATTGATTGCCAACGTCGTTAGTCCCGTAAGTGTAGTGCAAATTTTTGGCGCGGAAGGTAGCGATGATTCTCCCCTCGCTGACTGGTGAGATCCGACGGCGACCTACTCGTCGGCCTTGCGGGTGGGTTGGCGGTTGTTAGTGATTCGAGAAGGCGTCAGCTACCGAGGTCATTAATCCTGTAAGTGTAGTGCATTTTTATCGGGAAGTCGCGGTGATATTCCCCCGCTGGATGGCGCGATCCGACGCCGACCTACCGTCGACTATCGGGGTTTCCGCAAACCAGGTGTCTCCCCCCAACAGGGCACCGCACCAGCCGGGACATGCTTTAAGCTTCCGAAACGAAAAGGAAGGAACGATCGCGCGTGGTCCGTGGCCCGTTTGTTAGCTTACTGCTTCGGCATTCTCCTGGTGCTGATCGGAGAAACCACGAGAACTACCAATCAAAGCATCTGGGCGCTAGAATTCTCCTCCACTCAGCGGTAGAATTTGCCCTAGCTATGTAGCTAGTGTTGTAATTCACGCGACCGTCAGGTCTCGAACCCTAGGACCCCTTCAACCCTGTCAGAGGCACTGCAGAGTTATCATCTGATGCCTGCGGTGAGGTTTTAAGTTTGTGGAAAGGTTGCCATGAGTTTGCAGTGAGGTCGGTACAAGTTTGCGGTGAGGTTGCCATGAGTTTGCGGCAGTTGAGGCGAACTCATTTTGATGATGGCTATTTGGGTTGTTTGTTGAGGTTGTCAGTGCAAGAGGTGGTGGCGGCATTGGTTAGGACAGATGGGGGTTGGTAGCAAAAAATTAATGTTCAACCAAAAGTCTTAGGTTCCTGCTTATGAATTCACTAGTTTGTAAAGAATACTTTAGCTTCAAAAGGCCACCATTTTTGAAGCAAAGTAACGAGAAGAAGATTCTAAAAAATGCATCTGAGGAAGCAATCGTACTTACAAAAATGTTATGGGAAGACGTGCACCTTTGAATTTTAAATATGCTTTCACTGAATGGGATTATCATCAAAAAGAATAACAGTCTTCATTTTTATTACAATGAAATATCTTGATTTAATTAAAGAGATCTTCCATTACTTGCTAGTAAACTTATCATTTAATTTTTTTCATGCAAAATGGTTCCCGTCCGTTTTGTATCCTGTATCGTAATTGACAAACACTGGATTTCATTGGCCTACAAGAAAAAATCCAAAACTGGTTCAAGCGAGAACTTGAAACCACCTTTTATTTCAACTCCTTGGGGTAATAACCAAAAGCTATTCTCCAAATGTTCGGAGCGACATACGCAACCACGATTTTAACGAAATGTAAAAACCTATTGAATAATTTACAAAACTGAATTCAGATTGGCTGTCAGTGATAGCTGTAAAGCGAAAATGGTAAGATAAGTAATCTATCTTAGGTGAACATGGTGAATATTGAACTTCCTGAGGTTCTATTTCATAAACTTGTATTATTAAACTCAAACTTTCCATTTCATTTTATGTGGCATATTAGGAAAACATATTTTTGCGTGCACATGCATTCGTTAAAACTAATCTAAAATTTTTTACCAATATTATTTCTTTATCTAGTACTTCGCGTCAGTGAAAAAACAATCGAAATGACGTTTACTGTAAGAGATAAAAATGAAGCGTGAGAACAAACAAAATATGACGAAGATACAACGGAATTATTGACGCAGTTCTCGGCGGGCATTCAACGTTTTTCACAAGTTCATCTCTCCATCTCAAAGTCTTCACCCTAGTAGATGTCAACACGTTTTCTTTCCAGTTCAAGGCGCCAGCATTCTAATCGACCCACATGGAATTTAGTGATGCAGATGTTGACTCGTAACATCATCTTTTTCCATGATCTCTCACTCCTTTTTCTTCCTCACACCTCGTTATTCAACAAAATCATCACCAACATCATCACGACAACCACTCCATGTAATTGCGAAATTGCGTCATTATCATGCGGTATGTAAATAGCTCATTACGTGATCAGGAGTCGAACCGAGTTCTGAAAGGTGAGCAGTCTGTCCAGTTCGCCGGTGGCCGCAGAAACTCCTACCTCAACTCCCCGAAACGAAAGCAGTAGAGCTACGCAGTTCCAGTCTCCTTTCAAGGCGTATCATTCGGCTTCAAGGCCCTGGGTGTTTGTAAACAAGTCTGAGGCCTTGGGATTTCGTTCGCCGCTCGACGAAAGTTGAAATCGCGATTGCAATCGGGCCCGACGATCGCCGGCCTTCGCTGGCGGCAACGACGGCAGAAACTGCCTAATTCTAGAAAATTTATAGCCAAGGCAGCCTCTTTCTCTCCGAAATTCTTTGTTTTCCTCGCGAAAGATATTTATGGAATAGATTAAACAATACAGATTAGACATTTCTCAACCCATCATTCCCTGACCAGAACCTAGAACTTACATGAATGCGATATCGTGTTTTCTCGAGGAAATGAAATGTTGGAAATTATAGCTTTCGGTAATGTTTTTACGAATTTTGGCGACTAAAGTGTGTAAAGCGATATCGGCTTATTTTCGCGATAGATGAGAGTGTCTCGCGAAATCGACTGAAATTTTCAAACAATTGGTATCTTCGTGTTTCTATGCGTAAATGAAAGGAGAGAGCATCTTGTACATTTTTGATTTGGTGACGCAAATATTGCACCAGAAGGAAGTTTCTTATTTCTTTTTCATTTCCTGCGTTCCGAAAACCAAACTCGTATTCAAAAGACTATTCTTCGCAATAATAAACGGTTATTTTTCTTCCTTTATATATCTATATCTAACTTTAAAAAAATAAAAAAATATAATTAAAAATGAATATACTGATATTTCTTAGAGCCGATGTTAAAAAAGCGAAATTAATGCGAAAACATCGATTCTTTGCGAAGAAATTTACCTGTAGGCATTCTTATTTTAATCTTTAAATAATCTCTAGAAATTGTAACATTGAAATGAATTAATAAACCATTATTTAACATTTATTCAAATTGATGGAGATTTTATTCGAAATTTATACTACATACTGGATTCTAGAAAACGTATAGCCGATTCCATTAATTCGCATGCAACATACACATACCATATTGCCAATCACAATTCCAAAGAAACAAAACCTCATTTATGCAGTGTCGACTACTTCGAAGTCGCAAACTGATCAATAATATCTACGAAATGAGAAAACAGTGGAAACTATGTGACAGACGATGAAATGTAGGGTTAAGACATGATGGAAACCGCGATGAGTTAAAATGTTAGCAATGAGGAATAATATATCCCCAAAACAAGTAACAGATCATTAAAATTGTCATTTTCCAGTTAAATGAAAAATTAATACAGAAAAATTGTATATTTATACTAGTAAACTTTTTTTAAAAATTTAGTTAATAAACAGCTGGATTATAGAGTGAAACACTTACGCTTTTGCATAGAATTAATAGCCTTTGCCCCAGTTAATACCGTTCTCCTGCAAAATGATCGTTCTTCAAATGTGCCAGATTTCTTGTACATGGCCGATACAAGGGTCGCGACGACAGCTGAAAGATCAGTGGCGAGACGTACGACCTCCAGACAAAGTCGACGTGGAAGGACCAGGGCAGGGCAGGGGCAGGGTGGGAGCGCAGGGGGCGTGTCCGCGTGAGGCGGGAAGAGGGCGGGAGTGGTGGTCGGGATGGAAACGGAGGGGGCATGGCTGAGTAAGGAAGGGAGAGATGGAGGAGTGGGCGGGGTGCAAGCGAAGGGGGCGTGGCCGCATGTCGATGAGTGAGGGAGAGAGGGAGTGGTACGCGGGGTGGGAGCGGAGGGGGCGTGGCAGAGGGAGTGGTGGGCGGGGAGGTGTGTCGCCGGACGTCGCACCGCGCAACCAGAACACTCTACACATCGTGAACACGAAGGCAAACCACATCGCCGGCATTCCTCAGGAGAATTCGGACCTCGCATGCCCCTCCATGTCGCAGAAGCGACCTCGCCGCTACAGTCGCGACTTCGCCACCACAGTCGCGGCCTCGCCGCCCCATTCACCGCTAATTCCATCACCTCCTTTTGCGTCCACAGCGTTCCCAAAATCGCCAATTATATCTCCATCTCACGCACCATCACCTATTCATTTGCCTGTGCGACGCATTTGCTTTCATCCTCGCCATCTTGACTGCTACTTATCTCACCAGAACGTCTCCACTACTTCATTACCGCCTAGACATACGTCATGCTCTTGGTCATCGATTCGTCAGAAGTCTTAGGTTTAAGCATCGCCTCCATACTTCACATACGTTCCACGCCACCGCAGCCAACAAAACGCCCCAACCCCCACTCCCGCCTACACCTAAATCTTCCGTTGGCTGACTGATAAGAGGTTTCGAGTGCGTCAATTGCTAAGGTCATTAGTTCTGTACGTGTAGAGATTTTATTCCCTGGAGAGGTAGCGGTGACCTTCCCCGGCTGTTTGGTGAGATTATTACCCACCCGCCGGCCAGCGGAGCTTTCCCTAACCATGTATCTCTCACCAGTGGGGCAACGCCCCAAGTGGGACCGCTCACCTAGTAAGTGTGGGCAGCGTAGTGCATGTAAGTGCAGGTGTGTGTAAGTAAAGGGTAAGGATAAGACAAGGAAGAGAATGGAAAGATCGCGTGTGGTCCGTGGACCATTTGTTGCGGAACAGCTCCAACATTATCCTGGTATTGATAGGTAAAATCGCGGAAAACGACCGATCAGAGCAGCCAGCTGATAGAATTCTCATTCAGACAGTGGTTGAATTCGACCTAGCTCTCTAGCCAGTGTCGAAAATCCTATCACGATCGACATTCACATCCTAGGGCACAGCCAGAGGCAATGCAGTTACTTCACCTGTTCCCCCGAACCACTTCTCCCGGCATCTTCACTTGACATCCCCTTAACATCAGCAGTGCCTTCCTCAAAGTCTTTGTCTCCGCTCCCCCCCCGTTGCCCACAGCTACAAGCACCTTCCATACAACAGCACAACTACGATACGCCTTGGCCTTTTCACCCACGCCTCCGCGATCGCCGCCCATCCACCGACTCCACCCACATCCGCGCCCCTCACAGCCACTGCCAACGCGAGGCGGCGGCGGCGGGGGGCGTCGCGAGCGCCGCGCGGGCGGGCGGGCGCAATGTTGCCCACAGCTACAAGCACCTTCCATACAACAGCACAACTACGATACGCCTTGGCCTTTTCCGCGCAGGTGAATTCGACCAAACGCGGCGCCGCGCGCGTCGCGGGACCCAGGATCGAAGCGGGAGCATTGACCGCGCCCGTGCGCTGCCCCGCCCGCGCCCCGCCCCGCCCGCCGAGGTGTTGCGCAGCGCGTCCTCCACCCGCGCTGCTTTACGGCGCGCTCGTTATCGACCGCGCACCGCCGCGGCCCCACCCACCCGCGCGCGCGCCGCCGTCGACCCGCGCACCGCCGCGCCGCGCCGTCTCGTTCGGCACCTTGCTGCGCTGCGGGCCCTCTCCTAGCGGGTCAATGCAAACACACACCACACTCCCTGGCCGTAGTAATGTCACTACTCCACACTTTCATTAATATTTCACCTATCTGCGTATGCCGGTTATCCAGTTTGGAAAGATATCTACATCCGACTGGGTAGACCTTCGTACTTTATTAGGGGGGATCACAAGCACAAAATTCAGTTTAGGTCACAGAAAACAGGTGTTGGATAATTTTTCTTTACAAATAGAACAATCACGGACTGCAATAAGTTACCTGCGACAGACTTGGAACCCTTTCCTCTAGGTGTTCAAAGATTTAAAAATAAATTAACTAATGGTATTAGTAAACTTTATTAATTTAGTAAGTTACGCTTATTATAATAATTATTTGATTATTATTATTATTGTTATTTTATTACTATTATGGTATTTTATTGCTATTGTGGTAATTACTACACATGGGTTGCTTTATTAAATATATAATTATATTCAAAGTAGTACTGTATTGAAGTGTGGTGACGATTTGTGCAGTGTAGTGCAGTGTAGAAGTAGAAAGAGAAGTGAATTGCAAATGTGGTGAAGGGAATTGTAATTAAAAAGTCGTGTAGTCTTGTATTTAATAGTTTAAAATAACTGTACAAGTCGGCCATAAAATGTAGCTAATGTTATTATTGTTAGGATATTATTATTACTGTTGTTATTGTTATTATTACTGTTATTGTTATTATTATGATGTCTGAAAATAATTTGAAGTTACATTGTGATAATATTCCTAATGGTAATGTGTAAATTGTAGTGTTCTGCCACCAGTTTGTATAAACCTACCTGCAAAAATAATAAATATCTATCTGTAATTTCCTGGTAACGTTTGCTACTGACGTCTTAGAAGCGAATCTCTTCAGAAACTTCTATTAATGCCTTAATTTCCCCATTTTCCCTTGGAGGCAGGTTCTTTGGACTCCTCTCGAAATAAACAACGAAAGGTACAAAAGTAATACAAACAGTTATTAAAATGCAACTGTGTGAAACAAAAACTATAAAATTAAGAAAATGTGAGAGAAAACAATAAATGATGGAGAAAAGTACAGAAATAACACGCGCATATTGCAATTTTACAAGAAAATTATACCGACTTTCACTCATAAAACTAATCGGGTCTCCCACACGACCAGTGTTGCTGCAGAAAAAAAATGTTGACACATATTCACGAAAGATATGCCACTATTGAAAAACATCAGTTGAGATACAATTTTTACCTTAAAAGGACGGGGTAAAAGCAAAAAACAACAAAAATTTGCCGGTGGTCACAATAGTAATATGGCCAGTGACTGTAAGCACTATGTGGTTATTAGTGACCTCATTACAATTTTTCATCAATCTTCCTTTAACGATGACCACGGATTTTCCGCATATCATTTACAGAAGTAATTTCTGAAATACCAACAAAAATAGCAATATTTTTTTTAAATGTTTCTACTGATTCGCATTGCATTCACACTAACGCACACGCTACAAATTAGTACACTTCCAGAATCGAGAGTTCTAATTAAAGAAAATTTTTAAAATGTATAATTATTAAGATGATTATTAACGAAGATGCATCGTTTACAAATAAACCTTGCTTTGAGAAGAGCCTGAATATGTGTTTGGCGGCATCATATCGGGTTCTTAGCATTACTACAGTTCTGAAATTTTTAAGTAAAGTAATGAAAAAGGAAACACACGTATTTTCCATTTTGTTTAAATATTAGAATTATAGTAATTATAATGGCATGAAAATTAAATTATATGATATTGCAATTATAGCACACATTTGCGAATTTTTCTGATCTTCAAGGTTTTACGGAAATTTTACTATGTTTAAGCCTACGTTACACATAGTGTAAGGTGCGGGGACAAACGTTCATGGCGGAGCCTTAACATGAAATACAACTCAACGCTTTTTCTCCAAAATTATGACATGGAAGACGAGGCATTTTATCGTGTCATTTCATAAGTTCATCAAGATTATTAATAATTTCACATTTTTGAAATAATACAAACTTCTTCATCCTAGATTCTTCGTCGCCAATTTCATCTTAGAGATACGCCACTAAAATTTCGAGAATAATCAATATGACGCATAGTGAGACTGAATAAGTGAAAGAAGTGTACACTTATTTCGTAATATATTGAGTAATTTAAAGCACTGTATATTGAATAAATTTAAATTACTAATTATCTGATAAGATGTTTCATTATGAATATTTAAATTCATTTTTATAATACATAATGAAATGTAGTATTTTCCCCACTGTCATGCACCGTGAGGTAGATGACCCGATGCCATCGATAGTGGGCTTCTCATGCAGACCACGATTTGCCGAACAGAAGCCGTTTGATGACACAGACGAGGGCGCGACCCAGAAAGTGCTCGCCAGAAGCACAGAGAGGGCTGTCGCACACAGGAGGCGAGTGCGAGCGAAGACTTCAAGGGGCAAGGAGATGGTTGGGGGAACGCCAGAACAAGGGAAGGGAAGGGGAAGGGAAGCGAAGGGAAGAAAAAAGGGAAGGGAGGATTAGTAGTGAAGGGGAGAGGAGGGAGAAGAACAGAAAGACGACGTGTCGTCTTTCACGTCGCGACGTGAAGACAAAGGGGCATATGAGCCGGTGCGGTGGTGTGCTGACCAAAAGTCAGAGATTAAGATTGATTGATTGATTGATTTTTTCGTGTTTCCGGGCGCGTCAACTGCTCTGCTCATTAGTCCCGTTAGTGTCGTGCATGTTTTTTCTCGGGAGATGGCGGTGATCTTCCCCCGCTGGATGGCGAGATCCGGCGCCGACCTACCGTCGGCTAGTGGGGTTTCCCCCTAACTAGAACTCTCCCACCAGCGGGGTACCGCCCCAGCCGGGACATGCTCTAAGCTCCCGACCGGTCTCCCGGAATATGTGGTAGCATAGTGCATGCATATGTGTAAGTGTGTGTGTAAGGGGAGAGGATAGGACAGGGAAGAGGAAGGACAGATCGCGCGCGGTCCGTGGCCCGTTTTGGTAGGGTACTGCTCCGAGATTAAGAGGTTGCGAATAGAGATGGATAAGAGGACAAGAGAGTGAGGAAGCAGACGGTAAGGGGGAAGGAAGGGAAAAGCGCACCCGTGAGCCATATTCTTGTGACTTGGAAAAAAGAATGCATCTGTCGCGTCTATGTGTTGTTCTGAACTTTCGCAAACTGCGAAGTCATAAAATGGGCATTTCTTCCAGCAAACTAGAATACGTAATTTTCGCATTTCCCCATGGACCCTACTATAAAAGGCAGCAAAGCGGGAAAGGACAGAATGACGAAGAAAAATATGTAGAGAAAGACGATAAAACTAAGTGTAAGTCCTGAAATATGAGGAAGAGGAAAATGGCGAACAGAAAGAGGAAATGAAGTTTTTTTTTAAATTTATTATCTTCCTGTTCAATATTCATGCATGTTTTTCAGGTTTGTGAACAGAAACATACATAACGTTTGGTTTATTTTCTAACTGCGGGTGCCCTGAATAGATGCGTTAGATCTATTTGGTTTACTTTTAAAATTTTAATTGTTTTACAAAGTAATTGAAGCTACAGAGAATGATCGTTGACATGATTATTCGATGGAGGATTTATCATTTGGGGCCGATATTCTGCTATTTTATGGTGGTCTGAATCTGTCTTTAGAGAAGCGTGAGTTTATACGTAAGTTCGGTTCTGCTGTACGTCCAAGTTTGAATATGGTGGCGCTGAGAGATGTGGGGAGGGATGAAATGAAGTCTTCCGACAATTTGGTAATGTGTTCTTTTATTGTAGGAATTTGCAGTTCATGGTGGATTTGCTTGTTCGAAGTGAACCATGAGGCTTTAATAATAATTCTTAGTGCTTTATTTTGTATAGTTTGCAATATGTTTATGGTAGATTTTGCTGCATTTTCTCATATTGGGCATGCGTACGTCATTGTCGGTCTAATTATAGATTTGTAAATTAGCATTCCGGTCTCTATTTGAAGGGAAGATTGTTTGTTAATTAGAGCGTAAAGTCGGGATATTTTTGCTTGTGATTTTGTTTTGAAATGAAGGTGAAAGACGCGAGGAAACGTGGAAGAGACAGAAGAAAACGAGGGAAAGACAGACAAGGAAAAGAGGACGAGAAGAAACAAGAGAAATAAGATGAAAACGCAGAAAAGAAAGACGAGGAAAATGAAGAAGAGAAAGACAAGGAAAACGAAGAAGAGAAATGCGAGGAAAGCGAAGAAGAGAAATGCGAGGAACACGAAGAAGGAAAGGCGAAGAAAACGAAGAGAACGACCAGGAAAAAACAAGAAGAGAAAGAGCAGGAAAACGAAGAAGGAAGAAACGAAGTGATGAAAAAGATGCATCTGTTTCACCATAAATTCAGCCGAAACAAACCAACGCCGTCCTGCATTAACGAATTCTCCACGTGTCACGTACAACTCACACAATGTGCCTCTTGGCCGCATCGCATCGCGCCGCGCCGCGCCGCGCCGCTCCGAGCCATTCGCGTAATCCGAGAGCACCGTCCGACGCGGCGCGGCGCCTTCACCGAGAGGGAAAGTTCCTAGGCGTTCGCGGCGCAGCTGGCGTCCTTGGAAGGCACCGCGCCGCGACGCCACCACGCCTGGCACTTGCACTACAGCGGCAAAGGGCAAACCCCGCCACGCGCGCCGCAAAGAATGGAATAATAATAATAATAATAATAATAATAATAATAATAGTAATCATGATAATGATGATGATAATAATAATTATTATGATAATGATGGTAATAATAGTGATGATGATAATAATAATAATGATAATAATAATAATTATAACGAACTTGAACAAATCAAAAAAGAAGAGAGAAATATCATTTGGAAAATTCTGGGAGCAAGACATACCCAAGACGGTTACAGGCTGCAAACAATTAAAACAACAGAACAGTTTTCAAACATCGAAATTGATATTAGGAAAAGGCGAATGAAATTCTTTGGTCATCTCAATAGACTACCGGAAAATCGACTGACAAAAAGGATACTAAATTATATAACGTCACTTAAAAATTCCACACCTTGGCTAGATGAAATTCAAAAGGGCCTCAAAAACGCAAACATAAGACCAGCAGACATTTTAGAAAGAGACATCTTCAGATACGATGTAGACAATTGGGAAGTTATGTCAGAGCAACCTAAACAAAAACAGTACAGACCAAAATGGTCAGAAGAACGTAAACGAGCCTTCTCGGAAAGAATGAAAGCCTATTGGATCAACAAGAACTCAAAGAAAAATTGATCGAGTTACTTGCTTAACGTCTTCCGTTTCTGGGGAGAATTCGCCAATAATAATAACGATAATAATAATAATAATTTTAATTATGCGTTACTGCTTGTTATTGCCTTCGATATACTTTGCATATCGTATCTGAATCGAGGGGATCGTGATTACGAGGGAAATATGAAAACAATAGAAAGGTGCTACATGTCTTATGGAGGGAATTACGAGACGTAATTATGAAAGGGAATTGAGAAATGTGAAAAGACAAACCGAATCACGTTAACAACTATTTAATTAGTAAATAAATCAATCCCAATCATTAAAATTACGAAAAAAGTAAAATCATGTCTCTACCACGGGTTTTAACTGGTTCTAATGATCTCGGATGACAAAAAGCCCTCGGGCTTTTTGCCCTCGGGCTTTTTGCCGCCACTCGATTATACCGGTATTGGGGCATAGAAAACTATTTTTCAATTAAGAAAATAAATATCAGAGGTTTTCAATGTCTTTACATATTATACAGTCTACACATGTCAAAGTTTAATATGGTAGGCCTACCCCCTCCCTTCTGATGAAATGAATGAACATGACGGTTTGTAAGAGTCATGTAGCAAGACCTCCCTATAAATCTTTGAGGACAAGACTGGAAAGTTAACTATGAGTCGTACAGATAGTGAACTCAAGTAGTTAGCAGGCAGAACCCTTAAATAATATCAGAGGATGTGTGACATAATTTTAAAAAATAATTTTACAATTTAAAAATAAACATTTCGTAACTATCACTTTGAAAAAGTTACCATTAATTTTCGGTGACAGAGCCTCCTCTAAGGGTGAATTTATCTGTGATCAAATAGTTGAATCGTAGGAAGTTGTTTATTTACAAAAATGACGGTAAATTTCTACGCAAATATGCTAAAGAAAATATATTTTTCCCACATTCTAAAGAAAGCCCCAAACAGTACTGATGTCTCCGAAATCTGGAACTACTTGTTAAAACACTTTCGACTTTTTAATACAAAATGAAGATAAATAAAGATATTGAGATAGTATTTTAAACGACAGACAGTGAAAACGATTACTATGGTGAATACTACAATTTAAACGAGTAACAGCGAGTACAAAACGAATATAAACGCGTGTTTATGATCAAGAATATCAAAAATAAGGTCTATGATTTTTCAATTCTGAAAGGAATACTTTAAAATTTAGAAACAATTAAGAAATGTGAAAGAAAACACTCTCCTTTTATTTAGACAATTGATTTTTTCTTCAAACCTTCATTTGAAAATTGTTCACGTACAACATTATCAGTTTCGTTCACACAATTCTTCTGCTTACCCTTGGGGTTTGGTACACGTACGACCCAGAAATAAACATTCCCCACCCCTTTTCCTTGGGAGGTTGTAGCAGCGACACCCTCAAAACTACAAAGAAATATTTTGCGATCGATGATCAGCTACGTTATTCGAAATTAGAGAGTTTTAGAAATCCTGTTTTATCTCATTTGGGAGACGCATGAGCGAAACCCTCAAAATATTCTGATACTCTAGTCATAGAAATTAAAAAAAAAAAAAAAAAAACAACAACAACAACAACAACAACAACAGAATGCCACTTGACCGATTCAAGGGCAACGTACGTTTTCTCGCAAATGTTATAAGAAACAGAATAAAATCTATCTTGCTGTTCAATTCATCGTTGACAATTTTTGAATGCCTATACAGAGAGAATTCCATCTTGTGGAAATTACGTAATGCGAAGATTATGCATCTCTCGGTACCTGTTAATTTTGGGAAGCATTTTGGAGATCTTGCTTCCCTACTGAAAGCGAGTCCTTGTATTCTCCAGTATTCTACGTATGAAGAAAGTTGCGTAATGCTGCAGGAAAATCTGCCGATATACTTACAGACAACAACGTTTTATGTATCCCTGATAACAGATCTATGTCACATTATGATGCAAACGTAGCTCTTTTGGAGCTAATTCTTTTTTGCATCTCTTTTAAATTGTCCCTATTTCATTTACCGTGAAAACAACTCAGCTGTTCAAAAAATTTGGCACTTATTGAAGAATAGATTTCATTACAAAAAATCTCCATCTGCAATAGCGCAATCAAACTGTTTTTAGAAGAGACAGTCTTTAGATATACTCGTGTCCAGTCCACTTAAATACTTTCTTATTAAGAACTTTCATTTAGATTTAATTTTAAAATTAATTTTTGTATATAGATTTATATTCATTTACAATGGATCTAATTGAATCATTGAATGACTTTCATTACTAAAGATAATAAGTGAAACATGTTTGTCACTGACTGGGGGGGGGGCAGAGAGGAATTGAAATCAATGCGTCTCCCTCCCCCACCCAAGAGCGCTATTGTATTTTTAAAATCTAGTTAAGAGTGACCCCCCTCCAAAAAAACACTTTTGTAGTGTTCGAAAATTCAGAGGTTTTACTAAAAAGCCTATCTGCATAATTTTTATGCGTATTTTGATCTTTGCTAGGGAAATGATTAAAGACAAGTTTCGGACATTTTTGAGGAAAATTCGAAAATCGTTCTAGGGGGCTTCAAGTACCCCAGGCACGCTTTGTGTGTGTGTGTGTGTGTGTGTGTGTGTGTGTGTGTGTGTGTGTGTGTGTGTGTGTGTGTGTGTGTGCCGTCTCTTCTCTATCCTCCATCGTTTACCTGTTTTTCTCTATCATATTCTTTCCGGAACATAAAATAAATTTATTTCTAATTTCCTGTAGTTGCGCCAATTATTCTCAAGATGGGTCGGCAAGGGAAACAATAGAGAGTAGAGGGTGGTTGGGAGGTGGGGGCGAAAATCGCCTCCCCCGCGCGGCGTCGCCTGTTCGCCGTCGCTCCGCCGCCTCCGCCGCCACCTACCGCCCAGCGCAAAGGTCAACGGATGCCCGCCGGGGTCAAGGCCACTCCCGAGCGGCGGCGCCAACGGTGAACCGAAGCGCGCACGGAAACTGCCTACTTCGGCCCCACGCGCGAGGACGCCGAGTAACGAGGGTTACCAAATGCCATTGTGGAAAAGGAGAACACTACATGCTCTTTCAATGCTTTAATATAATAATTTGTTTTTCTTAAAGACAAAATGCAGTGCTTACTCGTGAAAAAAAAATTCTTGAGTCATTGTCATCACTTTCACAATCACACGATTAGTCTACTTCATTATCATATGTCTTTTCCACTTTTATACACTAGAAGTATTGGGTGGATGACGAAATCTTCCTTAACAATTAGAACTTCGCTCTCATTTGCTTTGAACCTTGCAACAAATGCTTTGAACTTTTTAAAGTGTTTTATTAAATAAGGCATCCGGCTCGAAATATAAACACCCCACAGTAATATTAACCGCACTTCCACGGGCCAGCAGAATAATATTAACACAGAGCGCAGAATATATAGCCAGAACCAGCATTCAATACCACAGAATAACTGTAGTATTGTATGCTGGTGCTATACTGTGACAATACGTTGAACAGTATGTTGTGCCAGCTGATGGAGATACTGTCGCATTTCATGGAGCAAGTGACAGAAATGTAGATAAAGTTTATTTATGAATTTTGGTGGTTGATAGAAGAAAAAGTTCAAGTCAAAGGTCATTTATTTATTCAATAATGAAATGCTATGATGTCGGGGTCTCGAAAAAGTTGAAAAAACGCAGTATCCTTCGAAAATCATTCGTCTAGATTGCAATTAAAAGTAATACCCCCCTTTTCATTTAAAAAAAAGGACATTGCGCCTTTTCTTGTAAAATCCACCCGGACAGTTGTTCACACGTAAAAAGGAGGGCATGTCCGGGCAAAAGAGGACGTATGCTATCTCTACGTGTAACGCATAGCAACTCTACAGATTCATTGTTTTCTGCAATGTTCCCCCTTCCGTGTTCTGATGTCCTGGATGTTGGCATTTTTTGTCGCATTTTAAGTACTAGATCCTACAGTGATCCCTGTAATTACCATTGGTTTTTGAACATTGGCGGTAACAGTAGAGGAACCCTCATGCTGTATAAGTACACACATACAAACATCTATATCCATTCCCGGGGCGGGATTGGAACTCGCCACATTTCAGGCACAAGGCAGCGACGGTCCTTCAGACTTAGCGACTCGGATATCCAGGCTAGCCAATTTTCGTTATTGGAGTTCTTCTAAAACAAAATGGCCTTTGCGCAATCTGGATTCACGACTTTCTCCATAATTAAAAAAAAGAGAAAGCTAAAACTCCGGTTATTGCCTAACCGTACCTTAACAACTTATTTTTGAAACAAATTAATCTTGCTTGAGATTTAGAACTTGCATTGAAGAATGTTTATGGTACCAAAGATCAAAATTAATTATATTATTCTATTTCTGTGTATTTTCACGAAAAATAGGATTGTATGTCACATTTTCGCACAAAGACTTGACGCAACATTACACCAACCCAATCAGTTTTCAGACACAGAAATTATCTCGAAGGTTTTATGCATCATTCACCACTAGATTCACTTCTAAAAATAATGAACCAAAAAAACTATTGTGTCACATAATGACCAAATGCACATTTCTTTACCAAGATCTTTCAGCAAGTTGCTTCCAACTTTTATTTACTGTATTTTTTTCTAGTCTTATCAATTTATTTTCTTACAATTACCACTTTCCAAGCTCTCTACACTTTCAGATGTTAATGATTAAACGCAAAGGTTTCTGGAGAATACGTTGAGTGCAACGTGTTGAAACGTGAGTTATCCATACAAAGCTAAGAATATGCTAATCAGAAGACTGATATATGGTCAATCAACAAAAAGACTGTTTGCACACAGTGGGGGAAGCTAATTCACTTAAGTGTTTGAAACATTATTCTTTACTTTTCGCGGAGTAATACACGTACATCAAGAACAAAAGAAATCAACTACCTAGCACAAAGTAGGGGGAGTACAAAACGTGCATTGTGGAAAACACGCGCAAGACATACAAAACTGACATGAAAACACGTAAAACTATTTCAAAGTAGCGATTTTTTAACAAATTCGAAATATATTGCAAGCTATGAGTGTATATACGTTGTCGATTGTGACCGAAGTTTGATTGATGATTTCGGGCCTATCAAATGCTATGGTCATTAATCCCGTAAGTGTAGTGCATTTTTTGCTCGGGAGGTGGGGGTGATAATCTCCCGCTGGATGGAGAGATCAGCGCCGATCTACCATCGGCAAGCGGGTTTTCCCCAACCAGGTATCTCCCACCAGCAGTGCACCGCCCCAGCCGGGACAAGTTCTCAGTTCTCAACCGGTCTCCTGACATGTGTGGTAGTGTAGTGCGTGTCAGTGTAAGTGTGAGTGTGAGTGTGTGTGTGTGTGTGTGTGTGTGTGTGTGAGAGAGAGAGAGAGAGAGAGAGAAAGAGAGAGAGAGAGAGAGAGAGAGAGAGAGAAAGGGACGAGGGTAGAAAAAGAAAGAGGAATGAAAAATCGCACGCGGTCCGTGGCCCGTTTGTTACGGTACTGCCCGGCTTCGCCTGGTATTGATCAGAGAAACCACGGAAAACTACCAATCAGAGCAGCCGGCCGTTAGAATTCCCTTTCAAGTAGCGACAGATCTCGACCTCGCCATCTAGCTAGTGTCGAAAGTCTTTCCACCGTCGGGACACGAACCTAGGACAGAGGCACTGCCGTGCCATCAGTTTGTCCAAAGTAGAGCGCAGCGGTGCAGGGAGCCAGTGCGAGGGCTGCTGTCGCCTTGTTTGGCGAGGTCGGAGCGCGCCTACAAGCAGTCGAGCGCGTGGGTGGCGAAGCGGCCGATCATTTACAGTTCCCTCTCCCCTCTCCCCTCCCCTCATCTAGGCTCCTCTTTCGTCTTCTCTACCGGTCGGCCTCCGCGACCCCCGTTCTGTCCCCTAATTTTCACGTGCTCCAAATTCTGTTAATTCCGAATTTTGCGGCTCTCCTCTGGCAGTCTGTGCTCCTCCGTCTTTTGGAGAGAGCAGAGCTGTGCGCAGCCTAAAACAAGAAGAGAGGCAACCTATATGTTTGGGGCCACATTTACATTGACTGTCTTCATATTTACTCATGACATATTATACAAGTAAAAAAATAAAATATTCTACAAAGACAATTAAAATTTTAACGATTATTGCTAATAATATGCCTCTGGGGTGGCTCATGGGCAACGTACTAGCTTCCCGTGCTGGGGTCCCCGGGTTTGATTCCCGGTCGAGGCAAAAATAGTTGTAGCTTTCCTTTAAAATCGTCCCAGTTTCTGTAGCTGTGTGACGAAGAAAAGCTCAAGGAGGCGGATCTTGCTAGTTACGGTGAAGAGAATGCGTCATGTTCGCCTCATGTCGCTCTTAGCCACAAGCATGGGAATTTAACTAGGCCCAGGCAAGGGGGACACCGGTAGCTGGCCAGCGAAGTCGGACTACCCACCCAAAACGCCAAATACATACAGACTATTAATAATTAATGTACAAATGGTTTCATGTTGAATTATTTATATGGCCTAAAGGTCGTATAACACATTCTCTAATTTACTGTATTTGACAAATTAAATTTTAATGAAAACTATAGTAATTAATTATTCAATCTTATAATTTTTTAATTTTTTTACTTACGTATAAAATAACAGAGCTCGCTAATAACTACCGCTATTTCTACAGCGACCTAAATTAAATACAATGTTAAAAATCCTTAATTGTAAGGTCAAACAGAGGACAAACAAAATTAAAAATGCATACGCAAATAAAATGTTTTATCACGTAAGGGGGACCTCTTCGAACATGTTAAAACGGGACCGCTGCCTCCCTGGCCTCCCCCCTACCGCACTCCTACGGGAGCGAGATGAGACAATGGGCTGCAGGAAAAGTTTCGTTCGACACCCTGATGGGCTGTAGAAAACATATGTGAGTGCGCAGTTGACACTTGTGTTTGAGGAGCATTCGCTCCTACTTAGCGAGGCTTGTAGGTGGGATGGTTAGAGGAGTTGAACGAGTGAGGTCAATGTTCTCAGTGTCACAGGAGACAACTGACACTGCCGTACAACTTCGCACCATTCCTTTTCACTATCCTCCCACAACTCCATCTTTGCTATTCAGCAACGTGCGGGAAATCACATGGCATCACAGAAACGAAGCACTCGGAACTCATGCTGTACTTTACAGACGAGCCATAGCGTCGTATTATTTCATTCACTACATAATGTTTTACTTACTCTGACTTTAGACAATCAAGTTTAATAAATTTCACGACATTGAGATAAGTATTAAAATAAGAGTTATTACATCACGAGTGTTGTAATATTCCCTGGTCCACTAATAACAGTAATCAGTGTTTTTTTAATTTATTTCTTCTTTTCAACAAAAATTTATTTCTTCTTTTTGACTTTCAAGGAATTTAATAATAATATTGAGTGACTTTGATGTATATGCCATTAATAACAACCTTAATAAGTGCAACCTTAAATTGATTGTTAATTTATTTTAATTTATTTTAGAATGGAAAGACAAAAGGAAATTATCAAGTAGAGGAGCGGAAGTGTTATGGTTTAAGGGGGTTTCAATTTATCTTTCGAAAATCTTGATTTTATACGTGGATAGACGGCATTTTTTTTCAGTATGTTACTTTGGAAATATGGGGGTTGTTGTCAAAACAATTTTGATAATTTGTATTTACTTTCTAGATTTGGAATTAATAATCCTATTAATTATTTTCGTCTTCAGTATGTTAGGCGAGGATGGGATTTATACACAATTTCCAAAGCATTAGTGAAATTTACTAATGCTATTTCACGAATAAAAATTAATAATTAACATTGTTTTATTCAAATATTTTTACATCGAACAGAAATATATACATAAGGGCAATTACAAATAACAAAATAAACATAAGACAAAATAAGAGCGAAATTACTTGAAAACACAGTTATTGAATACACAATCTTTAAAGTTTAAATTCGAAGGAAACGTGTTTTTTTTTCGCTTATTTTTAAGGAAGATGTTGAATTTGAACCGCAACTATGTCTTAATTTATTAATAATTGAAGAATGGTGCTCCTCATTCATTTGGAGATATGTCTTGAGTGACGATTACATAACCTCTATCTGCAGACAAAACAAGGCGCAAAATTTATCACCTCCTACGCGATGATAATCAATAACTGATAAAAATGCATGGTAAAATCGTCTCTAATTGGCTGGTAGAGTCCCAGTTCTTGCACGCTATTGGCTGAAATTTCATGAGTGGAATAGTCAACGAAATGCAATAATGAGGATATAATAAGAGTATATACATACGATAAGGATTTTTGTTAATATTCTCTAAGTTGCGAGACACTGCATTCTGAAGCAAGAGATAGCCGTCTGCCTTCCTATCGTTGGCGAAATGCTACGATCCATCTAGCAAATATTTCACAAATACTATTTTTAGAAAGAATACCCAGAAAATAAATAAAATGAATGCAAAATAGATTTTCCCACACATTATCTGATAATTTTTCCGAGTAGTATTTGAGGTAAAACACAGTAAAATCAATAACAAGAATGAAAGATGAAAGCAAGAATATAAAGTTACTGTAGTACACTACTTTTTTTTTTTAATTTGTTGCGTCGTTGTTGACACAACGCTTAATCCTTGTTGGGCGTTGAGCGATTTTTCTGGAGTAATCCTCCGTTACTGAGCATACTATACTGAATAATTACTATGCCAAGTCTCGTCATGTCGCAGTCAGTCAGTCAGTGCCTTTTATCCCTTCGGCCAGGGGCTCGACGCCGTTAGATCCCGGGGTTCCTGGCCGGTCACCCAACCAGTAACCCGCGAGTCTCGAATTCGCTTAACCTTCGTGACTTCACGGAGCGTAGTAAGCGAATTCGGCTAGCGCCACCGGCTTAAACTTACTTTAAAGTTACTTACTTACTACAAAGTTCTGGTAGGAATAATATTTTGTCAGCAGTGCTCTCGATCCATAGTGTGTAATATTAATCGTCTCGCAACATATTTTTACTATTTACAAATAAATACGAGTCAAATCAGTTTGATAAAATGTGACCTGATCCCAGAGATCTCCGACTTAGCTTTTACGAGATCCTAGAGGTCATGACTATCTAAAGATGCGAGGCCATTAGCAGCTGAATACTCTCTGTGATGCAATTCGACAGCAGTACTCCATTCCGAGAATATGAACTCTTCGATAGGTTTCTACTGGGTTCCAATAAAGTCATGAGAAAACTTCACACTGTTTAGTATTATGAAACTAGAAAAACAGCACGTACTTTCTCACATTATTAACGGTTATGAAACATAACACAGCAATTTCTGCTCATATAATCACATCCTCGCCATCTCTTGTAAAACTTTTCTCCGATAGCTCTTTAGGTGTGAAAACCAATTCTTTAAAAGTTAAATCAACACAATTTCGATCATCCAAACCCGCGTTCCCTACTGCGAGAACATAATCACCGAAAGTGAAGTAATTCTACGAATTTCTGCGAACTGCTGACTCGCGGCGTTGCCATTGTCGTACTGCGATCTGATATCTCATGAAAAACTCTCTTCACCCAAAGAAGCACTGGAAATTCTAATTACCAATTTCGAAGATACACAAAAAAATATTCATATTATATATAACAACTATTCATATTTCCCACATGAAGTACGTGACCTTATTTGAAGTTTCATTTTAAAATACAAATTTCATTAACGAACAAAATCTCTATCATCAAACTTTTAGTTTTTGTATGTCATGACAGACATCTGACAAGACCGTCTGTCAATGGTCTGGCTGATAGTCCGCTTGACAGACTGGCAGACGGACGGAGATGTTTTTCCTTAAATCAATTTTTCGGTACCAAAGATCCACAAAATGTGGATTCCTACTAAACGTGTTACGGGAAGTAATTTACTGCATATAGGAATTAAGTAATACCCTTTTTAGAATCAGGGCCCAAAGTACGAGTTTTTCCGTTCAAAAATCCCTGTTTTTGCCGCAACAATACTATACTTTCTATATATTACCCACGTAATATGCGAGAAAGTAAATCTGTAGTCATTTGTCTTGTTATACTCGATTAACTGATTCTATTTAGTAATTATTATTCATAAAAAATTGATTGAATATACGTTATTTAGCGCTTTAGTACATACGCTTTGAAAGAAGAATTCGAACTTTGCAGATTAAATGTTGAACACAGAAATTATTATTATTATTATTATTATTATTATTATTATTATTATTATTATTATTATTATTATTATTATATTATTTAGACAAAATAAGAAAACATAAAAATAATGAAAATAGATTGAAGATAAGTTACATCGACACATATTAGTTCTAATTTTGATGTGAAATATTGACTATTAACAGAATTATTACCAGGAAAACAGGAAAACAAGAAATGATCCTTAAATTCTATGTACATTCGTGAAATAAACCAGTGTAATTGTACGATTCGCTTGTGGTATATCTAGTAGGAAGTACTCACAGTTCAATCATAAACAAGCTTCATTACAAATCACTTCCGATAGAAGTAATACAGTAACCAATAGGTGTCTGTTAATTCTGATTATTTTACAATATTTTTAACGTATGCGTGTTATTTGTTACAGAACAGTTTAGAAAAAAAATCTCACAAGCAATATGAAATTCAAAAAAGTTAAACTAACACAAAAATTGAATTGAATTGAATATAGGGAAATGGCATGCAGCGACTACCCCTGGCACAGTTTTGAATCTCTTCTCTCAGTGCACACCAGCTCGAAGTTGAAGCATGTATTATCGCGAAGAAAAAAAATCAATGCTTTTATCTCACTACCCCTGCAACAGGTCTACTTCCGACAATGAAGAGAAAAATCTCATCATGGTGGCGTTGCCTTAAATTGAAAAGCAACTCGATAACAAAATGAGCCGTAACTGCTGCGAACACGCGAGAATCCACAAATTATGTTGAAACCCAGCCTCGATAGATCATGGCGCGAAACGGCACGCGGAGGACAGAAACATCATAATCAACATGACGCAAACAAGCTCTTACGTAACCTCCGCGTCCAGCGAAGACAACTCGGCTTAGTATGGTGATTAACGACCGAAACTAGTGATCTATGCAATTGCGATGGAAGCATGAAATGCGACACCCTGCAGTACACCGGTATAGTAACCAAATGGGTAGCAGACACTCGTGAAGATAATTAAATAAAATAAGTTCGGTTTATATTTCATGTCAGAATTTGTTATTAGAGCAAGAAACGTAGAGGTAAAATTCCAACACATTACAAAAAAAAAAATTCAAATTATATCCGAAATATACCTTTCACATTTCGTTACATTTTTAAATTATATAACAATGAATTTGTATCCCATTAAATGGAATACCAGAAACCAGTACACACTCCAATGGAAATGAGCAGAAAATCATAGCAAACGTATGAGAATACTGGTGAACACGAATTACCCCCTTGGGTTACTTGAGGGAGAGCTGAGGAACATTCTTTCGGGTTCAGTGAAGTGAAGAAACTCGTTAATTAATCTAATCAACTAAATCTAATCAATTTGCAAAATATATACAGTGAATCGTAGACTCAAATTCTCAAAGGTGTTAAGCAACAATATAATACTTTTTAGTTAGAAACAATGCTTGTATTTATTAACTATGTAAATTGTTTTTATATAATAAACTGTGTGAAACTGAAGTATTCTTACGTGGATTTTTTCCATATTAAGCATACGTAAATAATTTTGAACTAAACAGCATATAAATCAACATTTCAATCTGAATTTAGGAAAAGTGGTAAACGCACGTATAGATTTCCTCTAACGCGTCACGTAATTGTGCTTACAAAAACATTTTTCGAACCATAAAATCATGAGAATCAATCATACGAATAATAACTATAATTGGCGTTGAACTAAACAGTATGAATCATTAACTATTTTCACTTATGTTCCTGGCAGACTTCCAATATAGAATGATACTATTTCTTCATCAAGAAGATACTCCAACATTGACAGCGGATCTTTTTTTCGCAATGAAAGTTCTGGATTTTCGCGTCAGTTATTTCAGCGAATATTATTTAAGAAAATACATACGTTTGCCTTTTTCAAATTCTGAAATTATTTCCTTGTTCCAGATCACAAAGTTGTTTCCATTTACCTTTTCCAGGATTTCTCATGTTGTTCGAGGATAGAGGATTTGATAATATTTATTTGATAGTTTATTGAAATTTCCTGCAACAGATCACAATACCCAAAATTTGTTTGCTTCCACGTGGACAACTCTAAACATATTTTTGTTTTTTGCTGATGTGAAACTAATGTGGCAGTTTAAGAGACTTCAAGAGGCCACAACAGTTGGATTTAACACCGGCTCTACCTAGCGATATACGTTTGTTCTCGAAGAGGACGAACAAGAACTTAGAGTTTTTGAGGGGTAATAAGTTTAAAGATCCTTTCCGAGAAAATCTTACTTTGGTACGTATTCGCCCTTAACACCTTTGAGAATTATAGTCCTGAATTGTTGAGCTATGTTTACCGTTTTTTCAAGAGTTAGTTGGATTCAATAACAATATAATGCTTCGGTTCTGTACTTGAGAAGTTTTTCAAAAGCTGCGATACGGAGTGTATGGAATCAAATAATAGTTTAAAGGAGATTAAAATTTAATTCTTGAGCTAATTTCTACATCGATTCACACACTCTTAGATCAAACATTCGTAAATGGCTTTGCGTCCAGAATCGAAATGTCGTGTTATTAGATGTTGAATCCAATTGTTACTTAATAAAAAAGGTCAATATGATCCAAAAGTTCATAGTTGTAGAACAGTCGTCTATACGTTTAAGACACAACATTCTAAACCCCAGCCGAAAAGGATCAAAAGTTTAAATCGTAAAAACAAAGCTGAAAACTCGCAATCCAGAATTTAGGTATATAGATTTACAATACCATTTCCTCTCCTAATACTAAACAATCTGGAATAATCATTTTTCACTTCTCAAAACAACGACGAAATTAGAGAAAGGAACAAGCAGTGACCCATGCTAATCAGTATTTGGCAATAGTATTTTTCACCAAACGGTGCCCGCGGCAGAGAAAGAAAGAGAAGACTATGGTAAAGACAGAAACGGAGAGTGGAGCACCCATTGTATTGTTGGCGACGCGAAAAAATTATAATTTGTACATTTATTCATCCATTCATTCATTCATTCATTAAAAGGGGAAGAATGGGGAGGGAGAGAGAGAGAGAGAGTGTGTATGCGTGTCTGAGTGAGTGAGTGAGTGAGAGAGAGAGAAAGAGAGAGAGAGTGAGAGAGAGAGATATTTGTATTGCATTGTCACCATTGCCGCCATTGTATCGAAATTGACGATAAAGGTTGCGGAGTGGCAAGAGAAATGACCAAGAAATATTAGATGAGAGAGAGGGAAATGGAGATGGAGTGAAGATGTGCGAAAAAAAAGCATATTCCTGAATGAAAGGAGAAATATATTATGATGGTCAGGATGACGAATGATCTGTATTGCTTTAAAGGCGAGACGGAAGCTAGACACTGAAAAGGGAGAACAGGGCCGAGGAATAGAGAAGGCGACGTGGTTCATAAAGCGAAATAGAGGAGTGAGAAGTTGTGAAGAAATAAAGTCAGAAAAAGAGGGGAGAAGGCAGGAGGGAAAATGGGGAAAGAAATGGGGAAAAAGAAGAGAGAGAGAAGGGAGAAGGAAAGGAAAGAAAGGGTGGAGCAAAGGAAGGAGAAAGGGTGGAGCAAAGGAAGGAGAAAGGGTGGAGCAAAGGAAGGAGAAAGGGTGGAGCAAAGGAAGGAGAAAGGGATGAAGAAAGGAAGGAGAAGGAAGAGGGAAGGGCGTAAAACCCAAGAAAAGGAGCGGTGGTATGAAGGCAACGGCGGGGGGAAAGGGGGGAGAGAGGAAGGAGGGGCGGAGCGCGGGACGGCTGCGCCCGGGCACCCAGTGCTGCGAGGGGGCGGGGCGTCCTCGCGGTTATCTAATCTGCGGCGCGCTATCTGCGCGGGCGGGCGGCGCGGCTTTTGTGCTCGGGGTGGGCTCGGTGCGGGGGCGGTGCGGGGGCGGCGCGTGCCCGGGAAAGCTCGGAACAAAACCGGGCCCCGCCGAGCCAGAAATTAGAGCGCGCGCGACGCAGGGCGGCTACGGTGGCCCAGCCTCCAGGGCAGGCGGCGAGCGGACGCGTCGAGTTCTTCGTCCAAGATCTGAGTTCTCGGTTTACAATAATTTACGCTTCCAAAAATATGTAATATTAATAATAATTATGCCTTTAAGATGGCTCATGGGCAGCGTACTAGCCTCCCGTTGTGGTCCACGGGTTCGATTCCCAGTCGAGGCAAAAATACAGTTGTAGCTTTTCTTTAAAATCGTCCCAGTTGCTGAGGCAGGGTAACGAAGAAAAGCTCAAGCAGGCGGATCTTGCTAGATACGGTGAATACGTCATGTTCGCCTCATGTGGGTAAGAACCCAAAAGCATGGGAATTTAACTAGATCCAGGCAAGGGGACACCGGCAGCTGGCCGGCGAAGTCGAACTACCGACCCAAATACATACATACAATAATAATTATTGCAATATTATGAATTATTATCATCAACAACTAATTCATTAAAATATAACTATTTCTTAATCATTGAGAAAGATTGGAGATATCGAAACAGAGCGAACAGGCGTCATTTTAACTTGATGTTTATTTCAAAGGGGAGGATAATATAAGTGATTGAAGGGTGATACGTTGAGAACCGAAATTACCCAACTGAGTACTGTTTCAGTACGAATTCTAATATATCTAAACAAATATATTATCAGTCTAACACAGATTAGGGGTCTGAATGGCCCAGAATATGGACTTGTCAATACATTCCACATTTTGAAAGAATCTGCGTACCTGCACGTGTCTGACCACTTTTGCTATAGAGTGTGTTTATCCAGAAGAGCTAAAATCCCCGAACCCGGAAATATAGGTATAGGTAGGATCAGAAAGTTCTTTTTTAGATTGTACCCTTCGAAATATGATTCGCAGTCCTCTATCGTGAAAAGCCTGACAAATCGACTAGCTAATGACCGGAGCTTGATTCTGATGACCTAACAATTCTATGAAAATGACCTACAAATTGACTTACAAGTGAGAAAATGACTTTTTTCAAAAAATACTGAAAAATTATATGAAAGTATTAATTCAAAGAATTTTACAATTAAAAATATTTGTATAAAATTATATTTAATATCAAGTCTTCATTATAGGAGGAAATGATCCTTAGCTCCCATCTTCCAAACGTCAGTTTTGAAAGATCTTACGTTACCAAGGACCCGTGAAACTTTGATAGTTCAAAAAACCGAGTCCACTGTAGAAGGAAAGTTCGTCGTGAACTGATGATGCAATACAAAGTTTGTTTTAGTATGTCATTGCAATTTCATGAAACATTCACTAACAAAATATACGAAAAGAAAACAAAAATGACGCAAAGATTATATATGTATTTAAAAATGGCAAAAAAAAAAGCCGAACAATGACCTATAACGATATATTGTGACCGTCCGTTTTCTTAGATTCCGAAAACGTGTCACATACCGCCCTAAGAAAGCGAGGGAAAAGAATATTTTGACCGCGCGCCAACGCGGATGAATATTTGAAATGCTAATTAGAATTTAGAACAAGAGAGACCGCCACCATAGACCGAGGGCGAGACCGGAGGTCGGATGAAAGAAAAGTTCTTTCTGAAGGTAGCAGCTGAACTGGGCGGACGTATGGAAAACGGTACGCCAGGAAGTGACATTGCAGCGGACTTCAGATTTGCAACTTTGAGGAAAACTCTTCTAGAAGACCAGAAGAGGTAATTATTCTATTATAAATTGATTTAAACATAATCTTAGAAGAAAGGTAATAAGAAACGTTATGAATTTATAATGGAAGAATTAGGGAGTGGAGTTTTGAATAGATGGCAGTAATTAATAGCTTGCATTCATTTCTCTTTCCAGTTTTTTTTCTCTCACATGCTTTTCTTATATTTAAATACTCTCTTGAAGTTGGTGCTCGTATAAAAAGGGGTGATCTCTGGATTCATTTTCACTCTGAATATCCAGTTGGTCATTAACCGTAATTGAAAATAAAGTAAAATTCATATGAGAGTATTCAAGAATATAAAACTTGAACGAGAAGAAGAAGGCGATTTCTGGTGAGCAACTGCGTTCTCAACCCGAGGCCACGACGCTTCAAGGCCGAAGCAGCTCGGTGAAAAAGGGTAGAAGGAAGCCCAGCGGACTGCTCTACGCGGCCGAGAACACAGTAAGGTCGTTCCAAATAAACTGTTTTGTAGGGATAGGAGTGATTCAGTTTAATCAGAAAGCTTATTCTGTATCCGTCACGTAGAAAGAAAAGGAGGGTAACAGATTTACCATGCTTAAAAGATAAGAAAAGTAAAAGTACATTTGTTTCCGTACTTCTAATACGTGAGAACAGAATCAATCTTTTCTTTCAAAAAGGATTTGAAGATCTAATATTGTAATATAGTGATTAAGAGTTTGTGTAAGAGTATAATTATAATAATAGTCATTCTCTGGATTTTAGAGAGAGAAAGAGTTTCTTTGTTGTAAAAGTCATGTTAAGTCAAAAGTATTAATTTTGATTTTCAATGTGTTTCTTTCACATTTTTGTAAAGTAATATTTTAACGATTCTTTCGAATTACTGAAAGTGTGTTTGTTAAACAATTGGGTTGTAGATGAAAGTAGGAAATTGTGTATTGTGTTATTAGTGTGTGTTTTTTCAGTCAAGAGTATTCTGTATTTGATTTTTTCTGTGTGCCATTGTATGTATTTGTCAAAGCAGCAAATATTTTAGAATATATTCTGAATTTAGTGAAAAGTGATTCTCACCTGAGTTGTTTGTAATTTTGCATCCAATCCATAAACGATCTTCACGACCCTGCCCCTATTTTTTTATTTATTGTGTCCACACTGGGACGTCTATACTGAGCTAGTCGACCATCTGGTGAATTGTGTCGCCACCCCCAAGACGTCTCAGGTCGGGTGCTGGCCTTACGGCTTGTACCGGACGGTACTGTGGCTCGCAATATTTCTGTCACCTATATGTCGTGATAATCATTCATTTACTTGTTAGCTATGTCTCTGAATGCACCAATGAAAAGATGACATCAGAATCCGAGCCCTGCTAATGGCAATTTATTTGGGAATACCCACATATGTCCCCATCCATGAAGTGGATATAACTGATGAAACATGACCATTACAAAGGTGACGCACAGACGGTTATTAAGGCCACAACTCCTTACTAGTACGTGAGAATGTTTTGAGCATTATATAACTTCAAGATATACTTTTAAAAATCGTTTCAAGACCCACAATTGCCCAAGAAAGATGAACGCCGTAATCTTATGCAAACCACTTTTACCTCCAAATGTTTCAGTCCTTATACCCCTCATTTTGCATGTCGAATTCATGTACTGTCTAGATGCCAATTCAAACCTTCTGATTCTACTAACGAAATAAGTCTGTCAAAATTCCATTGAGAAACGACTCAGGCAAAAAATTGCGCACCATGTCATTTTGAATTAATAATGGCAAGCTGACAATCAGAATCTACATCAAATCGTCGTCTGAAACCGTGGATTCTGATTATCTTTTGACAGTTCAGTAAGATACAATATATTTCCATTTTATAGAAATAAAGGTCGATTCGAGGAGCAAATTTTCTGAATTTCTTTCGTTTACATGCAATGCAGGATGAATTACAATTGCAGCGAGTTATTTAATATTTAACTTATTCCGCTTTTTTCAATAACCTTTATTTTATATAATAGTACGTAAATGTATGTTTCATTGGTGTTGCACATAGTTTTTACCTACGAAACTGATAGGGTGAAAAACGAATGACTATGTATGGTCAGTCCTCGACTAGCCAACTGACAAAGCATTTATCAATGTATGCAAGACTTATGTTTTCTATGGTTTTTGATTTCTCTACTCTGACGTGAACAAAAAATCATGACAATAGGTGAACAATTTTTTTTCCTTTCCAGGAAGAAAAATGAACTGAAAATAGTATGGATTCACATGCAACATTTATACAAATACAATAATTATGTTCACAGTCCATATGTACTATCTCTACATATGAATTTGAATGTTCAGGAGTTGAAAGTTTAAAAAAATGTTCGTTATAAATTTGTGCCTACTTTAAGATCTAGACTTCAAGGTTCATTTGACAGTTTGAAGATTTTAAAATAACATTCCTATTATAAGTCTTTGTATATACCTTTCGAGGAAAAAATCACATTTCTTTATGCACGCAATCCGAACGAAATCTTTCTCACGTAACTCGCTTCCCTGCCACTTGAGAGCGTGAAGTTTCCCTCATTTAGTGCAGGATTGTTCATTTGGCGGCCCGGGTGCCATTTATTGTGGCCCGCAAAGGTTATTAGTCAAAACTGAAAGTCTCTTTCACCCAAGTTTCATCCATGCGAGAACATAGTTCACCTAGCACTCGCACTCTGCTGGGCTCAACACCTCCTTTAATATAAAAAAATGGGTTAAGTTTAGATTTAAGGATTTTTTCAAGTAAATTCAGAGCCATCTCAATATGTTTCAGTATAATTTCTATCACGCATGGTTTCTAATATCACGCATAGTTTCCAATATCACGCATAGTTTCCAATATCACGCATAGTTTCATATCCGCAGGTTTCTATTAGTAAATTCAGAGCCATCTCAATATGTTTCAGTATAATTTCTATCACGCATAGTTTCTAATATCACGCATAGTTTCTAATATCACGCATAGTTACTAATATCACGCATAGTTTCTAATATCACGATAGTTTCTAATATCACGCATAGTTTCTAATATCACGCACGGTTTCTAATATCACGCACGGTTTCTAATATTACGCACGGTTTCTAATATCACGCACGGTTTCTAATATCACGCACGGTTTCTAATATCACGCATGGTTTCTAATATCACGCATGGTTTCTAATATCACGCATGGTTTCTAATATCACGCATGGTTTCTAATATCACGCATGGTTTCTAATATCACGCATGGTTTCTAATATCATGCATGGTTTTGTAATTCATGCATGGTTTCTAATATCATGCATGGTTCAATCCCCGCCCTCAGTTTCAGAGCTGTCGGGCGAAGTGCCAGGATCAACAATACATGGAAGTCAGGTGAAGATCGACCGGATAATGAAAATGTAGCCCGCAATCATATGAAAGATTTTAGTTGTAGCACTTGAGGACATGCAAGTTAGACATCCCTGATTTAGTGCATAAAAACTCATCCAGTACGGAGATCTGCAGTGGTTGAAGAGCATTGTCTCACGGTGGAAGATTTTCACGTATGGGGCTGATTTAGCAAGAAACGCAATTTTCCCAGTTGCAACAGTTAACTGCAGACCAATTACAGACCTATTACGGCAGCGACGAATCAGATTTAATACTCCAGGGGGCGATTTCACATGTCACAATAATCAATCAATCTAGTGGGTGGCAAAGTAATATGTTTCAGTGAAGATTTCTGACAGGTGAGAGTTAACAAGTGAAACAAAATAGCAAGATTTGAAATTTTCTTACATATTCATTCAACGCCAAAATATATTCAAATTTCAAAGTACAATCTTTTCAAAATAATTAGATTAACGGGGAAATAAAACACCTCAGACGTATTTGCATTTCCCAGAAATGTGCGAATATTCTACTCTAATAGCTGTGACGCCTACTAAATAACAAATTCACTTCTTTAATGTAATCGTTTTATTATAATGTTTAAAATCTGGCGCAACAGCTACACAGCTATTGATGCTACAGGTCTCTAGTGAAGATAATACGGAGCGCGGGAAACTATTATTCTTGTCCTCTTCACAGTACCCCTGTGGAGGCGGAGATTAATTTTTTATACTTCACATACATTAAGCTGCTGCCTTGCGGCTCATGCAGCTAAAGGGAGGGCTTTGACTTACTAACTAACTAAACATTTAATTAGTTTAATTAGTAAATATAATTGTAAAGTTTAAATATATGCACTTTGGCATGGCTAACTTACAGTAAGATGATTTTTTATATAATTACTGGATGATTTTTTTCTTTTTTAGTAGGTGGAAATTTTTTTCTCCATTCACACTTTTTCAACATACTCTGTGAATGCTCCTGCAAGTCCAGTGGATGGATGAGAGAGAAACTTACGTTCCCGGCCCCTCCCACAGAGCCGTCAGCCGGCGCCTAACGGTTTCTGGCGTGGTGGCGAGCGCGGGCAGGCGGAGCGGAGCCGGAACATCGCGTTGGTCTCACACCCCTCCTCCCCCACAACGGCGCTCGCCTCAACTCGGTGCGACCATTTCCCTTCGGACACGTCATACAGCGGATCCGGCTGCTCCACAAGCAATGGTAGTTCCACACTGTCGTGCCAAGATTTTATTCGCAACTTGGTGCAAAATCCTGCGAAGTTGGTGACAAAGCACCACATCTCGATAATTGGAAAACGAATTGAGAAACCTCGACAACTCTTAAGTTCATTTCCCGACAGACAACAGTAATTACAAGTATAGAAAAAGCTCGATTAATTTCGTGTACTTGGGGGGAAATTTTTTCAGGAGTCGAATTCAAATTCATCTTATCTTAGGTCTAATCAGTAAAATATGTCGGGCGACATTCCCATCGCATTGCCTCTCTATCGTCTTTATATTGCGACAAACAGATATAGAAGGATTTTCCTAAGGATGAGCCAAAGTGACAGTTCGCTAGAACAAGTGAACATCACATGTATTTCAGATAAGTATCCCTCCGCCGCGACAGCTGTTCAGTCACACCCCTTCGTAAAGTGCTAATGGCTCCTGTGAAAACATCCCTATGAAGAAGTCTTAAGAGTTTCGCTGAGGTATATGCACGTACGTGGTCCGGAAATATTTAAATTTAATTACGTATGTGGAAAATCTCTTAACATGCTCTCACAATCAGTAAAAGAAAATTGCCACGAATGTAAATAGAAAGAAAAATGAGTTTAAGCCGGAAACACGTGTACCAGTACGCATCTCGCATTCAAGTCTCGGTTTTAAAATAAACATAATATTTATCACAGAAAAAGTAAATTCAATGTAATATATAAAAAAAAAATTTTTCCGAAGAGCACACTACACTGCACTTCCTAATTTCAATTATTTCTCGTGGCGCACTATATTTTTGTCGGACGAGTACATCACAAAAGGAAGCGTCGACACCATATACAAGGTAGCCAACTGCAAACAAACGAATGCGAGAAAGGGAGTCGAATGGGGCTCAAGGGCACAACGACCACAGAATCTTCAGTTATGTTGCCAGCACTAGCTGTCACTTTGGCTCATCCTTAGGAAAATCGCTCTACATCAGTTAAATATGGTTTTTACACATTCCGTCACTAGCAAAATTTATTGACTAAACATTCGCACAAAAGAGAAAAATTACTTTACTATCCTCCCTTAATTTTTTGGAATTTGGTTAAGTAACACGTTTTGAATTCACGTGAATGTGAACACAATTTGAAAAATCTGTACTCTACAGATGGATAGAAATTTTTTATCATTATTTTATTTGCAACCATTGCGAAGAAGAAAGCTGGGAAAACGAGAGTCAGGTTTCTCGTAACATTTAGTCTCTCTTAACTTATCAATTCATTACTTAGTGTACATTCACAATAAAAAATTGCGTACACTACGATAAGCCCGTAATGATACAGACCATAAAGTTCTTGGAGGGTTTAATTGCCAAAGAACGGTTACTAACCATTCAACAGAAACCTACCCCAACATTAAAAAATAAAGAATATCATTAGTTTACAAAATGTGAAGTGAATTAATATTTGGTCGGCTCACGGAAGAATGACAGGCATACTTAATCTTGTAACGAGTCATTTTAGCCCTTGTCGTCGGGCGTGTAGTCACATTTAGAAACGGGACAAATGAAGTACGACGCAAAACCACAAGATCTATGACCTCGCGAATAATAACCACAAATATATGAATGAATAAATAAATACTCCAGTGATACAATGTAACGCCTTGAAATCAGTTTTATGAGAAAACCTAATAAATCTGAGTAAATTTAGTTTTCTAAACGTTCAACTTCTTATACATTCTTACCCCATGTAGCAAAACCCATCGTCCATGGCAGCTGTAGTCGCAATTTGCAAGAGGTTATCTCCTTACCTGCAAACAAAAATTCGATATTTTAAAAAGAGCTACAAAAATAATACAGGTACGACCAATAAAGTAGTGACAACTCTTTTTGTTTTACCCAAATATCTACACCTCATTTCTAATTCATGATAAGTCATTGACTGTTAGCATGCCCTCTTACTTAATCCAATAATAAGCCCCAGCCAATCTAAATATTGTTTCTATTCCACTCCGATCTCACCACTAACCTAAGAAAATGCCAACATAACTATTAGAATTTAATATGCTCGAAGTTCACATCACATTTCAAATTTTTGAAATCCGATGTAGTTTCAAATATACTCGTAACTTTCACTCTGAAGTGCAATGTGGCAAGAGAATCCAAGTACTAACAAAACTCCATGCAATACTCGTATATGTTTTGTGGTAAATGGTTTTCTTTATTTAATATTCTTATTTAAAGCATTTTTTATTTAAATTAGTACAAAGGGGAACACGTAAGTCGTGAATGCAATTTTGTTAGTATTCGGAATTTACACATTTTTGAATCGAAGAAACAGTTTCCACAAGTTCGAGTGCAACAGCGATTGGAGTGACTGTTATTATTTCAGCTTCAGCCCCAAGATTCATTACATTTGACCTTTAGACTCTAACTGCTCATTAAATGAATCTTCAACCACAATTACTACTGACAGAAAACCTGCATGTCGAAGTACAAGGGGGTTGAAGAATGGTTTTCGATCGAGACCAATATGAGGAGAAAATTGAAAAAATAGTTCTATTTTTCTCACGCGAGACTATTAATTATTTCCATCTTTTAATTTTGTTTTTGATTATCATGTGAAAATATCTCATTTTCCGAGGCGGCAAATTGTATAAATAATAAATTTAACATTAATTAATGAATGATATGTTACCTAAGTAAAAGCGATAAATTACTTGCATGTAAAAATTATTCATAAAAATACAAAATGTATTTGTTATCGTTTCATTACGATATATTTCTCCGACGCTGAATAGGTTACATCTATCCCAGTTCTGTTATTTGGAGTTTCTAAAAGTGTAGACAAGGAGACACCTATTCTTTCGCAGAAAGACTAACGCATTGTCCGTTGTTATTGGCTTCCTGACAGAAAAGACATACACATGCTTTCAAACGCAGAAACCTACAACGATTACTAGAGGTGATACACACAATGCAAAGAATTAGAAGTCTAGAACATCACATTCTTGTTCCTCTTCGTCTTAAGGCGAAGGTTTTGCAGAATCGCTCATTGGATGTCGGCGGAAGCCGGGTGGTCAGTTGGGCGGACGGAAGTCGCAAATCGACAGAGCGAAGGGGCCCGGAAGTGGGGGAAGGGGCACCGGGCGAGCACTCGGCCGCGTCTCCAGGAGCCACGCACACGCGTCGGCGCACGGGGCAGGCGGGCGTCGACAGCGGCGAGGGCAAAGGAAAAGGAAAGGAAGCGATGGCATGGACGAGGGGGGGGGAAGCGAGCGCGGAGGAAGGCGATGGCCGGGGGGGAAGGCGATGGCGCGGACGAGGGCGAGGCGCGGACGAGGGCGAAGGCGATGGCGTGGACGAGGACGATGGCGATGGCGCGGAGAAGAGCGAACACGATGGCACGGACGAGGGCGAAGGCGATGGCGACAGGATGGGGCAGGGCAAGAGCAAGGGAGAGTGTGTAATCAAGATTTCCAAATGCGACAACAATTTTCATTATTAGATAAGAGATCATTAGTCCCGTGAGTGTTGAGTATGTAACAGCGGGGAGGTGGGGGTAATCATCCCCTGCAGGAAAGTGAGGTAGGCGCCGACCTACACGTCGACTTGCCGGCTTTCCCTCTACACGAACTTACTCCCAAGGGGGCATCGACACAAGATCTAAGCTCAAAAAAAAATTCTTCGTACGCCTTCCTTCGGAGGGTAAGTAAGGTCGGCTGTCCCGTGTAGTAGATTTACTGCATGTAAAAGATCCTCAAGCCTAAAAGAAGCCTCTGAGCAAAATTGAGATCCGCCTGTTTCGTCGCCCAAGTTAATACCTCCTTTCTCCGCTAGGTGGTGAAAGGAGCGTAGGGAAATTTGCTTGGTTGGACGAAGAGCGGACCTGATGGCCCGAGTCTCGCCACGTAAAATAAGGCACTAACTAACTACCAAACTAAGCTCCCGACATAATGCAGTAACGCGTGTGTATGTGTGTGTTTGTAAGAGGAGAGGTTAGGACAAAGAAATGGAAAGATGGCGCACGGCCTGCGCGCCGGTAGGTACTGCTCGGGCATTCGTCTGTTATTCAACAGAGAAACCACGGAAAACTATAGATCAGAGCAATCGGCTGGTAGAATTCTCCTCCGAACAGCGACAGAACTATTCGACCTCGCAATTCTGCCAGAGTCGAAAATCCGCCTCTGTGGGATCTCCAAACTCAGAACCTCCCGGTCAAAGACGTTGCAGCGGCAGCAGTTGTTACTGAGTCATCTCAGCCGATAGGGCGAAGGCGAAGGCGCCTGCGAGGACCAAGACGAAAGAGGGCGATCCCGAGGCCGACAATGAACGCGAGTGTGAGGGTGGGGGTGGGATTGTGGTTGGAAGGGACACGACGGGGCTGCCGGGGTGGGACAGGTGAAGGTGCAAGCGGAAGTGCGGGTGCTGGCGGTGGCGGTGGTGGGGGCGGCGAAGCGTGACAGCGCCCGTCGAAGCACGCGAGACGCGGGCACGCAGGCGGATCACGACGACGTAGAACCGCGTGCGCTCTTACGTGACTGGCATGCTCGGCCAGGGACGAAAGGAAGTCGTGCGGCAAAACCCTCACCCGACTAGGAATGACAGATCCCACCATGATATCCCATCTAACGCTGCCTCAAAGGAGAGTAAATAGCACTGTACGAGTACCTATTTCGGCTCCAGTCTAAGGAATACAGTAGGAAAATCACGAGGAAAATTATCAAAAGCACTAACGACGACTTGCACTTGCAATGAATGTTCCGTATATGGAGCAATTAAACTTTACTCGTCCATTAAAAATACTCGCTTAAGGCAGAACTCTTATGGATGGTTAAATGCATTTCACTTCAAACAAAATTAATTCCACAATCGATTTCATAATCACTACTAGTGTAAATTTTTCTCATTTACTTTACTTGCCAAAACTCTACATTGATCTATAAATGATGTCACTAGAATGATAGACACGTAAATGTATTAGCAACTAGAGTAGAGGGCATTCAAATGATGTGTGAAGGAGGAAACAAGCCTCTACAAAGATTCACAACAAAGCTGACACAAACAAACGGCCCCCTGTGGCGTCACCGCGGTACTCCCGATTTATCTCGGACCCACCGAAAATAAACTCGGTTCGCGCCTCCTCGCGGCCTTTGTTTTGCTGCTGTCTGCCCCCAGACGCCCCTGAGCAACGGCCAGGCGGCGCGGTTCAAGCCTAGAGGGCGTTCGTTTCATACTTCACAACAGAAATAAATGGGAAGAAGCGACAGGAAGAGGAAAAAAGAAAAAAGGAAAAAGGAAAGGAAGGAAGGAAAGAGAAGAAGAAACGAAAAGAAAAAGAAATAAACAAGGAAATAAAAAAAAAAAAAAAACAAGGAAAGAAAACAAGGAAAAGAAAAAAAAAATTAAAAAAAAGAAGATGAAGAAGGGAAAGGAAGGAGGGAAAAAATTTCATTTCATATTTCTATAAATGAAAAGAAAGAATTACAAAGGAAGGAAAAAGTAAAAAAGGAGGGGAAAAAAAAAAAAAAGGGCGAAAGTAAAGAGGAAGGAAGGACGATAAGAAGGGAAGAAGAAAATAAAGTAAAGAAGAAAAACGACGAAATAAAGCGACTATTTCTCCGCTATTTAAATATTAAAGTATATCCTTCCCCTATTAAGGCAAAATATTTTTTAAAGAACAAATCAATATCTCTCTCTTCATTCCTATAATACATGCCCTCTATTATCCCATATTTAAACATTAAATTCATTTTCGCATACTTTTTCGCATACAACTTAGTATGTAATGTACAGAAAGTTATATAATGCTGCGGCAGAAAACGGCAATATTTCGACAGAAATAGTGATACTGGTCCAATTTCGAAAAAGTGGATAATTCTTATTCCTATGTGTAGTAAACTTGTAGGTCCTTCATACCGAACAATCTGTTTACGGAAAAACGTCTATTCGACTGTGTCTCCATCTGTCCGTCGTTCAGTGAACAGCCAAATCGCGAACAGTATTTTCACCATAATTGATACTCCCCGATCGATCTGACTAAAGTCGCGGCCCCTTGAATTTAAAACAAGAACAAAACACGTAAAGCACCAACTACATTCTCATGGTTCTACATTCTTTCTTTATTTTTCTTAGGGGCAGGTCCGATGTTCTGTGAATTCTCTGAAGTTTTGAAAATTGGAAAAGTTAAAATTTTTTCAGCGTCTTCCTACAACTACAATATAAAAGATACAGATGTTTTGCAGGATGAAATACTCCCTTCAAAATTAGATCTTTAAATAACGTCAGGTACAATTTTTCAAAATGTATGTAGTTTTCGCGTAACTTTGCGTGTAATAAAAGCTACTTTAATTTTCCCAAAAAACTGGTCTAAAATATTTCTTTATAAGTTTTGAATAGATAGAGTTAAGTGCACTAAATAACATTACACATTATTTCGAGGTAACCTTTTTCAAAAATTACACAAATATTTGTACAACTAGCATTTTAATATTGTGTAACCGTTACAAAAAACAGTAAATAATACATAAATTACAGTAATTTTTGAACGACGTAACATCCGCAGCCCTTAAATTCGAAGTTGTGGTTTCGCCACTCGATAAAACCTTCCATCATTCAATATGGCGATAAAGGTACAAACGACATAGATAGAGATATTTATTATTCTGCAGATAGGTGTATACAACCTGGTGGCAGAACTCTACAATTAACATATTACGAATGTTAAGTTTCAATTACTTAACAACGTAACTTTAAATTATTTAAAGACATAACAACAACAACAATAATAATAATAATAATAATATGCTAACAATAATAGCATTAACTACATTTTATGGTTGACCTGCACAGTTGACTCTATAGACCTGACATATTGATTCTATTTTTTTAAAGAATTACTCCACGGCGTATTCGTACTTCGGCGCCACTTTTACACTCTGTATGCAGTTGGCTGCATACTTGGAAGATTCTTTCAACATTCTCCAAGAAGAATAGTTTATCAATTGTCTTTGATATATTAAATCGTCCACGCGCAATCTAGGGATTTTCGAAGATAGCTGCTCGTTAAAAACATTGCAATTTTGAAAGCTCTGGATGAATCTAATGAGCAGGATGCTACCGACATGTAACAGTCATAGATATGCAAAGAACACATCTATTGAGGTTTCTCTCACCATGTCTAATTACTTGTGTACGCCGTAACTCTGTGAATATCCAAACTCTTCCGGTATCAAAATTGTTTAACCTTTTAGTATAAATCGTTTCACCATCTTTGACGAACTTATCTGGGACTGGGTTGTCGGGCAGTTTTCCAATTCTCTTTAATATTATTATTATTATTATTATTATTATTAATATAATAACTAATAATAAACATAAATAACGAAACTAGATGCAACTATAAACTTCACAAAAAAAATGTTAATGAGACGGGCGTACATGTTTACAATGTTTCGTGCAAAACAGACTCTGTTCTGAAAATATTTTGTGTTGAACGGAAGAACTAGAGTTAATATAAAAGTACACAGAAATATGATGTGGTTGTTCATTAATCTAAGTAGAACATTCGTATTCTTTGCACAACCAACTGAATGAATCGAGCGGTGCATTTTATGAAACCCTCATGCCCTGTCAGCTGTCCCTAGACGTCACAGCACACGAAGCGGTTGGCACCGTCGAGTGCACAGAATGGGGGTGAGGAGATAGAAACTTCACTTGACACCTTTTCTGCGAACGACAAACTGTCAGAAGTACGGAAAGGACGCACACTTCCTCGTTTCTGATGCCGTGCTTCTTTTTTCCACCTACTTTTTATGTTTTCGAACCTTTTCAACATTGGATTTGTTTAAGTTTCCACGATCTACTTTCTTGAAATACACTTAAAACTATCAATACATTTTCTCTACATTGCTTTAGCACAGTATTTCTCGATCTTCTGACCGAGTCAATAAAATGAGAATTTCGGACGACACGAGTTTGGAGTGGACGTTTTTGTATCCGAAGAAAATAGAATGTTACTCCGTACAATATTCATCTTTAACTATTAGTATTTTCTCAATATTTATTTTTGAATTTGTAATTAATAATACTCACACCAGTGAATATGTTCACCTACTAAAAGGTGGACAAAATACATGGTAGTGGTTCTAAGAGTGAAAAGGAATGGAGGTCGACTATATGTTACATATTTTTAACCGAAGTATTGAATTTATAATTCACGAATATGACATTAACAAGCAAGACTATAAATGCACATACTTTCTCCCATCTCTATTCGTCGCAATTTTTGAAAATTCAGAGTTGAAGGAAAATTAGACCTGTTCCATTTTGATGTGGCCTTTACTCCATTAGTTGAAAACATTTAAAGATTTTTCTTTTCAATACAGGAACAAGATTTATCTACATTTTCGTTACAAGGGCCCTGCAATAAGAGTTTTTGAGTCGAAAATCGCCGCTATATATATATATATATATATATATATATATATATATATATATATATATAAAGCAACTGTAGATCGAAAGGATCGTTGTTAAGAACGAAATATGTCTACATGTTATTAAAGAGAGAGATTTAAATAACATATAGAGAGAATTAATGTTAAAAAAAATATTTTCACGGAAATATTCGAACGCGTCCGAAACGAAGAATAACTGAAAAATAATGAAAACTGTAAGAATATCCATGACCTATAAAGTAAACGGAAGGAGATTTCTCAGAACGTTTTTTCGCTCGACTTTCAAACTTGAGCCCTGCCAACGAGTACGGTAGCCGTCTCGCAATGCGCCGCACGGCGCAAAAACGCAAGCCCTGCTCCAGCGGAGCGCGCCGGCGGTATTTCACGAGGCACCCTTCCCTCGGCGCCCCCACCCCACCCCAAGGTTTTCTCGGGGCGGCTTTGGCGCGACGGACGGGGCGACTGGAGAGCGCGAGGGCCAAGTGAGGGCAGAATGAGCGCAGGGAGGAGGGTTGCGACCAGTTTCAGGGAGGAAATGGAAGGGTTGGGTTTACCCGTCTTAGAAACGAACGGTACAGACCGAAGGAATAGCAATGGAGGATGAGACATGGATGCGGAGGTAACAGTATGAGATATAATCGATGTGTATTCTATGATCACATTGTGGTACTCTAAAGCGAAAGATGGACGGACGTGAGAAGCGACGTCAAAGGGCGTAATTGGGGACGTGTTAAAAGACGTGATGGGACCGTGAGGAAAGGCATGATAACGAGTGTTAATGAAGATTGTGATTGGATATGAAGATGGGCATGATAGGGGTATGAGGAAGGGCATGATAGAATGTAAGAGAGGTCGTGACAGAATATGAGGATGGAGTGATAGGGGGTATGAGAATGGACGTGATGTGGAATATGACAATGGCCGGTATAGGATTTGAGGAAGACCGAGGTAAGTGAAGGACGTGATAAACATGTTATGGAGGGGGTGTAAGGAAGACCATGATAGTGTATGAGAATGGAGAGAGTGGTAAAAGAATGTATGTGATAGAGGTTATGAGGAAGGTGGAGCTAGGGGACGTAGGAGAGAGTGTACAAATGGGTTATAGTGCGGGAGGTGGCGAAACAGCGGAGGAGGATGTTCGCCCATAAGAAAATAAATTAACATCGCAGGGCAGTAATTTTGAGAATACCCAGAGCGAAAGGACTTAGTGAGAGGGAGAACTGTCAGCGTAGCGAATGACGATGCACGAACTAGCGACGAAGATTATAAATCCGAGGACGAACAGACTGATGCTGAGACGATGAAGACGCAGAAGTGTCTCACAGAGACAGTGAAGAAGGCAGACAAGAAGGAAGCAGATGCGGAACCAGAGGGTGTGCAGATACTGGTGCGAGTGGGCGTGTCCGCCGAGCTGTTGCACCCCTGGCCGAAGGGGGGGAGGGCAAAAAGCTCCGGGACGCCCCCTCCCCTGTCCTCCCCCCTTCCCCCACCACCCCAAGGCAAGGCCGGACGAATCGCTGTTTCTTGCGTCTCGGGTGTTATTGTTGCGTCGCTCCTTCGGAGAGGTACGGCGCCTCTGAATACACAATGAGCAAAGAACATTTCTCATCACATCCAGACCTGCACATCATTACCCGTCCGATGGTTATGTGAAGTTCTACGTAGAACACCGTTATCTTCACTCACACAATCTAACTTACACACTTGAAGGACCTTCCATTGAACGACCGTCTGCAGTATTAGAGCTAGTAATATAGTATTATCACATAAACTTAAACTGACATTCTTCGATTTGAGGTTACAAATATAAATCTATAATTTGCATATTGATTACGGTTGAAGTTGAAAAACTAAAACGGATAAATAATTAAAAACGTAGTCCAATGTCTGCCGTATTAATACAATACATATATCGACAGGTACAACTCTGGATTATTTCATTTAATAAAACGACAAAGACTTCGGAAGTAGTATGACAGTGCTTAATGGAAAAGTTGACTGGTGAACTTCTTTTATTTGTAGAAACGCATTTCACTGCACTTTTTAGACGACACATCGGTCACAACGAACAATACAACTGCCCTAACCACGGCCCTTTACAGTGAGAGTTCCAGACGAGTGTTATGTTGATAATAATGGATTATCACATAATCTGAATGCAGGGACAGAAACATTTACTGACCCAATGAGTTACACATAACATGGATTATCACATAATCTGAATGCAGGGACAGAAACATTTACTGACCCAATGAGTTACACGTAATGCAATATACAATTACTTGTAAAATAGGTTACAATTTCTGCTGTGGTTGTTGTGGTTGTGATCTACAAAATTTACTTACACGCCACGATCTAAAAATTACATTGAGTGATTTTTAAATATTCACAAATTTTAATTACATGTGTGGACTTGATGTAATCTTTGGACAAATTCTCTTTAGTCCCAAGGATCTAGACTATAAATATCTGTCCTAAATTTGGAAAACAATATTCGTTGACTCAAATCTTACTCCTCAATCGCAGGGTAAAGCAACTGTAGATCGAAAGGGCCGTTGTTACGAGGGAAATACGAAAACAGTTGAATGGTGCTACAGTTCTATTAAGGAGGGAATTATGGGAGGAAATAATGAAATGGAACTATGGGAGGGAAATATGAAAAGACAAAACCGAGTCAGGTAAATAACTAGTTAAGTAATAAGTTGATCTGAATCATTAAAATTACGTAAAAATGACGTAAAAAAAGGCCCTCGGGCTTTTTGTCGCCGCTCGATCATTAGAACTCTTATAACGCCCTTGGTGCATAAATAACTAATTCGTGATACTCTTCTGTTATATCGTCTTAACGTAACCAGAGGGACGAACAGCAACTTTTAGCTGCCGGAGTCCGTTAAAAAATTACCAATTCGCCGCCAGAAAAACAATCGAAGCAAATGAGTAGGAGTATGGCTTCTGTCACCGCTTGATCATAACAATCCTTATAACGCCCTTGGGGCATAAATAACTATTTCTTTTCTACAATAAGCATATGCTTGGATCTTGTGATCAACATAAAAGCGATCGCAATCCTTCAAGTTAAGAACTAAAGTGCTTATTGGACCCTCTTGTTGTCAATCAGCATGTGCGAGTCACCAAAAACACACACACACACACACACACACACACACACACACACAGAAGAAGAAAAAACACTGACGTGAAGACAACAACGGTAAATCAGAGCTGCCATTTCGGGCGAACACGCGCATGCGTGGCTGTCGTTCAGCGGGCAGCAGAGGCGCGCTCCCCTCCGGCAGCCGTGCAACCCAGTACCACACTTGCCGCACCCTCGCTCGGCTAGGCCCGTGCGGCGGCGGCGGCGGCGGCGGCGGCGAGGGGGCGCGCACGAGGGCCCGGCCCGCGAGGAGCCAACCCGCCGCCGCCGCCGCCGCCAGATCAATGCCAGCTGATACTGCCAGCAGGTCAACGACCCACATCGGGGGACGCGCGCCCGCGCCCGCGGCGCATCCGACCCTCGGCGGCCTCCGCGCTCGCTTTCGTCGCGCGCGCTCCACGGCCTCCAGCGGCGGTGGACGAGTGCTTCACTTGATTTTAGGACTGGTATGCCGGCTTTAGCCGACCTGGATGGCCGAGGTGGCTAAGAGCGAGAACCGACTCGGCTTCGGTCCGAAGGGGCGCGGGTTCGAGGCCTGCCTTGGGCATGGTTGTTTGTCTCTTTACTTTGTATGTGTTGTCGCGGAGGGCCTCGCGTTCTGCTGACCCCAGATCAGAGGAGCCCGCAAGTGTGTTGGTCTAGTGTATGGTCGAATATGCGTCCCATCGGGACGTACAAGGTAATCAGCTGTTTGCTGGAAAAAATTCCAAGGGAAAAGAATGCCGGCTTTACACTAGCAATAGGTTTCCGCAATATTTTTCAGCAATTTGTTGCTGTTTCTTGCAGTCATCTACAAACTAGCACGAACAAGACGGGGCGATTTGTAGCTAGGAAAATGGGAAGAAGATCTTCCCGACAAGATATTGCCGATCGTTTTACATTACAACGTTTTGTTGACGTGTTTGGTGACGTCACGAGGAAAATGGCGCGAGAATTTAAGTGAGGTTATACCTCACTCCGACGTGACTAGAAGGGAGAAGATGCGAGTCGTGGTCGCATTTATTGTGCTCAGTGAAGAGATAAAGAAACGCCGACGTTTTGTGAGGACGTGCGACTGTATTTGAAGAAGAACGGAAAAGGCGGCCTTTTGCAAATTCGGCGCAGGAGTCTCAATATTTGTCATAAAACAAAATGTTTTCGTGGACTTCGATTCACGCGGATGTAAAGTAATTTTCTTTTTATAAAAAGTGCAATTATTAATTCGATAAAAAGATTAAAATATCCATTACCTACTGTTGATGTATTATAGATTAATCTTAAAATTGATAAATATCTTGATAACTTTTAATGTAAAAAATTAATCATTAGGCAGCATCTATAGCTAAAACAAAATTTGAACCATTCGCTAATTAACCATAGAGGGTTTGTAATATTTATTACTTCTTTAGTTTCATTAAATCTTTTTCACACACTCATTTTACGAAAAAACGCATATAACAATGCAAAATAATACATCTATGTACTACCTTAACCGTACTTCCTATGTATGTGACCGTGGTCATTATCTTCCTCCAGCAATATCTTGCTCAGACTTCAATCCAATTCTAGTCTCAGCAACAGCCGGCAATATCTTTTCGTGGACGGAAACACACGTGTTCACATTACGACTGGAATATCTAGCAAGAAATATTACTAACATCAGAAATATTTCTTGCCGCAATGTTTACATTGGCAACTTCTCTTGCGAAATAATATTGCTCGCCATTTTCTTGCAAGTGTAAAGCCATCTTTACACTCACAAAATTAACAACAATAGAATTTAACGCAACGATCCATGGACCCAAGAAAATGCACGAATGCATATGTAGGGCCATAGAGGCCCTGCACAACTCGCTCTCGAAAAATGCACATACAAATTCTTTTGTATTCTTAGTAACCTCATTTCTTCTTAATTTCAATCGTCAACTATTAATGTTGAAAAAATAATGAATTTAAATAATTATTTGTTATTAACAATATATCTAGTTTTCACCAACCAAGATATTGTATTAATACCAATGGTTTAGTTCACAAACATTGTGTATTCAAATAAGAGGGATCTTTTTAAGATTTATTTTTCTTTCTTTTTTTTTTTTTCCAAAAAGCAAACATCGTTGCTCTGTAAGTAATCGAACCTTCGCCAATTTTTAAGTTTGGTTTTCTCAAAACTAGGAATTCTGAACATACAATATGTGGATGCCAAGCCATCAATATACCGGCGAGTCACGTAGCTTTAGCACCTCTTGCAGTTTTTCAACAAATGAAGTTATTGCAATGCAATTTTCACGATCCTGCACGAGGGAATGGGACCGTAATATATTTAAATTCTTTGCTCTATTTTTTATCTTGTGGGGAATTAAAACATTTACTAATTTAGGTTTGATTCGTCTCCAAAATTGCCGACATAAAAAAATCATAATTGTTGCAATTCAGTGATGTTATTTATTCATTAAAAGTCTTTTGAAAGTATTACTCCTTCTTGGTACATGACGCCCACCACGATCCCGGATTTGCTGCCTTCAGTTTGAATATCTTAGTCTTCTGATTGTTTCTGGGCAACATTGCGTGTTTCATGCGCTCACTACGAACAAAGTGTTCAAGCAAAAAACGATCTGGGTGCAGCGAAGGTAGTTGGGGCTTCTTATAGATTCTTCAGAGGTGTTTCGCTCTGCTTGCTTCTTTTTCATTCGATACAATTTGTTCGTTTATTTTACATCTTCCGATCCCATCTAATTTAACCCTTACTTTAATTTAATTTGTACATCTTCCTGTATGCTTTTTCGGAAAGCTTTCGGTGTAATATTTATTATTTAAAAATATAATAAATATCAATACAATTATTATTATCGTAATATTATTACTATATTATTATTTCCGTTAAGGTTAATTTTATTAAAAAAATAAATCTAAGATCACCAAACTACATTAAGTGATACTAAATTGAATACATGGTTATATAACCAGAAAAGCTTAAATTCCAGTATAAAAAGAAGTGAAGAATCTGACTCAGATCTAACTCTCTACAATTCACTCAAATTTCAACCAAAACCAATTAAAAATTTTGCTGATTATTATTATTATTTTTATTATTATATTATTATTATTACTATTATTATTACTATTATATTATTACTTTATTATTATTACTATTATTATTATTATTATTATTATTATTATTATTATTACTATTATTATATTATTACTACTATTACTATTAGGTGGAGGAGGGTAGTTTTGGAGGAGGAGCGGGAGCGTGGGTGTCCGCGTGCTCATCGCACGTGCGGGCGGAGTGGGCCCAGCACGGGGCCGGGGCCCGCGCCGCCGCCGCCGCCGCCACCACCGCCGCCGCCGCCGAGTCAACGCTCGCGCTCAAGGAAAGCGGGTCGCGCGCATGGGCTGGCTGTGAGGCGCGCGCGGGCCGGCGAGCGGGCAGGCGGGCAGGGCGAGAGGCCGAGAGGCAGGCACGCCGTCCGGCCGCGTCCACGCCGCCACGCCGCCACGCTGCTCACGCAGACGCACATGTGGGGGGGGGGGGGGGGGCCCCCCCGGCCCCGCTACCACGGGCATTCTACGAAATTCATTCGTCAACTCAATTCATTGATGCCTTATGCGAGGGTTCAGGCCATCAGGCCTGCTCTTCCGCCTGACCACGCCAATTCCGCTACGCTCCTTTTGCCACCCAGCGACAGAACAGGTGATTCGAATTCTTTCAGGCTTGACGATCTTTTACAAGTCATCAAGCTCATGTTGTTGGGCGGCGATAGATGGCTGGAAAGATGATAGCGCACGACCGAAAAGTTGGCCCCGACCAAAGAAATGAGGAAACTAACTAGTGCGAGAAAGTCTATGCCATTCTGTAGCACCACCTAGTTTATTAATATGTTATTGCTTGTTACAGTGTGCGATGGAGTTCGATACACGCTACATAACATACGTAGATCGAGAGTATCGAGATTATGTGGGAAATACGAAAAGAGTTGAATCATGCTACATATTCTCTACATGGAGGGAATTATGAGAGAGAAATATGAAAAGAAATCGATTCAAGTTGACATATAGTTAATTAGAAAATAAAATCTGAATAATTGAAATTCGGTAAAAAAATAAAATATTTGATGTACCACGACCGTGGTAAATTGTTCTATTGGTCGAGCAATCTGTAGAACCCTTATAATGCACTTGGTGCAGATATTGCAAATGCATATCATTTATTACTTACGCATAGATTCACAAGAAACTCATTCATATTCCACAGATAACAAACACTGCTTATCATCCGTACTCCGAATTAAGTTATAGCAAGTTCCGACGTTCACGCGAGACGTTCGGATATACCGAAGGAGTGCGAACTATTGTTTTAGTTCGACGCCATTTCACAATGCATTATCCACCCAACCGAAATAATATTACTCAATATTTACAACTGCTTGTATATTAACAAATATGACTATCTCTAGATTGACCGTGGCCTAAAACATTATTTTTGATACATTTTCATTTCTTTTTGAATATCATTTCTTCTTGAATTCTAATTTCTTGACTTCAATATTTAGCAGGGACCGAAAATGCGATATTTCTGCATGTGATTCGATAAAACGATAAACGATAAAATCGCATATACATATACTCTTCCTCGAGACCTAAATATTCTGACCATGGGAACCTCGCGGCCTGGAAGAAGCCGCCCCTGGCATCCATTAACTGCAGGGAAGCTGGGCTGGGACGGGGCGAGGAAGCGGCGGCGGCGGCGGCTGGCTTGGCTCCAGAGCAGCGTGTCCCGCCAGAGCGAGCGGCGAGGACCAAAATCCAGCCGTCTGCGTCGGTCGACGCAGCCTCTGGCTGCAGACATGTGGGAGGCACCGTGATACAAGGGGGGGGGAGGGCACCTCAAACGCTGCGAGCATTTCCGCCCGATGCAGCGCCTCTGACCGGGAGGTCCTAGGTTCGAGTCCTGACGGCGGCGGCAGGATTCTCGACACTAGCTTTTCAGCTAGGTCGAATTCAGTCGCTGTCTGGAGGAGAATTCTAGCGGCCGGCTGCTCTGATCGGTAGTTTTCCGTGGTTTCTCCGATCAACACCAGGCGAATGCCGGAGCAGTATCCTAACAAACGGGCCAGGGACCGCGCGCGATCTTTCCTTCCTCTTCCTTGTCCTATCCCCCTTACACACACACACACACACACACACACACACACACTTATACTGACATGCACTACACTACCACATATTCCGGGAGACCGGTCGGGAGCTTAGAGCTTGTCCCGGCTGGGGCGGTGCCTCGCTGGTGGGAGAGTCCTGGTTAGGGGAAAACCCACTAGCCGACGGTAGGTTGGCGCCGGATCTCGCCATCCAGCGGGGAAGATCACCGCCGTCTCTCGAGAAAAAATCATGCACTACACTAACGGGACTAATGACCAAAGCAGTTGACGTGCCCGGAAACACGAAAAAATCAATAAATCAATCAATCATTTCCGGCCGATAGGCGCAGTTTGAGAGAAGTCATCGGCCTCGAGACTCAAATGGCCGCAGGATACGCACGCAACAGCTACATGAATGAAAGTGTATCGCAGTAGAATTTTCTTTCACTTGCTATGATGCGTGGTCTGAGGTGGGCTTGGGCGGGTTGGACCCCCGCACTTTAAGCACTCCATGTGGGTTTACGTTGAAGTCTTGCCACCTTTTGTGAGAGGTTGCAATCACATGTACATCTTGTAGTAAGGTCAGTACAGTTTGTGATCATTCTGGACATTATGCTGGACATTTGTATATAAACAGTTATTCCCTAATTTTTATGTTTTACCACCAGCCCTTAAGATGGAATAAAAATATACCGAAAAGTCGGCAAACTGTTTTAATGTCTTAATACACTTCTACCAACACCAGTATTCTACATTTGTCTTAACTAGATTGTATATATAGTACTGTGTGGACTGTTACAATTATGATAACCTGTTAAACATCATTTTACTCCACTGCTCAATAAAAATTTCCGTGTTCACCTGGAACCTCGCTCCGGTAGATGTCAGCTACCACTCATTAATAACCCCACAGAATAGATGTTCCTACAAACAGAAAATTATTTCAGCCTCCGAAAAATAATACTCTTTTAGTACTCACGGGCCACTTCTGCGGCTTCAGAGAATAACTAGCGGACTGCAGCATCAAAAATGCTAATGAACAAAACCGCACAAAATGGTCTTCCAAACTGCAGTACACAAACTGATGCAAGAACAAATAAAATACTCTTGAATGAAAAGACAATAAATGAAATGTTTTAATACAAAGAGGCTTCACGAACACTGCAATATTGCAGTAGAGCATATACGGACAGTAGTTCATTTCAATCCAGGAATATCAAAAAGTTTCAGTTCCGTAACACAAGTGAAGAACAAACATTTAATGGTAGGCGGGCTCTTCTCTGGAGCCCTGCTGTCGCATGACGTGAGCTGTGTCGTAAGTAGTGACGCACTGAGTATTCAGTTGTGCTCCGTTTAAGAAAAGGTGGAATAACACAATCAAATATTTTCAATATAATTATATTTTTCGGTCAAAATCGAAACAGATTCATTGTTTTTGGATTTTTCCCGAGTTTCTAGCTATCTAACAAAACCGTTGACACCTATTACATGGCCAGAGGCTGCACCGTTTTCTTTCAATTTCTGCGCGTATTGGAAATTACTAATATTGATTCTGTCTTTGGAACTAAAATATGACAACAGTTCTTGGAATTGCTACACAAAACAACTGACAATCCCGACACACCAGAAAACTACGTGTAAACAACCTAAATATTCAAGCACGACCCCTTTAACAAAACAACAAATTGATTTTTTATAAAATCCGTTTCTTATTAAGAATTCAGTACTCGCACAACACAATTTCTGTATGTCAGGTTTTAAATTTGAATTAATGAAAGACGAAGCTTCCTATTCTTCGCAAAAAAAATTCTCAATGGTGCTCCTCCAATGAATCCTTTCAATAATTCAGAATTCAATAAATAAAATTCCAAATACGCAATTCGGTTTGCGCCCAAATCACGCTACTACCCATCACGTGCTTCGACTTAAATTTATTGCGCCAAGATTGTCAGCAAAAAAACATACTTTGGCTATTTTTGTAGATGTATCTCAAGCTTTTGGCTAAAATATTTTCCCTTCATAGACCTTCCACTCCCCCACCTTTACAAATTAATAATATCTCGGTCTCTTGGCTCCCTAATTCCGCATCAGTAAAATATGTGAGGGTGATGCTAAACAAAAGACTTACTTGGAAGCAACATATGCAATAAATAGTAACTAAAACCAACGCAAAAATACTTAAATCTTTCCTCTCATTTACAGAAATTCCTCTATGCGAATGTATTCAGCACTATTAATATATAAATCCATTACAGGACCACCATGATTTAGGTCTGCCCAGCTTAGCGAAATATAGCACCAACCAATTTACAAAAACTCAGACAATACAAAATAAATCTTTTAGGCAGACTCTTAAAGCCCCATGGTTTATACACAACTCCCATATCCACCAGGAACTCCAAATCCCTTCAATATCCGAAGATATATGCGAAACATCTGAAAAATTCTACTCTCTTCTTCCATCATGCCCTGGCACTACTATCTTCCACCTGGGAAAAAATGCGAACCTCGCATCCGATCTCGCTTCCCGAAAGACCTCTTTCGCCCTCCATAGTAATGCATACTCTACCATCACCCACTCTGAGCCAACACCTCACATCCTGACGCACGTCTTCAAATTCCAAAAATTATGAAAATTGAATTTCTAACTGAGGGGTGCGCCTTACGTGCCACATTCGCCTGAGAATATCCCAACAACTTAATCATGCATGTATGTAAACTTAAAATTCCAAAGCCGAACCGGTAGCCAATTTGAAAAAAGTTTTGTTAATTTTAATTTAATAAAAGTAAAAAATATTATTGACGAAGTAAATGTTGATTGCATGTTATCACCTAGTAAAATACACATATATATACATATCAGAAGAGAAAGAGAGAGCATAAACTTCCCTACTTTTAAATTATGAATCGTTTCTAATTGATTATATTTGTATCCATTTAAAGGCTGTTGTTTGTAGTTGTTACGTAGTATCCATTTGCAACGTCCCCAACGCAAAGTTATTCGTAAAGAGCAGAAAAACTTATTAGTGGGTATCTAAATTTAGGCGTCGTAAATGTCACTAAATTTCTATCTCACTGGCTAGCATCATTTACGCTTGGAGAAATTTTTATGATATGTACGTTTTTTAATGTGCGGCAATTGTGGCCCTAAGTAAAACAAATTATAAGAACAAATCAAGTATGTTTCTTCAGGACCGAAAGAAACTAACGGAATATCCGTTATAAAACACACAGGATCGTCCCCTATAGTCTAAGAATTGCCTGCCTACAAGAGGGGGCCTTGACATTCCGAGTGGAGTAAAGAGAATAGCGTGTGGCTCCTTTCCCGAGGTCTCCGTGCACCTGCAGCCCATTGTCTGTGCGTTCGCAGCACGGGCAATCCATCGCAGTTACGTCGTGATAAATAGGCGTCGCCTTGTCTAAGTCTGGACTCGTCGGTCGAAACTTGGGCGCCTTCTTTGGCTGCGATTCAACACACATTTTGGGTAACGGTACCACGATAAGGGTAAACAAAACGAACAACTCCACAGAAAACTCTCGTCAATAAATAATTTATCATCATAATGAATTGTGCCATTAAAACATTTTGTCTTGTCTTTTACAGTAAGTCATTGATTTATATCACTGGTGGAAGCGCTAACAACAAATAAAATCATATGTTAACAATATATTTATAATATATTTAGTATACATATTAAGAAATAGCTTAAACGGATTTATCACACTATTTCAACCACAAAACGTGATGTTTATTCATCTGATAACGAATAGAAGCAATGTGCTCTCAAATTTGCAGCAATATCGCCTAGTTTCTCACTCTGCTGAAACACAGCGCAATTTCTGCAAAACCTTTTAGAATTCGCATTCCAGTAGATGAAGCTTTCGTCCCACCTCTACATAAAACGACCACATGTAATCTATAGATAATGTTTTTCGCGGTAAAGGTGGCGAGCCAAGTCACAAATCAATTTCACATCACTCAGCTGAAAATGCTCTTTTTGACCACGACAAATCCAACCAACTACCATGATTTCACCGACACGATTCGATGTTAATTCGAAGAAACGCTTTTTACGTTACGCCGAACCCTAAAATATATTCAGACAAGACTCTCGATCATTTTCAAGACCTTTACTTCCGCTCTTCAGATACAAGCTTGAAATTTTGCAACACAACCGTTGACATGAACTTCAAACGCTCAGACGAGAGACTGGTTATTGGGGCAGTGCTCATGTATTACTCTCTCTATCCAATTGATATTTTTGGACTCTGCAGTAAGTTAACAGGTTTCAATACGGAATGACTGGATGCTTGCACACTTTTATCATCGATTACCCTGTTTGATGCGTGAACAACGAAGGTAACGTCTCTGAGATACTATCTCAAATACATATTAACATTAATTTATAACTCCAAGAATTTCATTGGAATTTAAATTATCGAACTATTAAGAAAATTATTGTAATCACTATAATAATAATAATAATAATATCATATTAGTTAACTTCCAACCTTTCTGAATCCGAGTACAGAGATAAAATTACGTCCCGATTCACCAACCCAATTGCCTCAGGGTACAGCGATAGAATCTGTACGGTGTAGCATAAAACAGCGCAGCTGTTTCGGGTACGTAAATACAAACGTTGTATAAACGTTAGCAATCCGAGTGCATGAAGCAGTGTAATGATGAGCTATCGCATTCACTATCATTACATCAAAAATCACTCGTCATACCGCATCATTACCTCCGCAGTTTCCTGAGTCAACATAGCAACCGTGTAGCCGAAGGCTACCATAAAACGCTAAATAACTCCCGTTCGAGAACGGAGCTGACGGTTGCCAGTAGGCAAAAATCTTCATGCGACGACGCGGTGGACCGACACGACCCCACCGACCGCCGATGACAGCTCATAAACGTCCATTTAGCGGCGTCCACAGCTCCTGCGTAAATATTGTGAAAGTGCAGGCAGCTATGCGGAGCGAGAGAAATTAGCAAGGGATCGAGTGTCCCGCAATTACGTTAAACGCCAGGGTTCGATATGCCATTAACGACGGCACAGCGGAGCGCCGACCGGACAGAGCGAAGCAGAGAAGAAGAGCAGAGCGCATCAGTGAAGCCTCTCCCTCGTTCTCCCGAACGTCACGCGCTCTCAGTAGGAATGCGTCATCCATGGCGATGTTTTCAAAACATTGATGTTTTTTATAAAATCATCGATGTATTTAACATCGATTTTTTGAAGTCAATGTTTTGAACTATGGATTTGTGGATGCGATATTTTGTGTTCGGTACTTTTACGTAGTCGATATCTTTTTTTATGAAAAAAGTTTACCCTAACAAAATCCTATTACCATTTTCAGATATCTACAAATTGAATATTCTTCAGAACAATGTGAACAAGCGTTAAAATAAATAAAATAGTTTTCGTTAATCAAGAAGACTATATTTTTTTGAATTATCGAATCAGATAATCCAAATTTCGTTAATTGTCCTGATGAAAATTAGCTTTGTTTTTTTCTGTTAAATGTCATTTAAAATTAATAAACGATATCGCATCAAATTAAATCCTCGTGTGAGCTTTAGTGGTTTCTAATCCAGTTTTAAAAACATCGATGGGTTGGGATCAATGTTTTATTAGCATCAATTTCTTTTTACAATTTTGAGCATGAATGTTAGATGGCGATGTTGGATTTATAGTTCTCATACAAATAGAGGAGGATTGTGATGTCTCTGCGATCCGATATTTGATCTCAATAGTGTTACAGTGATTACATAGAGTTGGCATTAGCATTTTGAACACGTATACCAAAAATTACGACTGTATTCCCTACCGAAGTCGGCGGAGTTTTGAAAAGGGTAAAAAAGTATAATGACGTCACCGATTTTCGATTATTATTATATTATTGTTGTTATTATTATATTATGGTTGTATTATTGTTTTATTGTTATTGTTTTTTTATTACTATTATTATTGTTGTTGTTATGAACTTCATTGCCTGGATTATACTTTAGTTAGCGGTTGAATGACAATGCATGGCATCCGGGTCACCAATTTTAACGCACGACATTGCAAAAGAAGGGTAAGTAAATTGGAGATCGTAATATCTAGTGATACTCCTTTCTCGCTTACATGCTATAATGCCATCAAATAACATTTGATTCGAGGCGATATTTGACATCAATATCCACAATTACCGATTCTTATAATTGTATATTTAAAACCAAAAGTAACTTCAAATCATTCATTGGAAACGCTACCAATAATAAAGAAATATATAAAACAAAATCGCGTAGCTTTCAATGAACAGCAATAAAACGAAAAAAACTACATGAACGAAAAATGCAAACAATTACCATTTCAATAAGAAGGAAACTGGGAAAATATCGTTACACATTTTTTTTCACTATTAGAGATTCATTTCTTGAACTTTTTTGGCACGCAGCAGCAGTAATATCGCTTTGAGAACATGAGATGAATGCTCCCAAGGGGCTAGCTAGATCCACAAAGGGGAGCAAAAGAGAAATAAGAAATGTTATTAATAAATAATTTGAAAGATATTACATTATAATTATCTTTTTGACGATCAAAAGTGAAATTAACAAAGAATAAATAAAAAATAGTCATTTTCTAAATTGAAGAAATAATCAACTTCGTTCAGGTTGTGCTTAAGAAATTTCATCTTCAGCACAAGAAGCGCTTAGGGTATTTCTAAGTATTGTCGAAGAAAAAAATTATTACTTTCGGGCACACACGACGAAAAAGGAGAATTTGTAAATTGACAGACTTGGGATGCATATTACGACAGCAATGCATCGCGCGAGGCCCAATGCTCGCCCCTGACCTTAGGCCGTCAGAACCTTTGTCCGCCAGCCGTTCATCAGAATTGCAGAGCCTTCGCTGTTCCCCAATGACGCTAATGACTTCCTGAGACTACAACAGCGCTCCGAGTCTGGGAAATGAGCACAAAGGTTCGGTGTCATTCAGGCTGTGACGAAATTGGAAAATTACAAACACATTTTGAATGGGAATCTTTGCTTATGAGGCCAAAATCGTGACGGAGCTATTTACTGAAACTTTGAGAAGCCCGTTGGTCGGTCTTTACTACTGAAAGAACTAACCCTACACAAATGAAACAACTGATAACATAGTACTGGGTATTACTGTCTATAATAAAGACTATGAAAAAAATTGTTAATATGTAACGAGTTATCTCGGAAGAAAAGAAAATCTCTCAAAACTTTTCTTTTTATACTTTTGCCCCTTTTCTCATATTAGTATCATGTGTACATTCACTCCATTACCTGTCCAACCCAACGAGTCGTTCATTTATCAAGAGATCAGGTGCAGTGCTTATGTTTACACGTCAGGCTTATGCTCATGTTCATTCTAAAAATGCTCAACGTTCATTAACGAACATAAAGCTGAAAATCTTGCGATTTAACTGCAAAATATATCAAGTAGTAAATTTAATTTTACATTGATTTCGAAATTACGCACGTTTTTGACCAACTACGCTGAGGAGTGTGGGCGCCCAGAAAACCTAACCTCTAATAGTACATTATGAAACGATGATGTAATGATGGGTGTTAATACACGAGTGTAATATTACGGTACGAGCGAATATCATAAACTTCACACGAGTGTATTAATACCCATTACATCGAGTTTCATACGGTACTTTTTCTACTACTTATGGAAACTTTTAAAAGTTACATTTTGACACTGAATCGTTGACATACAGGCATTGGCACTATACATATTGGCAGTTGGCACTTGGTTGGCAGGAGGCAGTTAGTATGCAGGTAGGTAGGCAGTTGGCAGGATTGGCAGTTGACATGCAGGATTCAGCCAAGGCCACCTACCCTGCTGCAGGTGGCTTTGGTTACAAGTGCTCTAGTGAAATAGGGTCAAAGCAAAGACGTTGGAATAGAATTAAACTAGGACTCACTGAGTCGCGGAATAATTTGAAGGCCGCCATTGTAGTGGAAACGTGCATACCTCCTAGACATCGTTGCATCAGGATAGGGGTCAAGTTAATTGTTTAGAACGATAATTTCTTTTCGATGCGTGATTTATTTAACTGTATGAGAATATACGTGATATAATATGGTTAAGAGTTATTTGGCATGTATAAAGTGCACGAACAAATTCCTTGTTCAAAGTTCAAATTCAGTGTACAAGTTCGTACAGTTTCACTCCTCGGAACTAAATATTACAAAGGTAACATCCATACTGTTCCTTAATAAGTAATTAATTGTGAATATTGAAGATCTTTCGTGTGAAAACTTGCAAATCTCTACTGTCAAAAAAAGCAGTTGGCATAGAAAACGTTTATCTAAACACAATCCATTCATAGCTAATGTTTTGGTGTTTCTTTTTATATTTTTTATTTCTATTACGCTTACCCGAAAACAAAGATAATGATGAAAACGCGCGCAATTGCAGAGTCAGATTTGAAACCCCCGCGCAAATCTTCCACTATAATGGTGGCCACGGCCTCTTTCAATTTATCCTGAGTCCTGAACAGTCCATTCACAGAAATGTAGGGGCTCGGGTCAAAATGAAAGTACAATCCAATTTATTTTCAGTTATATTCCACGTAAAAATTACTAATAATAAAAAACTGACAAGAATAATATAACATCAAATGCAATTTTAAAGAAAATCGAACAACACATTTATTAGAACGATTCTCAATCATTAAGTGCCAATACTTGGTTTGTAAACTTCTCTGAGATTAGTCAAGAACCTGTATCATAATAAAATTGGTATCGTAATACGTATCATTATCCCATCAATTGACACAATGGGAGTAGATAACGTAATAAAAGTTCCAAAAATTTATCTTTTACTTCATTTCGGTAAAAAATCTTTGGAATGCACGAAAACTGCGATTTTAGTCTTGGACACAGTTTTCATGTTACGACTAGGGACCGAATTTTAACGCAGATCCATATTTTTCCTTGTTATCATTATGTGTCCTTACTTGATATATGTATGAAACACCGAATCTTCAATTATTTAATCATGATTTTCCGAAGCATATTTTGAACATTGCCAGTTTTCTTAACGAGAAACATATTTCTGCAAATTGCTAATTATTTTGCATATTTTCCTTCAAAAAATTTAATAAATACTTTTATTAATTTACTATATTTATAACAATAAATTTAATTTTCTATTTTTTTTATATAGGTGATTCTTGCTAAGCAATATCAATTTCCTTTTTCTGAATTTTGTAAGATATTTAACATGGAAATCACAACCGGTTCCAGCACTGCGTGCGACCAGTCCACCTAGAAAATCAGTAAAGCCGAGGTAACACTGATGAACGTGTACGTACACGCCTGTAAGTCTCAGAAGGGATTTTCCTCTACAAATGTGAGTGAAAATGAATTAAAAATGCCTTTTAATGGAATGAAGGTGGCTGTTACGGGATTGTTGGAATTGTGTTCGTATTAAGGTTCTAATGCAAATTGTTAAATGGATTTAACGACAGACCGCGAGATTCAACTGCATTAAGGAAAACAATTTTACTATCTGATACTACTAGCTCTAGTTACTAATATTTCTCTTCAAAATGTCACTGAGCGGTATAGTAACAGTGAAGTTACAAATGAATGCACTGAGCGTAAATGTTATGAGTACATCCCGGACGTTCAGGCATCTATTTTAGCTAAAACAGAAAGGGAAAACCACGCTTATTTTGACTAAAATAGCATTCAAAAAAGCATTTATTCTGTAGAGGCAAAAGGCACGTAAACAATGAAGAATAAAATTTAAATAAATAATTGTAAAAAAGTAATAATTAAAATGATCCATGTTTTTATTCCGACATTAACATTTATATTAGCACTTACGTGTAAAGAAACGAAAGTTTCTTTGTAATCTTGATTCACATGACCACCAGGTATGACGATTACGAATTTGTCTTACTCGCGATAACCTAGACGCCCTTTTGAACTCTCTTTTGTATCGTGATGCCACCAGTGAAAATGGAATGATTTTTATCGTTTTTCGCACTAGTGTAATCGCCAGCACTGAAAAAGGGTTTTCAAATACAGAGCTCTGCTCTCAAAAGGAATCGGAGGCCACACTCAGAATAGAATGGGATTCTTACTCCGTGCGAATAAAACCTATCGGCATCAATGAAAAAAAATCTTGACTGGTATCACCTTCCTTTTTTATTTAGATTTTTAACAATATTTGGCCCTGGAGACTCCACTTTCACAGAAAGACAAAACACGATTTTGCCTTCGTGTTGTCCAGGCTTGCTAGTATGTTGCCAGAGTGATCGAGATCGGTGCCGGGAAAGAAAACAGCAAAATATTGGCGAAAAGGTAGAAAAAGGCAAAATAACTTAAGATAGGCACCAGAAGCTAATGCCAAAAAAAAGGCAAAATGAAAATCTACTAAATCAACTCCAGAAGTATAATTAAGAGGTTCCTATTTTTAAAAGTCGTAAAATGACCGCAAAAATAAGAAAAGCATTTTGTTAAACTTCCGGGCTCTAGTTATGAGAAACATTTATGATGGGTTAATATACTTCAAATGACATATTTTAGTGCACATTTTCGATGTTTACACAACTGATAGGTTTTCATTGAATGTCGCTGGTTATGACTGATGAATCGGAGTTGCGTATGTTGCAGGTTGAATTTGCGCCTGGAGATTTCTTGAAAGCATGATCTACACAATCCTACGTTTTTCGTTTTAAATCTGCGTGATGAACCTGAATTACACTGCGAACCCATTTCAATAACCCACAGCAGCTTTTATGGTGTTTTGTGTCTACGGTGTCTTATAAATCATAACAAACCGTCAACATTCTTTAGTGTATTAAGTGGACTAGTACAACCCATGGGAACATTCCACGCTACGAAAAGTCATTATTTTGAAGTGAACCTCGCTGTATATTGGAACCCATCTTCCAAAACTTTAAGAGAATTCATAGTACAAAGACAGGGTATCCTCCAAATATTTAACACAACGTCCACAAAGAGTTCCACTCTGTAGATTGTGGCATAAAAATATTACTCTTGTCCCACAAGGGACACAAAACCCTGGTTTTCACGATCTATGACGCATCGTTTTCCATTTGGGCACAATGATAATACGTACCGTAACGTGCGTTGTAGACTACAACACATCTTTGGATCTTGGCTTAAAAGGATGGTTAACATACGAAAAAAACGGCGTCCTGTGCGCGGGCAGTAGAGACGCAACATCGACAACAAAATATCGATTTCTAGAATTTCTTGATGTTCAAATTTTAAAACTCGATGTTCGAAAAAACATAGACCCAACATTATCGATGTTCGTAAAACAATTTTAGCCTTTTTTCCTCCAGCATCAATGTTGGAGGGGCGTTTTCATGTCACGGGATCGTGTTTACTAATTTATAATTGAGATTTAGCGGAGAAAACAAAATCAAAATATTATCAGAACAATTAAAAAATGTTTATTACCTTACTGGATGATATAAAAATATACCCTCCCTTTTTCAACAAAAAATCAACAATTTCACTCTTGATGACTTTGGTCTAGAATGTTGAAGTTATAGATATCTGAAAATAATTATAGTTTTTTATTAAATTTTTCATTCGTAAATAAAATATCAACCACATAAAAACATCTAGCACAAAATATCGATGTTAATAAAACACCGTCTTCAATGAATCGAAGTTCAATACATCGATGATTTTACAAAAATATCGATGTTCTTACGAAACTTGAGCATCGATGTCGCATCCCCAGTGGGCAGCGGCGGCGAGGCGAGGCGCGGCGTGTGTCTGCACCTGGGCGGCGCGGCGCCGCGCGTAGGGGGGCGTGCCCGGGGCGGCGTCCCTCGCGGCCCGGCGCTCCATCACTGTCCGACCCCGCCCCCGCCTCTGAGTAATAACACGGCAGGCCGCCGCTAATGATAGACCCGGCCGCCCCGCGCCGCTCCCCGCGCCGGTGGCCCCCCCCCGCCCGCCCCGCTTCGCCCCGTCCCATCCAGCACCGCTCCACCCCGTCCCCCCCACCCGCTCCGCCCCCCCCATCCCATCCCGCTCCGCCCCACCCCATCCCGCCCGCTCAATCCACCCCGCACAGTGGACGAGCAGGCGCGTCTCGGCGGACACGGCCCGCACGAGGTATAAAATTGAACTGAATTGATGCCTTAATTTTACGTGGCGAGACTCAGGCCATGAGGCCTGCTCTTCCGTCTGACGACGCAAATTTCCCTACGCTTCTTTCACCAACGAGAGGAGAAAGACTGTATTACTTGGGCGACGAAACCGGCAATTTGAATTTAGCCCAGAGGCTTCATTTAGGCGTGAGGATCTTTTACATGCAGTACATCTACTAACATGGGACAGCCTGCTTTACTTCCCCTCCGAAGCAAGGCGTACGAAGGGATTTTTTCGCCCTTAAATCCACAGCATCGACCGGGTTTTAACCCGCGAACTACATGCAGTACATCTACTAACATGGGCATGTAATAAAAAATGAAAAATATGTACATATATAATGTACTTACTTTTTCCAAAACATGTAAGAAAAAATAGAAAATATGTAAAATAAAAATTCATTATTGTGTTTAAAATTGTTCTCTACAAGCATTTTCCGACTATAGAATTTTGCCGATCAGTTCTTAAGGATTTGGAGTGGATGAAAGTAGGTTCTATCTCTACTGAAGTAATTGTACGCTAGTCGTCACCACATATAAGAATTTTATTCGAAATATAGTATGTATATGTATATGTGTGTGTATATATATATATATATATATATATATATATATAATATACATAGTATATATTACAATGTTTACGAGGAGGCGGTGTACAAGTAAATAGTAGTACCGCATAGCGAGTAATGGATCCCAGGAGGGATTAAGGGTATATACCCCACCCTCCAAAATGAACAACGCGGGAAGACAATTTTCGGTAAAAATAGATTTGTTAGTTTTCGATCGAGTAACGAATTTGCTGTTAAAAACATGGGCAAGAACGTAGTTGAAATTACTTTTGTTCATAAAATCCGCTCATCCCAGATTCGCAAGCAATAAGGGGGGAGTTAGACAATTTATGGCAGATACATGGAGGTAATAGAAGCGTAGCAGCATTACATTAGATTTGTAAGAAAGATGATTCTGTAACAAGTATTGTAAACGCGCATTTTAAATGTTCCTTTTCGACGTATAAAAACATTAAAATGTAGTGAAATATGTAAAAATGTGTCGTAATAGGTAAAATATGTAAAAATATGTAATTACACCAAAATATGTGCAAATATGTAAAATAAATATAGCTCCAATTCATTCAGAAAGTCTTGTAATCTCTAAAAATATAACTGAATGCGGGTATCTAGATCCCGTAAAAACATGTATTTACATGGAAATCCGTTCCCTAGGTATAACAGTCCGATACGCTAACCGTTACACCATCTACGACCGCAGAAGTATAGAGGAGTTAGTCTAAGAAGGAGCCACTTTGACAGGTCGGGAAACACATGAACGTTACGCATCGCGCTGCCATTGAAAGATAGTTATGAGGCCATTTGCAAATGAGTTAGCTGTAAACGAACGCACTGACAAATTGAGCGTATGGGCATAACCACTGCAATTATATTGCCAGCTGTGGCTAAGCAGTAATGTTAAAGCGGTCTCTTCTTATAGTAATCTCCTTAAAACATGGCTCGCGAGCCACCAGCCACGCCGCATTGTGGTCCCTGTCCATGCACACTGTCTATAAATAATTTTTTTCGTTAAATAAATGAAAGCCTACGGAAAACACGTCAGTCTCGGTGCGGCACGTGCTTGCACTACTGACTTAGTAAGCGCAGACGAAGGTTGAAAATTTGAGCCCTATGTAAGGCATCTATTTTCACCAAGTGGTTGTAGCTTCGTTAGTTGGTCTCTTGACATTCATATATCCCAAATTATCACCATTCCATCCACCATCATTCAACTCTCAAAATCTCCCCTCTCATCATACATCTACTGGAAGGCAACGGCAACCCACCTCTTCGTTCACCTGTGGAGTTAAGGAGAAGGCAATGTCGTAAATCCTTGGGGTCTGAGTATATTACTCAGTCATCTTATCGTCATCAAAATCTCTTATCGGGGTAATTAGGTGTACTTCCACGACAATATAGTCGTATCGATTTCTTTCAAGAAAAAATACTGACTTGGATTTTTGCTGAAAAAACATGAAACCGATAGTAAATCTGGAAATGTATCGATTGCTTGTGATTGCGCTTAAAAGACCGGCCTTAGAACTACTATGTATTAAAAGGTTCTCGTGACTCATTCATGATGTCACAGTCTCTCTAACCGGGAGGTCCTAGGTTCGTGTTCCAATGGTGGCAGTTTTCTTCGCTAGTTTTGACCGAGCTACTTAGCTCTGATCGGACGTTTTCCGTAGTTTCTCCATCGACACCAGACCAAAGCCGGAGCAGCTCCTCACATACATACACACACTTACATGCACAACACTGCCACATATGCTTGGAGTCCGGTCGGGAGCTTAGAGGTTGCCCCTGCTGGGGCGGTGCCCGGTTGGTGGGAGGTTCCATGTTGGGGAAACCCACGCTAGGCGTAGGATAGGTCGGCGCCGAATCTCACCATCTAATGGGGAAAATTACCACCACCTCCCAAGGGAAACATTCACTACTCTAACGGGATAAATGACCTCAGTAGTTCACTCGCTCGAAATCATCAATCGAGGGGTGGGGTCGAGCAGAACAGGACGGGCGGTCCGCGCAGGATGCAGGCGGGATGGAACTATTGCTGAGCTAGGAGACGACAGCGAGGGAGCGATTCCACCACGTCGTAGCAGCGCTGATGGCACGGCGACACGGCGCGACGGCGGGACGTAATCCTTTATACTTGCTTTTTTCTAACGTGGCAGCTGAGGCTGCAGCATCTCCACGGCTTCGGCACGACTTTTCGAGTCATTCTCAGTCCTGCCGGAAGATGTCACATGATCGCGGCCGCAGTGCTGCATATCAATCGACTCTAGCGGCAGGACTGAGAATGACTAAAAAAGACATGCCGAATTCTATCTTGGAGATACTACCCTCACCCGCCACGTTACCCAAGTATAGTAAAGTACGTATCTGTATCCCGGAGGAAAAGCATCCTATGTCACAAATAGATTTTTTTACAGAAGTGCCAAAAGAATGTTACGTTACGACCATTTCTCGCTTGTTGTTTTACACGCGACTGTTTTCTTCACTTCTTTGCATTCATTTCCATTTTACTCTCAGTAACACATCCTATTGATTTAAATTTAATCTCTCCGTTTTCTAGGAATTCTGGGGATTCTGGTGCCGTTTCCGTCTATGTTATGATGGTGCTTTACTAAAACGTGTAAATCTGTTATTATTTAACCAAGGACATAGTGTTTCATCCAACTAGAAAGAGCGGAAAGTGTTTGTAAGATGATGCCAAAACCTCAATTTCGAAAAATTTGGACAGTGCGCTCTCCTTCCTGAATACAGATATGTATTAAAGCAGGCACCTCCAACCGCGCCCGCACGAATGTCTTGCTCGTGTAACGTCGTAGCATTTCATCGGGCCGCACAAGGCGGGTGGCCGGCCGGGGGAAGGGGTGGTCCAGGCGCCGGGCTGGCGGGGCAACCGGAGCTGTCGCCTTGGAGGGTGCAGGCCGCCGGGGGCGTGTCTCGGAACCCTGGGGGGTCAGCTAGCGCAGAATGATGTGTGAGAACAGATCGTCTGCAGCTGGTGGCGGGCCCCATTTTGCGACCGGCTCCAAAACTCGGTAATGAGGTGACGCGATCCGCGGGTCTTCAGCGTGGGAGGTCTGTCACGTCGCTCCTCGCGAGAGAGGCTTGGTGGAGGAAACCGTTGGCATTCGAGTTTGCCGAATCGCGGTGCGGAGGCACGTTTGATTATCCGTGAGGGCAGGCTTGCGAGGGTGGCGTGTTGCCACGGGACAGAGTCCAGGAGCGGAGCCACAGGTTAGGGCGCTGGGGTACTCTGGTCGGGGGGGGTTCCTTTGGTTTGGTTTGGTTTTTCTTTTCCGGGCGCGTCAACTGCTTTGGTCTTAGTCCCGTTAGTGTAGTGCTGTTTTTTCCGTGAGATAGCGGTGATCTTCCCCCGCTGGATGGCGAGATCCGGCCCCCCTAACCCTCCCACCAGCGGGGCACCGCCCCAGCCGGGACAAGCTCTAAGCTCCCGACCGGTCTCCCTGGATGTGGTAGTGTAGTGCATGTTAGTGTAAGTGTGTGTGTAAGGGGAGAAGATAGGACAAGGAATGGGAAGGACAGATCGCGCGCGGTCCGTGGCCCGTTTGATAGGGCTAAACATTGACTTGTCAATGTTTAACAGTTTAGCAAAAGAATCATTATAAGTTAAACAACGTAACGTACGTAACGCAAATATAAACTGCTGTGCTTGCAAGAGCGTGAACTGCAAACACTTTGTGTGTTGACATTGGCTTGCGGTAGTCCGAACGCACAAGACTTCGAATATATCAAATTGTGACGCGGGGTCAGCAAAGTGAATTATTTATAAATATTTATTGTGTGCAACAACTGATGAGTTGTGACGTTATGAACAGATGACAGTAACAAGAGGAAGGAAATTATTTTCGTTTAGGTCACGAATCGCAGAATTCAAAGTTCTAAAGAAACTCAAAATATTAAAAAATGGACTGCAAAATAACTACAAAATCATGTTGATATTAAAATGTTAGAGCTTTCTTTCATCACACAGCAAAACAAAAAACAACAACAACAACAACAACAACAACAAAAACATACGATTGCATTAGAAACCTCCAATCTACAAATACTGTTTGTGCCTCGTCCGGGAATCGAACGGGGACCGCACCACGGATGATGATGATGATAATAATAATAATAATAGATGATGATAATAATAATAATAATAATAATAATAATAATAATAATAATAATAATAATAATAATAATCCACCCACACAGGGCTATTTATCGCGAGAATGTTTTCATTCGTGGCCACTGTGAGGGGGCCGGGCCGGTACTCGGCTCCACCCGCCGACATGGCTCGCCGTGTCCTGCCGGGTGGACCAGTACTGGGCGGGGCGGAGGTTGTCGCTGCGGCGCCTGCGCCACGCCGGGTTGCCTCTCGCACCTAGCTCTTCACTTTCACCGGCGCCCCGCCCTCTCCACCGGCCAGTCCCTGCTCCCGCACTCGCCCCGCCCGCCCGCCCGCCCGCCGCCCGCACTCCTCACTCACCCGCCCGCCCCCACTCGCCTCCCGCTCGCACTCGCCCTTCCCGCACTCGCCCTTCCACCCCTCCCCTCGCCCCTTCCACCCTCCACCTCGCCCTTCCACCCTCCACTCGCCCTTCCACCTCCACTGCCCTTCCCCACTGCCCTCCCACTCGCCCTTCCCACTGCCTTCCCACTCGCCCTTCCCCACTCGCCCTTCCCCACTCGCCCTTCCCACTCCCTCCACCTCCCCACTGCCCTTCCCCCACTCGCCCTTCCCCCACTCGCCTTCCCGCCTCGCTCCCACTCGCCCCCACTCGCCCATCCCTCCCCCCCCCACAGTTAGTATGTTTTGGGGAAGAATTTAAACAGTAATTTACTATTATACCCGCAAGTTTTCTTGAGCCCCGGAATACCTACCCCGACTCCTTTACCAACATTAGTTGAACTAATAATAAAAGATAGCAAGGAGCATTATGGACAAATTCTGATAACCAGAAATGTTCGCTCCCAAGTAACAAACTATTTTGCATCTAAAAACGAACTATAATTTGATATAAAATTCCTTGTCGAAATAACCAAACTCCCCACACCTCACGCAACGAGCAAAGCGACGGCTCAAGAAAACGTGCTCGAATAATACCTTAAGCCTATGGCGGAAACATCTGCCTGTCAGACAGAAACAGTTTCAGTTGTTATCACTGGGGATCCTATAGAGGTAAGCCAAGCGTCTTCACCTTCAAATGCTACAGAACGTTTTTAATCAAGGAGAGAGTGTCATTGCAGCTGTGGCGTGCAACCTTTTCATGTAAACTATTGTTTTTTCAAATTAGCGACGCCTGCTTCTCAAGCAGATTTCTATTCAATTGCTTTGTACATACTAACGAAATAATTTTCTGTCAAGAGTTAAGAATTTCCATGTTAATTACCTAAAAGAAATTGACTTAGGTTACCTATAGATAGTCTGACAATGATATGTTAAAAGCTAAGAAAACCATTGTTTTTGTTAACGTTAGTCAAATTCACGATAAAATTGTTTAATAAAGTTTTTTAAAATAAGAACATGTAGCAAATAAGAAGAAAATTTCTGAACTTCATGATTAAAAGGTAAGTCTTTGATGCCTTTTGGTAATGTATGCTTCTGAGACATATTCCTATTGAAAGGGAAACTTGTGGTGCTAAAAGAGACTTTCTCGCCCGTATTTTCGCGCAAAATTACTCAAAAAGTACTCAAATTTTCGAAAAATTGTACGTGACCTTATTTCAAATCTCTATTTAAGGAATAGGTTTCATTAGGGAAAAAAATTCTATCATCATAATTGTAGTTGTAGGAAGACGCCGAAAAATTTTTGAACTTTTGCAATTTTCAAAAAATTAGAGTTTACAACGAACATGAGATCTGCACCGTTCTCTTAAAGGTCCTTCATGCTATCGAACAAAAATATTTAAACAAACACAATGGAGGCATATTTTATGAAAACTTCCAAAATGTTCCAGGGGATTCAAGAAATGTACTCCTCAAAATTAAAATAACGGTTTCAAATTCAAGGGGCCGCGACAGATCGTCGCCAGATCGATTGGGGAATATCAATTTTGAAGGAAAAAAACAACAAAAAAAAAACCGGCTGGACAGTTTTAGACGCTAGCGTTTTTCACAGACAGATAGGCGTACGGACATGCAGAAGTTTTGCCGTCAGTCGATTTTTCGGTATCAAGAACCCACAAAAAATGGATTCTGGCTACACCACATGTTAGAGGATTCATCCCCTGAAGTTAGCAACTGGATTTATCCACATTTTCTTTATCAGGGACCCGTAATAAAAGTTTTCTGCCAAATATTCGCCGGTTTTTCGCGGAGCGTTACATAATTTTACCTCTACGGCGCAAGCGCTAGCGAGAAAGAAAAAATCAAGTTCCCATCAAGGGGTTAAGCTACTAAGCTAAATAGCGTGGCGCCTCCGGCGGGTGCTACTGTCGTATTGAAATTTTCATGCTATGCAACTTCACAATAAAAGGACATTTTAAACACAATACAGTTTTGGCACTTAAGCCTGCGGCGGTATTCGAGTCGTATGTCTATTGCGGAGAGGTTGTAGTGGAGCTCACGTTGCGTCCCTTAACCTCTTACTTCGATTTATTTCCATGGCGTGCTGGCAGTCACATTCATACTTCACATTCATTCACAATTCGACCACGAGGAGGTCTGGAAAGAAATTGGGACTTGAAGGTGATATATGACGGTTGGGATATTTATATACTGCGTTAGCCTACTTTATTACATGTCTTGTCGACCAGGGCGATATTTTCCAGGGTGAGCACCTAGCTTTGCGCTTCACCCTTCCGGCGCACAAGTACACCTTCATGCTGGAATACGGATCCCACCACCGGGAGCGGTAGCTCAGTGCATCAACTGATGTCACTGCAGCGCCTCTGACCGGGAGGTCCTAGGTTCGAGTCCTGACGGTGCCAGGATTTTCGACACTAGCTTTTCAGCTAGGTCGAATTCAGTCGCTGTCTGGAGGAGAATTCTAGCGGCCGGCTCCTCTGATCGGTAGTTTTCCGTGGTTTCTCCGATCAACAAGAGGTGAATGCCGGAACAGTACCCTACCAAACGGTCCGCGCGCGATCTATCCTTCCTCTTCCTTGTCCTATCCTCTCCCCTTACACACACACTTACACTAACATGCACTACACTATCACATATTCCGGGAGACCGGTCGGAAGCGTAGAGCTTGTCCGGCTGGGGCGGTGCCCCGCTTGTGGGACAGTCCTGGTTAGGGGGAAACCCCACTAGCCGACGGTAGGTCGGCGCCGGATCTCGCCATCCAGCGGGGGAAGATCACCGCCATCTCCAGAGAAAAAATGCACTATACTAACGGGACTAATGACCAGAGCAGTTGACGCGCTAGGAAACACGAAAGAATCAATCAATCAATCAATCAAACGGATCCCACCGGAACGGCTGGGTTAAGCTCCACCATGTAACGACACTATAACAAATATCCATGCCCAAGGCGGGATTCGAATCCGCAGACCCTGCTGCTCGCTGCTACCACTGTAACCCCCACGCTACGAAACCCGGCTTATTGTAAGATTATTTCCTTTGATGTGATGAGATGGGAGTTGTCAGTGCTAGGAACTGAAGTTCATGGTTTATTGTTAGTTTAATTTTGACCTTTTTTCCGTACTTGTACGAGCTTGTAAGTTCTTGTACGCAATTCTACGCGACTGCTGTGAAGTTTGATGGATATTCCGATACCTAAACGTGTAAGTTTTGATATTTCATTAGAAATAACATTAAAAACCATTAAAATATTTAAATGTGGAGTTTTTAGTTTTTTTATGTGAAAACAACGGGCGAGACATTTTGGGCCGGGGAAAATTTAGTCAACCCTGAAAACTCGAGATGAATGGGGAAGGGCAAGTCGCCGAGAGGGCCGCATTGGCCAAAAAGGCAGTCAAGAACAACGAACCATATAGCAGCATTCTACACAGTGACGCCGAGCGCCCAGCAGAGCGCGCGTTCGCAAAGGGCGCGAGCGAAGGGCCGCAACGCAAGAGAAGAACAGAAGCGTATCGAACGGCGGCTACGAGGAAGGAGGGCGGGTCAGCGGGGGCGGCGGGAGCGCCGATCTGCCCCGCGCCGCCCCGCGCCGCCTCCGACAGGGCCGCCCCGCGCCGCCGCTCCCTTACGTCACCCGCGCGTCCCGAAATAACGATGACCTTCGCGTCGGCGGCGACGGCGGCGGCGGTGCGGGAACGGTCGCAGTCTGCGTACGGAGCCGTAGTAGCGTAGTGTTCGTGGAAGGCACGCGTCCTCGCCGACTGACTGTCGTGGCCGTCGCTTCGGCACAGGATGCAGACCATGAGCCACTTCCGGGTGCGAGGAGTAGACTGTGTTTCAATGGATGCGAACTACATACGCCATATTTTAATATAACGATTTATTTATTTACCATCGTTTCCAATGGCATTCATGCGTAGTAATTCAAAATTTTACACTCCATAATTTTGAACTGAAATTTTTTTTTAATTAAAAAAATTTCTTCACTACATTTTTCTCTTTGCACTTTTTCAAAACTTTAAAAAATAACTTCCTCATGAATACGCAGTAATTCCTCACACTCCGGGAAGGTCTTTGAAGAAATAATTAAACCGTCCGCCTTCCACCTCCACTTTCGTGGTTCAAATCTTGATCCTTACGGAATGTGAGGCCAAAATCAAGTAATTACGCAGGTTCCATGAGGTTATCCAGCTTCTCCCAACTATTTTCTTATAATACATTCACCATTATCATTCATTCGACATCTGCCTTAAATTGACGAGATACGACTGACCAAATAACATGCACGACATTGCTCGGACATTCATTTGGAGATCGTGTGCAAAGGTGTAATAATAGAAATACGAAAAGAGAGAAAACGGGATTTATGTACAATATTACGAAATACATCTATAAGATGTTTTGAGTGCGTAAAGCTGAATACAAAAGTCAGAGAAAACCCGTTCATCACAACATGCTGAGAAAAGTATTGTTGTATCACACATTGATATCTGTATTATTTTATCAGTCGGTTTATTTTTTAATTATGGCGAGATATTAAAGAGAATGGCTCTGTCCTGGCAATAGCGTAGTGGTATGATGGCAGCCGAGGGCTGAGGGGTCTGTGGGTTCGAATCCCGGCTTGAGTACGAATGTTTGTTTTAGAGTTGTTGCATGGGGGGGGGGTCAAGTCCTCTCTCCTCCCCTGTCCTCTCTCTCTCTCCCCTACCCGAATCTTACACTGAGGTGGCGAAAGTCATGGGATATATCTTAATGGTCCCATAAATGGTCAATGAGATTCATGTCGGGCGATCTCGATGGCCAAAATTATTCGTTCGTATTGTCCAGAACCAATCGCAAGTGTGACCCGGAGACATGGTGGATTGTCATCCATAAAAAGTTCATCGTCGTTTGGAAAGGAAATCAATGAATGAAAATATTCTCCAAGAATCTGAACATAACTATTCCAGTCGGTTCACTTGGACCAGAGGACCCATCCCATTCCATGTAAAAACAGCCCACACCATGATGGGGTCCCCATCAGCCTGCACAGTGCCTTGTTGAAAAGTTGGGTCCATTGCTTCGTGGGGTCTGCACCGCATTCAAACAGTACCGTACCATCACCTTTACCCGCTGATATCGGGGCTAATCTAAGCCACTGTTTTCCAGTCGTCTAGGTTCCAATCGATATGATCACGAGCCCACGGGAAACGATGCAGGCGACGACGAGCTGTTGGCAAAGGTCTTCTGCTGCCACAGACCATAAAAGGAAAATTTAGCAGCACATTCCTGACGTATACGTGCGCCGTATGTTCCACATTTTCTTCGGTTATTTTGCACAATGTTGCTTATCTGTTAGTATCGCACTACGCAAACGCCGCTGCTCTCGGTCATTACTGCGTTGCTGCGTTGTCTGTAGTGAGAGGTTATGCCTGAAATTAGGTATTGTCGGCACACTCTTAACTTTATGGATTTCGGAATTTTGAATTCTCTAACGATTTCCGAAACCAAATGTCCCATGCGTCTAGCTCCAACTACCATTCCGCATTTAATTCCCATCGTGCGGCTGTAAACACGTTGGAAATCTTTTCCCATAAATTACTAGAGAACAAATGAAAGCTTTGCCAATACACTACAGTTCTGCACATTTTTAAGCGGTACTACCACCATTAGCATATTTGTATATTACTATCCCATGACTTTTGCCACTGAAGTGTATATTTACGTGAGTTTGCACGCCAGGAGGAAGGAGTTCCGTAATGTGCCCAAGAGCCGCTACGTGATCGCCACATGGCCGCCACCGAACCTTCCTGTAGTAATAGGGTTCGAGCGCCGCCTCGGCCTAACGAGCAGCTAGTGATTGATTGATTGATTGATTGATTTTTCGTGTTTCCGGGCGCGTCAACTACTTTGGTCATTAGTCCCGTTAGTGTAGTACAGGTTTTTCTCGAGAGATGGCGGTGATCTTCCCCCGCTGGATGGCGAGATCCGGCGCCGACCTACCGTCGGCTAGTGGGGTTTCCCCCTAACCAGGACTCTCCCACCAGCGGGGCACTGCACCAGCGGGGCACTGCACCAGCGGGGACAAGCTCAAAGCTCCCGACGGGTCTCCCGGAATATGTGGTAGTGTAGTGCATGTTAGTGTAAGTGTGTGTGTAGGGGAGATGATAGGACAAGGAAGAGAAAGGACAGATCGCGCGCGGTCCGTGGCCCGTTTGATAGGGTACTGCTCCGGCATTCCCCTGGTGTTGATCGGAGAAACGACGGAAAACTATTGATCAGAGCAGCCGGCCGCTCGAATTCTCCTCCCGACAGCGACTGAATTCGACCTAGCTGAAAAGCTAGTGTCGAAAAACCTGCCGCCGTCAGGACTTGAACCTAGGACCTCCCGGTCAGAGGCGCTACAGTGACATCAGTTGATGCACTGAGCTACCTCTCCCGGTAGCAGCTAGTGCAATGCGCTTAGGAGTGGAGGCAAGGGTTAAGGTTCCCCAAACTGGCAGTTTGTTTGCTGACTTAGGTTGACCCACCTAACTAACACGAAGAACTTTGTGAATCACCACTCTTTATACAGCTCATTCACCACATTATGCTATACTCCATTTCATTTAGCTGATTGTAAAAAAGCAACAAAAAACTCTTCCACGACTCGAACGGCGGTTTCGCCTCCGCGTACGTCGAACTCTACTCCAACCCCCTTCGCGTCCGAGACCGGCGGGCTCCCAGCACTGCCGCTTTGATTCTTTGTTCGACTGATGATTCCGGGCGCATCAATAGTAAAGGTCATTAGTCTCGTAAGTAAAGTGCATGTGCTTTATCGCTGTAGGTGGCAGGTATCTCCCCCACTGGAGAGCAAGATCCGGCGCCGACATACGTCGTGTGACGACGTATGTGTGTAAATAAAGGATGAGGGCAGAACACAGAAACAACAGGAACAGGAAAGTTCGTGTGCGGTCCGTTGCCCATTTGTTAAGATACTGCTCCGGCATTCACCCTGGTCGCTAGAATTATCAAGACAGCTACCCAGATAGTGAGGAAAATCCTGCCACCGTCGAGTCGGAATTCCAACCTAGCCCCTCCCCCCCAGCACTGTCGCGATTTTCAACACATTTCGCGTGAAAACCGCTTCCTTCCGAGTGGCGGTTCGATTCCGGTTCGGTGTTCCGTTCCGTTTTCGCGTCAAGTCGAGCGCGGCGCGATGCGGCGTCGGCGGCGGCGGAGGGCGGGCCCGGGGGGGGGGGGGGGGGCAAGGCCGCCGGATGCCGCGGAGGCGGTGGCCGTGACGCCGGCGGAGGGCGAGGAGGAGGAAGCGGAGGAGGCGGCTCCGGCGAGCGGTCCGCTCAAAATCCGCTCCGCCGCGCGCCCATTTAAATGTCTGCGAGGGCTCGCAACCGATCAATTCGCGCTCCGGAAAGCCGTTTAATCTTACGATAACAAGGCCGACATGTTAAAGTCCTCCGCACTGCCTTAAATACCCCATGGTATATACCTAATGATGAAATTCAGAATGATTTGAAATTCCCTACAGTCGCCCAGCACATCACCCGCCTCTCCGAAAGACTCTACAACAAGCTTCATAACCTTCCCTTCCAACCGATTTTCTCACAAGGAAACACCACTCATCCTCATCTAAACCGCATCCCGTCTAGATTCCCCAAAAATGAATTCCGCCCTCCGTAACTCCTACGCTTTTTCCATATCATAAGCGCACTCACCCATTCCACAAACCACCGCAATAATTCCCAAGCACCCCAACCTGATTTCTTGTAGAGGAGCCCAGTGGGGTCATCCTCCCTCTTATTTTTGTCTGTATATTATTGTATACATTGTATAAGCAAACAATTCTGTAAAGTGGCTATGTACGCTGTATCAGAAAATATTTGAATAAAAAAACGCCGACATGTGTCCTGAGTGAAATGCAGGTTGTTATGCATACTTGTGGCTACAGGCGTCACGTGATGAATTGAAACTGGTACACTGGAGCAACAAGAAAATAATTTTTGGTTGTGGAATCTCCCTAATGTAAAGAGTCTCAGAATAATTGTGGGAATTCTCTAGCGTGCGAAAGATGTCGAATATAATAAGTTTTCGCCAATGAACATCAGCCGTAAAATCTCGTATCCACTACGACGATACACAAGTCACATTTGCACCTGATCAATTGGCAACTCGCCTTGCAGGGATGTTCGGAAGCTTCACGAAATCTTTCACTGCCTGTATGTATGAACAGAACTTATGCTTGACAAACACCGGTGCCGAAAGAGATACCTACTAATCAGAAGTATATGTCGTAAGTGTAAAATCGATTCATGAGATTTCTCGCTACATAATCACGTGCCATTTTTTAAAATCTCTTTCCATCCCTTATAATTTTGTACTGTACACACACACGCACGCAGATTATATATATATATATATATATATATATATATATATATTGACACCACCTGTATTTATTCCGTACTGATTAAACAGCATCAACATTTTAGGAGGAATAACTCAAATTCATTATTTCTTAAGTTGGTCAAAGTTGATACAATAAGGGTACACACTGAAAGCGCAAAAGCAAAGACTAATCATAATGAGACGCTCCCGGAGGAGAAGCACATGTTTACTTAACTGTTTTGGATGTAATGAGGATACAGAGGATAAGGAGGCTCGGCGCTTTCGTCTGTCTCTCTGTATCGGCTTCATTATAAGGCGAGCGCAAAATACGTTCCAGAAAAAGCCTAGGAAAATGGTTGAAGACAGAGAGGTGACCCCGATCATCAACTGTCATCAGATGTCACTTCCGTGCCTCTAACAGGGAAGTCCCAGATCTCGAGTCCTGGCGGTGGCAGGAATTTCGACACTTGCTAGATAGCTAGGTCGTGTTCTGTCGCTGTCTGGAGGAGAATTCTAGCGGCCGGCTCCTATGATCAGTAGTTTTCCGCGGTTTCTTCGATCAACATCAGGTGAATATAGGAGCAGTACTTAACAAACAGGCCATGGACCGCGTGCGATATTTCCTTCCCCTTCCTCATCCTATTCTCAACTTTACACCCACTTACACTAATATGCACCACTCTATCACACATGCCGGGAGTCCGGTTGGGGACACAGAGCTTCTCCCGGCTGGGACGATGCCCCGCTGGCGGGAGACGGATGGTGAGATCTGGTTGGGGAGGTTAGGCCAGCGCCGGATCTCACCATCCAGCATTCTACCTCCCAAGGAAGAAACATGTACTACACTTACGAGAAAAATGACCTTAACTCTTCAATCAATCAGTTCAGGATCTGTCTCTCATGAATCTAGAAACTTGGGATTCTTCTTTCCGATAGCACGGCAGTGTGTCGGGGTCAGAGTCGGGGTGACGTTTGCCTTCCAGTTTGAAAACGCTCAGAATTTAAAGACAGTGTGTATTACATACAAGTGACCTTGTTTACAACCGTGTGTACCTGAAAAGGATAGTACCTCTGAAGTCATTGCTCCTAAATGTGGCCCGAATTCTTTTGAGAGACCAATTATTAATCATACCATTGTTGCGATTACAATTGTTACTATAACATGCGTTTTTCTGCCAAAAATTAAGAAATTGCTTTGGAGAATGCTTAGCCGAACTATGATGGCTTACGCAATGTTAAAATCAAATATAAATAACAAGCGGGGCAATTTAATTTGATATAATTTGATACGATTTAAACATACCATCTCGAATAAAAATTGTCAATTGGATTATTGGTACTTTAAGTTTTCACCTAAACGTGCGAAGAAATCGCAGTTATTGGTATTGGTGTATTACTGTAAAGCATCTTTCCGTAAAACCGGAGCAACATCAAGTAGGCAGCTATATGATTGTGGTAAATAAATACCCCAACAATCCCGAGTTTCTTAAGCTAGTATTTTATAGAAAAATGAATGCTGCATTCTATTTATCTTTTCAATAGTTTTTTTTTTTTTTCAATTGGTAGACTTAACTTTTTTCTCCAAGCACGGCACGCCTCCTTGCACGTAACAGCCCTGACCTTTAATGGCATGGCATATTAAGGGTGTGGAGCGATGGTAGCTCAGGCGTATCGCACACAACTAGACCTAAAAAGGGTTCGAATTCTGGTAGGATCAGAAATTTCCCCCTCGCTCTGACTTTCTATAACGTCTCTCTGACCTACTTAAGTTACATCAGACGTCGGACACGATAATCTGTAAAACCTACTTGTTGTACACACGACAACCTTTAAGATACAAAAATAGATGAACTGATTATTTAGTCAGTACAGGTTTCGTTAATATTTGCTGCAACAATTGGTGTATTTTTTATGTTCAGTACATATAAATATTTTTAACTTGTCAAGATGAATTACCATTGGCCGATATGTCCACTTGTGTTCTTAAACTGTTTGAAGTAAATTAGCCATTTATTCAGTAAACTCAACGAACTGCAAATAAAAATGTATGAAATTCCTGGTGTATTTCTTTTTGCTCGTATTACTATCGTGGTTTGCTTGCATTCGTCGGGCGACGGGGGAGGGCGGCCTGAAGGCAATGCTTCGGCGAACCTTCGCAGTGGGCGCGCCACCCAAACAAACTTTCGAGAAGAACCTGTTCCCAGGCGGGCACCGGCGTCCGGATTTAGACCCGCGCGTTTTGTAGGGCGACGCAAGAGTTACGCCACAGCCGCGAACAGGCGCGGATGCCGCAGCTGTGACGTCCACACCCGTCGAGCCAGGCGAAGCGGGGAGACACAGCATGGCGGGGAGTGGAAGGTGGGGTATGGAAGGGAGTGGAAGGTGGGGCATGGGACATAGGGCATGGAAGGGAGTGGAAGGTGGGGCATGGGACATAGGGCATGGAAGGGGGAGTGGAAGGTGGGGCATGAGACATAGGGCATGGAAGGGAGTGGAAGGTGGGGCATGGGACATAGGGCATGGAAGGGAGTGGAAGGTGGGGCATGGGACATAGGGCATGGAAGGTGGGCTATGCGTGGCAGTGAGGGGGGGAGAAGGCGGGGAGGGCGGGATCAGGCAGGGAAGGCAGGGAGAGGAGGGGCGGGGATTCGCTTGTCGGGAAGAGGTGGGGTGAAGCGAAGTGGTGAGAGGCGGGGAGAGGTAGAGAGGCGGGGTGATACACGCCGGGAAGGACGTAGGCGTTCACTAGTCGTCCTGGCTCGTCAGTCATTGATACAAAACGGATCTAAATGTAAGAAATGGCAAATATTATGTACTAAATATTTATTTGGGCAAATTCGTTAATGTTTTGTGACAATTCTACTTGTAATACGAATAAATACAATTCAAAAATGCTTCCTCGTCCACCAATCAGATATGCGTAATCTGGAAGTCTTTTTACTGATTTATTTTTAAAACATCTACATTCATTTGTATTATCTTTACACTGACATAATATAATACTCATTCTGATTTAGGTACATATATTTTAAAAAATTTCCCCAAAGCAATCGTAGAATATCTTGAGCGGGGTTTACTTCGCATAAAAGAATGCAATAAACCAAGATATTTGCTGTTAATGGAGTGAAATGATGATAATCAATTCATAGTATGAAGAGTGCCTTTATGAAAGTTCCTACAAGTTTACTCTTCCAAGTTGTCGAAACGAAAGGAGGGACGAATTTCAAATTTTCTTGGATTTGTGTACTGAATGTTTATCTTGTCTAATTCTTCTCATCGCGAAACTTGGAGTTTCAAAATAAAAAATAATAATAATAATAATAATAATAATAATAATAATAATAATAATAATACATTTAGATACATAGTATATAAAAGAAAATCAAAGAATATTGTGAAAGAGCTGTCTGATCTACAGAAATCTGTTAAATAAGAAATGAATAATGTTAGATAACGAAAATAAAGTAGAACCCTTGAAAACATTGAACGGAGGAGGGAGAATGTTGATTATTGTGAAGTATACGATTCCATGTATTCATTAAGATTACGAAAACTTCAATGTCTGTAGTAGATTTCACCTCTAATATTTGTCAACATTAGAAAAATTCGCGAATTCAATTGAAACATTCTAAAATATAGCGCACAAATGTGAGCTTAAGGGAGAAGTGTTGCGCCAATATTCCGGTAAGTTTCTAATCTAGAATTAACTTATTACTGTTAAGAAATCATAAACCTCGAAAGAAGCAATGAAAAAAAGTTATACGATCATCATTTAAAGTTTTATTTTTATTGTATACGTATTGCACCTTTGCGACTGTAATCAAATAAATCAAACTGCAAAGACGGGAAGGGCCAAAGAATTGCACCTCAGATTCTGGGTTAATGATCCCCATCTTGATTAGCTTTTTCGTTTGGTTTCCCTGATCCTTTGAACAAATACTGAAATGATCTCTTGTTTTGCTTCGGTACATAAACGTAGCTTCATTATCTGTTCAAGTTTTCTTAAGCTCTGTCGGTAATGTAGGTATTCAAATAATCTTTCTCGACTTTCTCGCTGCAGTAAATCGACTCCTTCACGTACAACGCTAGGTATATTAGCAAAAATCTGTAGCTGATTTGCATTTATTTTACTGGCATCTACTATGAACTAAGGTTACGTTTCGCGTTTTATATTATTATTATTATTATTATTATTATTATTATTATTATTATTCGCGTTTTATTTTTAAGTATCTGAGATTTTTGTGATCAAACCGTTCTTTTTTATCTTTGATACAATATTTAAATTTTCAATTGTAATTCTAGTTTTCATTCTTGTTTGTTTACATGGTTATTCCAATTTTAAACTTACTGTGAAACAAGTACTTACAATTGTTTAAAATTGTTGTATTACAGAACACCTCATGTGCGATGACTCTGTGTCCCGAAACGTTGTGACTTCACTGCACAGAAGCCAATAAAATAGCACAGGAACAAAAAATAAAATTATCAGATTAAAAGACTTGACACATACATATTTTTCACTGTATTTCGACGCGCTGAATCCGAATTTGAAGCTAGAACTGCGCTCTCACCCTCTATTCTTTTTAAATTGCAAAAACCCATCGTGGAATTGTATTTTTGTTCTCGAGGATTGCAGACAAACCTGAAGACTTGTCACATGTTCCCCATCTATGTCCACGCGCTGAATCCGAAACTGAAGTCAGAATTGCGCCAAAACTTTCATTTTTTTTAAATCACAAAAACACACGATGAAATTTACAATCTACAATTTCACGGTGGATTTTTGAGATTAAAAAAAACTGGAGGTTTTGGCGCAATTTTGGCTTCAGATTCAGCGCGTCGACATACATAGGGAAACACGTGTCAAATCTTTGGGTCTCATAACTTGCGTATGTATGTGTGCGTGTGCCGGGGTAATTGTTTAAAAATATTATTTGACTTGTTTGAAAACGTTCAATATATAGACAATAATTTTTGGATCCATGTAATTACAAAAAAAAAAATTGCCCTAGTTCCTACTCATTGTCACGTTTTGCCCCCGCGGGGCGCTCACTCTCGCCGGTTGCCGCCCACTGTGCTCGGCGCGCGCAGCGGCATCGCGGCGGGGCGACTCCGCCCGAGCGGGAAACGGGGTGAAGGCCGGCGCGGCGGCGGGTGGGGCGGGCAGAGAGGGCAACGGACATCGCGGAGACGATGCAAAGGGCGGACGGGGGGGGAAGCCGCACACGCTGCGCGGGGTGGGCGCTCGGCCACGGCGGAAGCGAAGGCGGCCGCTGCAGCACAAGCGACGGGGCTCGGAATGGAAGCTAAAGAAACGCTGAGGATAGAGCAGCGGTGATTGCTAAGAAAAGGGGGCAGTGATGATTAAGGAAAGGAGAAAATTATGATTAAGGAAAGCAGAAAGTGATGATCAAGGAAAGCAGAAAGTGATGATCAAGGAAAGGAGAAAGTGATGATCAAGGAAAGGAGAAAGTGATGATCAAGGAAAGGAGAAAGTGATGATCAAGGAAAGGAGAAAGTGATGATCAAGGAAAGGAGAAAGTGATGATCAAGGAAAGGAGAAAGTGAAAGTGATGATCAAGGAAAGGAGAAAGTGATGATCAAGGAAAGGAGAAAGTGTGATAAGGAAAGGAGAAAGTGATGATTAAGGAAAGGAGAAAGTGATGATTAAGGAAAGAGATGGCGAAAGGTCAGCGGAGAAGAGATTAACAGGGAAGGGGAGGAGAGTTGGCTAAGGACACGAAACAAGAGTTGGCTAAAGACATGGGTGGAGAGATAGCTAAGGACACGCGAGAAGTGATGGCGAAGGTAGGAAGAAGATAAAAAATTAAAAAAGGGGGAAGGGAAGGAGAGTTAGGTAACGCTGGGCCACAGAGGTAGATAAGGAAATGGAGGAGGTGATGGCTAGGGATAGGCCAGAGACGATAGTTGGAGATAGGCCAAACACGATGTAGCTTGATGTAGAACCGATGTCTAGAAGGCGGTAGAAGTAAAGAGCCTCAGGACATAGCAGGGTCTATATCTGAGGAAGGAGTAGAGGCGATTGCCAAGGAACGGACAGACGCGTGACTGTGAGGAGTCGAAACCGAAGCTCCAATCCAAGCTGCTCTCCAAGCTGCACTAGTTACGGTGGCTCTGGGCCACAATAATATCATACAGTGCCTATGACCTGGAGGTCCTAGAATACGAGTTCTGTTGGTGGCTGACTTTTCGACATAAGTTAGTTCACAGCTAGGTCGAATTCAGCCGCTTCAACGCGCTGTCTCAAGGAGACTACCAGCCGGTTGCTATGATCGGCGATTTTTCCTACTGACCCGCACTACACTACCACACAAGTCGAAACTTTAGTGCCGTTCGGTGGGAGATTCGTGGATGAGGAATCACCCCAAACCATCGTGTACGTCGGCGCCATATCTCACCATCCACCAAGAGAAGAACATCGCCACCTCTCGTGATAAAACCACGCACTACACTTACTGGACTAATGACCATAGCAGTTGAAGACGAAATGAACGAATCACGAATCAACCAAAAGACGGTTCCACACTCCTCCCTTTGATGTGTCCATAAGACCGACACGCGGTGGGTAGGGCGAACCCCGAATGTTTGTCACTCGGCAAATACCGAGCAACTCATCCACACTACTCGGGATTCGGCGCGCGGTTGCTCGGTGTTCGCCGAATAACGAATGTGTGGAACCGCCTTAAGTTTCAGATGAGGCAGCGGTGCAGCCAGCAGAGGCCGTCAACGTCAGGAATGATTGATTGATTTTTTTTTCGTGTTTCCGGGCGCGTCAACTGCTTTGGTCATTAGTCCCGTTAGTGTTGTGCATGTTTTTTTCTCGGGAGATGGCTGTGATTTTCCCCTCGCTGGATGGCGAGATCCGGCACCGACCTACTGTCGGCTAGTGGGGTTTCCCCCTAACCAGGACTCTCCCACCATCGGGGCACCGCCCCAGCCGGGACTAGCTCTAAGCTCCCGACCGGTCTCCCGGAATATGTGGTAGGGTAGTGCATGTTAGTGCAAGTGAGTGTGTAAGGGGAGAGGATAGGACAAGGAAGGGAAGGAGAGATCGCGCGCGGTCCGTGGCCCGTTTGGTAGGGTACTGCTCCAGCATTCGCCTAGTGTTGATCGGAGAAACCACGGAAAACTACCGATCAGAGCAGCCGGCCGCTAGAATTCTCCTCCAGGCAGCGACTGAATTCGACCTAGCTGTAAAGCTAGAGTCGAAAATCCGGCCGCCCTAAGGACTCGAATCTAGGACCTCCCGGTCAGAGGCGCTGCAGTGACATCAGTTGATGCACTGAGCTACCGCTCCCGGTCCCTCCCTTTGATGTGTCCAAAAGACCGACAGTGTGGGTAGGGTGAACCCCGAATGTTCGTCACTCGGCAAATAGCGAGCAACTCATCCACACTACTCGGGATTCAGCGAGCGGTTGCTCGATGTTCGCCGAATAGCGAATCTGTGGAGTCGCCGTAAGTTTCAGATGAGGCAGTGGTGCAGCCAGCAGAGGCCGTCAACGTCAGAACGAGTCCGAGGAAACAACAGCAGAGCCAGAGGTGGGCAGCCGGCAAGACTTGGCTTGGGTTTCGGGGGCTGTGAAACCCCCTAGGCCAGCGCCGCCGGCACTGCCGCACGCACTCCGCGGTCGATACGCACCGCCTCCCCCGCCGCCGACGGCGCGGCAGTCGCCCTCGCCCTTGCCCTCTCACACACGCTCTTTTAAGGCTCATTCACAATGCAAACAAGTTAGGACTACGTCTATAAGCGGATTCATTCACAATGCGAGCGCGTAAACATAGCACGTAAGACACTAATTTTAAAGCTTGCAAGCTTCAAACTTCTGTGCTTATGCTTAGGTAAGAAATAAGAAAAGAACGAATCACAGTACGGTAACTCCAAATTGAATATTGAAATAGGCTGGAAAACCATAGATCGAAAAAAACACCCGATTTCCAGATTGCGTTGTTGATTTTCGGCGCTTTTCTGTGTTTTGTAGCATCTTTTGTAATTTAGTTTTGTTATAGTATTCATAGTACTGTATAGTTAGTTGTATTCGTAGTAGTATCATTTAATTTTCATTTTTATTGGAATTAATATATTATATAAATCGAACCCGTAGGCCATGGTCAGAGGTGATATGTCGAAATAATTTCATACATCCAACTAATAGTAAACAAGAATGTCCCATAGACAATAGAAAATCTTATTTTGCTTATATTTATGTTGAACATTGTAAATACTTCAGTCTTTCACTTATGTTAGTTTGTCTATGCCTTATGCTTACGTTTATATTTGCATTGTGAATGGGCCTTTCCTCTCTTCGCGTGCTAGCATTATAACCCACTATATATATTTTATTTGTATTTATCCCACTTTTTTTACATTTTTATTATAGTTATTTAGGCACGAGGACTTTATAAGGGTTCTAATGATAGAGCGGTGGCAATATGCCCGAGGGTCTTTGGCCCGGGGGCCTTTTTGTCACCCGAGATCGTCAGAACCATTAAGACCTGCGGTACATACATGCTTTTATTTTTTACCTAATATTGACTTAGATGTACTTATTTACTTAATTAACTAGGGGTTAACTTGACACGGCTTGTCTTTTCATATTTCCCTCTCATAATTCCTTCCGTAAGAGAACAGGTTGCATCATTGAACTGCATTCATATTTCCCTCGTAACCACGATCCTCTCGGTCCAGTTATGTGATGTTTAACAAGCAACGTATTGAAGGCAATAACAAGCAATAACGTATCAAAAAAAGGATTTTATATATTATGTTTACTTTGTATTTCACACTAAGGCTAACATTAAAATTGTAACACTCCATTAACATAAATTCACGTTTCCTTTTTTCCTTGAAATAATTTGAAATGGAATGCCTAATTTTTGTGCAAAATGTTCACAATTACTTGAAATATTCGGATACTATTTGCTGCCAAAGATTTGTTCATAGGTTAGTTAAATTGTCGTTTCCACATATACCCTGTATTTGCGACGACCGAGTTTCACTAATTTTCTGCAGTAACGGAGTCAAACAGTCTCCACTGCATACATTATAAATAACTATCAATGGGAAATATAAATATTTATTTATTTTACGTCAAAAACAGTTGAAACTGCGTATGACGTGCTATGGGGGGAAGTGAATTCTGTGCACATTTTCAAAATTCTGTGATCCCTACACTAAGTCATATACTACATGAATTTTGAAAATTAAAGAAAAAAAGAGCTTTCATGTAATAAAATCTATTTTAAAGAATAAATCAGCAATAAATTTTGGGCTCTTATCCATTATGTCCTTCGTCAAGAATTAATACTTTCTGCCGCGACAACATGGAAACGATAATTTGAATAACTACATTTCCCACTGAATTCTAGAAGTCGTGCACAGATAATAAAGTAACATTTACTTCCAGAAGCAAAACAAGGGGCCCCCTCAGTATTTATATTTAAAAAAATTGCATTCTTCAAAATAATGATAAACTACACATTGCACGGAACATATAAATACGTTTGTTATGGTATTCATCAATAGCCAATTTATACTACAATCTCAATATCATCTTCATGATTTTGGCAACATTGTCATCTGAGGGTGCGGCGAGAAACATCCGAAGAGGATATATTTTAAACACAAAAAATGGTCATTTTCTCAATGAGTTTGCATATGGAATACATTCTTTTCCAAGAACGGCCACTATACATTAATATACGTCAAATTCGCTGACGTCAATCATGCCTCAATATTCTTCATCCTGTCCTTCCTTCTCTAAACAGGGGCGGATCCATCCGATCTGGAGGCATAGAGTTTGTTAAATAATAAACATGTTATTATATTGTTTATTATTTTTGTATAATATATATATATATAATATATATATATATATATATTATATTATACTCTATTTTTTTAATAATTACATAATTCTAACATTTAAACCAATACTAATTCTAATCAATTCTAATATTTAAATCAATTTTGCCAAATAAAAAAAGGTAACAAACGAAGACTCGAAACCTTTGGGGGAAGGGCATGGCCCCCAAGCCCACTCCTGGATCCGTCCATCACGACGTCCGTCCGTCCGTCCGTCCGTCCGTCCATCACGACGCCCGTCATGCGCGTAAAAGCCATCGCACAACAGAGACGGTTCACATGCGAGCGCCGAGCTCCATTCGCGATTCGGGCCGAGAGAGCCGCAGTAATTTTCGAACGCGGCGCTGGTTGACGAAGGCATCGGAGATCAACCGTCTCCGCAGCTAAGACCCGATAGCGAACGCTCCCTTCACTGGACGCATCGGCCCCCGCCTACAACACAACAACACACTCGAGTCCTCCCCACATTACCGCGCCAAATTCGCAACTCCCCCTCCGATCAGCTACTGGCTTACGATTCAGGCTTTCAAAATCCGATACCGACAACTGACTGCTAAGGTCTCCGCCGACTACTAATCGCCCACTTCCTCGTAGGATGGTTCAGAATAAATGTTACAAACTCGATATTGAGGACCAAATATCCTTGCATGAATGACTACGTAATTGCTACGTTAGTTACGGCAATTGTTTGTCAATGACTACGTAATTGCCCACAATCCGACTTCCTCATAGGATGGTTCAGTATAGTAAATGTTATTAACTTCTAGGACATGTAGGGGGATCAAAGATACCCTTTTACCAATGAATGTAGATGGAAATTCATGAGAAAGTTACTATGACACTCTCATTGATACTGTCTCGGGACCGGTGCATCATATGCTGTTTGCAGGTAAACGAATTCATAGAGGAAATGCTCCGATCGGTAACATTATTGAATTTGTCTTTATTAACTTTAACGTCAATTTCTGGAAGTGATGGCCAAGAGGTTTGATGTATGCATGGAAACAGCAATGCACATTTTGACGCAGTGAGAAATGGCATTCATACATATTCTATTTTGCAAAAGTAACATCTCTACATGCCTAGAAGTTGCAATATTGTCTGAACAACATGTAGTCTCGGCCATCTACTTCACAAACCAGCTCCATTAGGCTATACATCTATCCATCCCTGCCAAACAGCCAGACAGGGACTAATCCAAAACAAAACCATTCTGTCGCTCTACTAGATATCTTTAACTACGTTATCAGCTCGCACCTCTTACAAGGCTATGCATAATCACAATAGAACGAACCGTTTTCAACACACTGAAATACAGTCATTCGTTAAATGCATTAGGTGCGTATCCTTCCTGTGGGTACAGTGTACGTACCAACTCTACGCAATGCAATGCAATAACTATCTGAAGTACCACCTATGCAAGAAAAGTAGATTAAATTATTTTGTAATTTGAAATAAAAATCTAGTAAGATTAGCATTAATTTACTTTCGTTGTAAATAATTGTGAATGGCGATATATAAATTTAAAAACTAAAACAATATTAGTTTTCCAATATAAAAATCAAATTTTACTAATAATACTAAGAAAATATTCTCAAAAAAGCAAATGGAACGTTTTACAATTAAAATTAAGAAGTTAAATCGTTTCTACACTGAACAGCCTTAATATCCATTTTCGATTTGATCAACTAACGTAAAGTAGCAGTCATTTATTTCTCGCATGGATTTTGATTGTTATTTAATATTGTTAAATTACTATTTACAAGCTGTATAAACAGTATTAGTGTTTTAGTCTATTACAGTGAAAACAATTATGTTCAGACATGAAGCCTATTTGGGCAAGTCGCTATTCACCTGACAGATGCGATTAAGGGATCCCCCAGGGAACTGGATGCATTGACACTAAAGTTGTACATGGTATAAAGATCAGATATTTGAGGTTCAGCGTTATATGATACATTCACATTCTAAAAATTACCATAATGGAAACGGAACTCATGAAACAACGATTGAAATGCAAAATTGATTGAATATTTTGATAGCTATGATAAGTTATAGTAAATTTAAACGAATCCTTTACTCTCTCTTTTTCGCTCATATCTCCTCGCTCGCTGTCGGCCCTGCGACCCGCCCCGCCTCGCACCGCCCCGTTCCGCATCGCCACGCCCCCCCCCCCCCCCCCCCCACCGCACCGCACCCCCCCCACCCCCCCCTCCCGGGGCAGCGCCCCTCATCATCCCACCTCATTGCCTCCTGCCTCGTTGCGTCCTGCTCCGACCCGCTGTGCTCGGCCCTACCGCCCACAGCGCGTGGGGCACCAGCGCGTGCGCTGCCTCCACAGCCGCCGCCGCCGCCTCCGCCGATCGATGCGTGGGCGGGCGAAGGCTGCCGGCGCCCAGCAGCGCGGCGCGCCCGTGCGGTGCGGTGGGGGGGGGGGGGGGAAGGGCAGAGGCAGGGAGTTGCAGATGGGCTGCGACGGGCAGTTTTTGGGGCGCAGGGCCGGGTGGCGCCGCGCGGTGCGTTCTTTGAGGCGGGTGCGTCTTCGATCTCTCCCAGTCCCCTATATGCTAAATGCGGGCAGCGCGCGCCTAGACACATTACTGCTCGCGCACGTTTTCCTGATACACAAGCTCCTTAGGCCGTTGAATAATACACCCTTTCAGATTTTTAGGTCCGATTCGGAATGGCACGTACCAATTTACAATCCTGCCAACATCCACCTTGTACCTTCAAAAATAATCCTACTATTTCTCGTGCAACGCTTTGGCGCGATTAGTTCATACCAACAGTTGGTACCACCTTTCAGGCTGTGACGTAGCCAGACCCCTTCTCTCCCTGCAGCCCCGACTGTACATTATCGAGAAAACTAGCACGTAAAGTACTCAGCGCCAGAAAAAGCAGGGGATGACTACTGGTTCGAGATAGTGTTTTCAGCACATCACCGTTTCAGAGTGAACTTCCCGAAGGAAAATTGCCTCGAAATAACATTACACGCAAAACAAACAAAAAAGGTTAATGCATTAATGAGGGCCAAATTTTTCACTATAATTGAAAGAAATTTGATTTTCAACATAATATGTTTTTGTTTTTTTTTGTTTTTTTACAGATTTCAATATTAAGTAGAACAATTTACAGCGTATTATATTGTTACAAGAAACGTATTACTTAGTTTATATTTTATATAGTTCCATATTACTTTTTTTATATGAAAATAAATTTTAGAACTTAAAAATATTCCCTTAATGATTGGTGATAAATTTGAATTCATTAATTAAGTTAAAGAGTAGAACATTAAAATATTAAAAAAATAAATTTAAAAATATAAATAAATTAAACATTGTAATGCATACATTTTTACAACAAATGAACAAAATTTAAACATACTTTTATCAATCGTATATTGATTGAAACTTACATTACGAAGAAAATATGTATTCAATATTAATATATAACATTGGAATATTACAGAATATTAAATATACCTATAGAATATTATATTCCAATTAAATTGACGCAGTAGCCTCGAGTCTTGTTGTCAGAAAATGTTATCTTCCACGCATCCTTGCTTGACTAAAAAGTGTCTCAATCTTATTGTTAGATGCAGTCCGCATCGCTAAATAATTCTAACTTAAATTATCAAACATTTGAATATACAAAATAAATAAATTTAGAACAACTCGTGGTTACTTTTTTACAATTTTATTTTTATTTTTTGTAAATGGGTGGAAGGATCCTGTCGCAAGTGTTACGTAATTATTTCATGGAGTTCATGTGCGCGTTACGGGAAAGAGAAAGGGTATTGAAAATACAGCAAATTTGCGTCACGTAATTTATAGACGGCCCCAATTTTTTTTTCCAACACATTAATTGTAAATTCTAAAGCAAAACACTCAGATCTGTAAAATTTTATTCATTACAATTTTGCAGGCTGTAAATACTTTTCTACTTTTCACTGTTATGCAAATTGTATGTATTATAATAATAATAATAATAATAATAATAATAATAATAATAATAATAATTCATATCAATGTTCCTAGCTGTAAAGAAAAAGGAAAACTAGTCGACGTTACCAAACAACATTTTTCCACGTTATATTTACACCCTGGATGTTTAGATTCACGACATGGATGTGGAAATAACGAAGTTCGATTTCGCATCGCGAACGTGGGGGGCGAGCGGACAGGCTCAGGCCAGCTCGCAGTCGGGCCACGGAGTACGTGGGACGTCGCGTCGTGCGGGTCGGTGCGTCATCGGAAGCAAACCGCCTACCGCGCCGCGCCTCTGAATGGCAAGGCCGAGCCTCGACCCCGCCCCGCCCAGCCCGCCCCGCCCCCCCCCCCCGCTCGGCCCGCCCCGCGGCCCATCCCCCCCCCTTCCTCCCCTCCCGCTGGCGCTCCGCCGCCACCCGCCACGCGTCCGGACAGTGCTCCGCGCCCCGCGCCGCGAGCTCGCTCGATACCGCCCGCGTCAACAAAGCTCAGACCCATCTCGAGACTTCGGCCCCAGGCCATGCAGGCTCCGCGGAAAATAGAGGGTTAATTATTTCAAATGCACGCTGGAATTGAAAGAAAACTATCCAGCTTCACGCCAAATGAGAAGCGTCTATGGTTTCGTTACAGACACGGGAACTCGGAAAAATCCAAAACTAAGGAAACTGTTTCCATTTTGCCTGAAAAATGCAAATATTCGCATGCGTTAGTCTGCATATAATCATACTACGCGCACCGGCTGAATTACTGATCTACAGAGCTTACGACTACTTACGACACATCTGACGTCATACGACAGCAAGGCTCCAGGGAAGAGAGCGCCCGCCATTAAATATCAGCTTTTTGTATGGTGTTTTGTGGAACAGTAACTTTTTTTCCTACGTATGTACAGAATTGTGTTTGTTATGACAGTTTTTTGTGAAAATAATTTTTTGCAACGTTATACAAGAATGTTTTATTTCTTCTTTAGCGTGTACTTCTTGACTGACCATTTTCCCTCGTAATCGGCATCAATAATTTGTACTTGCGTTTGTTATTTACGGGATTCCATTCTAGAAGAAAAAATCAAATAAAATGTTTCACCATCGGTTTCTGATGTTTTAAACTTCGCGCAGTACAATTTTAAAGCAATTTGGAGGTTCGAATCCTTGAAATCCCCTAGTCAGTATATTGCACAGAACTTAAAACAATTACAGGAGTATTCAAATATTACGAAGAAAAACAGATTCACGAATTCGGTTTTACAACCCAGGACCTGTAGGTTTGTTTAGGTTACGGACACAAGTGATGGTCTTTTAAAATCCTAAAGCACAAATTAATTTTTTTAGGTCCTGTAGATTTTGCACATAATTTATTAGTGAGTACTTGAAACGAAGAATAGTTTATGATAACTATTTTCTGAGATTGAGTCCAGAATCAAAATACGCTAAAGTTTAAGTATCCAGAAGGAGTTGAAAGGGCAGAAATAGACATTATGTTAGCAGCCCTTTCGAAATGTTCAGCCTAGTACTGCCTCATTCAGGGGGACTTTACTTCAAGTCAGAAAGCCCGAAAACCGAAAAATGTATATTTATTCTGCGTCGCGCTAAAACTAGTTATTAATAAATTACGCTCAATGCGATAAGCACAGAGGGATAACCAAAGTAAAATATTGTATGTTTAATTAATTAATTAATTTATTTATTTGAATTAAGACCTGACATTTGCTAATAAAGCGTTATAAAACCTGTAACATGAATTGATACCAGATTATTCATTCTCCAATCATGGAACAATTATATTTTTAATATCTAATAAAAATCTGGGCGTTTTAAACATATTCAGAAAATAAAATTACTCAGTATATTTTGGAAATTGCACGTTCCTTACACTCGGAAGTAGTTACTAGATCACTAAAGACTAAATATGCAACGCTAAATCTTGTAAGGCATTTTGTTAAGATATTGTTACTCTTCCGAGACAGCCTTTGTGACTCTAACCTCATTCGATAAACAATGAGTGAAACGAATAAAATAATGCACTCTAATTCAATGTAACAAATTTCAACTATTCATTACTAGTTGAATTACCGTAGCGTCGCAGACGGTGTAAACTGTTTTCAAGTTTTTTCATGGGATGAAAATTTCTAAATGCCATGCATAGCTTCAAATAAGTTCTTACAGACTCTGGCATTAGACATACCAATGAATCGTAGTAGCTGACGTTATACTCCCGGTCAAAAATTCCCAACACCCAATGACCTTACATGTTCCTCCACACATGATATGGACTGGTAGTTTTGTAATTTCAAAATTGTAATCGCCGTAAAAAATGCTTGCAGATATGGATGATGCGAATAGTTAGAAATTAGTACAGCTACATTTTGTCCTTTTTTTGCTAATATCCACAAAAATGCAAATAATACAACATCTCTAAGCTCTTTTTAGCCATATTCTCAAATCCGAACATAAGTTCGTTCTCAATTAGTTCCGAAAATGCTGTGACAAAACCTTCTACAATTACATTTGATTCTTCCTCCGTATTTGTACCATTAAGAAGGTAAATACGTAAAGTCGAATACGCATGCAATTCCGTTCTCTAACATTACCCACGGTTATGGTTTTCTCCGTATTCACTGGGTGTTCTTCAAATTTAATAAGGTAATACTGTACGTAGGTGTTTGCAAATTTATTATTAAACACGACTTACGAATGTTAAACACGTATTACGAAACACTTAACTTCTCATGTTCAAAGCAGCATCTGACACAAAACACCAAAACTCTCAGTTCCAACACCAATTGACAGTTCCGCGTGTTTGAACTGCTCCAGAAGTGTAGCCATCCTCGTAGAAGAAAATTATGGCGACGTGGACCGAAAATGCCTGGGATTTAATCAACGCCACCTACAATCTATTTAGGTGGCTTTGGTTTAATTCTCCGTCTAGAACAACCCGTATCTCACACCTGTGTGGCACTGCTCCAGCAGGGACAAGCTGTAGGGTCTTGACTTGACAATGAGCTATGCAGTGCATGTGAGAGTAAGTGAGGTGTAACGATAGTACAAGGAACAGAATCGAAGGATTCCGCGCAGCCCGTACTGCTCCGCCATTCGCCTGGTGTTGATTGGAGAAACCACAGAAAACTAATCAGAGCAGCCGGACGAAAGAATTCTTCTGCAGACAGCGGCTTAATTCGACCTAGTTGATAAGCTAGTGCCCTGCCACCGTCGGGCTTTGAACCGAAGGACCTCGCCCTGAGTTGACGCCTTGAGCCGCCTTTGCCAGATTAACAGACCGGGGAAACGGGACTTTTCCCGAGGAAAGCCGCCGCCAACCCACGCTGCCCGCCATCCGCGCGAGCAGCAGGCTGCGGGCCGCCTCCGTGCAGGTTGAGCAACCCCGTGCCGGGCGGGCGGCGGAGGGGGCGGGGGCGAGGCGAGGCGGGGACGGGCGGCAGGGCGGGGGCGGGGATGGAGCGCAGGGGGCGGGGCGGAGGCGGAGGGGCGGCGGGCGTTGGCGGGGCGGGGGTGGGACGAGGCGGGACGGACGCGGGGGAGGGGGAAGGGGTGCGGGGCGGGGCGGGAGGCGGGGCGGTGGCGGGCGCCGGGGCCAGAAACAGCTGCGGGTGGGGCGGCGCGGCGCGGGTGGCGACCGCCACGCGGAGCGTTCGGGAGCGCTGCCAACCTATTGAGCCATAAATAGGCATCTGCGGCCTACGAGGCGTTCCACCGCCCGACCGCCCAGCGGCCCGCAAGCGTGCGCGCGCGACCGACCGCGATTTTACGCTACCGCTCGGTGGGCGGTTTCACCCCAAGAAAAACCGGTAGCGGTAGCGATAGCAATAGCACAGTGCATCAACTGAAGTCACTGCAGCGCCTCTGACCGGGAGGTCCTAGGTTCGAGTCCTGACGGTGGCAGGATTTTCGACACTAGCTTTTCAGCTAGGTCGAATTCAGTCGCTGTCTGGAGGAGAATTCTAGCGGCCGGCTGCTCTGATCGGTAGTTTTCCGTGGTTTCTCCGATCAACACCAGGCGAATGCCGGAGCAGTACCCTAACAAACGGGCCACGGACCGCGCGCGATCTGTCCTTCCTCTTCCTTGTCCTATACTCTCCTCTTACACACACACTTACACTAATATGCACTACACTTCCACATATTCCAGGAGACCGGTCGGGAGCTTAGAGTTTGTCCCGACTGGGGCGGTGCCCCGCTGGTGGCAGAGTCCTGGTTAGGGGGAAGCCCCACTAGCCGACAGTAGGTCGGTGTCGGATCTCGCCATCCAGCGGGGGAAAATCACCAACTCCCGAGGAGAAACAAAAACATGCATTACACTAACGGGAGTAATGACTAAAGCAGTTGACGCGCCCGGAAACACGAAAAAAACAATCAATCAATCAATCAAAGCCCAAGAAAACTACCTCAGAAAAAAAGTACACGATTTCTCTGGGTTGTTCCCCGTGTGCACGTGAAGATTGCACTGCCTGTAGCCAATTCTTTCATTCCAACTCTTGGTGTGTGAAACATTACGAAGAGTGCGTGAAACATCGCGCAGTGTGTAAACAACATCTATCGCACACGCCGTGTGCCTTGCACGCCGTGTGCCTAGCGTACGCTTCGCCAGGAATCTCGACTCCTGCACAATATCAGCTATTTCGCGCACGTGTTAATCTACGGTCACAGTGCAGCCGAAATGTCGGTCGCTTGCTATCGGACGACTGCGAGCGAAATCGTCCCACTTATTTCAACCGAAAAAGCACCCGAATGTTGCACCCCAAAACGACCGAATATTCCCCTAGTTTCGCAGTTCATTGTTTGAAAGATTTGCGAGAGGCACGCTCAAGACTATCTACTTGGATTGGAGGTAGCCTTGATATTACAGTTGGCATTGACCCTCCAGGTGATTTCGGGCGAATGGAACAGACAAAATCAAACGAAACAGTTCTTCGTCCGGCAGCCGATGTTTTCCGGCGCCGTCGGAAAAGGTCGTTCGGGTTTATTAGGTCAATTTCCATTTACTAGCATGTGTTTGAACGAATCGGGCATAGCTGATGCAAACGTCCGGGTTCGGCCGTCCGAAATTTCGGCTCAAATCGGTACCACTGTGACCGCCGCCTTTGGTAACGTATTTTGCAAAGCCATTGATTTCTAATTGTTACCAACCTGATTTTAATATCGGGAAAGGAAGAACTTTTCGACACTGAAAAAGTCCTAGTGGTGCTAGAACAGTGTATCGTCGTTGTTGAGAGACCATTTCCTATTTGAAAAAAATTAGAGCAGGGAGGAAAACATCTTTCGATGTCAATAAAATACAGCTAGCAAAGTTCAGGCATTCTACACTTCCTTATAATAGTATTAAATATTTATTTATTGTAATATTTTTCCGAAAGCACCTTACGAAAACCTCCCATGTGGCTCTGACCACATACGAAATATATTATCAATAAATTGTAAAGGGCACATGGGTTTTTATTTCCTATTTTTAGATTTCTGATTTTTTGTGGAAATTTTCTTATCAAACTAAAGAACAAGCAAATTCTCAAACATTGATACCAAAATGTAAAAATCGTGAATACCATCACATAGGTAGTTGCCCATCATCAATGACGATATACTTTGTATCCCTTGTAATGGTTGCGTAATTTATAAATATTATAATATTAGTTAAAACCGAAAGTGTTTCTACTCCTCAAAAATACCTACCCAGCCTAGATTTCAAAATAAGAAGAATAGGATTCGCGAGCAACTATAACAGACCCTCGACCACCCGGATGAACAGACTAGTACGTACGACAAACGGTCTCAAGGCTTCAAAAAGAAAGTTGAATTATTGCAATTGCCGAAATTTCAGAGGTTTTAATAAAAATCTAATCAATATCATCCCGAAATTATTAAACTAATATGGCTACATTCGAACAAAAGGATATAGACAAAATTGGGGGTAGTTTTTTCAGAAAATCTTGTTACATATTATTTGGAATTATCAAGATTTCAGTCAACATTACGCGAAAACTACACATATTTTGATTGATATATTTTCTTTCTTTTTTTTCTTTTTTTCTTTTTTTATTTTTTTTTAGCTCGAATAGACCAAGTTCGCAGGCCATAGATTGCATCCACTAGGAACGCTGTTCGTAGCGTTCTCTTATAAGTTCGAATCCCAGCCCTGGCAAATACATTTACGGGTCGAAAACCCGTAAAAGTATAATAGGAATGATATTACTTCATTTACCATCGTATACTTATCTTATAATGTTCCACTATTTAAATAAAACTACATACATAGGTGGAAAATTAGGAATGAAACGGTCCACACTCAACTCAAACACCATTTCCATAGGAGTATTCCCTGAACAGTCCCCAGAATTGGACAATACATTTTGCACATTCCGGACATAATTTCATTACCGAATCACATTTCGCGCATTGTGGGAATTGCCACTTTCCATTACATCCATCTGCATCGCTGTGAAAGAGATGTTCGCATTCGCCTGGATCTAGAATAACCATACGGCATGCGGTTCTGCGAGGTCGGAGGAAGGGACGGGGAGACACAAGAAGAAAGAGGGTGGGTTAAGGGGGGGAAAAAGGAGAAATGGAGGAAGAGACGGACGGACACAGGAAGGGAGAAACAGAAAAAAGTGTCAGAGACAGAGAAGAGAGGAGAGAAGAAATAGTGGAAAAAAGGAGAGACAGAAGGAGGGAGTGACGGGTAGGATACCTATAGGAGAAAAACAATAGAAATCAAATTAAGATTGAGTGGGTTATTTTATGTGAAAGCAGTCTAGGTAGATTTGTCTTGTCGAGACGAATCGTTTTCTAACCGTGAGTGACGTTCGACCGAAGACTTGCTTGAGTGGTAGGAAGGGGGAAGAGCAAAGATTACATGAAAACTGTGAAGAAATTGTAAATACAAAATAGGTGAAGTGGTGTTTGGTAATTGCGAGCTGTACATAATAATTTCACTTCTAACATTTCTCATGTTTTATAAAAATTTTCCTAAAAAAACTTCTAACATATATGATTATGCTTTTAATGTTTTAATGTAATTTCTTTCAAAAAATTGTAACCTGATGATGGGAACAACCAATCCCTGAAACTAGCAAATCATGATGGAACTCGTAAAATAAAGAAAGTTTAATTACAGAGAATGCGGGAGGGAAAGTGGGAGAGTCAGAGGTACGGAAGGAAAGGCAATGGAAGGCGACATAGATAATGCGACGGATAACTTTTCTTTAAGGACAATTCATTTTGAGGGACGGAAGAAATAAACATCTTAATCTCAATATCTTTACGACGCTGCAGACAGGAGTGTGCGTGTGCGTGCGCGTGTGCGTGTGCGTGTGCGTGTGCGTGCGCGTGTGCGTGCGCGTGCGCGTGCGCGTGCGCGTGTGTGTGTTTACAGAGCCAACATTCGAGAATGAAGTTTAAGGGACCTACAATTACTACGACAGACTTTGATTTTCGTAATATGCAGAACTAGAAGTGCTTCTACAATTTGTGCAAAATAATTAATATTTATTTAATGTATATTACTCAAATATTACAGCGCACAATACCTGTTTATAATAACAAGTGAGATATCAACATTGAAAATACGAGCGACTTTCGGGTGAGTTCCCGTGGAAATGTTTCCGAGAATGTTGAAGACTCTATAGAGAGTGCATTAATTTCTTTATATCTCTTGCCATACAAGAGTCTACAGGTTAAGGATACTTTTAGTATGTAAATGGTTCATCATCGCTACTGAATGCTGCGCTATATAAGCTTAAAAATATATTTTCTTACGTATTAATACTAAGAATCGATTATAAAATAAAATATAAACCTCTCTTTACTATACTGGAACTCTCCTTGAAGGATTGTTTTTCCCGTAATTACATGGTTGTTATTACAGAAAATTAATTTGCATCACATAACATAATTTTGTAGTGGAATTATATTAACACAATGAACTCCGTTAGCTTGAAAAACACAGAGAACGAGGATGATATGGCACATTCGGGTGTAAATAATGTTAGGTTTCTGACATTTCACGTTACGTAGGAAAAAGCAATGTATTACCACAGATAACACAAAAACGAGCTGTGCATGTCTTAATGTACGAGTAATTTTTATTGCCATTTATTGTTTGTTTTGAAACGACATGAAATATAGAGAGTTACTCCTTCATATAAGCAAATCGTGTCGATATCGCCCAAAAAAGTCAGATAACATTATTTACATAAGAACATCTAATTTGCCAATGTTTGTGCAATGTGAAATGTCTAGTTTTGTTTTTTCTTATTTATTTTTTTAGTTGCTTTGTATTTTTTATTTATTTTTCCTTTTTAATTTTTATTTTATTTTCTATATTTGTTTAGAATCCTCTTAGATGGCTCATGAACAGAGTACTACTATCCCATGCTGCGATCCCGGGTTCTACTGCTGGTCGGGGCAAAAATAGAGCCGAAGCTTTTCATTACAATTGCCTCGGTTTCTATTGTGTGGCGAAAGAAAGCTCAGTCAGGGCAAGTATGCTTAATACGATGAAGGGAATACATGCTCGCCGCATGACTCTTAGTCATTGTCTGCCTTAATCCCACGCGTGGATAACAAAAACAAGGCTACAAGACTGACACTGATAGCTGGAAAAAGACGGCCCAATGCGACCCTAAAATGCCAAATACAGTCGCCTCCGGTTATAGTGAACTTCGGGGGACTATCATGTATGGTTCACTACGTCCGAGGTTCACTATATCCGATGTTGCCAAAAGTAAATAGAATTTTTCCACGATGATTGATTTTATTAATATAGAGACAGCAAAATTCACTATCAAAATAAACTGAAACATTCAATATCATTATTTGACCTTAAAAAGGCAATTATTTACAATTTTTTGCTTCGTACATTTTTAAATAGGAACTTCTCTAGATTCTTCTCCAGAGTTCGTCCTCTCTCCGTGTTTGATTCTGCCTTGTCTTCTGTCATAATGCAGTCTTGACACCTTTCAATGCCACTCGCACTGTAGAACACCGTCCCACCCGCCGAAGACCCTTTTACTGACTTAATAACGTACGAGATCCAACTAATTTCCAGGACTTATTTGCTACATTCACTATATCCGAGGTTCAGGTTCTCTATAACCGAATCTTCTTATGCCTATTTGTGTTGTTACTGAAACGGGACCAGTGACTGAAGTTCACAATCTCCCAGTTCGCTATAACTGGACTCAACTGTACATACGTACATACATATTTTATAAGAGCCAATGACACTACGAGTGCCCCGAGCTCCTTCGCTGGGGTCACGGCCACTACGCCCCGCAATGCCTGCTTCCGCGCGGCGTCAGTGAACTAGCTTCCGCTCCCACCGTTTGACGTCCAGCGCGAGCGGCCCCGCCCACGCGTCAGCCACGAGGACTACGACGCGCAGCCAGCACGCCCACGCCCACCCCTCGCGCAGCGAACACAAACAATGGCCAGGGTTAGAGAGTTGCCCCATCCCCCTCAGGGAGCTATCAGAATCATTTTTTGTAAATTTAATGAAAAAAAACAACAACAAAACATTTTTATTATTCATTTATTTTACGTACGTTCACTTGTCCTAAGAAAATCGTTACACAGGCTTAGAGATTACCTAGACATGAGCCAGAAATGATTTTTATACAATAATCTTTCTATAATTTTATTCAATATTCTGCAACTCTCAATCATTTGTGTCGATAGTAAATTATATGAACAGGTCAATATCCACTTACAATGATTTTGAATTCGATTCCTTTCCATAAAACTTAAGAAAGAGAACATTCTGAGGAGATAGAAACAATTCTCGAAAATGTTTGGAAGTTTTGTCGCCAATCACTAAATATCCATGAGTGCGGTTATGTTACACATTACCGCTGTACATTACCGTTGTACTTGCAAATTACGTATGACTGAAATGATGTATGCATCCTTTAAATGATACACCTATTTACGTACTTTCGGCAAATGTGGTTACAGCTAGTTGCAATGCGCGCATCTGGCGCTGCAGAATCTACTAATGCATCAACTCTGGTAAAAGGAAGATTCCTGAATGCAGCCCAAGATATCTGCATCGCAGCCAATGGCATCGCCGAGTTCCTTCACAAAATTCCCAATTAAACTGCACCGACTCACCACGCTCGTTGTTCCCACACTCGGCACACCAAATGTTCCCTCATTACCTGCAAACGAAGAAAATATTATTACAGAGATTGTCATCTATGTGTTAAAAACGTATGAAATAAACATTACTACTAACATACACTATTAACAAGAATATTCTATAGTAAATGAAACTTGCAATAGTAGCTCAATACAAAAATGGCAGGTGGTGAGGATGACAATATTGCAATACTGCATTTTATATGTTCACATTTAACATGTTTGAGATGCTAGCAATTTTTGTATACTTCTCGTACAGAAGAAAAATACAAAAATATAGTTCAAAACAAGTCATACAGTCAGCAAAACATATCGACAACTGATACTCAGAAATTCAATTCTAGATATGGAACGCCTTTCCGTCAAATTACAGTAAAATATGATCAACATTATTCTACAAGCATACCTCACACATAAGGGAAAATCCATATTCTGTTGGTTTCCGTTTATACCTCTCCCAACGTTTATAAGGAAGTCGACTGAAAATGTCTGATGTAGCAAGAAGGGTCAGTAGTGAGTTATTCATAAGACTCAGCTTCGGAGATTCGCTATAAACAGCACGGGCGCGTCTCAAGAGTCTAAAAGCTAATGACTGGAGATTAGCATCAGTCTTAATACCATAAGTTACCAGGAGCGGTAGCTCAGGGCATCAGCTGATGTCACTGCAGCGCCCCTGACCGGGAGGTACTAGGTTCGAGTTCTGACGGCGACAGGATTTTCGACACTAGCTTTTCAGCTAGGTCGAATTCAGTCGATGTCTGGAGGAGAATTCTAGTGGCCGGCTGCTCTGATCGGTATTTTTCCGTGGTTTCTCCGATCAACACCAGGCGAATGCCGGAGCAGTACCCTACCAAACGGGCCACAGATCACGCGCGATCTTTCCTTCCTCTTCTTTGTCCTATCCTCTCCCCCTTACACACACACTTACACTCACATGTAGAACCACTTAGTATTTTGCAAACCACATATTCCGGAAGACAGAGTCAAGGATTTAAAGAGTTTTTACTTGTCTCGCAGCTGGTGGCCAGGAATGCCCGATTCTATTTGTTGGAGAAAGATCCTGTTTGCGAAGTCAAACCTACCACAGCCGACAGTAGGTTCGTGCGCACTGGGGATCTTTTCAGCCCAATCCAGGCGGGGAAGATCACCGCCATACTCCCCGAGAAAAACATGGCAGTCTGGTACACTAACCGAGGACTCATATGATGAGCAGAAGCAGGCGTTGACGCGCCCGCAAACATGAATAAATCAATCAATCAATACCACAAGTTATATTCAAGTTATTTTACAGTTATATACGAGTTAAGTATCGTAAGATGTAGCGAAACGAACACCTTGCAAGAATATCTACGTCGTGAAACTACCTATGTACGAGTACAGTAATTTTCATTTCCATTAGACTGTTCATCCAAGAAATGGGACAGACTAAGGTTGATGGTAGTTATGGGATAGCATGGATTATTGAACACTTGTATAACTCAACATCCGTGAACGTTTTAACATCAACTTAACCTTTCTGTTATCAGCTGCCGCTCTCCGTCGTCAGTTAATACCACTGCCTTTTACATTCTTGACCTTGCCTCCTCTCCGAAACTGCTGAAGCTCGTAAGCCCATTGCGGCCGAGAACCGCCTCTTGCCGCTAGTTGCTTGTTAGGCCACGGCGGCGCTCGAACCCTTTTACGGATAGGAAGGTCTCGGCCCATACGCACATTGCGGAGACTTCCCCCTGGCACGAAGGCAGTCTCGTTCCTACAGCATTCGGGCAGAGAGAGGTCTAGGACGGAAGGCGGTACGGAAAGAGACACATGGAGATTGGAGTAAGGCCCTCAATGCCATGGCACTAATGAAAACATCTTATCTTAGGTGACATCCGAACCAGCAGACCCCACAGTTCATGGTCGCCGCTATACGGATCCGTCCTGTTATATAAATAATTGTTAAGACCCATTCACAAAGCAAACACAATCATAAGCATAACACGTAAACGTAAACATTAATATAAGTGATAGATTGAAATATTTAACATAAACGTAAACAAAATAAGAGTTTCTATTGGCTGTAAGACATTCTAATTTACTATTGGTTGGATGTGAGAATCGATTTCGAGATATCGACTGTGTCCATGATCGAGGGAAGGGCTCTTAAAATGGATAGTTCGTCTATCGACTTATTTCGATACTCGATTTTGAGGAAACGTACTGTGATTGTTTCATTTCTTGTTTTTGGCATAGGCATAAGCACAGAAGGTTGAAGCTTACAAGCTATTAAGTTGACGTCTTAAGTGTTATGCATATGCGAACGCATTGTGAATGAGTCCGCTTAAGGACGAAGTCCAAACTTTTATGTTAACACCATACTTATGTTTATGTTTGCATTGTGAATGGGCCTTTATTGCGTAACGAATCTCAATTTCGTGTAGTTTGACATCAATAGGATAAAACAATACATTTTAAATAATAATTCTTCATGACACTCAAAGTCTCTGTCGCAATTAAAATAAGATATTTCCCCAGACTCAGAATCATCAATCGTACTATTCAAAACTCTACACTGTGGTGAATATTCCTCTTCCAAAATAAATTTTGGATAACGACAGCTTCACGTAGTGAACAAGAGTTCTACACTCATCCACTGAGAATGATAACGCATGACGCTTCAGGGAAGGCTTTCAGTACCGCGCGTCAACATTCAGAATTCTGAACACCGGAGGTCGGACTAAGTTCCTGAGATACAAGAACACCAGAAGCGAAACTGGGAACAAGTACTGCGCATACAAGGAAAGCCATTACAGGAGTAAACAGTACATGATTCTGAATTAGCAATGAGATGAACAGAAGATATTTTTGCCATAGAAATTTCTGTTTTGAAGTGTCGGTTATTAGGCGGGATCATATAAAATTGAGATTTTTTTCTCATATAACTTTAATTGATTGATTGTTTCCTGGCACGTCATAATTGTTGTGGCCAATCGTTTCGTTAGTGCAGTGAATGTTTTATGGCGGGGGGTGGCGGTGATCTTCCCCCGCCACATGGCGAGATCCGGCGCCGACCTACGTCGATTTAGAGGGATTTTCCCTACCGCGATCATGGCCCTTTTGTTAGTGAACTGCATCGGCATTCGTCTGATGGAAGAAACCACGGAAAATACCGACCAAAGCAACCGGTCCCTACAATTCTCCTCCAAACAACGGCTGTATTTGCCCTAGCTCTCTAGCTAGTGTCTAAAACCCCGCCACCGGCGGGGCTCTCACCCTAGAACCCACCGGTCAGGGGCACTGCAGAGATATCAGTTGATGCCCTCAGACACCTCTTCCGATGGAAACGCCCTAAGTAACAGGTGGCTATTTTCTGAAGCAATTGAGACATTTCTTGGTGGTAAATACGAGTCATAATTCAGTGGCAACGCTGGGAGTATGTACGGTACCAAACAGAAAACTCAGTAATTTCATCCCACATCGGTCAATGGATAAACCTCAAAGTGCCCTGGCTTTACAAAACAAACAAAAGTATCCTTTAGTTACAATTGGTAAACCGTTTCCTTCATCTGCCACGCACTTCAGCACCTAATGCATCCTTCCCTCCGCTATGTTCATGCAAAACGACAAAGCTTCTTCCCCTATGCTTCAGCGTCGTGACGAATTTATTAGCGTTTCATAGCCTGCCGCTGATTGTGAGCACAGAGTCAAGCGATGACAAAGCATGCGCATTCTCTGTCGCAACAGACGGAAACAACTCGCAGAAAGTAATTCAAAACCATCCACGGCGCTGTGGCCTTGGCTAAGAAAGGTGTGCTGCAAACAGCCTGAAGTAATCTGCGCATGTTCGAAGGCGGAAAAATGGTTCTTAAAATAATTTTTATCTATGACATCAATTCAATGAACTTTAAATAGCTACGAACAAAAAAATTGTGAATACTTTCATTTCATATGCATGGATCGAGTCGAAATATAGTGAACGAAAAGAACGGGAAATTTTGAATTCAGCAGCCCTTTTTTATTTAATATTTTAATTTCTTTAATTAGTATGGTCATAAGAAGACATAGTCTCGAGTATGGATTCCACGTATTAAACACTTTTTTAAAAATTTGAATGAAGTTTTACTGTGCTTAATAAAATCAGTTAAACACTGCTTTATTTCTTCTTATAAAAATAGAAGTTGACATTAATTTTGTAATACAAGTATAGTGTAAAGTTAAACCTGAGTAAAGTATGAGTGAATAAACTTAACGGCGGATACACCAAATTTTCTGCCGGTTTTCTCGGGCTTCTGACATTTCTCCTGAGACTGATTCCTACACCACCTCCCTACTCCCTGTTCACTATACGTAACCATCATTACGGTATCTTATTCATCACATCTCAATGCGCATATTGCTCGATGCACAAGGGCAGGAGACGCTGGCAACGTCACTACTAAATATTCGTAACAAAGCAGAACCCACAATAAAATATACGAGTAGCATTGGCTCATATGAAAGTTTAACGTGTTAAGGAAATATTGAAATCCAGAAGATAAGTGGATATCCCGTCCTGGCAACCGGAAAGAGAAGAAAGCGGAAATACAAGTTTTCGTTTCAGAGGGAAACAATGATAGACAGTACCTATTGTAACATGATTTTTTCTTTCATCCTACCCTATTTTCATAATTCTTCCCTATGTCGCATATTACGCCATGATCCAAGAGGCGAAGAAAAGACTTGCGGCGGGAGGGCGGCGGGAGGCGGCGGGAGGGCGGCGGGAGGGCGGCGGAGGGCGGCGGAGGGCGGCGGAGGGCGGCGGAGGGCGGCGGAGGCGGCGGGAGGGCGGCGGAGGGCGGCGGAGGGCGGCGGGAGGGCGGCGGAGGCGACCGGAGCGACCGGAGAGCGACCGGAGCGACCGGAGGCGACAGGAGGGCGACGGGAGGGCGACGGAGGGACGACGGAGGGGACGGAGGCGACGGAGAGGACGGAGGGACGGGAGGGGACGGAGGGGACGGAGGGGACGGGAGGGGACAGGGGACGGGGGACGGGAGGGGACGGAGGGACGGGACGGAGGCGACGGGAGGCGCGCGGATCCATGTACGTCGACAAGAGCAGGCAAAATAGTAAAGGCCCACAGCAGCGCACTCCAGGCGCGCTGGGCTAGCCAAGCGGCGCGGTGGTCGGTCGGCGAACGGAGAGCAGCCGAACGGTCCGGGAAGCCACGGGGCGGGGGCGGGGAGGACGAGAGCGGCTCAAGGTCGATCAGCCCGCCGCGCCGGCCGCGTCCTTGAGTACGCGCTGCGCGCCACACAGATCCACGCCCCCGCTCCGCTCCGCCGCCGCCTCCCTCCTCCCCGCGAGGCCGTCAGTGCGCTGCGGTCGTGTGCCGCTCGCCGGACGCCTGTCAGCTGGCTGGTGCGCGGTGCCGACGCTGGCGCCCGACTCAGAAGCGTCTGACGGAGTACACAGACGGTGGGATTGAAGATGCCTTCTTCCTGGTACTAAGCAAATTGCATACGAACGTCAGCGGAAGCCTGGGGGGAAGGCACAATTTGGTGAATACGGAGCATTACGTATCCCAGCTTTTTGACCGTATGCAGTTCCTTTCCTGAGGATTTCGAATTTTATTTAAATTTTCATCGAATGACTTACATGTTTGTTTATTAAATATTATTTCCTTTCATTATATTTATTTTTGTGAATTAATTCTCAAGAAAAGTTGTAATTTTAAAGATGATCATCGCGCGTTTGTGGTTGTATCATTAATTACCTGTCCACTTCTGTGACCCCAGTGAAAAAAATTGGTAACTCTTTAAAAGATATTTTTGCTTTAAGAAGACAAGTTCTTGGATTTATCTGAACTTATCTCCGAACGTGAAAAAACAATCAAAATATTTGATGCTAATTTTCCCGTTGAGTCCTATGTTTCGATGAAGTTCATGTTATGTTCATAAATACACATTTCTGCCTGTGACTCAGCAACTATAACGAATTTAACTTATCTGATTGTATACGAATGTATAGAATCAAGAGTATTAGATTCAAGTCGTATTATCTCATTTTCAGAAAGCAAAACGAGAATTATCGGGTTACCGAAGTCAAAGATACGTTTATTAATTGTTTTTCATTAAGAACTCAGTGTTTCGTGTTCCAGCGAATCTGAACAGCGGCATCGTCATTTTGAATCTAGGACCGTACCTCGGGTCGACAATTACTTTTCTGGAAGCAAGAATTCCCGGAGACAGTTCGATCTCGGTCGAAATAGTTTCATTTTCATCGAAAAAAAAATCACCATGAAAGATAGGATGTATCCGCGATATGAATAAATTGACAAAATAAATAAATAACTCTTCCCGCCAGTTCTCACTTCAACTGTCAGGATAGATAAGATGCAAGTGATCAGAAAATTCGACCGAGACCATTTCTATCGCGGGATATAGAAAATTAGTAGGCAAGTATGAGATGACAGATTGTAAGTAAGCAATACCCAGCAGCACAGTATACAGTAGAAGCGTGTCGAAGTGACAGGTTACCTAGGTCCTGGTCAATGAAAACCAATCAACCCCAATATGCCATTGAGCTTCGGACTATTTATTCATGACACCAGCACAAAAAAAGTGGGACTCGAATGAAGTGGTGTCGTCAGGATCATCCACAGATTTACGATGAAACTATTGATTTCCTTGCTCTACCAGAGTTTTGTATTCCTCTAATTCTCGTCCAGACCACACCGAATACAAGAGGGCCTTGGACTATAGTCTTGAAAGCTTATACCTTAATCCGAGTCTGAATACAGATGGTGCATTACAGAACGTCGGAGCAACAAGTCGTTTGGAACTGGCGCCTATCGAGCTCGTTCTCCTCTGGGTTCCCGGTGGACTTTTGGGAGTAATCTTTGGTCTCCTTTTCTTAAAAATACTGTATTTTTAGTTTTCGTAACATAATTAGGCACACAATGGGGGTGAAAATTTAAGATTTGGAAAAATTATAAATAAATATTTCCGATTTGTCCTCTAATAGCATTGTCCAGCCTAGATGTCACGGGGAATAAGAAGCAACAGTCAATTAGTCGGAGAATACAGTTTAAAATCAAGGAAACTATAACTATCCATCTGCTAGTCGAAACGAATTTGGGAATACTAATACACATATCAATATTCATTGAAACGCCGCGTTCCATATTATTTTAATTCGTTTCATCCAAACTAGCATTCATGGAAAGTACGAAAGCAATGCCACTTTTCATTGCACTTTTAATTCAAGAATGTCGTGCCGGCGACCGGGAGCGATAGCTCAGTGCATCAACTGATGTCACTGCAGCGCCTCTGACCGGGAGGTCCTAGGTTCGAATCCTGACGGCGGCAGGATTTTCGACACACTAACATGCACTACACTACCACATATTCCGGGAGACCGGTCGGTAGCTTAGAGCTTGTCCCGGCTGCGGCGGTGCCCTGCTGGTGGGAGAGTCCTAGTTAGGGGGAAACCCCGACCGTAGGTCGGCGCCGGATCTCGCCATCCAGCGGGGGAAGATCACCGCCATCACCCGAGAAAAAAATATGCACTACAGTAACGGGACTAATGACCAAAGCAGTTGACGCGCTCGGAAACACGAACAAATCAATCAATCAATCGTGCCGGCGAGGCGAAAGTCGCCACCACACGCCTCCAGCTTCACTGAGGAAGCAAAGAAACGATGAAAGTAGTAGTATCTCAAAGGCGACACGAAAACGTCTTAAACGTATTCTACTAATGATAAACAAGAAACCAAAAAATGAATGGAAGTGTAGTTCATGTAGGTGACGTTACTGCGTTAATTGATCTTGGCACTAAGCTATTCCTGCCATTGTACAATTGAAACTACTCGAGCACAAAAAGATCATTTTTAAGCCTGTTTTAAATTATTTTTAGTTTTAAAATTAATTAAAATGCTGCATTAAATTATCTTCTTTTAAGTAGGTGAGCTTACTATGCTTCTCACAAGCGAAACACACAGAAACTACCAGCAATCTGTGCACAAAGAAATTCCCGCCGTTACTGCCGAGAACACAGGCCCAAAAAGAGCTCACACGACCTGCGAGTCCACGAAAACAAGCAAGCGAGAACGATCGACAATAGAATTCGTTTCGCCCGGCTCTAGCACGGCAGTACGAGTGTATGGGGAGTCGGAGATAAACGACCAGGAATTGCAACCGGTGTGGGGTGGCAATGAGACGGTCAGGAATATTGATCTTCCGGGCACAGCACTTGTGGTCAATAGCCCGGTTAGCGTAGGAATGTCGTTGTTATGTCTCAAGGTAGGAATGTCCCTCTCCATTGAATGACGAGGTCCGGCGACGATCTACGCGTCGCCCTGCAGGGGATTTCCCCTCCCAAGCGTCTCTCCCAGCGGGGACAACCTCTAAGCTCCCGACGTACATGGGGGGAGGGAAAGGAAGGATATGGACAAGGAAGAGGAAGGAAAGTTTGAGCGTAGTTCGTGGCCCATGTGTTAGGATACCACTCCAGCAAGTGCCTCATATTGATGGGAGAACCCACGGAAAATACCAATCAGAGCAGCTAGCATGGAAAACTAACGATCAGAGCAGAGTGGTAGAATTTTTATCCAGGTAGTTGTTGAATTCGACCCAGCTTTCTAGCTAGTGTCGAAAATACTCCACGAACGGGACTCGAACCTTAGGACGACCCGGTCAGAGTCGCTGCAGAGTCAGCGTCAATGCTGGCTGGCAATGAGCTAATCACTCTTGGTGGTGGTGGTGGTGGTGGTGGTGGTGGTAATGGTGATGGTGATGAGGAATGCTGGCGATGAGGGGTGATGGCGATGAGGGGTGATGGCGATGAGGGGTGATGGCGATGAAGGGGGTGATGGCGATGAGGGGTGATGGCGATGAGGGGTGATGGCGATGAGGGGTGATGGCGATGAGGGGTGATGGCGATGACGGGTGATGGCGATGACGGGTGATGGCGATGACGGGTGATGGCGATGACGGGTGATGGCGATGACGGGTGATGGCGATGACGGGTGATGGCGATGACGGGTGGCGGGACGTTGCGGGCAGAATGTGGAGGCAGGTGCGAGGGCGATCGGCCCAATTCAGGCCGCAATAAAATGAGTTTACGCGCTGGCGGCCGGCGGCGGCGGAGGGTTTATTGACGCTCCATGCACCAGCGGCGCGGAGGGGCGAGGGTGGGTGGGGGCGGGAATGTGGGCGGAGTGGGGAGGCGCGAGCGGAGTCACGCTGCAGCGGAACGACTGCACCGTGTGTCGCAAAAAGACATGTGCAGACACCGGATCGTTGCAGGCGACAGAAAAGAAGGCAACAAGTGTCGACGAAGGTAAAATGCCTTCAAGGCAAAGAATTTTCATAACGTCAAGCTTCGCAGCTTCAAGAATCTTGAAGTTGTTCCGAAAGTACATAAACAAAATTTTCTCAATTAAAGCTCCAATTTTTTTCTTAAAAACTCTTTGTAAGGATATAGCATAAACACTAACACATTTTACGGCACTAGTCCAATTTCATTAAAGATCTTGGATTAAGAAAAATTAAAGATTTGCAATTATTTTGAATAATTTGCATACTAATACAATCTGCTGATGTGTATTTTGTCATTTTATTCCTTTAATGGGAGGGGGGAATTGTGGACACAAATACTTCGAAGAATCTGTGAATAGTCAAAAGACCCTCCCATATTGATATAAACATTTAATATTACGTATTGTAGTTTATTTGTACACACAGAGGATAATATAGGCGAGATGGATAGAATACTACGGTAGCGGATGTAAATAAACAGTAGTAACGGAAAATGAACGCATACAATCCGTATATCATAGTTGGCTTAGAATAGCAAAACCCCTAACAGGTAAAAAGAAAATATGTATAGAGCGATTTTCCTAAGGATGAGCCAAAGTGACAGCTAGTGCTGTCAACATAACTGAAGGTTCTGTAGTCGTAGTGCCCTTGAGCTTATTAGACTCCCTTCCCGCATTCGTTCGTTTATAGTTGGCTAACTTGTAAATGGCTTCGGGTCTTCTTTTGTGATGTCCTCGTCCGAAAAATATAGTGCGCCACGAGAAATAATTGAAATTAGGACGTTCAGTGTTATGTGCTCTTCAGTAAAAATTCTTTTTCTTCACATATTACATTATATTTACTTTTTGTGTGATAAATATTATTTTTATTTAAAACTGATACTTGAATGCGAGATGCATACTGATGCACATGGTTCCGGGCCCTTTGTGCTGTTGTGTGGCGACCTGCAATTGAGAGCTTTCTATTCACATTCGTGGCAGTTTTCTTTTACTGATTGTGAGAGCGTATTAAGAGATTTTCCACATACGAAGTTAAATTTATATATTTCCCGGACTCGCGTACGTGCATATATCTTAGCGAAACTGTTAAGACTTCTGCATAGGGATGTTTTCACAGGCGCCATTAGCACTTTACGAAGGGGCGTAGCTGAACAGCTGTCGCGGCGAAGGGATACTTCCCTGAAATACACGTGATGTTCACTTGTTTTCGTGAACTGTCACTTTGGCTCATCCTTAGGGAAATCGCTCTATACATGGGAGGCGTAGTCGTGACCAGGAGAAAATCGGTCTCTTTCTGCGACGAGCCAGCGTACAGAACGCATCGTGTGTGGGTATTCTCTAGTATTCGCGCCAGATAGGGATGCGTTTTCCGATATGGCAGGGTGAATAAATAATGATGTAATATCAAGTTTAGGAGGTAGAGTAAGTACTGTTTATTGCTATTTTTCGTGAATATATGTGAATAGTAACATTTTGAAAATTCAACACTCAAATAATAGGCGAAATAGGTAAATAAGTATTGAATTTAATAAATAATGTTTAGATTAGAAAGAGATCGTAGATGTTATAAGCGATAAATATTTTACTCAGTGTAAAGAAGTCACGCGTTGAGGTAGCCGCACGTGGTGGAATATTAGGAAGATATAGATACATGGACATATCATTCATATATTATTAGGTGGACCTAAGTGAAAATTAATTAGCATCAGAAATTATTGTCATTCTCCGGATAGGACGTTTAAATAATATCATCGAAGTGAATGACAGGACAGAAGGGTGGAAGAGAGAAGACATCACGGGATTCTTGTATACGACCAGGGTCACCCCAGAAGGCTTGAAGCGCGCACGAAGATGATATGTAAGCTTTGAAAGACACTATAATTGCATTTGAAGACTAGTCATTATCGAAGTTAATATTCTCTTAAACGAGCTCATATTTCGACCTGTTATGATTCAAATTATTGAATAAATATTATATTATATATATATATATTATTATATTATATTATATTTATTTATTTAAAAAATGTCGGATTAATTAACAGTATTTTGCAAGGAAGCAATATTTTTTAGTTAAGTAAATTTCAAGAAATCGCTGATCCGTATGATCGGCCCGTCTACGTACGACAGAGTAAGTATATCCAGTCGTATGTCGACCCTATGTGTCGAAACTGATATTAATCATAAATATTCGTAACGTTAGCCAGCAATACGATAATATAGGTACAAAGGAACATTGTTATGTTATTAAATAGATACATGAGTAAAGCAGAGCAACAGCAATAGGAAAAATAATATATTTTCTATACAGGAATCAAAATATAAATATAATGGATATCATTCATGTTGTGTATACTAGCCTTTTGAATTAAATAATTACAGGTTGGAGAGATATTAAGGATCGTTACAAATGGCTTGCCCAACGTGGGGCAGATTAATTTAAATATCCATACAAGATTAAGGATCGTCCCAAGTGTGCGAAATGTGGGGCACATTGTGATAATAAATATCGTGAATTTAGGACCGTTTCAAATCTACTACGAAGTTTCTTGAAATCTCAATAGCATCGAGTGTCAAAATTAAATTTTTACTTCTCGCAACTTACTTACTAGGAAGACAAAGTTACGTAATGTGAAAAGTATGTGCTGCTGTAGCACTACTAGTTTTGGCAGGTAATAAGATTCTTGACGTCCGAGAGTTTTTGTCGGCGAGGATCTAGTCCCGACACGCTCGCCTTAGACCAGGGGTGTCCAATTGGCAGCCCGCGGGGCTATTTATTGTGACCCGCGGAATGTTATTAGACAAACGAGAAAATACCTTGCATTCATGTTGGGTGAAAATATTGCACCTAGCGCACGCGCCCTGTCCAGTCAACACCCCATTAATGTAAAAATATATTAATTTAGATTTAAGGATTTTTTCTAGTAAATTTAGAAATTTAAAATCCCGATGTGTTTCACTGCATTATGCATGGTAGAGCCTGATATCCTGCATAGTTCCATCCCCCCTCCCCATTTCAGAGTAGCTGGCAAACTGCTGAGATCAACAATACAGGATCACGTGGGGATCGCCCGAGTAATGAAAATATGGCCAGCCATAATATTAGATGTTTTAGTGTGACTCTCGAGGTCCTGCAAGTTGGACACCCCTACCTTACACGAAAGATTCCAATGTTTTGCGCTGTCGCTTTGAGGTTCCAGAAATGCCAATGGCATGCGCGCGTTCGCTAAACCTCAAATTCGTTCTGGTCTACTAAATCAGGTAGAAGTTGGGTTTCCAGGATTCCTAAGACAATGTGTATTTTGCAACCTTCACGTATTTTTCTCGAATGCCGAACTATTTTCCTGTAAACCGCTCTCCTTAATTCGATGCAAGTCCAATTTTCATTCAATCCTTTGAATTTTGAAATTACTGAGCATCAAAAATTGAAAAATCGAATTTCCCGCACTCCTTTTGCTGACGAGAGTTTTCAAGCAAGTGTCTGAACAACTAATACGATAGATATTGGTAAAAAAACACTATATTTATATTACGTAACCATTAGCAATAACACGAGAAAATGTGTGCTGGTGTAGCACTTTTAGGTTTTTCATTTGTTAATGGATATAAAAGTTATAAAATTAAAAGAAAAAATTAAGCTAAATGAAGGATCTGAACATTCCACAGGAAAATCAGGGAAAGTCAAAACGCTTAACTGCATACGCTCTTGCAACCATCGAGACCCACAAGAGAGATAGCATCGCTTGAGGTTGAATAGCGTAAAACATGACTCAGGAGTTTCTCATTTTGAATTTCTTAAACAAGACGACGTACCACACTCTATATAAATATCCAGAAGATAAAATGTAAACATACTGTGAGCCAGGAAACATCATTATTATATAACTGAAACGTTCAAGTATAAACAATGGTATAACTGTTCTCGTTTCGACAGAAAATTCAATGTAAAACCGTGATTACGTCACGAGTGGTACAAACCAGATCTTACGAACGAATTATCACTGCCTTTTGGGGGCCCGTTCTTTATATTCCTTCGAACACACAGATATTACAGAAACTAATAACATCGATTTCGACCAAAATCTCAGATACATTATTTAAACCTGAACGCCTCAAATATAAAAAGGGTTTCACGGAAAATTTTATATTAAAAGGCGGCAAATTCAGCGCTTTTGCCCTCCACCCCTGGAGCCCGAAATCTATTCCCGGTCAAGCCATGTGGATGGAATTTGTGGATGGAATTTGTGGTGAACAAAACGACTTTTCGGGACCCTCCGAGGTCACCTGCCTTTCCTTCCATCATTTCTGACTCCTCATTCGCATCATCATTGTTGAGGATATTATAGTACGGTACATATTAAACCATCACTCGTGAGTTTCAATTATTTATTAATAGCTGAATGATCCCCAAACATCAACATAAATGAAATGAAATAAAACAAAACAAAACAAAACAAAATAAAATAAAATAAAATAAATAAAGTAAATAAAATAAAGTAAATAAAATAAATAAAGTAAATAAAGTAAATACAATAAATAAAGCAAATGAAATAAATAAAGCAAATAAAATAAATAAAATATATTAAATAAATAAAAACATCTAAAGACGTTGCGTCGCAGCAAAGGAAGTGTCGCGCGGAGGCCCAGCTGTGGCGCGAGCGGTGCAGTCGCCGCGCGAAGCGGCCAAGGGAGAGGCGGAGGAGGGGCGGCTGTGTTGTTTTGGGCAGCGCGCCTGGCAGCACGCCTTGCGCGCCGTGCGTAGCCACAGCCTCCGCTACAAGGCACGCGCGCCCCCTTCCTCGCGTCACACGTCTTGTGAGATCGGCCGGGCGATTGCCGATGATCGGGAAAGAGATTAACCAAATACACGAGGTCCAATGAAGAGTTCTTTCTCAATATGTACTGAGGTCAATTTAAAAAAAGATTTCTTTCATATTGTATTTGCTTTCTAAATATTTGTCTAATATCGAGCGTAAAATAAGAGGAGTAACAGTAAGCACACTCCAATGATTACATGGGAAGCTGTCAAGAAGTTGCACTAAACTATCACAAATTGTCCCAGAAGGAAGAAAAGAAAGAAAAGAAACAAAATAGAAAAATGTTGGAGTAGAGGAGGATGTTCATGGAGGATGACGGAGTAGATGGAGGAAGATGGAAAAGAAAATGAGGGACGTCGAGGAGGAGAATAGACGTTCGAGGAGGAGAATAGACGTTCGAGGAGGAGAATAGACGTTCGAGGAGGAGAATAGACGTTCGAGGAGGAGAATAGACGTTCGAGGAGGAGAATAGACGTTCGAGGAGGAGAATAGACGTTCGAGGAGGAGATAGAGTGAAGAAAGAAAAATGGAAGTAGGAAAACAAGAAAGGAAGAAAGAGGAGAAACGAAGCGGAAGAGAAAAGTCGTTGCACTGTCTCTAAGGACAGACGGCGCACGTAAGTCGCCTCGTTCACAATGCAATGACAGATGGGCCTTTCCGGAGAACCTACAGAGTACACAGATTGCTCAGGGAGCGCGAGCAAGTGCGATGCATGCGTGTGTATAAGAGGGAGCGTGAGTGCGTGTGTGCGTGCGCGCGCGCGCGGGAACAAGGAAGGGGAGGGAGGAAGGGCGGGCGCCGTGCGAGGCCCCGGAGGTCAATCACCTCTGAAACTGAAAGCTTATTCCAGAGTACACGATTTAGGCTCTGCGGCGCGATGGCAGGTGCTGGTGGGAAAAAGACACAAACACATCACTGCACCGCCCAGGCAAACGGTTAGACACCTGGTATATTAACAGGAACTCAGCAAAGTGAGTCTCGAGTAATTTAATTATTTATACATTTTCTAGGATATTATTTTGTGTTCGATAATAGGTAAATGTACTTAGCGGATGAACTACTCAATAACACTAAACGGCAAACAAACCGGGCAACTTTGTAAATTATTTGCTTTAGTAAGTCAAATTTTAGAGAAAATTGATTTTTAAACAATGGATTTTGCGTAACATTTTTGAAGATGGCAAAACAATTCTCATCTTCATTTGGCCATTCAGCTTGAGATAAAACTTCGAACAACCTTCTAAAACTAGTGGTGCTACAACATAAAGTACTTTTCCGCATTTTTATAACTTTTGCGATTTTCGAAAGTTCGGTTCTATGAAAATGAGACCTGCGTCATTTTCAAGTCTCCTTTGCTCTATTTACGAAAAAATTTTAAAAAACTATATTCAAAGTCATTTTTGAACTTTTTATAAACTCCCTTTCCTTCAACCTATAATAACGCAAGAACTATTCATCTTTTGAAAAAAATTCTATAGGATATTATTTCAAGATTTTTTGTTGTAATTTTCGAAATTATGGGGGAAAAATAGAATTTTGCTATATCCCAGAAAATTTTTAAAAATTTGTAGTGTTTTTGAAAATGTATTAGAAAGTGTTTTTATTGCTCGTAAAATTACGTGGAAACTACTTTTCCTTAAAAAAACTGCATGTGATTTTATTTAAAGATCATTTGTGAAGAACAGCTTTTCTTACGAAAAAAATTCTACCATAAAATTCGTAGTTATATGATGACGGCTAACAATTTTTTATCTTCTGCAATTTTCGAAAATCAGAGATTTCAATGCAAATAAAATTGTGCCATTGTGTGTTTTTCTCTACTTGGAAAATTAAATTCAAGGAAAACATTGGAATCATTTTTTAGAAAATTTGGAATATGTCGTTAGATCTCCATGAAAGGGGACCCCTCAAAATCAAATAACCATTTCAAATTAAGGAAACGCGACATCTGACAGATCGACTGAGGAATATTAATTTTGATCAAAATCGTTTAGCCGCGGGCGTTGTTCACAGATAGATGGAAGTTTGCCGTCAACAAACTTAACGGGATCAAAGACCTACAAAACATGTATTTAGAGTGAATACGTTTTGAGGTAAATTATTTACTACATATAGATGTAAGAATGATCTACTTTCCGGTATCAGGGATAAATAGGAATTTTCCTATTGGAAAAGTGCCGTCTTCCACTGCATCATTATGATACCTTTTATATATTAAGTAGTATGGTAGAAAGTAAACTAGTGGTACTAAGAAATGGTACAGAGTTTTCGTAATAGTTACCATGTCTCTTTGGCCTACGCTAGCTTTTCGGTTTTGCCTCATCCTCTCCCCAGACACCTTTTAATGCCATCAAAAATACATTTTGACAAAATTGCGTTCATGTCATGTTGATCAGTGAATTTAGCATTATGTTAACAAAACGTTTAAAGAAAAATTGGGACAGTTTAAAGATCAAATGTTAACTTTTTATACAAATAGCATACTTTTTTCATTCAATACATCATTTCATGTATTCTTTTCATTTTTCAAAAATTACACAAATGTAATTTTTTGAAATATCTCTTACGTCATTAATATTTACATTATGGACATTTTGTATAATGATTGATTTTGTAAATTAAAGTGCTTCACAACATTCCTAAAGAAGTTTTGCAAAAAATTCATATTTCTGTGGAAAAGAGCTCAAAATTTAGCATTTTATAAATGCTCAAAAGATATTTTCTCACGAACGGCTCCCAATGTTTCAAATGAGAATGTGCATTTAGGAACAGGTTTTACTCTTCTATGATCTTACGTGACGTTTCAATTCTATTATTAGAGGACCGAAAAATTGAAAAATTTCACAAATGCCTTTGAGGCGCCGATAGGTAGCAGCTGGGAAGAAGGTGGGGAAAAATAAAAAGCTAGCCCAGAGTAACGAGGTTACTAATGCGAGAAAGTCTGTGCCATTCTGTAGCACGATTAGTTACTCATTTCTCGGAAGTTCTCAAGATACATTCAAACACGGATCGAGCAACTGAAATGTACGGCTTCATTTTTTCAGACGTTTGTTGGTCATGGTGGAAAGTGAAAGCAATGTCACCATCACATAAACTCCACAAAACGTCCATGCAGTTTGACAATAAAAATTTATAATCAGACTCAAGTAATCAATTTTTTAAATTAAATAATAGAATTTTCTAATTAAACATACTGTCATTTATTGTTTAGACTGAGCTAAACAATTGGACCCAGAAGCAATTCACCGCGATAATTTACAGAAAAAAAAATACACCCCATATATTTCTATACCTGCAATTTTACGAACGCAGCAAAACTGGGCAGATATGTTTCACATTTGCAACAAACATCAATTCTTTTATTTTATTTCTAGACACTGCAAGAAATATTTACTCACCTTAGCACAATTTTTACTTAACTAACAGGCTATATGCGTTGCAGTTTAGTGAGTCACACTTTTTATAACCAGGACATAAATACAAATAATAATTCCGACATGTTATGATATTAGAGGGTCGTCGAAGACGTAGCGCGCGTATCGTGGTCGCAGTTTCGAATTCCGTCCTGGGCAAGCAACTGTGTGGCCTTCTTTTCATGTGCGTTGTCGTGGAGGGCCTCAATTTAATGCTGATCCCACAGCTAAGGAGCCCGAAAAAGGGTTAGAGGCCAGCCTCGGCGTGAAGAAGCTCTAACCCAAAAAACTGTTATAACGAAAACAGGTATTACTAAACGCCAATACGTACTCTACGTAGTACTGTAAACAAAATAATTGTCACTGAATTGATTACTCTGCTAGTAAATGTGACTGATTACTTTCACACTTGATTTCATTGCTTAACTTCTCTCCTGCCGTCTCGTAGCGATATTGACTGTCGTTACACGCTATTCATTATTTGAAATATTTCAATTTACAGCGAAATGACTTTTTATTGATTTTTAGAATGTAAGGAACAATCAACGTGCGAGTGTTCAATTCTTATGTTATTTTTTAATTGTAATTTTTAAGACCCCTGAAAGACTTGCTTTGGTTGAAAAAAGGGTTGTGGTTATTCCGACAAGTAATGAAAGACTTTTTTTTATCTCCAAACATGTTTCCGAATCAATAGTGAGCTTTTGCATGTAACACTGGACGAAGAGGAATGAATAACGTAAGAAGATTCATTGTTGTTCGCATAGTAGGGTAATCGCACAACCACTGTTGTAGTTCAAATGCCCACGCTTGGATGGCCATTTATGTTCCACGTAAAAAAATTGCAGTAGTTAGAATCATTGAAAAGGTCAAATAGTAAAACGTTGCACTTGCAAGTGAAAATTACTGCTTACTATTAATGTAATATATAAATTTACTATATATGCTCCTTTTTTGAAAACGATTGTTTTAGTTATTTAAATTTAATATAATTATAATACTTTCAACTTATCTTTCAGCGCGGAATCAACCAAATTTCACCGAAATAATATGACAAAGTCCGTTACCCCATAAATATTTCAGAAAATTTAATTAAAAGAATACCAAACTTGATGATAACGCACAATACCTCAAGCCCATTCAACAAATTTTATTCACATATAAACGAAATCCATGAAAACACAACTTGAAATGTTTTAGGCATGTCACATTGTGTCCAATAAAATATTCCAGAAGTATTTTAAAATAGTTTGAAAACGATGAAATACAAAGGAATTTGAAGCACTTCGTATGAGTATACCATGAAGTCCTGAAGATCAGTGAAATTGAGAAGAATGCAGCAAAACGTCGTAACCTGCGCCAAACGTATGAAGATCTCCAACATTTCTAAAATGACTGCGTTGAACAAAATTAATAATTATTTAATATTTAAGATACCGACGATTTTTTCGTGTAATAAAATCAAACGATCTCGGATAATCAACGAATTGTGTGTGGTGCTCATAATCCTTGGAAAAATCATCTGGAAAAGTTCAGTTCAGCAAGTATATAAAGTGTAACAAAATATATCAAGATCATAATCAAATATTTTTTGTACCTAAAATTCTTCGGATTAATATTGAAGTAATCTACAATCAACAAAGATTCTCATGCGTTGTTCATTGCAAATGTTCCACATATTTCTAGACAACACACCATCTCGAAAAAGCATTTCCACGGACTGCATTCCAAATTCATTCGGTTACGCGCATCTTGTAAACGAGGCATTTTTGCCCCAAATGCCGAAGCCCATTGTTATAAAACATTCCAGGCCGCTGATGGCACGCCCCGACGCCTCGATTGGCAGCGCACGGCGCGGCGGCCGTCGGCCCCGCCAGCACGCCCCACTGGAACGCGAGTTTTTTGTCCGCTTCCATCGCCGCCTTCGCCACGCTTTTCAGCCCGCGGCGGCCCCGCCCCCGCGCTCCGCCTCGCCCGGGATGGGGGGCGGGAACGGATGGTGGACGTGGTGGTGGACGTGGTGGTGGTGGTGGTGGTGACGTGGTGGTGGTGGTGGTGGTGGTGGGCGTGGTGGTGGTGGACGGTGGTGGTGGACGTGGTGGTGGTGGACGTGGTGGTGGTGGTGGACGTGGTGGTGGTGGACGGGGTGGTGGTGGACGTGGTGGTGGTGGACGTGGTGGTGGTGGACGTGTGGTGGTGGTGGACGTGGTGGTGGTGGTGGACGTGGTTGGTGGTGGTGGACGTGTTGGTGGTGGTGGACGTGTTGGTGGTGGTGGACGTGTTGGTGGGGGGGGGTTGTTTGGGTGGATGTGTTGGCGGTGGCTTGGGGGGGATAGTGGTAGTGATACGGTAGTAGGGTGTACAGTAGTAGTGGTAGTGCTTTGGCGGGGGTGGAAAGTAGACTCCGCCAGACACATAGGGGACTATTCTGTTGTCGGAAAGCTCGAAAACGTTTCGATGCGAGGTCTCGCGAACATATCGAGATCAGAAATGGAGTGGGAAGATTTTTCGCCCTCGAACGAAAGCAATCGAAAGCACTGTCGGTCTTCTGCGCATGTGCAATTCAAGTATCGCATCACTTTTGTGCATCTGCGCATGCGCCGAAGATGAGATTGCGGTCGATTGTTGCCCGCTAAGGCGTGCAAACACTCCTTATTGATCCAGCATCTTTCCGGAATCCTAAAAAAGATCACAAAGACCGTTTTTAAATTTTTTCTTTAAAGCCATGACAATATTTACCATCCATTAACAAACCACTGTTTAACAGCTAATTATATTTACGGCACTATTCTCGTTATAAGCAAATTTAATTACAGAAAAGGTAAATAAGTCTGTTGATTATTTCGCACTTCGAGAGGGCAATTTTCTTCTTAAACATGATGTACAGCTTGTCAAGCAATTATCAGTTCAGGATTCCTTTCTAGCTTAGATATGCGCACGTTTTGTTGAGCTCTCTTTTTGCTTGTAGTGGTAGTAGAGCTGACGATGAGTTACTATTTTGTTTGCAATGCAGAAAAATCATATCTGCAGTTCGTTTATCGTTGCAAATACGTTTTTCATAACTCGGGAACGAAAATGTCTAGTTTATCAAATGTTAATCTCGCTCTTTATTATTATTATTATTATTATTATTATTATTAATTATTATTATTATTATTAATTATTATTATTATTATTATTTAGCTTTTTTCTTCAATTTTCAGCAATTTATAATTCAATATTTGGAAAGGGATTCTGGAACTCAAGAAAGCGTAAGCAGGTGATTTTCTCCCCCACACATCACATACGTTTTTTTACTAAATGCATAAATAAATACCGAAATTTTAGGACGAGGAAATTCACTGCAGAGAACAAAATCCGGTGGCCCCACCGCGCTGATTTGGCGCTGTAAAGGGACCCAGTAGTCGCCAAAGTTGGCAGTCATCCCCATCCTAAATGAAAAGGATTATTCTCTATCTTTGGAAGTGACACGTGTGCTCTTGATGATGGAAATTCCCTCATCACTCTGGTCCTAGAAGATCCCAACAACACACATTTAAGCAATATTCCGAAAAGAATAAACGGGATAAAGTAGTTGTGCTCAGAAAACACATTACAGCGTTGGAATGTACGAAATTAATGCACACAATATACCCGGGAGCTTTTCTTAATAACGAGAAATCTATTCTTGTGAATTTGTGTCTGAAGCTGTTGGGAGATGTTTCGTTTAAATTCTTTGTATTATTTCATTTAGCACGTTCGTTATTTTTATCACCGTCGTTTCCAAAATTTTTGGCTGAAGTCATAAGAAACCTAAAAATGAATAAAGTAAGAATAAGAGATGGATACATTATTATGTGTCAGGTTTATCGAAAAAGTTACTATTTTTTTCATTGAATCATATTTCGAATACATTGTCTCAAGAAAGATTATTGCTTAAAGAGGAAGAATTGAGGAAGCACCAATACATGCAAATGAAGTGGAGTTGAAAACAAGGCTGGGCAGTTGAAAGATTTCAAATATTGACTGTTCGGTCCATGAAATCCACATTCCATATCCTTAACGGACATACTAACCAACTAACTATGTATGTATTTCAAATGTCCATGAGAAAGTTTTCATACAGCGGGAATTTTCATATATTTTCAAAAATATTATTTTTTCAATTTTTGATCTCGCAATATTTACAGTACGAAGATAAATGCCAAGTTCATTTTCGAAAGAACAATGTGTAAAATGCGTGATAGCTGGAGCCTGATCTCGTGATCTAAAATTATCGTACATATCTTGAACACTGTAGAGATACGACAATCTGGTATTCTTTCGATTTAACGATAGTCCCAGGAAAACAAAACGAGACCACATATACAAGGTTAACGGGAGATAAAAGATAAGTTACTCTAGTTTCATCTTCACTATCCCAAGCTTATCAGTCAAACGAATGTTGACATTTTTTGAACTGCGTGTGATAAAATTATAACCCCCAACATGGAAACTCATATCATTCCATGTATGAATGAGAGACAATGGAACATCAAACACTTTCTATACTATTTTAACTGGAAAGGAAAATATTCTATATTTTTATAACAACGAAACATAGAACCGAAACAAGTCAAACGAATACTTTACTCGGGTACGCAAGAAACGTTAAATGCTTACACAGAAAAAATTGGCCAGCATGGAAATGGAATAATATTTTAGTATCACTGGAGACACACCAATAATGTAATTATAATTTTTACTTCTGCGATCTAAACATCATCGAATAGTTTTGAATCTTAGAATACAAAGAAAGCCGTTTCTATCTCGAGAACCAGCTGGTACGGTATCTGTTTGCAGCAGTAACACAGAATCCAGATTAATCTTCAGAATACCATGAAACAATTTATTTTTTCTGTACATTTTTATGCTTCCAAATATCTCCAAATTAACCTGCATATATTAAACTAGAGACAGTACATTTGAGAGCCGTAAGATCAGTGCCAAGATCACCCCCTACCACTTACACGTGGCCCGTCTTCTCCCCCTTCTTCCTAGTGGTAGCAATCGTGACTGATTGATTAGTATTGATATTGCTCCGGCATTCGCCTGGTGTTTATCGAAAAAACTATGCACAACCAACGACCAGAGCAGCCGCCCGCTGGATTTCTCCTCTAGACAGCGGCTGTATTTATCTAGCTAAGCTATTGAGCAGTATCAAAAATCCTGCCACCGTCGGGACTCCAAAGTAGAACCTCCAGGTCAGAGGCACGGCAGTGACATGTCCTGAGCCACCTTTGCCGATACGAATCGTCAAGGGCGCTTCGCGGCTGCGGGCGCGACTCAACTCATCGTTTTCAGGTGCAGCCCAGGCGCCACCGCTGGCACGCAGCGGCGGCGGGGTCGGCGGCGGCACGAGGCCTTCCCAGGAAGCAGGCGTCGGGAAGCCTCACTCCCCCTCCGCCCGCCATCCTACTGCTCGTGGCCGCTAATTCGATTTTTCGGCGAGGCCACTCGCCGGCGCCGCGCGTTCCGGGAATCGATTCCCGCGGCACCCGCACCGGAAAGCCCGGGGGATGAGGTACGTGCCACGGCGCGGCATCGCTGGAAGCGGGCGGGTGAGCGAAGACTAAGAGGCTGCCAAGACACGGAAAGGAGACGAGACAGAAGAGGGACAAGAAGACGAGAGGCGCGAAACAGTCGAGTGGCGCGAAACAGACGAGGGCGCGAAACAGACGAGTGGCGCGAAACAGACGAGTGGCGCGAAACAGACGAGAGGTGCGAAACAACAGACGAGTGGCGCGAAACAGCGAGTGGCGAGAAACAGACGAGTGGCGCGAAACAGCGAGTGGCGCGAAACGGACGAGAGGCGCGAAACGGACGAGAGGCGCGAAACGGACGAGAGGCGCGAAACAGACGAGAGGCGCGAAACAGACGAGAGGCGGAGATGGAGGAGGTTGCTGTGTTAGAAAAGGTAGGAAGTAGAAGTGCCATCGTAAATGAGCAATAAGTCGGTCATGAGAGTGCCATCTTATGAATTGCTTCAGGTGTCACCGAAAGGCGAAAACGTGAAGTTAATTGTTCTGAGCATGAGACCGATCACCAGCAGCTAGAAGTCACGGTAGGCACTGACTGACAAAATCAACTGAGGCATGTCATAGAACAGGAAAGAAATTCCGTCGGCGAAGGTGCGTAGGTCAGCGACAGGAGGGCAGGCCAGAGAATTGCGAAGACGAAGGAGGTTCAAAATTCAACTCAATCCCGGCAAAACAATAGCAAAAATCTTCTCACTCAGAAAGTTTACCTTCCCCACTTCGCTAGTAATAAACAACTCCCCATCACGTGGACCCCACCATCACAACCCATAAAATACTTAGGACTTCATCTGGACACAAAACTAATCTGGAAAACACACATAGATATCACAATTAAACAAGCAAGAAAAAAATGATTCCAATTCCGGCCACTAATCAACAAACACAAATCCCTGTCATACACGAACAGTAAAACACTATACAAAACTATAATCAGACCACTACTGCTTTATGCATACCCCATATGGACAAACGCAGCCCCCACAAATGTAAATAAAATTCATGTAATGCAAAATAAATTTTTAAGATTAATCACAAATGCACCCTGGTTCATAAGCAATAAACAACTTCATTCAGAAATAAACATCAATACAATAATAACCAAATAGCACAAATATCATACAACTTTTACCGAAACCTAACAGACATACCACCAGCATCCCATTACAAACTACCGAAAAATCCAACCTACACTCGAATAAAAAATAGATTTCCTTTTGAAGCCTTCCTCAAACTTTCAGCCAACCATGATTCTTAACATCGAGGTTCTCCCCTAGAGTATCCTCTACAATGTATAGATTAAGTTAGCTTAGATATTTTAACTAGAATAAGTCGGAAAATGCACTTCTAAAGTAATCGTACTGAACGTTGTAAACCTTCCAAAATCAATAAATGTGTTTAATAATTTAAAAAAAACAACGAAGGAAGTGATTGTGGTGGAGGCGGCGAGTAGGCAGGGCGGGCGGCCGAGTGAGCGGGGTGGCGGCGGGGCTACGCGAGCGGAAACTCTTGTGCGATGCGGCGAGGCGAGGCGAAGGCGGTGGGTCGCCGAAGGTGAAGCGGTTCCGGGAATACGAACGATCGCGGTTGCCTCCCGCCCCGAGTCGTGTCTTTTGTGCTCGCGAACAAAGGGAACTGGCGATTCGCGAGTATGATATCGTATTCGCAAAACGCCTGCTCCCAACGTACCCCCACCCCACCCACCGCCGCCCGCGCTCGCCGAGTGCGTACGTTATTGGAGCGCCACTCAAAGGACGGCGGCCTCCCGCGAACAGTGAATGGGAAGCGGTTCCCAGCGAGGTGCTGCGGCACCGCGGAAAGAGGCGGAGGGAGAACTTCTGGAGAAGGCCGATCAGCCCAACTGCTAACGGGCTCGTATTCCTTAAAGACAACACGAACCGTTTTTATTTTCACTTCCAATGTAAATCGTTTATTATAAGTGCCAAGCTTCCTATATTTGATACGTCGTATAAGAAGGAATCCTCTTTACACGCATACACATTCTACAGCAATAGCATGAATTAGTTTATATTTGGTCTATAAACGAGCATACACTCTTCCATTATTTAAACATTTGCAATTTTCGAATCTTCAGAAAGGTAGACTTCAGATTTGACCCACTTTTACTTCATATAACGAAGACAAAATCTGGAGCATTTTTGAGAAAAAATATTTTTTTAAAATTGCTTTTATTGCACGCAAAATTACGAGACAAATACTCATAGTTCGAAAATTTGTACACGAGTATAATTAAAAACCTATTTTTGAAGAACAGATTATATTACGAAAAAGCTTAATATTAAAGTTGTAGAAAGACAGCGAAAAAATATTTAACTATTGCAATGTTCGAAAAGTCACAGAAATCAAGATTTTTGAGGAAGTTACTTAATTACATACACGGGAGCAAAAACTATCCTTTTCCGGTAGCAGGAACCTAGAATACGTGTTTCTTAAATCGAAAAAAAAAAAACATTTCGTAGCATTAGAATATTTGCTCTTTTCGACGAAGGTAGTATGCGAGAAAGTAAAAACCTAAAAAATTATCTGAAGTGAAGACGTTGAAAAACTATCAGAAATTTTACTAATTATAACAAAGTTTCTGATCACAATAGAAGAAAATGATGGAAATTTATTCTGAATGTTATATTCTTAGAAGGAAGAATGTCTTTGTAAAACAACGAAATGTAGACATCAATTGGAGAAGCAATGACCGTAAATGACTTTAAAAAATGGCCTTAAAACACATTAAGATTGAGGTAAAAGGAAGTCTTCCTGTTCCTACGTGGAGAGGCTTAGCAATTACTTCGCGGGAAGGAGTTGCAATTTTGTTCATCCGATAAATTCTGGGCTGTGTAACTTTTATCCAAATCCTGAAATACAAGAGGTGAAAGGGTGTATTCGTTATAGGCTAAATACGACTAAATATTCGAATTGTAAGGATGGATCACAATGCAGAAGGATAGAACACTAGATCTGCGACTAACCATCTCAGAGCGGAAGGTGGCGGGTTCGAATCCCGCCTTGCGCAGGGATGCTTGTCCTTCATATTTTCTGGGTGCGTTGTCGTGAGGGACGTGTTGTGCTAACCACAGACACAAGGTGCCCCCAAGTGGATTAGAGTCCGGTTGAAGGGTCTATATGCAAACCATTCAGAAGTAAAAGATACCAGACTTCGACTGACGAACGTTACTATCAAAAACTTAGTGTTACACAAATTGACATTGGAGGTAGAGCCAAGTGATCTACTACTATTCAAGACACGAGACCCTGAAGTGGAAACGGTGACTTCGACTCCAGAAAGCTCGACCCCGAAGAGAGAAAAAAATCCGCATTGAGCTCGCGAAATGTATTCATACAAGTGAACATCATCGCAGGGCATAAATGGAAGAGAGGCGGCCGCGGCGTGTGACCGGCGCCGGGCAAAGCAGCGTGGTCGCCGAGAAAGTCCGTGGGAGAGCGGGATGGGGGCGAGGCAAAGGAGCGTGGAAACAGGAGCAGGCCGAGGAGCGCGTCGCAGCGGCAAGGGAGCAGGCGGAGGCGCATCGCTGCGGCAAGGGAGTGACAGAGGATGGACAAGGGAGCGGCAGAGCGCGGAGCGCAGGAGCGCGAGGGCCGGGCGCAGGAGCGACGAGGAGGACGAGGAGCGACGAGGAGCACGAGGAGCGACGAGGTAGCGACGAGGAGCGACGAGGAGCGACGAGGAACGACGTGGGAGCGACGAGAAAGCGACTAAGGAACGACGTGGGAGCGACGAAAAGCGACTAAGGAACGACGTGGGAGCGACGAAAAAGCGACTAAGGAACGACGTGGGAGCGACGAGGGAGCGGCAAGCGAGCATAAGGGAGCGGCATGGGAGCGACGAGGGAGCGGCAAGGGAGCGGCAAGCGAGCGGCAAGGAGCGTGTTTGGCCGCTAGAGCTCCGATCCACACCGCCGCCGAAGAGGCGTAGCACAAGGGTGTACCTTGAAAATGTACACGATTTAATAGTAATTTACATCATAAGGCAAGAAAGTCTACCTTTCAAGACGAGACTAGAGCGTTGGCTCGCCGAGGCCGGCATTCCGAGGTGGGGAAACCTTACGAATCCTGAAAAGGGTCTTTTGCCGTGTGATGTACAATATTATATTCGAGGCCCTTTTTAATGCAGGATTTTCTGTAATTAAATAACATCACTGACATGAAATGTATGGTTATCACACTCTCATTTGTTCTGCTAGAATAACTACATACTTGATCCTCGTTCTTGTGTTTTCTTTAATGGTAACGAGAATGTCAGGTTCTATCGATGTAATGGATCTTGAAATGTAATATAATTTTGAAATAGCGGGGAACTCTAATTTTGAAATTATGGCAATTCTAATTGATAAGAAATGGAGAAATAAAATATACAGCTATAGCTACATAAATGAAAGAATTTTAATAGTCCGATTAAAACTTGCTAGAAGATATTCAACAATAATTGGAGTATATACACCGGAAGAGGGAAAGTTGTTGTTGGGGAAGCCAAGAGAGCTAATGTTATTAAGTTCGAAGAGTGGTTTTAAATGCAAAGATTATTGAGTATATTTAAACGCAATGTCCAACAGTCGTCTGGCACAAGTGTTCTTTCATAAAAAATGCAATAATTATAATCGTAGGTGGTGAATTGCGTATTTAAGGACAGGTGAACAGCATGACTTCTTTGCCATAGTTTCCTGCTACCTTCGTCTCTTCATCATTCAGATCTTGGTAAATATATAACAGTCCAATCACACTTTCAAAAGCCTATTCAACTCGGTGTCCACAATGAATAAATGAGGAGCAACTATTCAAAACATATATTCTCCACTGGTAGGAAAAGTTGAGTTTAATATGAAATCCTCTAGTTTTTAATACGTTCTCCACGCCCCTGCTTCAAAATTTCTTCAAAACGCATTTTAACACATTAAATTAAATGTGTTTTGAAGAAATCTGAAATCAGGGGTGTGTAGAGCGTATTTAAAACAACACAATTTCATATCAAATTCAACTTTTCCCACCAGTGGAGAATATGCATTTTGATTGACATGAAATTTTGGGGTTTTCTATTTTCTGTATAGTGAATATGTATAACACTAAAAAATTTTATGCCGCAACATACCACGCACATCTAATTCTTGGCGTGCATCCCTGCTGCTCGAAATTTTAAGTTACGTCCCAACATTACAAGCCAGTTTTTCAACCAAATTGATTTTTGTGGCATGGGTGTTTTCTGCATAACTTTACTCCATTTTGAATCATTAATTGATGGCATGTACTGTTTTAATCGGAATACGTGTTGACAAGAGGTGAACATTAAGAAGAGGAAAAGGTTGGGTATAATGGTTCAAAACGTTGTAGCAGACCTGTCCAGTTTTACACTAAAAGTTGTATTAGGTTATATTTTCTGTTGAGAATATTCACACTTGAGAACAGTGACAGAGTTTCTTGTTTTATTTTTATCTGATTTCACGTCTTCTTAGATCGAATGTTCGAAGACAAAAATATTTTCTTACATTTATACCCATTATATACCATATCTGGCAATAAAAAACATTCCGTGTTTAATCCATGTTCCCTCCGCTCATGAATTAGTTTATTTTATGATAACTGAAGAGTCCTGAATGGATGTAGTCATAGTTGTCTTCAAGGTCCAGCATTAAAAAAGCAGTACATTTGAAGTGTTGATCACTTCTCAGTTATCAATTTATGTCTAAACGACTGTACCGGTACTACAAATTTTTTTCTTTGTACCATACCTATCAAAAAGATTGTTTTCATTTACAACTAAAGCTTCTCTACGCGCGCAAATCATCTCTTTTCTTTTATTTCGCAAAACTAAAAACAAGGTTTCGCAATTTTTAAGCGACACACAGCCTTTAAATACGTCATTTTTGGAGATGAGGAAATTGTAGATATTTAAGGGAAAATGCAATTATTTACATGATCGCATGTAGAAATATAAAGATTTTTTTAAAATTCAAAACCATATTTCCAAAATTGAAGTGCTCGATGTGGTGTTTTCAATCAATAATCTAACTTTGTGGTAACAACTTATAATATGTTTACTAATATTGTATTAGAAATTCATGAACAAAGTTTTTCTTGCTAATTCTTCAGAACAATTGAAATGAAGACTTTCAAGGTAATATCTTCGCATGGATCGACGTTCACGTTATCGAAGACGTCAATTGAAGGTGGAGACATAAAACTTACTGAAGTGTGGGAACTTATTTTCAACTAAAGCATCTATCAACAACTATCTACAACTTTAACCTCCGACGTAGTAATATTTCATCAGGTGTCCATATCAACAGTCCATTATAAAAAAATTCACATACAATACGAGCACATTATTTTACAGCACATTGCAAGATGACATAAAATAATTAAAATCGACAAAGTTTAACTGCCAATTTAAATATTTTCTGCTGCATAACTGTTTCTATGCAATTAGAGACTATACCGAGCGTCAAAAAGGAAAGCGATATTCATTCTGACAATGATATTTAAAGTATTAATTAGCTTTTGAACTGTATAATCCTAAAAGACAAAATGTGCCTGTAAAAAGTTTTGAACATCAGCTTCAGGGTCAATAAACCACATCTCGATCAGGTTTTTCGTCCGGTTTCTCTGATCCTATGAGTGAATGTTGAGATGGCCCCCTGTTTTGCTTCCTGACATAAATGTAACTTCATTATCAATGCACGTATTCTCGAGTTCAGTGGGGAATATACTTATTCAAATTATCGTTTTCCATGTTCACGCGGCAGTAAGTCGATTGCTTCACAATAGGAATGATGTTGCCCTTTGGAAGCGATAATAGCCACTAGCTGATTTTCCTTTGCAAATAGTTTTTATTATATGGGAGCGAATATTTTCTTTTCAATTCTTGCCAAAAACGATCGTTTCCACCTGAATCCATAATTCAACTTGTGAATGAGTTAAGGAAGGGATCCCAGAATTTAGAAGGTGCAAAATACACTTCTCTCCCATTGTACGTCACACACAGTTTTTAACTGTTTCAGATGATAATTTTTTTTTTAAAACAATGTTAAAAAGTTTCCACTTACTTAACTGGCGACTGCAAGATGTCTTTCAACAGGTTTGGGTCGAAATATGACCTGATTTTTTTTCCATTGAAGATATTCACTATTTATATGTGCTCGGAGAAATTTGCTACCATCGCACTCTGAAAGTTACTGAGGAAAACAATTCTACAGAATTGGGTCAGTTTTGCCACTCTGTGCGAGCTAACGCCAAGGACAACCCTTTCTGCAGCGAACGACACATAGTGCTGACATTACTCGCTAGGATATCTACTTATCGGTTATGTCCGACTGTTCGCTGAGCGGAAAAGAGTAGTTCAATCAGGAAACATTGTGTTCCGATATACTGAATCAGGATTTATTTTGCTTCTTCGTCAGTTAAGTACTATAAATAAACACAATTAAATCGATTATCATTAGACCGATTAATCCACACATCAATTAAAATTTACGGTTATAGAGTTCGAACATTTCAATTAAAATTTATTTTTTTAAATGCCTGATGTATTTAGATTTAATTTTTTTAAATGCAGCCGTTTCAGCAAAAACTGAGCTTCATCATAAGCACGTACTAACTATGCGGTGTCATCGGCAAGGCAGCTTTGTGCTGTCCGAAGGAAATGGTTTGCTCGTTGATTATAAAAACATAAATCAACCAATCATTCGCTTCCGAGTCGCTCAGAGCCGTCTTGTCGAACAAAACAATATTGACAATCACAGGTATATTCGAGCTAATTCGTCAGGAGACACCATCATAGATAATAACCAAAATGAAGGAGGAAAGTACTACAAACGTATTCAACTGAATTTATTTATTTATGTTACGTCAAAAAACAGTTAAAAACTGCGTATGACGTGCTATGGGGAAAAGTGAATTGTGTGCACATTTTCAAAATTCTGTGATCCCTACACTAAGTCATATACTACTTAAATTTTGAAGGGGGGAAAAAGAAAGAAAGAAAAGAGCTCCCATGTAATAAAATCTGTTTTCAAGGATAAAAGGCAATAAATTTTGGCTCGTATGCATGTTGTCCTTCGGAATAATACTTCCTGCCGCGACAACAACGATAATTTGAATAATTGTATTTCCCACTGAATTCTAGAAGACGTGCACAGAAAATGAAGTTACATTTACAATATTATGTATATCCAGAAGCAAAACAAGGGGCATCATACATTGATGTGTCTGTATAAAAAATAATGGAAGGTTGGTAGTAAACAATGTTAACTATACTTTGGCATCACATCGGGTTTCTGTTTGTCAGTGTCGAAGAACTAGTGCCCGGGAGATTATGCGCTGTGACGGGCGGCATTCCGGGCTTGTCAAAGGCGAGGGGAATGTTATACGCTAGGTGTTTCGCTGCCCTAATTTAGAGCCCGTGCCCATGTGACCACTTGTTCCCTCAGCGGACATTCTCTCGCGATAGGCAGGGCTGCACAAACCCCGCGGGAACGACTATGTGCGTTGTGAAAAGTGTACAGTTTTCTTTTTTTTTCTTTTAATAACTTCCCGTGTGCGGCGGCAGCTATCTTTTTCGTATCACATACAAAAGTAAATATCTATCTATAGAAAAAAAATTAGGTCAGATTTCGACCTGTACCTTTCGAAAGGTACCTTGTGAGAGGCGAACATTTATGGTAATGATGACATTCCTGCTGTAGAAATCTAGGCAAACTCTTAAAACCACTTAGTAACAGCCGTTAATATCCTTCAACAGTAATCGAGTAGCCTGCGCCCGCACGTCACTCTCTGTAAAACAACTTCCGGTCCACCACTTCGCGCGTCTCGGCTTCCTGGTGATGACTTTTATTCTATTTTTCGGATCCATCCAGAAGTTTCCAAGGAATTTCCCTAAAAACTTGTATTTTATTTTTGTTGGCCACGAACGGAGTTATGGGTGACTTACAGAGCCTAGGAGGGTGGTCTAGGCTAATTTTTGACTGATTAAGAGACAAATCGATTGGCATAATTCTTAGCCGGATCGCTCTAGGATATTCTGGAAGAATTCTAGAAAAACACGTGATTTTATGGCTTCAATACACCAAAGAGTACACTGGTGAAACGCTGTGAAGTACTATGCTCATTTTTCGGCATTTGCGTGAATCGTTACGACTTGTTTCACCAGATTGACGACAATCCGTATTTCTAATTTCTAATGCGCGCAGAAATTGAAAGAAAACTGAAACCACCTGCCATGAACCAGGTGTCTCTCGTTTCTTGGGAAAAAAGAAAATCAAAAACGGGAAAAATCCAAATACAATGAAACAGTTTCGATTATGACTAAAATATGCAAATAAATAATTTTGTTAAACAGCAATCTCTCAAACTGTGGGTTAACAAAATGAATAATGAGAATTCAATCGGTATACGTGTACAGATAGAATTCTCATTCTCAGTGCATCACTGCTTATGACCTGTCACGCGACAACAAAGCTCGAATGAGGAGGCTGCCAGTCATTTAATATTTGCTCTTCAGTTGTGGCGTTATGGGACAGCGCTATGTTATTTCAGTATTCGAAGAGTAGGTTTCTGTTAAAAATATTTAGTTTATTGCGGTGTTATCCGAGAGTGTTGTATTCGTTGTTTTAATGCAGTGCGCATGCTACTTTTGGAGAAATCATTTTGTGTGGTTTTGTTCAGCAGCATTTTCGTTGCTTGTTATTTAAACCTTAGTTCATTATGAAACAAACAAGTATATGACCGATACATTTTCACGCAACTTTCTACATAGTCCGATAATGGACGTGTCGGGCAACTGTAGTAGGTATAAACTTTATTTTTATTATAAACTTGCAAAGCACAAATAAAACTTTTTAACATGAAAATACCGACCACAGAGGACAAGCTAAGAGGACGATGTAATTCACGATGAATACAAGCTTAGTTGCTCTAATTAATACTAACACATGCCAACATTTCCAAGATGTACACTATCAGAAGGTTAACTAATTTTAACTTTCATATTCACAGGTAAACATTGGTAACATAATTGATAACGTACGCAACGATTTTGCACTGAACATTATTTGAAAATGTTCAACCAACGGCGAAAACTATCGTAATAGTTTAAAATTGTAGTGTTTACAATTTGAACAAAGATGCACTCTGATTTTTTTAAATTTGTGTTTAATTTGAGAAAAAAACAACTTAAATGACTTCAACCAAATCTACAAAGCTCAGAATTGGGAATGAACAAATTCGAAATGAAAATATTTTAAAAGCGAAAATCAACAATTAAATAATCTACGGAATGTATACTATGAAAGAGAATGTTTGTTTGAAATTAGAAAAAATGATAGAATTTCAGGCGGCAGCACTCTCTCAAAATAAATCGTAGTTTATGAACATCAAAGTGAAATGTAGCAAAACCGCCAGGCAAAAAAGAGTCTAACATTCGTATTTCTTTACTCTTCATTCATATACCTTTATTACTCCCCTTATCACAGTATTTATTCATAATCAATGAAAGTTTAATTGCCCTTAAACAAATGGACTACGTAATTATATTTTCAATATCCAGACATATTATATGCCTTCCGTAAACAAATTTCAATAACTAACACGCTTTCTCTATGTGTAGTGATATGAGCAAACTATTATCTCTGACTCTGACAGGAATACGGTTCGGAAAGGTATGCAATTTTTGGAGGGAAGGATCCGCTCTTGCAACTCTTCTACCCATCAGATCAAAAAAGCTTTGAAACGAGGTGAAGAGCGTATCAAATGTCTGAAGAAACGTTATTTCCCATCGGCAAATCTATTGGAGGATAAATGATTTTAACGTCCAGAATTATAAGCAACCCATACTCGATGGTCAATAGTCTATCATACTATACTTCGATTTTTCTATAGTGGCCGATTACAGTAGGTCATTGTTACACCTCCTGCCTTATATAATGAATATTTTTAATTAATTCTCGAACGTCCTTCTCAACGGAGCTCGCGGCCTCTGAAATATGCCTACCACTATTAACTAGAGTTGCTACAGAATGGCACAGACTTTCTCGTAGTATAGTTTTCTAAATTGCTTGGTGTGGTCTGACTTAACGGTCTTGCTCAATTCTCTTACCAGCTGCCATCTATTGTCGCCCAAAGTACATTTTCTCAACTTTTGATTTCCTAATAGTACAACCGAAATATTACATCAAAAATATTAAGGTAGAGTAAAATCTCGTCCTAAATAGCAATTTTCACTGAAAAATGGAAAGCCGTTTTTACGAAAATGGCGATTAACCATTACTGTAAATGACCAATTTGAAGCTCTTTTTCACAGGAATCTATTGAGTTTTCGAAAAACTTCATTTCAAGTCATTAGAAGCACATTCATTCGCAAATGTAATAATGTATACAAATCGATAGAAATGTGCCTATTAACGGTGAGAGAAATATTTAAAAAAACTTACATGTGTAATTTTTGAAAAAAACAAACTAAAAGAAACACAGAAATGAACTTAACGTCATAATAAACTTGTATTTGACAATATCCACTGCAAAAATTTGAAGAAAGAATTTGGAGCCATTTTTGAGGAATGACGTTTGAACGTTTCTGAAAATGCGCAATTTTGTGTTCATTTTCACAGAAAACTGTTGAGCTGTATTGAGAAACTTCACTTGACATTATTTAAAGCACATTTACTCATAAATATAGTAATGTGAAGAAATCGCCTCTAATGTAAATATTACCGACATGAGAGACAAGTCAAGAAAATTACATTTTGTAATTTTTGAAAAAACAAAACAGTATAGCTATATGGTGTTTATGTCTTCGTATAGGGTTCGTTTGGCACTAACCCTACCAAAAAGTTAAAGAAAAAATTGAAGCTGTTTTGAGAAAATCTTGTTTCCGTACCTTTCTTTAGATTTAAATCAAGGAAAAATTAGAAAAACATTTACAAACATGTCCTTTAAATAAAAAAAACACTGTAATTCATTATTTTTTTTCACAAAACTTTCGAAAACTTGATAGAATTTAGAACAAATAAAATGTGTTATATATAACGTGGATAATTTCACGTAAAAATAGGAAATTAAATAACAATTTTATGATTTCTTCCGAAGATATAATAATTTCAGTTAGGATGTACGACATTTTTTTGCATGAATAGTGTGGTTAAATAGCTTCTTTTTTTAGGAAGAACAGAAGATTTAATACACAACACAAGTACGATTTTTTCATTTAGCCCGAGTAGCAGCTGCATTAGTCAACGTTCCTTTATATGATTCCTCTTTGACAGGAGGGGGATGTCGGTTAACATGAGGATTAAGTGCGATACTCTTAAGCTAGCAGCTTTTACTCTTCTCGGAATCCCGGTTTGTCGGCAATAAAAGTATATCTTGATTTTGAAAATGAGATTTTATTACATGGGAGTTTGTTTTTCTCCTTTCCAAAATTCAAAATTTAAGTAGTATATGACTTAGTGTAGGGATCACCGAATTTTGAAAATGTGCACACAATTCACTTTTCCCCATAGTACGTCATACGCAGTTTTTAACTGTTTTCTTGACGTAAAATAAATTAAAAATAAATAGAATTATATTATTTCTGCACAATGAATGTGGGCAATATTCTATTAGAAAGTGACAGTTTGAAGAAAAATATGATGACTGTCTTGTGTACCACGTATTCGTAACATGGTAATTCTCATTCTAGTTTAGTTTATATTTTTGAAGTTCATCTGTATCCCTCAAATGTGTTTCAAATGAATCACAATAAATAATTAATTGTTGAAATTCACGAAAAAGTAAATGTCGCAACTTGTTTCAAGCTTCTGAAATTACAGAATTCATTACAGAAATCTAGATTATAGAAGTGCGTCAATGAATGAATTAATTAATATAAAATTATTATTAATTAACTGAACGTAATTAGACTTTTTCCGATAACAATTTGAAAATCCACATCTCTAATTAATTTTAAGGAGAGGAAAACAAAAATTGTAATCTCGGAAAGTAGAAATAACAATCTCTGAATATATTATCGACATTGTAATTTCAGATTTCAATGTAGTTTTTTGATAACCAATTTTAATTTTATATTAGTTTAAAGAAAATCTCATTATGCCAGCTACCGGTAACCCCCTTGCCTGGACCTACTTAAATTCGCATAATTGTGGGTAAGAGCGACATGAGGCGAACATGACGTATTATCTTCACCGTAACTAGCAAGATCCGTCTGTTTGAGCTCTTCTTCGTCACACAGCTACAGAAACTGCGTCGATGTTAAAGGAAAGCTACAACTCTGTTTTTGTCTCGACTGGGAATCGAACCTGCGGACCACAGCACGGGAAGCTAGTACGCTGCTCATGAGCCATTGTAGAGGCTTAGTTCAAATAAAAACGCTAAATATAAAAATGTTTGTTTACAGATCAACTCTTCCGAAATAATTTTAAAAATATTTCTGACTTTTAAACATCCACTTCCTAAATGACAAAAAAAATATCATAAAAATTCTATTAAAGCATCATTTCACGTAATATACATGAAGAGTTCATAAAACAACATTTCTCAATCTTGTCAGCAAAGTTTCAACATTTCCCGCATAATTACCAAAATATTAAAAGAAGAAAATTAAACATTTTTTGTTTTACAATTTAGTTTAATTTTTCGTAAATGAAATTAACTTTGTGGGATCATCAGAATTGGCTGTAGCCATGTCAATATAAAACTGTTCTCATTTCATTCTCAGATTCGTCCGACTTTATTATTATTATTATTTTTATTATTATTATTATTATTATTATTATTATTATAAAAAAACTAATAGGTTGCAAGGACTCACGTGAGAAGTGTAAAGTAATTATTAGTGTATTTATTGCGCTTTATTCCTACAAATACATGGAACACTTTATTTTTACACTGTTAGCACTTGCAAGATATTAATCAAGCTCAGAGCTATATTTGACTACGTACGATATCAACTATGTAGTACAGTAAGGGAGGGAAGAGATTCAGCAAACAAATAAATGAGCGGAGATTGTATATCTCCTGTAAACGTCTCACACAATTTTGATTATTTTTAACAATAAATTAATAAATATCAAAACAAGAGTTTTCTGTAAATGGAATACTAACACGCCACACACATTAGAAATGCAAGGGCATGAAACTGGACCAGCTAGAAGAAAGTTTTCATGGCGACCTCACGATTCAAATACATTTTTTGGACACCAACAAATAGGCATACACCACGAAAATTGCGACCGATGTGCCTTTAACATTATGTGCAGGAGAAAGTAAAACAATGAAATAACTTTAAATAAGCTGGTATAATCCAATTAAACGTTTTTATCCCACAAATAATGAATATCTGCAATAATCAAAAACAATTTCCTCAATTTGTTAGAAATATTTAAAACAAATAAAACATTTATTTCAACCACTGTGTTTTTAAATTTATTTCTTTGTGTTTAATAAAATTATTTTAGTTATTACTAATTCCCAACGTGCGCAAAAATTGAAAAAAACACGCAGCCATTGGCCATGTGAGAGGAGTCTGTGGATTTGTTAGATACCCAGACATTGGGGAAAATCCAAATACAACGAAAGAGTTTCTATTTTGACTGAAAAATGCAAATATTTTAATGCGTTATTTTACCTATTCTCATACTGCGCAAACCTACATAATTCTTATAATCAGTGCCTCACTCCCTACGACTGACATTAAAATCTAACCGCGCAATATATACATTTAAAGGATTTTAACAGTTTTATAGTCATTCAATATTTTAATTATTTTCCAGGTGAGTTTCTCAACTTTCATTCTTCATTCATATATTTAATTATTTATTTAATTTTCTTATCTTGTACATCGTCCTGTGGTAACTGATACTGGACCAGAAATTGTATCAAAGGAGTAAAACCATCATATTATTTTACAAAAAATTTAGTACAAATGTGTTTTCCTTACAGCTTTACCTAAAAATGGAAATTAAATATTTCCGAAACTTAACTCATGCAACAGATGTTTTATCTGGAAAAATATCATTTTAAAAATGTTTGTAATTTATAACGGAAGATTGAACCCATTAAAACAGCACCTTTTACTTTATCATCTACGTACGTATATACTGGGTAACATCAACAGTATTATATAATAAATAATATTTTCTTTTTCGAAACGTCAGTCCGTCCGAATGTGGACACCACTAGCGCTAATACTATTCATCGAAGTTTTGCCAAAATTAATATTCCCGGATCAAACTGGTCCGAATCGAAGCCTTCGGATTTCAAAAGATTTCTTGCAACTTGAGGGGGGCGCTTAACATGGAGCCTATGGAATATTTTCGAAATTTTCTCAAAAATTGATCCAAATAAATCTAGAACTTTTTCGAAAAATCAGAAGTTGTCTGTCAAAATCAGATAAAAAATTACGCATTTTCAGAAAAGCTCAAACAATACTTTCTCTAATACAGCTCCAAATTTTTCAATTACAACTTTGCAAATACGACCAGGTTTTACCCTTCCATAATATTCTTAAAAACATAATTCAATTCTATGACTACGAGACAGAAAAAATTTGTGAAAATATGAAGAAAAAAATGTATTTTAGGCGCTGATAGGTAGCAGCTGGAAAGAGGATAGAAGGAAACCGAAAAGCTAACCCAGACTAAAGAGATTGAAAAACTCACTAATACGAGAAAGCCTATTCCCTTCTGCAAAACCTCTAATTTTGTAATTCTTGGTATGTAAAGAACTGCTATAGGTACTTTATTATATTAAGTTATTACAGAGTATTCTTGAAGACTTTTTTAAATATTAAATTTATAGCAGTGCTACACGAACGCATTTCATTTTTACTGAGCAGTATGCGTGCTGATTTTCGGAAAACCATTTTGTGTTTTTGTTCAGTAGTAGTTTTTCTGCTGTAGGTCACTAGTTACATTCTAAAAAATGTATTCGGGTTACGGAATATGACAATACGTGTTTTTATTCAATTGACATGTGATTTCATGAGAGAATTCTTCATACAGTGTCAATCAGCTTGTATTTTATTTAAAGGAGTTAAATGAACCAGCAAGATATGCATGCAATGTTTCATAAAATAAGACACCAAAACCTTGCCTTCTTACAGTATATTGTAGATTTTCGGAACATCTTTGCCTATGAACCTGAAGTAATAATTTACAAAATTATTTTGAATAGATAGCGACTGGGGCCCTTCTCAATAATAGTTCACGAGAAAGGAGAATGCGAAGATCGGCATCTCTTTTGATGCCGCTTCGAGGGAAATTCCAGCACTGCGTTGGTTGTCTAAATATACTACACTGCGTTCCGAGGTCACCACGCTTTGAAAAGTTCGTGCGTGGACTAGCAGTCAAATATAGGCCACTAAAATGATGGGGATTAATTTAATATGAAATACAAATCATTACGTGAGAAAATCTCAATTCTATTATCAGTAAAAGCAGAGGTAAAAGTGACATATTTGTATTATCAGAAAAAAAAATAAAACTTGGACAGGTTGTCGCATTGTCTTAGTTGACGTAATACACCCAGCCAAGTTCAGTGACCTCCCAGACAAACCTACACTTATCGTAAAGTATCTACAACAAACAACTTTCAAGAAGAAGTCGCATGTCCCGAAAAGACGACTATACAACGCAGGTTCTAAATATAAGTCGAAGACAGCCATTTCGAATATAATTCGCGTTGAAAATAACTATTTTCTTTCAAAATAACCACGAATCGACTCGTAATTACCGCTATAAAAAAAATTTAAAATGTACATCATTATAACAATACTATATACGTCAAAAGTTGTCCAAAGCATAAAAAAATCCAAGCAGAAATTATTATATAAACTAAATTTCAAAATTTAATACTTTTACAATGATGAGCTCTTTTCTATTATTTTCATTACTTCTCGACAACAAATACTCGGAGATTGAATAAATAAATTTGACACATTATTTCCTGTAGGTCATCACACAATTATACAAAAATATTAATAATTACACTTTTATCTGAAATTAAAAGCAGCGAAACTGAAGGTTTATCAAAAAATGTTTAAAATATTGTGCGATTCTTTATTACTGACAAGAATAATATAGGGTAGCAGCGTCCTGACATACTTATGTATAAACAGCTACACGAAACGTTTGACGCGTCGAAAACGACTAAAATTTGTGGAACATATTCTCTGGAAGAATTGTAAATGTACATCACACGTAAATTTTTAAATGCCAAGTGATAAACTTGTACCTGAAGATCAGGATGCGTGTTGTCCTTGTGACTAGACGCACGTATTACTCCCGCCCTCCAGCCCCACTCGCTGATTTTACCCAATTTCAGCTTCGTAAAACCACTCACTGACAGAAAACGTTTTCCAACTATCTCCTCTCGATACTTGTAAGCCATTATATTCACTTTTCACACATTTTCAATTCAAAAACTTCACAAATGTCAAACTTTTCTCCAGAACGACTTAAACACCACAACACTGTTCCATATCCGCGCAATGATACTTGCGGCAACACTTCAAATTTCTCCGCTAGAGTCCACTGCTATACATTCTGAGCACACGGTATCCTTGCGCTGTTCTCGCAGAAAGTAGATCTAAGTCACGTGACAAAAACAATCAGCAGTCTGTTCAATATGGCTGCTCTAAGAGCGTAGTGTGAGTTTGGATGCCAGTTGAAATGTAATCGCCTGGTGGAGTGGTCAAATTTTCGAGAATGATATCATCAATAGTGTCTCGTTTAGTTATGTGAGTATTATTTTACTTTATTATATGCTCATTCTACAGATCATGCTTTTATTGTCAACGATGTTTACGAATAGTTGACAAAGGCAAAGGCACAAGTGAAAGACCGTTGAGACTCATTAGATGCCGCTAAACGTATAACCGTTATTGAGACATAAATCGTGATATATAGAAGTACAAGAATTATCACCAATAGTCCTGGTAGGGACTAGCCTCGTTATTCGCTTATCTCATTGACAGCTGATTCCATATTGATTTTCAAATATAATCCTTTGTTCTGTAACTTCACATATCGAAATGTTTTGGTAGCACTATGCTTCCTGTACCATTTTATTTTTTTGTCCGTATTTGTCTCGGTATAATGCACGTTTGACAGTGCTAGTTCGTATTCTGGTGTTTGAATACGGAAATATTTATGGCAGCTACTTACAAGTTAGTAGTTCCCATAACATGTTTTGTTTAGAACATCAGATGTTACATCTAAATTATTTAGATAATATAAGCAGATGTATATTTTCCGTGGTATCTTATTAATTGCAGTTTTCTTTAGTTCATTTTACTTTCTTCTGAGCATTGTGAACTCTTATCAAGAAAGAGTTTGAGTAGGAGCAGTTGATGGATTAGGTGCTTTTGATGGACATTTCAAAAACTTGTGAATAAATGTGAGAATAAACATTTGCTTACAATTTATGGGTATTGACTAAAACATAATATGTAGCATTTCGACCTTTCTTGCTCTATAATATTTTGAGAAGTGTGAACCTTATGAATTACTACTGACTTTGCAGGTCTTTAAAACATTTTGTTACGAGTGAATTGTTCTCCAGGTTATTGTGAGGTTAGGTTAAGATTTATAAATCACAATAACCATTTGTTAAAAATTAGGTGAAGTTAATAATACCTGTGGCTTATCCATGTACCTGTACTTTGGTATTTATTGAAAAGATTATGCATTTCCCTACATATATGTAGTATATTATTTTATATAACTGAAATCTAAAATTGTTTTGTTTAGACTGTGAGAGCTGTACCGTACCATGCATTTATTTTCTGCATGCTTTACCATCTTTTACTCAATGCCTTCAGGTTATGTTTGTGGGGAGAAAATGTTTGAGAAAGATTTCCCCAGATTATATTGACAATATTTCTTTTTATAACTAAGAATTAGAGTATTCCTTTTGGTATGATGTTGATGCTGTAATACTACATTACCATGTTCTCAATTTTGGGATTTAGACCCATTGTTATTAAATATGAAACCATTTAATATTGCCATTTCTTTTTATTGCACCAAATAACCACTATTGATGGTAAAAGTAAATGTAGTAACAAGTGGCGGCAAAGACAGAAGTTCTAAATATTTTTGTGAAAGTTTGAAACTTTTATTTCCCTATTATAATTTGAGCTTTGTTACAATTCGAATAGGCTTTGTAAGACCGTTCTCTTTGTGATGAAAGTTGAAACCTTACTATATTGGTGAATTTTGCTACTGTGATAATAGAGATTTCAATTTCTAGTTGATGGTTGGTTTTTTCAAGTTATATGCATTGTTCAATATTCAAATAGATGTTAATGACTCAGTAATATTCAAAATTACATGTTCAATTAGTGTTGTTAATTTACATTAAATTCTTGACAAACCTTGAAAATTCTTGTCATATTTCATAGGAAATGGTCTGCATGATTTCCATGTTTTTCTATTGGGTGCTCTACACAATTATGTGAAGTATTATAATACTATTATTAATTAAAAATTGAGAGCAGAAACATCAATACGGTGGTAAAAATTACATGAAATTGCAAACAATTAACGTATTCAACATGTATTATTTCTCAAATATATTTACTTATCAAGTTCTAAACATGTGTGGTTCACACAATCTTTTTTAATGTTGTAGAGAAAAAGGTCTCTGAAATGTCACCTACTCATGATTGTCAATTTCTTCTATAATTACAGAATATATAGATTTTCTTCATTTCAATTTCTATTTTTAATATACTTTTCTACAAAATGGAAATTGTTCCATTCGGTTGAGCAGTTGTTTGTAATGTGTTAATATTATTCTATTCACAATGGTTTGTTTTATTTTCCCGAGCTTAAGTAACACTTTGTATTCAATACAATAGAAGTATTTTATTTCACAATTTGTGTTCAAATAATTGTGCTTCTATTACAATGCAAGTATGTAAGGGGTAACCAAATTGGGAACGATTTCGAGTTTTCCATGTAGAGTGAAATATTACAAGGTGCCTTTGTTGTTTTGTGGGGAGTAATACATATGCCTTTGTAATGATATACCATACGGTTTCCACACATTTTATGCTTATTTTTTCATTTGTTTTCTTCATTATATTTTCATCCACTTTTTGTCTGGTTTCATTCCATTTCCTTTGTGTTAGTGTTTTTTCTAGTTAGGCCTTTGTTTGCTAGCGTATTCTTGAAATTTAAATTTGGAAGGTTTGCCAGAAAAGAGATTTTGGATTTTTCCTTTGCTTAAAATATTGTTCAGTGCCTAAGCGCTTGTTTTAGTTAATGTATTCGTTACTTCGGATTTTTCTTTCCAATTTTTATTTACAAGTGGTATTTACAATTATTCTTAATTTTTAAAATAAGCTTTTGAAGATATAATTATTGAAAAGGACAGACAATAATATAATACTTACTTGCTTAACCATACTTTCTGTTCGATTGTAATATTAGGCAGCTTTGCATTATAGAAGTTAAGAGATTGTTTCCCTAAGAGGGGGGTTTGATTACTACGAAGTAATTAAAACATACATCCAACGTAAAGAAGGGTGGATAGATGGATGGAAAGTTGGTATAACATTTTTTTAACAGAACATTTTTCGGTTAAAGTAGGGACCGTGGTTCACCCTAGTGAAGCCAGCGGGGTATGGGAGGAAGAAGAAGAGGTGTTTCCTTACATCCTTATTCTAACATTACGAAAAGCGCTCTGAAATAAATGAATAAAACTTACCAAAGTGGTTTTGGATCCACGAAATCGCGGACAAACCCTTTCGGCGCCTCACAAGCAGAACCACATTACTTCTTACCATCTTACACACAAACACTCAATGATCACAAAGAAGCAGAAGCGCAGGAAACTTAACTGTTCGACAGAAACGTAGTAATCACATTGATAGCTACTCCGACGTACACAAAAAATCAAAAACACAAAAATTGCAATATTACCGCTGTGCCTTTCTCTTCAACAGACATAATAGTTATGGCGTTCCGATAAGGTACTAGGGCGTGAAATGACGTAACGAAGAAAGTAGCCAATCGCATAGCATGAAATTATTTTACTAGATTAATTTTTAAAATTTATTTAGATCGTCCACACCGAAGTATTGGCGGTTTCGCCGGCGAGGCCTTCCCACCTTTATTATAATTACGCGCCGTGTTATATACATTGGTCACTACCCTGTCCTGCGAATGATTCCCCTCAAAACTTCCAACCACCCCTCGTCCCTCCAACATGGATTGCCCCCTCGCCTAAGCAGTGAGAAGTGTCATCGGTTTTAAACGTCTTCCCTATGTTGTACTGAGTACTCTATTTCAACCGACTTTTATACGAACGTTTCATGATCTTCGAATGAAGACACTATTCTTCATCGATATCTCGAATAATGCATCTTTAAACTGACAAATCTGTGATACGATCCCTTGACACACTTAAATCCTTAACATTTATCTTGGATACTCAACGCCAGTCTTACCAGATTCATTCCGAAAGGTCTGTCACAATAGGTGATCCAGCCAGTGGCTGAGAAAAGAGTGAGTTCTGTCTATGAGCAGGAAAAAATCAGGGATAAAAAAACAAACTATCTAGCAGGTATGTTGGGGTTTATTGAGGAAAAATATTTTTACTTTAATTCTTATAAAATCTCAATTATCATCGTTCGAAGAGACAAATTGAAATCCAGAGTGTACTGCATCGTATGTTTTTGTATGTTGCGTCCAAGAATTAACCTCCATTCTACACCCTATCGTTTTAAGGTTTAAAACACGCATAAACATTAATTTTCGTTAAGACACATCAATTTTCGTCAGATTATTATGTTCGGGAAATAAAGTAGTAAATACATATAGCCGCCAGATTGAATTTTACCGTAAGTTGATTTGGTTCTTGTATTGTCTTTGCATTTGTATATGTTGTGATGAAATTGGATTTGTCAATGCCAGCAAATGGAGTTTTTATGTTGTCAGTTTACTTTATTTTGAACTTGTGTTGTATGCGTTTGTTGAGATTAAATTTGAATATTTAATGAATATTTCGATATATAAAATTATAAGATATTTTATTTGAAATAATTTCAAATGTCATTAAAATATTTAAAGCAGTTTTTCATGTATTTTTTAAAACCCGGGTGGGACTTTTTGCGCTAGGGAAAATTTAGCCAACCCTGGTGTAAAATCAAAGTAATTGCCCCGCCCCATTACACTTCCCTGGCTCGCCACTTCATTCCGCTCCGCCCGCCCTAGCCAAGCCCTTCTCCTCCGAAACTACGTTTTCGGTTTTGACTTTCAATTACTCAAAGCCTGTTAGTGTAATTGGAGTGAATCAAATTGCATTTTCAAGTAATCTTAATATGCTTTCAGAATATTCATAAAATTCTTAGATTTCTTCGCAGTTTTCGATATATGCACGAAAATATGAAAGAGGGCGCACTTGAATTCTACTTTAAGGTGTGAGATTAGGAGATGGATGTAGTTTCGAAATTGAAGGGTTCAAAGTTTCACTGAGATTGGAATGAAATTGTAGATGTGTAAAAATAAAAAAGAGATTGTTTTGTGCTTAATAAAAAATAACGGTTTGAAAATATAGTCTTAAGTAATCTCGACAAATTATTTTATTTTGCAATGAAATTCCATCGAAATGATGTTAGCAGTTCCGAACATTAAGACAAGTCACAGGCAAAACTTGTGTGAAGACTTTTGAGGGGTTTCTGTATTATAAAAAGAACCATTCGAATGGGAAAGTTTATTTGCAATATGAAACAAGCCCTTCAATTCATTAATGTAGATGTATAATATGACTTCTATTTGCTAATAATTGTGGGAATTAAGTTTTTGTGTTTTGAAGAGGTACGTATACTTTATAATGACAAAGGATGACGGTGCTCGTTAAGTGCGATTACATAGGTATAAAGAATGCTGCACTCGGACGATTGCCAGCGTACCTTCACGAAAGGATGTGGTGCATTTCTGCACTCGTAGAGCAAGGATTTTGTCTTCGCGACAATCCTAGGAGGCGACATGGGAGGGCGGAGATGGGCTAGCCCCGCTTCGTCGTCGCCACCGCCACCACCTGCTCTTGAACTCGCGCACGAAAATAGCGCCGTGGCACAGCTCGGCGGGGGGCTCCTCCAGATCCTGAAAAACGCGTGCCGGGGCCAAGGCGTGCTCGCCGCCGTATGCTTTGCAAATAAACTTGGCTCGCGACCCTTCGCGCACGGGCGGCTCCGCTCCGCTGTCGAAATCTGGCTTATTGTCGCTTCTCGCTACGCACCTGTGGCAGTGGCGCCGGATGCTATATTTCTTTGTATTTCCACCTCTTTGGCATATCGTTTTGTGTGGGTATTTAAGGAATGCTTCGCAGCTTTATTGTAGATGTAGTTGAATAATGTTAAATTGTCGTTAATTCATGTTCACGTCTAGATGGGACAGATAATATGCTGTATTCGATTCCGTCTTTACATGTGAATTGTTGATTTAATTAATCCCAATCGAAGCAACGTTTTCGAACTGTAGAGACTTGTCTGAAAGCATTGAGAAAAGAGGCAATCAATCCCGTTATTATCTCTACATGCATCTTGATGTCATTTGTTTTTCATCATTTACAGCTTTGATAGTTAGTTTCTAGGTGTTTAAAGAATGTCTAAATATTAAGAATGTTTAGAAAATTTAGGGGTGAGTTTTGTAAATAGTTTTCGATCTGGATTTTTTTTTCTCTGGTGAAACGTGCGTCGTTAAATTCTAACATGAAACGTAATTCAGCCTGCAGTGACGCTATGGAACATTGTTCGGTGGTCACAGGGGCATCGATTGTGTGTTGACTTTCGGTATCTGCTTATATGGCTGGAATCCGTCCAAAGTAAACAGGAAGAGCGTGTGCGCGTCGTGGCAGCTCGACTGCGCCCGAGTCGGTGCGGCGCCGATTTTGTATCAGCCGGAGCTGGTTGCGTAATGCAGCTAACCGGGATTTCGCACGTGGCATTAAGAATTCACTACGTTTCTTGTAGTGCGCGACCGGTATGCGATGCTAGATACGGCAGCGGCGTGGAGCATCCCAACGGTTTCCCTGGCGAATAGGCACGCTCCCTCCTGCGTTCGGCCCTGCTCCCCCCCCTTGGGTCGTGTCCCCCGCAGGGCCAGAGGCAAGAGGGAAGACGGTGTACCTGCGTTGCGCCCGTTGGTGGGCGCTGCAGGAACAGCTGTGGAAGGCCTCTTTGCGGGGTGGGCGCCCTTGCTTTGCAGGGTCCTGTACATATGGGGGGGGGGGGGGGAAGCATTTGCATACCATATGGGATGCTGTTTACGTCCTTGGGCAGTCCGGATTTGGACACGATTGCCCGTAACTGGTGCTAGTGAAACGCAAGGTCGTCGTGCAGAGTTATTGCCAATGTTCTTCATTGCCGTTGGTCTAGTGAAAAGACAAGCTGACCAAGAAAGTATAGATATTGCTTGCTGCCTTGAGTTCATTCGCGATGTACGGTCTCGGTGAGTGGGTTGAAATACCACACGTCTCACGACTATGATCGATGCCGTTATTGTGAATCATACTTCAAAATGGTTAGATTAATCCGTGAAAAAAAAAGTGTACCTAGGTGTATATTTGAGCAATGAATAGAATCTGTATTGTTATGCTGAGGCAGTGCAAAAGAAACTAGTAGTTAGCTTATGAAAGTAGTAGAATCGTTCTATTACGACGTATGCTACATCTAACTGGATATCCTAAACCAGATAACGTTCTATAAGAAACAAAAATTCCTGTACCGTCCATACCTTTCGATTGAACACTAACTGTGGATGCCAGAACCCAACATTTCGTGCGGAAATGAAACGGAAACCGTTGCAGGCTAGGATGGTAAACTTTAGTCGAAATTTGGAATTATATTGTGTAAATTTTGTTTTCTGGAAAGGCTTCGAAGAAAATATGACTGCCCGAGAAAAGTATCAAATTCGATATTTTCGTACGTCAATTATTGCGTACGTCGTGGACATGGCGAAAATAGCTTGTCTGATATGGTGCTCAATTCTCCGAAAAATAATTTATTCAAAAATATTAATTTTTAAAACTGTAAGTCATCTAATTAATCGAATATTTTGTTAAAGCAAAAATCAAGTTGGAATATGTTGAAGGTTTTTTCTATTTAAAGTCCACTGTGAATTGATGGGATCATGAAACGTTATTGAATTGAAGCAAACATTGCTTTACCATGGAATATTTATGATAGTGCAGGTGCTTGTTTCAGTTTTGTTTTTTTTCTCTTCAAAATTACGGTTGATACTGAATGACGTAAACCGTGAATTGAATGAGGATTGGTGTAGGAGGAAGAGGTTGCTTTGCTCCAATTACAATCCATTCCACTTGGCCCGCCCTCCCAGGTAGACGCCTTGGCCGCGCCCGCCCAGTGCCGCCGGCGCGGCGGCGACCTGGAGCCCCCCCCCCGGCCAAGGGCCTTGCTCGAAGGACGCGGCCGACAAATTCTTCTGGCGATTCGATTGTACATGTTTTGGGGTTGGATCGCTGTTCGAATTAACGCGATTGATGTTCGTATACAGGGGGATTTGCATGTTTAATCTATGAGGTTAATATTGTAGAATTTCTTACAAGTATTTGTGTTCAGTATGTGCATTATATGGGGTCGCACAGATGTGTCGGATGCGGTCGCTTCGATGTGTCGCACGGATTGGACGTGCTCGAACTTCTATGGGCTTGAGATTCATGATTCAGAGAGTTTTAACTTTTTTTTCCCCCTGGTGTTTACTTACGGGGAATCTATGCCGCTTGCGTATTACGCTTTTTATAATTTTTTTCAGCGTTAAGTTCTAAGCTTTCATAAGCTGTTTATTCAACTCGTGATTCTCTACAGTGATAGAGGTGTAGCAAAACAAAGGCGATGAATTGGATGTATTAGAAATTGTGGAATTCGAGTAATGTGGAAATGTTAATAGTAGTACCGAAAAGAAAACTTGTTCCCTTGCCGCGCTTCCTGTCTGGATTGGTACGATGACTCACGGAAACTCCCAAGACTGCAGTGTGCGTTAACGTTGGAAATGCTTTGGAAATTATGCGTTGGACAGTCTCAAGGATATTTTGTTAATTGCGTAGACCGAAGCCTCACTGTGAAATACGTCCCGCGTACCGAAGCGTCATTGCGCCTTACAAGTAATTTATATAATTAAAGCATGGTTTGTAAATACGCCTTTCCTTTCGTGGATATTAGTTTTACATGTTACAAAATACATTAGTGCTGTTTGTGTTGGACAAATCTATCTACACTTGTAAATTCCATGAGATTCGTACTGTCAAAGCAAACATTGCATCGATTCCAGGGAAAATAAACATTAACATTTTTTAATTACAGAGATTAGTTTTTAAGTTAATATTCGCCACAGTTTATTTAGTATTGCAGGCCTTATTATAAAGGAAACTGCCAAAAGTTGTCATTGGTGTGGTTTGTGTAGTGGTAAATCCGGCGTACTTGTGTAGTCTTTCATTTTGTCGGTGGTTCATGATGTTTGTATCAAAATATGTAAAGAACATATTTCATATTGAGCATTTACTTCACAATTTTATTGTTTTCGTACTTTTTGAAAAATTGCCTCGTCTTGTGGCGAGGAATTCGCCGCAGATACATCTCCGTGTATCTAGACTGAATTACTCGTTGAATTCTTAAATTCTTTCCAGATATTTATTCTGCGGAATGTTTGCTTACAGGGAGTGCGCTCATGACAAACGGTATTTGCATTTTTGATGTCTGTCACGTTATTACAATGTCTGAGTGTAGGAGTTGCGGAAGTGTACAAAAGCGACGCCGAAATAGGTAACCTGGATTTGATGTGTTGTTAAGTCTTCAAATGAAAAGAAAAGTTTCATTCATCATGGAATTACTAATACATACGGCACGAACCTGCATATGTATTAGTAAACTTAATCATGACCGATTCGATTAAAATTTTCTCCCTGGTAGAAGATTTCTCCACTACTTTTGACATCGTCGGGCGTAAAAATGTGGTTCCTGTAAGGAAGTGTACGGTATATCAAATTTAAGGCCTTCATGTCAGATTAATAGCATATTAAAACATTTTTTAATAGCCCCGCTTTGGTACGGACTAAGTAAATTGCTGTCGCATTTGTCGTTTGAGCATTACAGTTACATGGTAATTTTTCTGACAGTTTCTCCCTCACCTCCCCTTTGTCAACGATCGCAAAAACAACATCTATGTGGTGGAAATAGTTTCTTAAATAGGTTGTACGCGTTGTACCTTGCTCAGTTGAAGTGATGCTCGTTTGCGAGCGGGTGCGTCCCATACTTCCGAACGCATACATAACTCAACGCCCTGGCAGTGAGAGCACTCGGTTCCGACGTCTGTGGCTGCGTGGCGGAAGGAAGCGGCGGCCAACGACATCCGGCTGTCGGGCGGCAGCGCGGTCGATAGGGTCGCGGTTCGAGTCCTCGGCGGGCTGCCGCCGCGGCGGCGCCCTCGCCCCACCCCACCACACCCCCGCCTCAAAGGCAACTCGGCGTCGTGCCATCCCCCCGTCCCCGCCTCGCAGAAGTCTCGGACGCCACCCACGCACTCCGTTCCGCGAACGCGAGATTGCCGTGGGTTTGAGAGGGACGAGGCGTTGGGTGGTATTTCTCCGATTAAAACTTCTTTGCGCTTGACAGTTGCCAGTGGGGAGAAACGGCGTCACGTAATCACGAGCCGGCTCACTGATGCAAATTGCATTTATCAAAGAGACTAAAAAACAAATTCTCTTCAGTCACCCGAATGAATATTCGGGGCGCATGACGTCTTTCAGATGTGGGCTGCATTGCACAAAAAAGTATGCAAGGGTTTGCACAAAACTCTCTCACAAGTATGTGTAGTGTAAAAAAATTCAGGGCTGCGATTGAGAAATTTCGCCCTCTTAAATCATCAGTGGAATAGTATGCAAGTATTAAAAGTACAAAAAGCTTGTTTGAAAAAATATTCTTCCTTTCTGTTCATTGTTAATTAGCTCCTTTGGAAGTAACATGACTATTTGGTTAACATTCAATAATTGTGCATAGTGGTTGATTACGTAAAGTTGATCTGTATTTAGGTGCCCTTAAGGTCGACCAAGAAGCGGTACTTCAGAAACCCAGTTCGATACTCGACATCGCGTGTCGCGCGCGGTAGCTGTGATTTTTTCTGCTTAGGTCGTCTGACCGATAAGTAGTGGTGCAACTTCGCGATAAGATGCCCAAGAATATCGGGTAATGTTGAAACAGGTTCCACTCGATGATGTGGAAATCTGTTGTTAGAGTTGTGTTGACGTTAGAGCCGTTTTGAGTCATGGTTCCGTTGCCTTTGTTCATCTGTGAATTGAAGCTTTTGTTTGCTTCTTTCCTGCCCGGACTGGAAGTTTCCCCCTGCGATACAAGCTGTCGTTTTTGCAATGATGGCAGCAGGTGTGGGAGAAGAGCGGGAGCATTTCGCAACGTTCGGAGAACGATGTGGGTCACGGACGCCGATCACCACTGACCGGCGTTCAGAGGCGCCAGCTGTCACGGCTGTGGTACGTGAGGTATTCCAGTTAATCAATGCTTAGCGATGATTGACCTGCATGTCCGCCGGGACATACAATAGAATTGCCCGTCAGAAATGGAATAGTATCGAAGCGAAAACAAGTTATAAATGGCGTACGTTTGCATTTATATTTGAAATGATTAAAATTGTGTTGTGATATTTCAAGGAGTGTTCTTTTTTTATAAAGTACGCTTTTCTCTCCCGATACTTGGTTTAAAATCCGATTTTCCAAAATCACTTAAAAATTTAAATGTCCTTAAAAATAGTTTTCATGTAAACCATGTCTTTTCTGTTGAAGGTCAATTTGGTATTGCTAAATCTGTCATTTTAGCCGCCTTCAGTAATACGTGAAAATGTATCTTAAATACGAGCGTCATTTATGATATTAAGGAGTGTAACTACGAGTTTGCTGTTTTGTGCAACAAGAAGTTGTTCTTTTCTCTTTTGCTGATAGAGTAATTTAAGTCACTTGCACAAAGATTTTGAATCATTATTTGTTTCTTCGTTTATTTCTCGATGGACAAGAGTGAAAGTGATTACAAGCTTTTGATGTTGGAGTAGTTGAAGTCGCAATGGAGCAATATATACCAGTCTGTACAAAGGAAAGATGGAAGGTTGTTTTTCATCATAGAATTTGAGAGCCCCCTCATTAATGTATTCGCAAACTCAGTAAATTGGTTTGATTTTGAGCAATGAAAGAAAGGGAGTGATGTAAAGAACCCTTTAAATAACAAGTGTTATTGTTCGATTTATTTATAGAGACTGGTCACAGATCAGATTGTCAGCTGGACGCGGTTATCCAAACGGGAGTGTCATTACGACTTCAATTGTCGGAATTGAAGCTTCCTATTGGATAACCGCGTCACAGCTGATAATCTGTCAAAAGTCAGTATAAATAAACCGAACAATGTAGAAGAAACGTATCCACAAGAATAAACTAATGAAACGGTGGCACACCGTTCTTGATGGGAGTTTAGCGCTGATTTACGTGGAACGGTTATTGCATATAAAAATTCGCTGAGCGGAGTGGAGCGAAGGCGCGCTGAGGCTCGTCTTTGTTCGCCCGCTGCCAGGCTGCCGCGTGACGCGCAGCGCCTCGCCGCCCCGCCCCACCCCGCCCCCGCGTGTGGCGTTCGTTGTCTCTGGCGAGGCAGGACGCGCGTGGACGGACGGCCCGACCGCACAAGGTCAACGAACACGCGCCGCCGCCACCGCCAACACCGCCTCGTTGACGTGGGATGCGACCGCGACGCGGTAGGCAGCCCCGTAAGACCTCCCGTTAGCCCCGGCCCCCATGGGCCTTCCGGGCGACCCACCTGTCTGCCTCTGGACGCTGGCGTGAAAGGTTGATTGATCTCCAAGACTCCATTTACTCGCTTCTTTGTTTGAAACCTATTTCCATTTTCTGGTCCGCTGTGAGGCTTTACTCTCAGAATGGTGGTTTCAAGACAACAAAAGTAAATACATCCTTTATTGAACATTTTTCATTTGGAGTTAACCCATTTGGGCTCATATAATGGTTTTATTTGTTAAATGTAGGTATCTTTTGGTTGGCGACTCTGGTGTTGCAGGAGTGAGAAATTATTTTATGACGACATGGGTATGGTTTTAAATTTTTTGGAAGCGTGACCCTGGTACGAGTAGTGGTTACACTTGGGGTGAAGTGCACATAGGAAGAAGTTGTGGTTCAATTGTTCTATGAATGGTGTCTGGGATAAAATACCTAGATCGCGAAGAAGTTGGTTGTTTCGGACAAACTAGAGGTGATAGTTGTTTCGAGAAGAAATGACACTGCACGCGAGGAAGTGTGTAAATAGGCTCCAAGGCCATACCACTCTCTTCTTCGAAGAGATACATCTATAATGTTATAATGAATATAATTACTGATGATACGGTACGAGTATTTTTCAGTCATTGATTTGTGCACCACAAAGGGAACATAATCCTTGCCATACGTCCCTGATTACAAGATATGAAACCGCAGATTTGCTTTCTGCACACAAATTGCAAACGGTGCATCAATCCCTCACTGAGGCACAGAGTAGGAAATTGAATTAATGTTATAAATGAATTCTTGCTGGATGTAACATCGACATTGACGTGATTGTTTGAACTTAATCTCAGTGGAGAAATGTACTTCCAATCCCCGATGCCAAAGAAAAGATCGTCGGTCAGCATTAGATATAGTAGTATTCCCAGACACTTCATCTTTGACTGTGACTAAAATGAACGCATCATTGTTCTTTGTCAGTCGTTTAGTAATTTGTAATAATTCAGTAATTCATTACGCAATTAAAAAAACAAAAAATGGCATTTGTAACAAGACGACTTAAAAGTCGGCGTGGGCCAATGCCACAACAGTAATGGAATTGATAAGATTGTTCTGAAGAATGAAATCCCAGATGTATGACGGCACTAGCGAGCAGTTCCTAATTTATCTGGCAAATTAACTTAAACAGCTGAACTGTGATAGCTCACTTTGGAAAAGCAAATCAGTTGATCTCTTCCCCGAAATTGCCGGGGAGGGGGAGAAAATGGAGGGGGCCTGAGATGATGGGCAAGCCCTTTGAGCTGTGGACATCGTGCCGTATTCTCAGACGAAAAGCGTTTTCAGGAAATGGACACGTATGAGGAAAGAGAAACCGTGGAGAACTCCAGACGAACATACGGCAGTCAAATGTCAGTTATGGACCATTTCCAGTTTTAGTAGTGGAATGCTACGACCTCTTGAAGATAAGTGAAATTGGAATAAGGGGACAATGAAAAATACATTGCCATGAAAAGAGCCCTTCGCCCAATTCTTCCAAATTTTCATGCGGAATACTGTTTTGGGTCTGGGGAAGCTTTTAGATCGAAATATCAGAATATGTGAATTACATTATTTTAAATAGGGGTCAGATAACAACCCGTAAACATGGTCATTGATATTTTTGAATCCACATATGCCTTAAAGGTCCAGAAGGCTTCAGAATATGTAAGCCCCAAATGTCATCTGGCTGTGGGGAGAAAATATGAAGAGATCACGATGTAGTAAAACAAAAATGTGTACTGAAAAGAGACATTTGATCTGGAACAGTCGGGGAACCTCGGATTGTTTGTTTATTGCAAGCGGAACGGCTGAAATCTCGAATGTTTGCGATTCTGAAAAAGATTCGGAATACATTTTTTTACCTCGTTCATTCTTCCTTTGTTACAGGTACCCTTAAAATGTATTTATTCTTATTGCTCTACTCCTTGCAAGTAACTACTTCCAAATTTATATTCGTGACATCATGAATGATATTCAGTTTGAGATGAAGGATTTTCAATGTATTATTTGTCTGAATTTTCAGTTTTAATCAAATTTTATTGCAACGACATCCTTTATTCCGACATACTCTTATCCAGAATTAAATGAATCTTTCACAGTTATCCCTGATCAAGCAGATAGTTTGAGTCATTAGATGCCGTCGTATTTCTTGCCTGTTCTACGTAGTTACTGAGAGTTAATTATAATTACTTTTCATGGCTTCACTATATTATAGGAACTACATTTAAAGGGACCGACAATGCGATTTGGGGGTCTGGAATGTTAAAAATGTATATTCGTCCGTTCATCTCGTTTTCATATTTTTAGTTATCTTGGTTATATAAAAGCTTGTTTCGTAATCATCTAATCCCGGAGTGACTGGTCTGTTCTTTGTTTTCGAAACAATTTCAATCCGTTACAGCGTTTCTTATTGCTAGTAATGTCGCAAATAACAATCCAGATTGCTTGGCTAGTTTACTTCGTAGAAATACTTTCGAATTGGGCATTTAAGCTAAATCTGGATCGGGGGTTTCCCCCAAAATTGAATCATTCATTCCAATTAAATTTTCCTGCCCTCTAGTCTTAATTTTGTGACCGGGCCATGTAAGTTCTAGATTGCCGAAAATTAGAAGAAAAAAGCGCCGCTACCCGGTTTGGATAAGCTTATTCGATGGGGTTTCAAAGTGCCGGCAAGGAATTTTTTGTCATTCAGATATGCAGGTTGTTATAGTTGGGTATTTTCAATACATTAGGTTTAATCATTGTCAGTGTGATGAGACTGTTACACGATTGAGGTTTCCGCTACGGAGGAAAACGTAAAAGATCAAATAGACGGAAAGAACAAAAATGAGGGAGTCCTGGATATCATAAAAAAACAGGATATTTTAAGTCGACCTCGTTTACGTATTGGGAAGATATGGAACATTGAAATCGCATTGGTTGGGTCATTTTGAGAGGCGATCAACATGGAATAAAGTGATATTCGCGGGTAGAGTGGAAGAAAGAAAGGGGAAGGGACGGAAGGACTCGGAGGGCAATGCGCTGTTGGTGGATGATGGGGCGGGTGCCGCGGCGAGAGGCCCGCGGAAACGCTCGCTTTCGAACGCAGCGGCGCGTGGGAGAGACTCGCGCTGGGTTTCGTACCGGCACAATGGCGGGGGCCTTGCACCGAGAGAGCGTGGGCGGAGGGCGGAAACTCGCAGACGCCACGCCCCGCCCCGCCCCGCCACGCCACGCTTCCTCGTTCGGTTACCCCTCTTTCAGCCAGGGAAAGGGCGCCCGATGCAGGAAAAGTTATTGTGAGTGTGCGTGTGGGAGGGGGGGGTCCCAGAACACATGCCGACATGTCGTGCAGTGTTGTTGTTTTTGAGCTATTTTTGTAAAACTGGAAAATTGTGCACGTTTGTTGGTAAGCAAAGTAGACTAGTGACCCGAGGCGCGTGTGCCAAGGGCAATGAGCTCCATAAATCCTCACAGCACTACGCGGGTGGAGTTGAGCTCGCAAGCGCTGTGAGAACGTATCGTGGGAACCTGCGGATTGGATAAATTAGATTTGCAAAAGTGCATTTATGCTATGCATTTAATATCGTCCACAAACTGCTTTTGGCTAGAAGACAATCAACCGATAGGAGTAATCTTGTTAATGTGCTTTTTGCCGTTTCTTAGTGATTAGCTTTGTCTTAACGAAAGGAACAATGCGTTGAAAGAGAGAGTGTGTGTGTGTGTGATGTTACGTCGATTGTCTTAGAGTAGGAATGTGGATGCGTGTTGCGGGCGACCTAGTTTGGCGCGAAGTGTCGCCCGGCACGTTCATAACAAGGAGTGCTTTTATTTACGAATCTGAGTTCAGTATATGGTGCGGTTTTTCGACTGGTCTACGTACAAAAATTGTTCTGGCAAAATTAGGACCTGTAGATAAGCATAGTGGATTTCGAATATTGATGATTTTTATAAAAGAAATAATGGATTCTTTCGTTCCGAATGTGCGAAAGTATACGGTCACAATACCTTAACACCGGCGAGACTTCTGTTCGCGGCTTCCTATTTCTCGTTTCTAAAGCCGTGCTTCCTCGTCCGTGAGCTTTCTAATGATCTCCGTTCTTTGTTACGCCATCGGCGAATTTTGCTGAGGCTGCCAATCGAAAAAATATAGCGTCTCGGGGCCAATTGGAGCCGCTCCAAAAGGCATGCAAAGCCTTCGCAGTCGCCACATTTCGGGAGCCCTGCAGAGTCAGCTGTTCGTGTTCAACAACAAAGACCCAGTACTTCACGAAGAGGTTGTTTTCAGCGACCTACCAGCTTATTGATCCGTACAGCACTCTAATGCTGTGGCAAATTGGTTTTTATTATGTGGTATACTGTACATGTACGTAGGGTTTTGACGATATTTTCCCGTTTATATATTCATTCTCTCAAGAGATGCCGTAGAAAATTTCTATTGTAATAAATAGAAACCTATTGGACTGAGATGCCGTAGAAAATTTCTATTGTAAAAAATAGATACCTATTAGACTGAGCAAGTTCAGTAATTCTTGGAATATGATCCTTAGGGGGAAATTTCTGCTGAAATGAAATGCTTGGTTGCAAGAATAATTAAATATTCCTTATCTTGCGAACGTTGTCTTCATTGCTGAGATATTATCCAAATAGTCCTACATGATTTCATTCTGGTTCTGACTCAAATAATTGTTTATTCGTCGGTTTACTCCCTTGTAAGTGGATAATACTTCATTTAATTAGTTTAAAGAGACGGTCTCTCTGCCTGGTGTCAGGGTTAAAGTCATTCACTGAACGCAAGGAATTAATCCTACACAATAGGTAAAGATCCCAGGTATAATGAATCCCGTGAAGCCTCGAAAAGCTTGATTTCTTGGGTTTTCATTTAGTTTGCTTCTGTAATAAATAATGAACAAAACTAAATAAGTACGTAGAAACCAAAAGAAGAATACTAATTACTGTGCTGTGGCTCGAATCCAACTGAAAAAGACCAGACTGATGAACCTATTTGTCATCAAGCAGCGAACATCAACCGTGAAGAAAAGAGCTTAAATTGCGCTTTGTCTAAGAGTGATGATCCTTCCAATAGAAGGGCTTACCATTTAGTGCTGCATTGTAAAGTACAACGAAAATTTCTCTCATTTGGATGTGTCTAGCTGAACACTTTCACGTTTACGTACAGCTTCGCCTTAAAAGAAAAAAAACAAGATCTCCCATTCGTTACCAAGAGAGCGCTCCGAGGACTATCCAGCTCCACAATTAATTTTGTAAATGAGTTCGAACTCGGCGGGTCATGGGAGCCGTGCCAGCGCACGTGTGTCGCCGAAATGAAAGTAATTTGAAAAGCGTCCCTGGAAAGCACTTGGCGTGTTGGCCCACACGTAAAGCAGCAGGCCCTGCCAATGGGCGGGCGCGCGCATGGAGGCGCCGTGCTATCGCGTAGGCGCACGGCGGGCGGAGGGGATGGGGTGCGGGTGGGCCCGCATCGACCTCGCGGCCGCCGCCCCACGCGGCACGGAATGCGAACGGCCGCTCCGGGGTTCGCCAGCGAGGCCCCCACGCCCGCCCCCCCCCCCCCCGCCGACGCTCTCGCTTCCCCGCGTTCGCGAGCTCTGTGTCTGTATGCGTGTATATGTGTGTCCGCGCGCGCGCTGTTTCAATCCAGTAGCACCGCTTTCGTGTTTGGGCGTTCGTTTTCACTGGGCGGTTTCGCGTTGCGTTGGGTAGGTGGAGGTGGGAGTTGTGGTGATCGCGATCCTGTCCGCCCGCCTGCCTTTCCTCCCTCGTCGAATTTCCCGGGCGGCGGATGAGGAGATGGCAGCGGCAGTGGCGGCGCCCCGCCGCGCCGTGTCGGGTAGCGTTTCTCCCGGTGTCCTTCCGCGTGTTCCCGCCCGGCGCGAACCGCGGTTGTTCCCAGGAGCCTCTTCCTACGGTTGCACGGGATGACGAGGAGCGATTCTTCACGGAATGTGGCGGGATATTATGTTAGGGTTACGTTCGTTTGTGTTGACTGTTGTACGGGGAAATGTTCTGGGATAATTAACAAATAATTGCAAGTCACTTGGGCATCAACAGCTTTGCATTCTCTAAATTTCCTTTGCAATGAATTCTGTGGCCGCGCCACGTTTTTTCTACTCTTTTAAGTTTTTTTACATTTAAAAATTGGTACCGAATCTTACTACATTCATGTACGTATTATTATCGTTACTCTCATATTTTGAGTTGTACATTGATGAGAGCAGGGAATTTTCTTCCCATCGTTCTAGGTTGCGTTTCCGACTTGTCACCGTTGGCAGTTCCACGTCATAAGCTCCATCTAGCGCTAGCTTGACAGGAAGCCCCCAACCTGCAAAATTAGCGTCGAGAGGCATGAACATATGCCCATGTCCATTGGAAAATTAGTTTGCGTCACTAGATCCATGTTCTCTCGCAGCAAATTTGTCCTAAATTCTATGAGATTGGGAAGCTTGTTAATAACTTCGTGTTATTTTGGAGTAACAGGTTGGGGTCGAACTGTGTTTGTTGGAACAAGTTTAGCGTGACATCTCCAGTGGGGATTTTTCATGTTAACATGTTCTATTTGTTCTTTGGAAGTTCGTAATAAAAATAAATATTATATATTTACAATTGCCTGGATGGTCCATTTCGGGCATATAAAGTTAGTTAAAAAGGATCGATTAAAATATGTTGAAACTAAAATTTAATTATAAAATTAGGGTTTATTATCTTACAAATCAAGTATTTCATACAAATGCCGGAAAGAGTGTTATAATTCACATATCACCAGTGTTCTCGTAGAGGCATTGAAACAATAAAAAATACGTTTTTCTAGAATTCTTCCAGAATGTTGGAAGGACTCCGGTAAGATTTGTCACAATAGATTGGTCCGGTAGAGAAGAATCGATTGAGCTATTAGTTGCTTAAAACACACACACACACACACGTTGTTCAGAGATGTTTTTAATAGAATTTTTGTGAATGGATTCGGAAAAAAATCATCAGCTTCCCATCAGGAGACCGACACGCGACGAATATCACATTTGTCTCGACTGGTGGACTGGAAGGGGTTTTATCCTTGAGTGGCAGAAACGGGCAAACGGAGGTTATTCGATTACTATATGTTGAAATAGTAGAATGTAAGAAAACGAGACTCACGTGATCGAGAGGAATTTAATAAATATAGTGATTTTAGACGCAGTAACGGGATCAACGGGCACAACGGGATGCATGGAAGGAATTCGTGAATGCAGAACGCCGTAATTTTCATCTAACACTATCATCTAACACTAACATCTAACACTCCGTAGTCATCTAACACTTCTTTGACCTGAAGACTTCGCGTTCATTTAACTGCTTTAGTACTTCGTTGCATTCGCGTATGGTTCATATGAATTGCTAATAAGAGTACTTGGAAATTGCATCAAAGGAAATTAAATACGGTGTTTTTTTTTTTTTTTTTTCTCATTTTCCATTGTGATTTCGTGGTCTGGGTCTGCAGTTGCTGGCCCTTAAATTCCCATAGCGTTGCCCATGCCTTTCAGTGTCCGATTAAATTGTAATTTTCGCATAATACCATGACGAATCGTTATCGAAGATGGGAAAAAGTCTTTCGATGTTTTTCTTACAGGAAATGAAATTTCTTGCAGATAGATTACTGATTAGATTAGATTACTGGGGAAATATTATGTCGTAGATGATCGTTCAAAAACACATTGCTCCAACTTTCTCATCATTGCTCCATCCAAGTCAGATTTGTTCAGTTACGTCCTCCTAAAGTTCTGATTTTCGGACATTGACATTCTTGTTTGGATAGCCGTTTTAGAAAACTGGTGCCTACTACAATTATATTGAACACCTTTCTTACCTTGAGAAAGTTTGGTTGACAGGGCTGATGTACATAAGTATTTCCTAAATAATATGAATCGATTTCTTAACAATATTATAGTATTTCCAAAATTTCCATTCGTATTACTGATGGAAATGCTTATAGTTTCGTCTTCTTCGCCAACTAGCTCGTAGAGAAGCTGAGAGCTGAGAAGAGTATTTCCAGTTCTGTGGACATCTTGTGCTTGCCAAGGCCAAGAAAGATTTGATACCCCTAGAACATAAACTTCTGCTCTAGCCTCCCGTGTAGTAGCAGTCGTGCTTGAGAAAGGGACAGCGGCGTCGGCGACGGCCAGCTGGCAGCGCCTGCTGCCTAATCGCCCCACCCCGGCATCCGTCGTGCCCGAGGGGCGGCATCTATCCCACTAGTCCGACACGCCGGCCCGACCTCCGCTGCCCCGGGTCACCACCCCGCCGTAAAGAGATGTGCAAGAGGTGTATTGCAGGTCTGCCCAACGGTTTATTGATGTTTCGAGCGCGTCAACTGCTGTCATTATCCCGTACGTGTAGTACATTATATATCCCGGGAGGAAGCGTTCTACCCGTCGTCAAGGGGGTTTCCGCTTCCAGGTATCTCCCTTTGCGGGGTATCGCCCCAACCTGGACAAACTCTAATCTCCCGAATCTGTGACGTGTAATGCGCGAAAGTGGAGCAGAGTGTACATTGTCGGGTAATCAGTAATACGTACACAAAAGTATTATTTATCTGGAAGACCGAAATAGTTTAATGGTACACGGACGGTAGTAGTATCACTAAGAGTCTAGCCTTCCTAGAACTGACTCAGTATTGCGTGTGGCCCAAGTTGCATTCCATGAGCCCACGGCTGCCCTTGACAGTGGTTCTAGGGCCACTGTTTTTTCGTCGCTTCTTTTTCCTCTTCAGTTTTCTTTTATGATTTCTTCTCTTCATTTTTTATGTTGACTTTCACTTCAGGCATTTACTAGTTCTGTAATGTTAATGTTCGGCCGTAACTCTCCCTGACGATTGAGTTATTACTTTCTCGCTACTGTTCACAGTAGATAGAAGCTACGTAATGCTGCGCGAAAAAACAGCGAATTTTCGGCAGAAAAACTAATATTACAGGGTCCTGGTAACTAAAATGTGGATAAATCCAGTAGCTAGATTTAGAAAAAAGTCCTTTAACACGTGGTGTTGCCTGAATCCGTTTTATGTGACCTTGATACTGAAAAATCGATTGACGGCAGAACGTCAGTCCGCCCGTCTGTGTGTGAACAACGCTACTGGCTAATTCGTTCTGCCGATGTTTTCCTATATTGATACTCCTCAATCGATCTGGCAGATGTCGCGGGCTCTTGAATTTGAAACTGATATTTTAATTTTGTGGGGTACTTTACATGAAGCCCCAGGGACATTTTCAAAAAAAAAAAAAAAAATCGCTCCATCGTATTTGATTAAATTTTGTGGTTGGATATTTTGAAGGGCGAGTAAGAAAATGATGCAGGTCACATGTTCGTTGAAAACTCTTGATTTTTCGAAAATTGCCAATTTTTTTTTTTTTCGGCGTTCTTCCTTAAAGATGGATTTTGAAGAAAGGTTGTGTACAATTTTTCAAGAATTCGAGTGCTTTTCGGGTAATTTTGCATGAAAGTACAGGCGAGAAAGTACGTGCCGTTTTAAACCCTAGTTTTCGGGGTATGTTTAAAATCATAAGGCATATGCCGAAATGGTACTCCCAGTCATAAATGTGCAACTTGTGCCCTCACTTCGCCTCTTCTTGAGCTCTCGTTTTCATGTTTCATTCTGCACATTTTCTCTTCTTGTCCATTTCTACGTATTCCTCATTTCTGTACCGGTGATGTTCGGTCCTAGCCTCCATCCTGATTGGGGTTTTCCTTGCGTTTATTCAGTAACTTAAGGGATCGTCCCTTGTTTTGCAATTTTCAATTTAATACACAAGTATATTCATTCACGAGGTTGGACGGAAGAGCGAACCCTATGGCCTGACCTTCAGTGTTAATAAATACTATGTTGTTATTATTATTATTATTATTATTATTATTATTATTAATTTTTTTATTATTATTTTATTATTATCATCATCAGCATGTTTTTTTTATTAGTCTGGTGTAAAGTATCGACACTCCTTGAGTGCTCATGGTCTGCTTTCGTCAGCTATTTGTAGCTGCGGACTTCGGGCCACTGACGGATCGGCTTGCTTTTGTTTTTAAACTCGGTTCGTTTTCGTAGTTTCTGATTGATGTTTCTGGGTATCGTTCTGTGTGACAGCAAACGCCAATGTATTTCATATCTGATCATTGTCTTCTCAGAAACATCGTGTGTTCGACGATTACTGCTGGATAAGAGGGAGTAGTCTCAATTTGTGCAGAAAGGATGACCGTGCTTTTGCGGGATTTTCTTGAATAGAGCTTCCTAATATGATCATGTAAAAACCTAAGAATAAGTATCCCTAACAGACTCAGAAATCTGTGAGTTGGAGCATTATCTCTTATAAAATGCGAATCTAATATTTGTTCCACATACAATTTTAAGGCACTTGAGTGATTGTTTCTGTATTTTTCACGATTGATTTTGACTAGTTGAGAAAAACGAATAATACTATTTAAAATGTTATACCAAATCGTGTTTTTAAAATATTAAATTTTCTTAAAGCAATCCGCGTTGCAACTAACTATAAGCGGTGTTGTTGCTGGACGCGGAACAGCTGCTGCAGTTACCCGGCCAACGCCGGGTAATCAGCCAGCCTCTTATTCAACGGCTAGTGGGGATGTGCAGATCGTATGACTGATATCGCAGTTTCCAGCGTCCCCCCCCCCCACCGTAACATTCAGACATCTGATGGTGATCCTATTATTTAGCATAGTGTTTTACTTCCTCCTATACCAACGTGTATACGGAGTGGTAGACATAGAATATAGAAAATTTTGTATTGCTGCGGAAAATGGATTTCGAGATATCGATGGAATTTTTCACACATTACACAAGTGCTTTTTTTTATGTCTCTCACTTCATTAATATTTACATTAGGGCGTTCTTATACATTATTGCATTTGTGAGTGCAGGTGCTTCAAATAACTTCTTATGAAGTTTCTTGAAGACAAACATTTTCTGTGAAAACGAGTTCAAAAATGTTCAGTGAATATTTGCAAACTTGTCCAGTTTTAATCATGTAATATTCAAACCATATTTCGATTCTACCGTTATGGGATCGAAAAATTAAGAAAGTGATCTTTAAAAGAATATCTTTCAGCTGTATTAGATGGCAGCTGGGGCATCCGGCTGCATCCGGTTGCCTTACTGCATTTCTGAGAACTGACGATATTGATAGGGAATCTGAGCTCTTCACTGCAGTGGAAGTATTAAGATAATGAGAAGAGCGTTGCAATGAGTGCAGTATTATGCAAGTCTTCTGTTTTCTCTTTTCACTTCTTTACAAATATTCTCCTTGCCACCTGGTACTTTTTACTTTGTCACCCTTACTTCGTAAGAAGAGAAGGAATCATAATCGTGCGCGTGTAAACGGAAAATTTTCGAAAGATCTTGTTGCTGGGCTCCGGTAACAGAAAATTGGATCAATCTTGTTCCTATGTAATACACGGTGGCCTATTCCTGGAAAATCGGAAAAAATCATGGAATTTCATTGCTCTGGAAATCTTGAGAAAAAATTAGTAAATTTAAAGAAGAAAGCGTAGAAGTCAGGAAAAATTCGAAGAGGGCTTTCAAACCAGATAATATTGCGATGGAAATACAGCATTACGCTTGGCTCCATTTTATTTGTTGAGAAAATATTACTTTATTTGTATCCAAATAAGTTTGTAGTTTGTGGAGGGGAAATCGGAGAGCTCCCCAATTAGTATCGTTCTGTCTTTAATATTTTTAAAGTTTGAAATTAAACATTTTATCAGGAAAATATTAAAAAATTAACTGCAAAACGGGGAATAGTGAAGGAAATGAGTGACCATCCTGTGTTGGAAATATTGTGAGACAATTGGATTTCTAAGCGTCGGCACAAGTGAGTATGCCAGAGCGACTGCGTGGTGTAGCGGTAAAGCGCTCGGCAAAGTAACTCAATGGACGTGAGTTCCAGTTTCGGCGCGGAAAAAAAATTGTTGCTGGTTGGAAACACTTTTGCAGGTTCATGAAGTCGTATAAAATTGCGGAGCCGTTACAGATAATGCGAGAAAGTACGTTCTGTACTAGCTTTATTAGTTTCCTTCTATTCCGTGACCACATATTTACAAACATTTTATGTTTGACCTTCCTTTAATGGAAAAGACTTCGGGCCGTATACTGTATGTCGTATTGTATTGTACGAGTATTAAGTTGAAAATTTTTGGTCCCTTCAGAATTCTTGTTTTCTTTCCCATTCGCAATCTGATTCATCGACTGTGTTCAATGGAAGGAAAGCGTGTTTTTATTCGCCCCACGAAGACTCCGGTACCGTGCCGTTTGATGCAATGGCGGGTACATGGTTATTGTTTAAGTTGTGTAAAATATTCACTCAACAGTGAAATGCAGTGAATGGAAACTCCGAACGCTCTGAAACGACGCGGGATTTGGTACTTCGTGTATGCCTCGTCTCCGGAGGCGCTCTTGTAAGATGGCAGGTGTTCGTAATTGTGCGTGTTACTGACGTGCAAAAAAAACTGATTGTGTGCAATCGATATCTTCTACATCAACTATCCCATTGAAAAGGGGTTTTGTATTTAAAAACTGTTTTCAGATGTGAACATGCAAAACTAGTGAATTCAGACAAAGCTGTGAGTTATTTGTGGATAGTTTTCGTAGTTTCTGGTTTATATAGTACCATCTTATTGTAATGTCCAATCAAATCATGTTGAATAATGTTTTTTGACGATTTTCGAAATATTTTTAAGGGATTCTAAGCAATGAACATTGAGACTAATTTCTGTTAATGAGGAACATGCAAGGATGTTTTCACTGCGAGTTGGAATGTACGAAATTCGTACTATGAATAGTAGTGACGAAATGATAATTTTTTTAAAGTAACTGTCAATCCTAGTTAGCTAATTCAATGTACTTCAGTCTTATTCAAAATTTATCTACAAATTGGAATATGACCTTGATTACTTTTGTTTTGTTTTTTACTTTTTATTCCCGGCGGCGCGGGGCATGTGGCGTTCTCAAGTATTGGAAGTGCGCCGACAGCATCGACGAGTGGTGCGGGACTGGGAGGATGCTAATCGGATCTCTAGAAGGGACGGAGCGAGCAACCAGACGTTGCGGGACGGGACGGGGCGGGGCGGGCTGCGCTGGGACAGGCAGCTCGCTCGCTCGCCCGCCCGGCCGCAGGCTGCCTTCCGGCGTATTTATATCCACTGGCGCTGGCTATTACGGGCATTGCACCCGGGGCTTTGTGGCGGCGATGCCCCCTGGCCTCGGCCGCCACCCCTCCCGCCTCTCTCCGCCCCTCATAGGCCCTTGCAAGCGTGATTCACTAGGTATTCTCTGTGACTCACAAAAGTTGTGGAATCGAGCTCTTCATTTTGTTCGTCTGATTCGGTGCCTTCCGAGTTATTCCCGTAATTGCTGTGACAAGCTCTTCCAGACTGTCGCCAAGAGGGATAGGAAACCAGGGGAAACGCGTGTTTCGCGATGGAGATGGGTGCAGCGGCTTTGTTCGTCGCGTCTTCTGTAATTGTAGTAGAGTTCGCTTAGAGCCAACATTGCCGCTGTCTCTGCAGCGAGTCTGACCCGGCGGTCCTGGGTACGAGTTCTGACTGAAGCGGATTTTCGACTCTAGCTATAATGTCGAATTCAGCCGCTATCTGGACGAGAATTAGTGACCTGTCGGAAGATAAGAGCTCATCCCCGCTGGGAGAGATACCTGGAGGAGGAAATCCACCCTTAAGTCGGCGTGTAGGTAGACGACTTACCTCACCATCCAGCAAGAGGGAAACACAGGCACTACCGGGCAAAAAAAGCATTCACTACATAAACCGGATTCATTAACTTAGCAGTAACATGCTTAGAAACAAAGAAGCAATGTATTTGAAGTAGTATCAACTAGAAAGGCGATTGGTTGGAGAGGTGTTAAATTAATAAAATAGACGCCATAAAGACAAATATTACGATAGGATCTGTGATTGATCATATTTCGGATTGAAACCATACTGAGGGTTGATAGGATAAAGCATAGGATCATAGTATTTGTAGAGGATGAGTATTTGGAGAGGTTAGTAGAGGATGAGCGTGAGTACTCGAGAATAACACTTGCAAGTTTCCTGTATACATAATTTGTTGTAACAGTTAGTGTATGAAATCATCAACATTATAAAATTCTAAGAATTTGATTTCAGCAACCTGAGGGTTCCATGGAAAATGACAAAATTCAAGAGGAATTTCGCTCTTCTTGAAATAGTGGGATTTTGACAATAACCGTCTAAAATATTTTGTATTGTTGATTTTTTTTTCACTTACAAAAGAAACGTCAGGATCGATCGTGCCCTATTTCACTGTAGTAGCCTTCAGAAAAGGTAAACTGCGCGTTCTAGACAACTTTAATAATAAGGATGTTATCTTTTCGATGGAAACTAAATAAAATCCAGTTGTTTTTAGTAGGAATGCTACCAGAAATTCCTTGCCGTAATTAGCTGGACAGATCATGCCTTATTTTTGAGAATTCGTCGTCGTAGTAACCAATGCGTTCGTTATGTATTCGAGATAAAGCTACTTTGTTCTATGTTCCTACATCAGTCGGGATATCATTTAATCAGATTTATGTCGTCGAGCTAATCTGGACTTGGCATCTTGAATCGTCTGCTAATCATTGTGTTGAACAGTCGCCAAATATTTGGCATTTTGCTTCAATAAGTCGGAGAACCTGCTATGGTGGCATATTAACTCGGACGAAATCTTAAAATTTCGCACGTCTTAATCTGACTACTGGCAAAGGAGAAAACCACTACACGTGTCATTGTCCTTTGGATGACTAAACTATCTTTATTGGACATGTGAAAAAAAACGAAACAAAGGAGTTAACTTGATTCGAGAGCTTGTACTGATAGCAGGAAAATTATCATATCATTGCCGTTCCATGTATCTTTGTTTTTCCTTCCCATGATCTATAAAACCAATTTTAATTGTTTCCGATGTATTTTATTTCCCTATCTTGAAATACAAAACATTCTGTTCTTGATCTCGATGCCACGTTTTGTACGTCTCCTGGCCGTCTCTCGTAGACAAAGCCAGCGCCTGAACCTTCCTGACAATTTTCTCCAAAATTGATATTCCTCCTAACTGGAAATCATCGAATCTGGACGTATTAGACGCCCTGCATGTTTGAAACGGGTATTTCAATATTTTGGGCTGCTTTACAAGAATCCTCAACGTCTTGAATATTTTCTTAAAATTGGCTACAAATATTTTTATTAAACTTTTCCTCAGATAGCGTAAAAGACGCTCAAAAATGTGTGCTATTGCAGCACCACTTGTTAATTTTTGTCTATGGGAAGGAATGTTGACAGTAGTTGTATGCGACTCGCTGATTTATGACGTACTAGTATAAAATGCTGCGGCTATCTTTCTTTAAGCCCGTAGCCTACGTTAAACTACATGGAATATCGTACGTATTTTTCACTGAATGACTTTCTTTTAATATGCATTATTGCAATAAAAATTTTGAACGTGATAGGGCAGAAGAGAATGGCCTCCAATAAAGACATCAATAAATACATTTATATATCCTCGCCACCAATAAAGACATTTATTTGTATTTCAATTGATGCTTATAGTGTTTTCAAGGCTGAGGTCGAAAAAGTGCTTTGATAACAGCAATGGGACTTGGTATATTGCGGAAAAGCATTTTACTCTCGATTCAGATTGCCTCCCTTTATCAGAAACGAAAAATAATTAATCATTCTCCTCGTTTTGATAAGAACGCTCGTTCTTGTTCCGTGAATTCATGATTCACATAATCATCACATGTGATATCGTGGTTCCATTTCTCGCCCAAAATGTCTTGTTTGGCGGTTGTCTTTAGAAGCGGCGTTGCCAAGTGTTTGAGCGTCGGCCATGTGTTCGCCGCATGCTTAGCCATCCTAGCCATACCAGACACAATTGGAAACAAAATTTAAGAAAACTCTACACTTATAACAAACGCGGTCGAAGATACGAGACAGTGTTATTGATTATTGAATGCGTAATCCAATCTGCAATTGTTTGAACCACGTCGGTGTCAAACTGCTGTAGCTGTTTGTCTTGATAGCGCTTGAGGCTAGCGTCTCCTGTCATTAAGTGGCAAGCACAAAGGAATTTGGGAGAAATAATTCAAATCTCATCTCCCAGCAAAATAATAATTGTCGCTGGTGTCTTTATTGCAGCATGTTATTATTGCTCATCAGTTTTCGTCTTGGGAACATATTATTCAGTATCGTCGCGTGCCTTTGAAAAATTGCAACATTTCTTACAATGTCGCACACAACCAAATGAGAACCAGAACAGATGTTCTAATTTGTAGAACGTTCACGAGCATGCAGATGACGCTGAACTGCAATTTTCTGTCTTTGTTTTCCCTTCCCTTTCAATATCCTGACAAGAGAAGCGTCAGAAACGCGTAGCCCGCATCGTGTAAGGAAATCGGTGAAGAGATGGTGATGCGAGTTCGTTGAAGAAACCAGTTCCACATCGCGGGTAGGCAAATCGGTGCAGTGGTGGGTGTGGCGAGGGGGAAGGTGGGCTTCAGTTAGGGGAAGCCTTAGGCCGCTGACCTCGGGCGGTTGCTGGGTCGGCCGGGTTTCTCGCTCTCGGCCCTTCGCGCGTGGAGTCCACCGCGGGCGGGTATTTTTATCCGCCCTGCTCGGGCGACGCGCCGGCGGCGGCCTCCGCCCGAGTCCTGAGCGCGCCGCTGCCGACGCCGCGACGTCGCGGTCTCGAGGCGCCGCGGCGCGCCGCTGTGCTCTTTTTCTCCTGGCCGCTCGATACCTCTGCTCCGGCTTCGCTCGCCTCCTGGCCTCGCCCCACCTCGATTCTTCTCCCGCGCAAGCACGTGCGCTTCTGTCCATTGCACCCTGCCTTACGTGCGTTGTCTGCATGTGGCTTCATGTCCTTTTGGTTTCATTTTTATTAAAGACGATGTGTCTCGTCTATTTTTTCTTCTGCTGGTATGCTGATTCACGTTCACATTCAACGATGCCACTTCGTTCTCGGGGTGCAGACATGCCTTACCTATTTATTGTAATATCCGGAGTTTACATATTTGTACAATCTGAAACACCGGAAGTTCAATATTGGCATTAGGTGCGAAAGACTTCTCAGTTGTAGTCTACGTAGGTTATGCCATTCCACAATGAAGTTGAAGCTTTTTTTCGGTAAAATGTTGGGATTATTCCACTGGTTTACTCTTTACGTGTTTGTCCAAGCTCTGCTATTTGGTGTGTAGAAAAAAAAACAACGCTTAGTTGTTATATTCATTCATTTCTGCTTTGTATGGCCAAAAACGGATCTGGATGCAGCTGTACTTAAACTTGACAGTTGGGGTTCCCTTTAATAAAGCGGGTTTGAAGGCAGGCATTAACGGGCTGGTCGATGACGGCGTTTCGGAAGCGCGGAGTGCGCTGCCCGCCGCTCGGAGGAAAGCGGGCAGTGGCCCCGCGTCCGTCGGCGAGCCCGAGAGCGGATCTGCAGTGCCCTGGCGGCGGCAGGGTAGGTGCGCGTGCGCGCGACCCGCATTTCTATTTACGGCGGCCGCGGCCGCCCCTTTACGACGTCGTACGCCCCCGCACGAGGAGGGGCGGGGCCGGGGGCAGACGAGCGAGCTATGCGGAAATGCCGCCGCCCTCTCCCCGCCTGGGGCGCAGCGGAAGAGGTCGGGTTTGTTATTTCCCTCTCGTGAATTTTTCGTGTGTTGAAATTCAAGCGCGGTGGGTGCAAGGTGAAGTTGCAAAGTTTTTATTTCTCACTGACGATAATCTTGTTCTGCGACCTCAATATTTAGGATGCATCTACAATATTTTTGTCAATATTGTTATGAAGTTAAAGATGTCTGGCAAGCTCAACGAATGAGAAGTTGCTCAGTTGAGGGCCCATACGCCGTCCTACAAGTCAGCCCTCCGTCAGGAGGATATGGAAGATGGGTCTGTGGAAAGGATGGCTCATTGGGGAATACCGTGCCGAGATTGTACATGCCTCACGCCCGTGTTGACAGAGTGCTTGGCAAGATTACAAGAGGTAGCTCTTTGACACAATTCCTGTTAGCATGACCGAATTTTCCCTAATTTCATTCTAATGGAAACGTCTTTAAGCATCAAAAGTACATGCGGGCTTGCCTTGTCGTACTCTTTCCCTACCTTCATTAATCGTGCAGAAGGTCTTGATTGGCTGTCAGATTAAGTGTTCTATAATGGAAATTTTTATCATCGGAAGTGAGCATTAATTCCATATTCAAACCGTCAAGAAAATTATCGTTATTCGTTATTCCAATACTTCATACCTTTTTGGAAGAGAAATGTAAAACCTAACTAGTCTTGCCCATAACATCCGTAACGCAGAGCTTGTGGCATTAGACGGAACTTTTATGCGAAACTCATTTCGACCCTATTTCCTTGCGGAAACAAACTGCTGTATCGTATTTCTTGATACTTAACCAAGACGATAAAATATTTGGGAGCCAAGAAGTAAAATTATTCAACGTGTTTCGAGTCTCGTTAAAATTTGCTACCAAAGTGACTTCCGGAAAAAACAACTTTCAAATCTTCATTGCGTTTTGGCTAGTGAAGTTTCACCATTTCTTAATTTTGGCTGAGATATTTTTAACCACGTTGAAACTGACAAAACGGTCTTATCACCTGCAGTTTCAATTTACAAAAGGAAAATGATTATCGTGTGTGAGATTGAATATATTGTGAAATCCGTTCCGAAGGTTCTCCACGGAAGAAGAGGCAACCAAGTAGCGGTTGTGGCCTGGGGCCGAGAAGTTCTTTTGTGAGAGGCCTCCTTTTCTCCGCCCCCACAGCTCGCGATCAGCTGCAACGGCGCGGCTTACTACGACCACGCAAGCCGCCGCCACGCCGCGCCGTTGCCTGCTCCCGCGCAGCTGCGCGCTGGTGATTCATTCGGCGAGGTGAGCTGTGCGGTGCGGTACACGCCGCCGCCAGCGCCACTGCCGCCCCGTCACTTTCTCCGCGCGAAGGTCCAGCGGCGCGTGCCCTCCGAGTCGCGTGCAGCAGCGCTCACGGAGGATCGTAGGGTCAGAGTCACGTCGGTGGCGGATATTCGACAGTAGTGAGTTGGAATTCGGGAGGAGAATTCGAGCGGTCGGCTGTTCAGATCGGTGGTTTGACGTGCTGTGTCAGATCACTACGGAGCGATTGTCACGCAGAATCTTTTAGCGGGGGAGGAATACCGCATCCTTCCCGTAAAACAAGCACTACTTTTATGTGTCTAATGACCGTAGCAGTTGACGCGCCCTGAATTAAAATAATGAATGGACGGATTGATGTGAAGGCTGAACGAATGGTTTCGTTACAGTTCTCTTGCGCCATTTCTGCTAAGATGTCTTGAACGAGGATGCCCTCTAGAGCAGTCGTGCTCTCCAGCAGAAGGGACGTACACCGCTAGAGTTGCGCATTGCGTCAGCTGGAAAATCTGTGCCGAGTCATTTATGGATTACGTAGACCTCCATTTGGTATAGAATAGTGATGCTCATGTGTGCCGGAATTTTCGGTAAGCGTACGATTCTCAAGGGATGTTTGCTAGCAGCTGTCAAGAAACGACATGACGTCGTGTTATAGAGACTGAACGTGCTTCCACCATTGCATTTGAGTTTGTAATGCATATTCCAATACTCTTTATCAGTGTTCTTTTGAGAGATCATACATGAGAAAAATGAAGTTTTAAAGTGTGGGTTATTATGAAACAGTTTTATTGCGTTAAAGCATGCACATGTCCCTCACTGATAAAAATAGGGGGAATAAAAAATCGAAACTATCGTGAACGAAATGTATACGCGACACAAGTGTAGTAGACAGTCATATTTTATTTAACCAAATACGAATACCATATTATGATAATGACGTGCTAACTGTGAAATAAAAGCCTATTAAACCTCTTCAAAAACGTACGTGTTACTAATTATGACCCCATCTCTTCAAAATTTGTCTCAAGGATATAGTAAGTAAAAATTGTTGAAAATTATCTTCTAAACTACTTTTGGGTCTACCGTGATGTCATGGCGGTCTACTGGAGAACCTGTACTAGAGCTTCTCCGCAAGGGCCAAACGTTCGCCGTAATTTTCGCCGGCGGCGGGGTGTGCCGGTACGTGAACTGTCTGAAGGTCGTGCGCTGCCCGTAGACGCTCCAGCTCGCGTGAGAATGTGCCTCCGGGGCCAAGGGTGGTGGTAAGCACGGAGGCCTGCTGAATACGTGGGATGGGGGAGGGCGAATGACCCCTGACATGTGGCAGAGGGCGGGCGTCGGGCTCTCAGGAGTCGCAAAGCATCAGCGCATGCCAGCGAAGAGCTATGGAGAGATTACTCTAAGAAGGGATCGCATTGACAGCTACTGCTGGTAACATAACAGCACCGTCCGTTTGCTCAATGAGTGTATGCCTTGTTTGCAGTTGGCTCGCTTATAAATGCCTTCGACACATCCTTTTGCAATGCCATCGTCCAGTATGACTTTTTTGTTTTCCGATCTGTTAAACTGGGCCCTTCTTAGACCAACTTCCCTATACCTACTCCAACGGTTAATGAAGAGGCCACGAAAGTGTATGTACTAATTATATCTGTCCTGTCTCTGAATAAAATCATGTGTCGGTGCGCGCGCTCTAGAGTGAATTCGCGACCCTGAACAAACATGCATGGTTTTTTGGAAAAATGCCCCCCTTCTCGCGAGACTGTGCCTTTCTCCCCGCGTCTATTTGGGTCCGCGTGAGAGCGTGCGTTACGTCACCGCCGAGGCATTCTTAGTGCGGAGGCCCTTTGCGCCGCCAGATTGGCGTTGGCAGCGCGCCGCTTGGGCGATTGGGCTCCAGCCATTGGCGCGCGCATTGCCAGCCTGTGCGGGCGCCGGCCGGCGCTGGGCCGTCCGCCGACATCAAGCCCTACATCACGTGAATTATTAAAGTATCTCATTTGATTTGCTTTAATCCTTGTATCATTTATGTATTTTGTAGTCTCACACAATATGAGGTTCGTATGGTATATAATTTATTTTACTAATTAATTGTGGATTAATTCAATCCGGCAAGTCCTTTACTAATAGTCAATTATATCACTCATTTCTGTTGAATATTTAGTGGGACTATATAAACTCTTATATTTGGAACTTATTGTCATCAGAGGAGCCGGGGGAAGTTTCGTTTAGGTCAAGGGAGCCGTGGACGAAAAAGTTTGGAAACCCATTCCTAGATACAGAGAGTAGCGCATTCCTGCTCTGCCAGCACGCCTAGAATTTGGTCGCCATTGAATCGTACGCTCCAGAAACCAGTCAAACGCTAAACATGAGTTGGTAATTTTTTTGTAAAAAAAATAATTAAATGTGCACTGCTTTCGTAAAGAAATAGAACTACCAAAAATAATTAAGCCTGACAGCCAATTGTTTGGTTTTTCCGAAATTCCTAGACATTTTGAATAACTCGGTATTTTAGTCTTGAAATAACCGTATCTACTTGGTAGATATAAGACACTTTCTTGAGGGATTCCTGACGTAAAGTTTGCTCACAATGAAAACTGTTGGCGTACTTGGCTTTCGTTTCCTATCTCTTAGTTCGATCTCGCCGCCGCTCGGATGTCAATACGCGATTGCAGTAAATTTTAAACCAGAGTAGCGTGTGAAACGACATCAAATGCCTTGGTAAAGTCTATTATTAAATGGCATAAACCCTCCCACCATCCACTTCATCTGCTCTGTCGTGAAACAATGATGAGGCCTCTCGGGAGGAAAAAAAGTACAAAACCGTGCTGTCTTTGAAATAGCCATTCTTTCTCATTATTGTCTAATGTAATATACAGGTCCTAAAGTGTTAAACACCTTTACACACAACTGACATAAAACATATCGATTTACCAAAAGAAGTCTGTCACCACATTTAAAAATTGTTGCGATGGTAGCGTCCTTCCAATTTTCTGTCGCGCTAGAATTGTTGATTGAAACTTGAAATCTTACTATATACGAGTATATTGCCTCTCTAAAAGAGTTTGATTATAACATTTAAAATGCCGTCGGTCCCCGACCATTCCATTCTTCTTTGATTGTATTTCTTTTCACATAGTTATTTTTAAGACATACGCCAATATTTTTTACCAATTTTGTTCTGTGTTAGTTATATCTTTACAAAGAAGCATGAGTATGTAGGGTCTGTGTCAGCAAACGATCGAAGGAACAAACTGAAGTTGAGGTGGAAGCCTGGAAAATATTTTGAAGATAGTTGTGCAGTCCGCCGATAGATGGGGCCTGCATCAACGCTGGCGGTCGCCGCGTGGGTTCGGATTTGGACTGCGTGCGCGCCCGTGTTTTCTCGCCCGGCGCTCGCCGCCCTCCTCGGTCCGGCGTTCCGCGCGCGCTTCTCTGGTCCCGCCGGGCGCGCTCTCTAAATGTGCTCGTAGGGCTGGCATTGAGGCACAAATGCGCACGTTGTGCTGGCAGTTTGATCGAACAGAATTCAGTTGTTTGGAGGGTTCCTGATATCGACAAGTATTTTCAGTACGAGTGGTGCTAAAACAGCACGCACTTTCTCGCCCGCATTTTCACGCAGAAGTACGCGAAAAGAACTCAAAATTTTTCAAAAATTGTTCACGACCTTATTTCAAAATTATCTTTATTTTCATTAATAATTAAATTTTCATTTCATTATTTATTTCATCTCTATCTCTGTCTTTAGTACTTCAGTTGTAGACCCCGATAAAATTTTGAACATTTGCAATTTTCGATTGATTGATTGTTAGTGATTCCGGGCGCGTCAACTACTATAGTCATTATTCCCGTAAGAGTAGTGCGTCTTTCCTCGCTGAATGACCAGATCCGCCGCCGACCTACCGTCGGGCAACGGGTTTTCCCCAACCCGTTATATCACCAGCGGGGCACCGTTCCCTGCCGGGACAAGTTTTAAGCACCCAACCGGTCTCCCGGCATGTGTGGTAGTGTAGTGCAGGTTAGTGTAAGGGGTGCGGATAGAACAAGGAAGAGAAAGGAAAAATCGCCCGGCCCGTGGCCCTTTAGTTACGGTACTGCTCCGGTGTTCGTCTGGTGTTGATCGAAGAAACCACGGAAAACTACGGATCAGAGCAGCCGACTGCTTGAATTCTCCTCCAAGCAGCGACTGAATTCGCCATAGCTGACAAGCTAGGGTTGGAAATCCTGCGGCCGTCGGAACTCGAACCTAGGATCTCCCGGTCAGCGGCGCTGCAGTGATATCAGTTGATGCACTGAGCCACCGCTATCGGTGCAATGTTGGAAAAAGCAGGATTTTCAATGAACATGAGACCTACACCATTCTCTTAAACATCCGTCTCACTATCCAACAACAAAATTTAATCAAACATGGAACCATTTGTTTGAATGTCCTAGGGGTTTAATGTAGTGTGCCCCCCCCTCCAAATTAAAATATGTTTCAAATTCAAGGGGCCACGACATCAGCGAGATCGATAGGAGAATATCAATATTGTAGAAAATCGGCTGAATGGTTTAGCCGCTAGCGTTCTTCAGACATTTTGCCGTCAATAGATTTTTTGGTATCAAAGACCCACAGAAGGGCTATACCACGGGTTATAGGATTTTATTCTAAATTTAGCAACTGAATTTATCCATTTTTTCGTTACCAGCGTAATAAGAGATTTAGTGCCGAAAATTCGCCGTTTTTTCGCGCAGCATTACATAACTTTTTTCTTTTCTCCGTAGTGAGAAAGTAAAAAAAAATGTATGGGAATCTTTGGACATGTATTATAAATTCCGTGCTGATCAATCTTGAGAATCGTTCGTCTTTTGTCAGGTCCGCAAACAGGTGAGCATAGATCGTGCGGAGGGTCGGAGATGAATTGAAGTTTTGAATGTGCACCAATATGTCTGGCGAGTTTAGTAGGTTGCAACCAAGCTTGTGAGAATTCTTTTAAAACTGGTTTGCTGTTTGAGTGTGAATGTTGCTACCTTGCTGAGATTTGTATGTATTGAAAATATTTTTTCGTTGATTTCGTGGTTAGTAGATTTTACGCAGTAATTGAGCTCACGGGTCCTTTTCTCCCTGTCAATTCTTTCCAGCCGCGAAATGTCCGAAATGTAAACAATCGCACGTGTAAGAAAGTCTCCCTCGCGATTCATATACATGCAGTGGCTACGTTACTAAGTTTCGCTTCGGGGAATAGTTTACGGCTTCTCAATAACGAACCCTTTTAGAATTACGTGCAATTTTACGAAAAAATGAAAATGTGTATCATTAATTCTAATCTGTAATACTACTGGGACTAAAGAGCTTCCTTATCAATATTCTCGTGGATACCGATCACATTAATATTTTCAGATTATCGTATCTGTGTATTAGTTTGTCATTAATTACAATCTTCAGAATTTGTTGCAGTCTTTTCCTTAATATCACTGATTTTGCGTTCATATGTTTATAATTAATAGGTACTTTGTCGTGTCCTCGGGGTGGGGGTGTATTATTGTCAATGCCTTATTCACAGCCCCGGGACTTAGGCGGCCCTCTGCTTTTGAATGCTTCTCGGATGTCCTGCTCGGCAACCGGGCCCTCCGCTCGTGATGCCCGACCGCCAGCACCCGGACACCTGTTAGTTCTTAATTGAATACGCACACAACGATGGAGAGGGATTTGTTTGTAAACGGGTTTATGTCTCTGTAACACGTTTAGCCGCCCCTTGTTTGAGCAGAGTGCTTTTCGTCCCCTCCATCCCTGCCCATTTCATTCACTGCAGGGGGCGGTTGCTGGTACAACAGCCACGGCAGTCTCTTTTACTTGTTAATGACTTTTCCCCCCTTTGACCCCAATAAGAGATGCTGTCGTTGACTACTGAGTTTTGTAAAAGTTGACTTCCCAAATATCCAAAATGCGGTGATCTATGCGACACAGCCTTTAAAAAAAAATTTTAAAAAAATCGTAAAATCCTTGTTGACTGCAAATTTGGTATTTTTCATAAGAGGAAAGACGAAAATGTGTTGAGATCAATACAGTAAACATTTTCAAGAATTTACTTCATGTAACCTGATAGGTTTTCAGCACTTTTTCAGATTAGTCGTCAAGTTTGACGTGTGTGTATGTAATATGAAATGGCATTAACAACTCTAAAATTGAGTTAGAACAAAAGTTAGTTTGGCGGTATTACTGTGCTGTTGTGACTGCAAGCGGGTTGCAGTTCATTTCATTGGTCGATATTTGACGGACAGTGAGGGTATACCCTGAAATACATCGGTATGGAGGGAATGGAAAATACGTGATATTAATAGATTTGTGGGTAAACTGTTCAACAACGGATAACACATTGTCTGACCTAAATTCTCGTAATGAAAAAGGACGTGCCTTAGTGTAGGGCCATGGCGAAGGAACACCTGCAAGCGTGATCTCTGCCAACTGTCCATTCCAATATCTGAAAGCTGTGACAAAATTGAAAACAGCTTGGTTGAGCAATCTTCATGTAAGCGGAGGCGCTTAAGTTGCCGCGGTCGCGCCGACTGCACGGCGTAGAAGCGACCGCCTTCCGTCAGCCTAAATATACTCCGTCTTGGCCGACGGGCAGGTCGGTGCAGGCGGAACGAGGCACAGCGCCAGTTCGACGCCACGGGGCCACCAGTGCCTTCGCCCGCGCTCACGCCTGCCCGCGCCTCCGCCTCCACCGCCGCCGCCTTCGCCTCAACCTAACCGCACATCGATCTCGTCGGGGGTGCTAGTGCGTGTTGGCTGGAGCCGTGTGGACCTTGACAGATTCGGTTTTCCGCGTGGACCAGGCAAGGCATCGGGGGTCGCTCCGTTCTTAATCAAGTGACGGTTACTTGTTTGGTGCGTTGGGTTTCGCCGTCGCCCGCGGAAGCAGCCATCCGCGTCACGCGAGACTTCCGATGTCACCCGTCCGCGGCAGGCGGCGGTGTTTTGACAGCGCGGGCGGGCGGCCTTGGGGCGGCGGCCGCCGACGGCCCCCAGCGCGGGGTGAGAGTGCGTGCGAGCGCGCGGGAGCGTCGATCCCCGCCCATCGATCCGCCGCCACCCCCCGGAAGCGCTGCGCTGCGCCGGCCGGAGACGCTGCCGCTGCTCCCGCGCGATCGATCAGCGCCGCTGCCGTGCCGCGCCAGCCTTGGGCTTCGACGGCCCCAGCAAACGCCGCACCGACCCGCCCGCCTTGGAGTCTCACAAGCCCAGGCGCCGCGCCGTACTTCGAGCAGGCCGAGGGAGCTCTGTTTTTGTTGCTGTGGGTGCGAGCGGTCGACGGACGCATCCACGCGTTTAGGGGGCGCGCACTCGGAGACCGGAGGTCACCAGGGCCACCGGTGGCCATCCATCGATCGCCTCCCCCGCCTGCCCCTCCCCTCCCACGCGCTCTAGGCCGCCGCCTCGCGCACTGCCTCCACACGCGTTGCGGTCTTGCTTTCCGCCGGCTCGCGTCGAGTCTGCACTTCGGCAGGGACCCATTAGTAGAATCATTCTCCGTCACCCCCGTTTTTCGAGGAGTATTGTTTGAACTGCCCAGTAATCTCGTTTAGCAGTCACCATGTCTTGTAAAGTTCGTGTGGAGATTCGCATTACAGTTATGTATGCCGATGGCGTTGTTATTGTGGTTCACATTTAATTTTTAACTTGATCATAACGGCAAAACCATACACCATAGAGCATTTAGTACATTTCCCTAGTAAGGATGCTTAAAAAAATATCGGGTTACATATGACTGATTTGAAAAGGGGTAACGAAATTTGAAATAATTGTGGTTTCGAGGGAAAGAACTTCGAAGGTCTCTCAGTGCGAAAGCAACAGAAAATAGCGTGTTGCGGCTAGTAAGTACCCGGGGAAGGGGCGTCGGCATGCGGTGGAAGTGGGGATGTAGATCGGTCGGCCTCTTCCGCATGGCCAGCCGCCTTTCACATTGATGAGACTCTTCATGCATTCACCCTAATCGTGTACAAGAACGGTTATCATTCAAGTCATTCGGCACGGAGCTGCTAGATCAAAAACAATTTCACAGGGACATTCCTGAACAGATGGAGGCTCATCCTTCGAAACCTCATTTAATTTCTGCCGATTAATGGGCAGTTTATTTCATGATTACGTCGTATATTGCAATACACTATCACTTGCAGTTAGCATCAATAATTACGAGTGTTACACGATCAGATGGTGGGATTCGTTTTTATTAGGCGCTTATTATTTCATCAGTTGGTAATCAATCGGAGTGTTTTTAATATCATTATATGGGGACTTTCAGCACTGAGAACATTTTTTTAAATAGTAAACACAATAAATTTGTTGTACAGATCAGTTTAAAATTACTTTCGAAAACTGAAAATTCGATTATCAATATAGGTTGGTCATGGCACATGGCTGTCGTTCCGAAGACTTGGGGCTTACGGCAGATGCTGATCGCGTCCGTCGGGTGCCTGCCGCGTAATGACGGGCTCGGACGTGTCGGCGAAGCTCGCGATCGCCGCGATGGACCCCGCGGTAAATATTTACGCCCCGCCCGCGCCCCGCCCGCGCCCCGCCCGCGTCCCGCCCGCCCGCGTGCCGCCCGCCCGCGTCCCGCCCGCGCCCCAGGATCATTCGGGAGATGACTGTTTCGGTCCCGACTTAACGAGGATTCGATTTCGGGAAATGTGAAGGGCTGATATGCGTTCTGCATTTTCGCGCGAAAGAGTACTTTTCTTGGGATCCCTTTTCCGTACTGAAACGTCCGTTCATTCTTTCCTTTCATTTCCACATGAATAACAAAAGCAAAGCAGTAGAAGTTGGTCATTTGTCATTGCTGCTGTTCATATTTTTTTCTTTATTAAATCTTCTCGTTATCACTTGACTCTACGTGTTTCTTAGCATTTTATGAAATTATATTTATGTTCATTCACTATGATGATTTATTCTTCACAACCTCCATAGCTTAGCCACTCTTGTTCCAGGAAAGAGTACGAAGTGAAAAAATATGTTGGTTCATCCGCAATTAGGGATGGTGGCAGACTAAGAGCCAGGTAGAACGGGACCCAAATGGACAGTCTTTTAGGGAGCGGCGGCACCGAAAATGTGACAGTAAGAAAAATAGCGTTCCATAACTGAACTGAAATAACCTCCCTTTCGCAGAGGTCGTGTCATTTACTTATAAATGCAACGAGAAAGCATGAGTTAGTACATTAAAATGGTGATAAGTAAGCGCCGAGGCCGAAAAGGTCTATCAGAATAGGGCATGCATGATCTCGGGGCCGACGTTGCGTCCAGCCGGTCAGTCGCCCGCCGAGCGCGCTTCCGCCGTGTGACGTCGCCGCCGCGCCGCGCCGCGTTGGGTGGGGTGGACGGCGGACGTCGCGTTTCCGGAAGCGGCCCGCGCGCGGCGGGGCAGCGTGGAGGCGCTGCTGCCGCGCTTCTTAGGGGGCGGGGCGGAAACGGGATTGCGGCCTCGAACTGCGCGCGATGGCGAGGAGCGGGACCGGACGAACCTGTCGGCGCGCAATGAAAATGAGTTTTGGTGCCCTGTGTGCGCGCTCTGAGGGTTGCGGAGGTCGTAAATAATGAGTTTTGATATGGTAACCCTAATTGTATGCGACTAAATTGTTCCCGTTGCTTGTTTCTCGAATCTGATGAAAGGATGGCAGATTTTTTCGTAAATAATGCAGAAAATTGTAACTATGGGTGGGGTTTCAAATTCGTCATTATTTGGATGGCAGTCTAGCTACATTATCGTTTGTACTCGGATTTTTACAATTGTATTTATATTGATGAATTGTAGTTTTGCTCCAGACCACCGAAATATGTCTAGTCTTTGAATAGTAGAACAAATGTCTTGCGGATTCTTAGTGTGTGAAATTTCACGGTTGCAACGTGCGACTGTCCGTGCGCGAACGTCAAACTGACTCTAGACTCGGATGTCATTCTGACCGCTTCTTTACGAGCGCAATGCCTCTAACTCGCCCCCCGGAGGGAACATGAGCGTTAACGAGATCGGCGGCGGCCGCGCCTGGAATTAGCCTTAACAAGTGCGGCCGGGCTCCACATTACAGCCGCGATTCGCGTCCGCGCTGCGCCAAGTCACGTCTCGCGCGGGCGGGCGAGGGAGGCGGGGGAGGGCGCCGCGAGTTGGCAGCGGCGGCAGGGAGGGCACGCGCCGGGCCGCTCCGCGACGTCGCGACGCTGGATGCGCCTTGGGCCTCCGCCCGGCACGGCCCCGGCCCCGGCCTCCAGTGCGAGCGCCATCTGCGGCGCTGATGCGCGTCGCCGTGGCGCGCTCGTGAAATCGATACACGCGTCGGCGGTGTCGTGTGTCGGAAGGAGAGCGAGCGGGCTGTAAAGCGACTCCCGTGTCTCGCGTGGCGACGCCGCCGACGTCGTCGCCGTCGCTGTGGCCGCCGGTGTCGAGGGCGTCGCCGTTCCGCGGATCGCGGATGCCCTTGGCCCGCGGGCGCGGGCTCCTCCTCCGCGCGTGGGCTGCCGCCGCGGCAAGTGGCTGGACGAGCCCACGCTCGCGGGGCGTGCCGAGCGCCGCCACTGGCACCCTGGCACGGATCGCCGCCGCCGCCTCCGCTTGTCCCCGCCTTCCCCCCCCCCGCAGCGGCCCAGTGATGGCGGCGCGGCGTGGGGACGGCTCCCACGAAGAGTCCTACCAGGAATTTCTAGCGTATTGACTACAGAACAATGAAACACCATTGTGCTGGAAATTTGAAGGACAAAAACTGTAAACATTGGTGCTACTATGAAACCTCGACTTACGCACCTTATCATCGGCTCTTCTATTTGGGAAGTGATTCACAATTTTAGTCTGAAGTGTCCCGAGTCATAGCAAATAAACAATCCGTGGGAAGACTCGTGCTGTCAAAAAGTACTTGACGTTTCTTCCGTTCGACTTGCGGCAGCACGGACGAAGCGAACGCACCCCCTAATCGGTAGTTATCGGGACGCAGCCCTCGTCGGAGGGACCGTTGGGACGCGGCCTCGTCGGTGCCCTTCGCTCGCCCCCGCACCTGCCCCCCGGCAGCACGCCGCCGCCGCCGCCGCGGCCCGCCCTCGCCAGGGCGGCCCCCGTCGCCTCGTGAGCCCATGCGAGACGTAGCGTGTCGAGTGGTGGAGCGTTGCGATTCCTGTCGGGACAGGCGGCGGCGGCGGCGGCGGCATGCGGCGGTAGGCACTGTGGGAAGGAAGACTCGGCGGTGCCATGGCGGAAGAGGCGGAGGAATCCGACGTGGAGGTGGAGGGGGAGGAGGATGAGGAAGAGGGGGCGTGGGCGGGCGCGTGGGGCGGCGTGCGGGCGTTCGCGGGCGCACTGGTGCACCGCGCCGCTCGCGCCGTGCCCGTCTCCGAGACCAGCGTGGGCGCCCTCGCGCTCTTCTTCGCGGGCCTGTTGCCTGCGGCCATGACTCACCTGCTCTTTTACCCTCTTTACAGATTGGTTTTCGGCACTCTCTACCCCGCCTATGCGTCCTACAAGGCCGTGCGAACGAAGAACGTCAAAGAATACGTAAGTACATTTTCTTTATTATGATTTTTTGCTGGAATAACCGAGATCGGTTAATTAATTTTGCCTTCTGAAGGAGTATCACATTGGGAATATGATTTTGTGTGCTGAACTCAGAAATGCTTATGGGAATATTGTGGTGTACGTATTACCATATTCTACTACGGCCCAGCGCATTGCAATCCCCAGCACAAGAGCGTATGTCAATGGAAGGAACATTGCGCGTGTTACACTAGTGCATGAATGTGTGGGCATTTTCAAGCGTGTTATCGCAATTTCGACCCTAAACAAAAATAAAAGCAAATATCTTGTTTCGTGAAGTGTGATTTTATAAAATTCTGGAAGATGTAGTGCATCTTAACTACACACGTTCACTTATCGCCATACAGAAAATGATTTCATGTTCGTCTTGATGTTTCAGCTTTTTTTAATTTGCCAGTGAGGCAGTCATAAAACTAGATTTTAAAATGTTACAATTACACGCTTTCCGCCTTCCTTTCTAGTTTGTTGGTATACGACACAATATTTAAAAAGCAGGTTCTCAATTTTATCAATATTCTCTTAATGAGTTATAGTTGAATGTATCGCAGGATGAAACTTAGATTGAAAATGCATTCGTAATTATTGCAAACGCAATTCTATATAGTTGTCGACTAATCTTGATTTACGTACATTAGAGAGAAATAAATCATTAGATGTTTCATTCACTTCCAAAAGAAATTTTCTTCTGGGTACAAACTTCAGAGCGTAGCGTATCTTTCTTGGATGCACTCGAAATGGACCAATAATACTACATGAAAATGTCTAAAGGCAAGAGGGAATTGTCAAATCTCTTTAATTTATGGGTGCAGCATGTGTTCTAAAAACCTTCAATCATTTTTTTATACTTCCATGTTAATTTCCGCGTTCTATTCACTGGCTTTACTAAACTTATTTTATATTGCAAACATGACTTTGTCAGGTGTAGCCAAACTTTGTTCAGCAAAGGGTAATATTAATCAGCTCTAAGTTCAGAGACGCATTTTAGGTGTTTGTTTCTCATGTTTTGCAACATCGTCGAAATATCAGTGCATTTTCGCAGCAAACTCTTAACCGTAATTATTCACCAGGGTCAATAAAGAGGCCCGGAGACTATTATCTGGAGGGTCTGTGCCATTGCGACATGTCGTTAACAAGATTCGGCGTATATGGCAGCGTATATGTTACAGGCGGTTCAATTGAGTAATCTTTGCTCAAGTCGGTGCTTGGCCATTGTGTGACAGCTCTCTAATTGTTGCAGCTCCCGCTTTCGGAAACAAGAAGAAACTTGTAATGGATCTGTTGATACATGTCATTCGATCCTGCATTGGGTATTCTTGGTCTAATGTTTGCAATGTCATTTGTATGTATGTATTCATTATTTGAGTCGTTATTAAATTCGAGAAAGTTATTAAATTTGCTTATTCGACACGCACGCGCCTGCCATATACGCCGAATCTTTTTATTTATTAAATAAATAAATTATTCAACACGCACGCGCCTGCCATATACGCTGAATCTTTTTATTTATTTATTAAATAAATAAATAAATAAATAAATAAAAGATTCGGCGTGCGTGCGTGTCGAATAAGCAAATTTAATAACTTTCTACAAATGACAATGCAACATCGGGCAAAAACGACTCAAATAATGAATACATACATACAAATGACATTGCAAACATTAGACCAAGAATACCCAATGCAGGATCGAATGACATGTATCAACAGATCCATTACAAGTTTCTTCTTGTTTCCGAAAGCGGGAGCTGCAACAATTAGAGCGCTGTCACACAATGGCCAAGCACCGACTTGAGCAAAGATTACTCAATTGAACCGCCTGTAACATGTCCCAGGGTAAATGTTTCATTAGGAAGTGGCGGGTACGTATCGCACGATGCTTGACGTGGTTGAACAAGCAGTGTTCTATCTAGTGAAATAACGGACATGTGAAAACACCCCATTACTATCGTTTTTGCTTTCTCTCGTACTACATACATCGTATAGAGTTCATTTTCACTGAAAATGTTTTGTCTTTAAACTTCGTAAAACCATTAGAGGTACTTGTACTCACAAATGCCACAATGCATAAATATGCCCGTCATATTAATATTAACTATATGAAAGAATTGAGTGGAATTTTTGAAAAATGGAAATAATGCATCAAAATGACGTTCGTCATGTTATTCAGCGCAGGTAGCAGTACCCGCACAAAAAAAAATTAAAGAAAAAAATTTGGAGCCATTTTTTGAGTCTTTTTTTTCCTATTTTTTTAATATTGCCCATTCGGTACTCAAAATTACGGGAAAACTATTCATTATTAAAAAATGTACATGACCTCATTAATTTTGAAGAGCAGATTTTATTCAGAGAAAGTGTGTCTTCAATATTGTAGTTGTAGGAAGATGCCGAAAATTTTCTAAACTTAAAATTTTTCAAGATTCAGATATTTCAACGAAATTATGACCGTTTTGTTGTTGTTGTTTTACTAAACGTAACAATATCACTTTAAACAAAATATTTGGAGCAATTTTTGAGAAAAAAAATCAAAATGTCCTTGACACTTCATGGAGTGCTTCTGGGAGTGGTTTTGCTGACGTTGTAGCCTGCAGGGTTATTTACACATAGACGGTTAGACAAACAGACGATTTGCCGTAAACCAATTTTTGTCGAGGATCTACAATACGAATTTTTCTGCCGAAATATTGCCGTTTTTCGCTGCAGCATTACAAAAATTTCTCTACACTACGTATGTTGTATAGAAGAAATAATAAATTATACTTTTTGTACACATTTTATTTATTGATTTAGTCAAAAACTGTATGTGACGTATGGGGGTAGAAAATCATCTGCGCACGCTTTCCTGAGTTGCAGAATCCCTTCCCAACTATTAATAGTTGAAAGATGAAAAAAATTGTAATAATAATAATAATAATAAATTTAAAAAAGCGAGAGATTAACATTTCAAAAACTAGATATTTTCGTTGCCGAATTATAGAAAACTTATTTGTAACGGTAAACGAACGAACAGATTTGATTTTTCTCTATTCCTAACAAATAGAAACTCACCCTAAGCTCTACTACCACTACAAGCAAAAGGAAAGCTCAACAAAACGTGCGCAAAGTGAAGCTACATTTACGTCCAGAAGCAAATCAAGGGGCCATCTCAGCATTTGCTCCATGGATCAGGGACACTACGAAAACCCGATCGAGATGGGGGTCATTGACCCGGAAGCTGAAGTACATGACTTGTTACAGGCATATTGACTCTTTTTTAAAATTATACGATGCAAATGTAAACAAATTCATTGTACTATATCATTGTTTTGTTAAAATAAACATTATTTTTCTTTTTGACGATCAGTATAGTCTAACTGTATAGAAACAGTTTTGCAGCAGAAAAGATTTTACTTTTAACTTAAATTTGTGTACCAATTTTAATTGTTAAATTTCATCTGGCAATGCGTTGTAAAGTAACGTACATGTATTGTATGTGGATTTCTTAAAGTGAGCTGTTGATGGACATGATTTCTACGTCGAGTGTTGTAACTATAAATATCAGTATTACATGAAAATAAGTTCCCACCGTTAAGTAAGTCAGTTTTGACAAATACTACAGATTCGTAAATAAATAGGCAAGGCAATGGTAAGATTCCAAGCTCAATGAAAAGAGGCTTACAGGAATCCCGTGGATGGCATTTTTTCATTATTCGGATAATTTTCTTTTGCAATTTAAATGTCTGGGAACTAAAGGATGAGCTTCCCCAGAATATTATGCCATATCTCAGGCGGGAATGTACGTTTGCAAAATACACGCAACGAGCTGCTTGAAGGCTGACAGAATTAGAAAGGATTCTGAATGCATAACATAATGAGCTTAATTTTGTGTTTAATTCTGTTATATGTACATTCCATTTGAGGTTTGATTGAATTGAGAGACCTAGAAATTTTGTTACCTTAACATCAGCTAATTGATATAGTTCATTTTCAATGGACATACGATTGCCGATTTGAAACGCAAAAGCATTACAGTTTTTCCTTTGTTAACTATTAATTTATTACTACAAAACCAATTTGAAACTTCTGAAATTGTACTATTTATTGTTTCTCTTTTGCAAAGAACATTCGTGTCATCGGCAAACAGAACTGTTCTTCCATTTTTAATAGATGAGGGCATATCGTTTACGTACAACAGAAAGAGGATAGGACCCAAGATTGAACCTTGTGGGACCCCATGTTCAGTTGGAAAATAATTGGAAAGATAAATAAATAATGTCCTCTCGTGCCAGTACGGTATTTCTACTCTTTGCGATCGATGTTTAAGGTACGAGGTTATTCAATCTAGGGCAATACCACTAATTCCATAAGGTAATTTTGAGAGCAAGATGTTAAGGTTAATAACGTCAAAAGCTTTCCAAAGATGTAAAAATTTCCCAATGGGTTCTTCATTTTGGTCCATTGATGAAGCAACATCTTTAAGGAAACAAAAAATGGCAGTTTCCGTAGATTTTGATTTTCTGAAACCGTGTTGTGAGTCTGAAAACGCTTCTTTTTTCCTGAGAAAAGTTTCCATTCGCGTACAGAAAAGCCTCTAATATTTTTAAGAAAACTGACAAAAGGGAAATTGGCCGATGATTTTGAATTTTTTGTTCCCTTTTTTAAAAAGTGGCTTAATTTTTGCTGTTTTGAAATTATCTGGAAATATTCCTGTGCACAAGGAAGCATTGAAAATGTGAGTTAATGGGTGTATAATGGCAGGCGCACACGTTTTTAATAAACAATCCGGAAATTCATCTAAACCAGATAAATATTTATTTTTTTGTTTACTATTCTGAGGATTTCGTTGGAAGAAGTTTCGTAAATAAACATCGCGCCGAAATTTTTTTGAGAAGCATATGTTGAATTTTGTGGTTTTAGTCCCTTCGTGAGATCAACCGCTATTCTAGAAATGTGTTGGTTGAAGATATTCGTAACTTTTTCTAAATTGTTTCTCTTTCATTATCCTTTAAAACAACATTCTCTTCGAAATGTGATGACGAGATCGTATTTTTTACGATATTACACATTGCTTTAGTTTTGTTTCTAGCGTTCAAAATATAATTATTTTTCATTATTTTTGCGTGAACTATTATTTTTCTTAAAATTCTTTTATATTCTCGAAAGTAGACATGGAAACCGGGTGATAAGTTATGATGTTAAGAAATAAAGTAGAGTGTACGTTTGTTTTTACACGATGTTCTAATTCCTTGTGTGGTCCAAGTATTACTTTTTCGTGAAATGTTTGATTTTCTCTTTTTAATAGAAAAGCACGCGTTAAAGTGAAATGAAAGCTTTGAGAAAAATAAATTATATTTTTCATTTGTGACAATAGCGTTATAAACTGCCTCCCATGGTTCCTTCAGCAAGTAGTCCGTAAATATTTTATGTTAACTTTAGTAAATGCTCTGCACATGCGTGTTTTATTTATTGTCAGTATTCATGTTATTCGTAATTGGAAGAATTTGTGCATTGTGGCTACTGTAACCTAGATTATTCGTTATTATTTCATATCCAGTTGTGGTTTGGTTAACTATAAATTGATCTATTGCTGTTTGTGATGTAAGAGTATTCCGTGTAGGTACGTTCACGGTAGTATCTAAATTAAAAGAATGAATTAAATTGAGAAACTGCTCTTTTTCCTGGGATTCGCTCAGAAAATCAATATTGAAATCTTCACATACAACAATGGATTTAAAAGAGATTACTAGTTTTGTTCAGAGTTATCTCTCGATTTTCTAAGAAATTGAAATAATCTAAAGCTCGCTTTGTTGGAGGTCTGTAGATGCAAATCAAGATAATTTTGAGCGTAATAAGATGTAAGACTGTTCATTCAAATACTTTTTCAACTGCATATAAATTGAATTCTGAGAAGAAGGTAGAATCAATATTATTTCTTACATAAATACACGAACCTCCGAAAGCAGGGCCATTGCATGTTTTGGTTGTTAAAAACTTTTTTATGTTTTGTTTAAAACCCCCAACGGGACTGGAACTGGAACTCTAGGAACTTCAATATATTTGAATGCTTTTGGTCTTTGATTTTAAAGACAGAACATTTTTCATTGTAATTGCTTTATATTAATATATATTCCTGATGCATTTCCCGCGCATTCCCGCGCAACGTTTACGAAAGTAGTCATTTCCATCGTCAGGCTTAATTGACGAAATATTTTGTCCAAATAAGTCGCACGATGGAAACAACTATTTTCCGAAACGTTTTGCTGTATGTAATATGTATTAATATAAATCAATTACAATGAAAAAGTTGTCTTAAAAATCAGACAAAAAAACATTCCAATATATTGAAGAAATATATTAAAATAATAATTTTAACCCTATGAACTCCCTGTCTGCGGCACTGCAGTGACATCTGTTGATGCCCTGAGTCACTTAGTACATAGGTCGCAATTTTCGAAAAATCGGTGATTTCAACGAAAATGAATCTGTGCAATTCTTTTAAGCCTCCGTAACGCTATTAAAGAACAAAGTTAAAAAAAATAAGACATTTTGAGAACTTTTAAAATGTAAATGAGGCTTCACAACAATACCCGTAAAAATCGAAATATCCGCAATGTTTCAGGGCCATTAGTTCCTTTGAAACAATTGGAGAATGTCAATTTTGTAGAAAGTCGCCTGAACGGTTTAGGTGCTAGCATTGACCAGACACGTTTTGCCGTCAATCGAATTTTCGGTACCACCAAACCAAGGAACCACCATATTCTGACTACACATTGTGTTAGAGGATGTAATTTACTACGTACATGAACATTTCTCCTCTTTCTCGTTAGCAGGGCAATTGCATTTTTCTGTCGAAAAATCACTGGCGCACGATTACAATACTTTCTCTTCTTCAGAAGGCGAGAAAGTTAAAGTGCATTCTATGAACAATATACGATAAAAATGTCCGTTTTGAACTACCAAAACAGACATGTTTACAAGGTTGTTTTTTTTTCCTTCTGAGATGGTCGAGTGAACAGTGCTTGAACCATTTAAAATGGATTGACTCTAACGTCTAACAGATTTTGGTTGAAATCACAGAATTTTTGAAAATTGCTACAGTTTCTGCTTCGGCTTACAAATACTATTTTGAAGATGGAGTTTACTTCTGAATGAAATCTCGCCTTGAAAATTGTTTTTGTGAGGTAATGTACAATTAAAAAAAAAATTAAATAGTTTTTCCGTAAATTTGCGTGAAGTTAAGACCATTTTAAAAACAATATTTTCTCAAAAACTGTTCCAATTTTTTTTTTTCTTTAAAATTTATGATTATCCAATGCAATTGATTTCTTGGAGGTTTCTTGATAACTCGTGTTCTGTGAAAAAACGTTAACACAACAGTTTCTCAAAAACTGTTCCTAATTGTTCAATGAATATTTACTTACATAGGATCAGGTTCCATTCTTCTATAATAATCTCTTAAGTTCTATTTCAGTTATATTTGAGGGATTCGAAAAACTGAGAAAATGTGGAAAATACCTTTTAGGCGCCGATAAGTAGCAGCTGGAAAGAGGTTGGGACAAAACCGAAAAGGCAGTCCTTACTCAGAGAATAGGAAACTGACTTGTATGAGAAAATGTGCCTTTCTGTGGCACTACTAGTTTTATTGTCTTTGCGTATCAAATACTAATTAATTTCTGAATTTAATTTAATTTAATTATGTACTATTCCTCGAACTGAATTATTACATTATATGCTCTGCGGTTGTTCTGAAGATCTGTAATCTTTCAAGTTAGTGGCAGCTCGTGGCTGTAAAGTTAGATGAAGAGCTAGTTGGGAAGTATAAATTTACAGGTGTTTATCTTAATAATTGAAATTATATATTGAATTTATAATTGAGATCGCTGATTTCTTGTACACTAAATCATTCCTTCGCAAACAACTTAAAACTCCCGTGTCTCAGTCCTTCCAAAGTGGAAATGGCGTTTCTAAAACATGCACACTATATCATTCTCAGGATTCATATTTGAAACACCACAGTACTATTAAAGAAGTGCGTTGTGAACTTCAAATAACTTCTATTCTTCCTGTTTATTAGTGAAACCAATTCGCTTCGTACTGGTGACCTCAGTAGCCTCAATTCCCCAAAATCAAGATAATCCTGAGTTAATTCGAGTCGACATCAGTTCACCCGTTCTATCACGCACTTGGCTCGAGTCAATATGTCTGATTCGGGTCACATTTAACCCGCAAGTCGTGAACCATTGCTGACCAGCGGATGAGCATTGGTTCAGGCGCATTCCCGCTCTGCTTGATCGTTACTATTGCTCGTCTGGCTCCTGTTTTCCGAATATTTTTAAGTAAAATTCCGCAGTATTGGTAGATTTATTGTTCGAATATATTCGCGGATAGAATTGCGGGTAAATTGTTTGTTGACAGCAAATGTGGTTTAGTTAATAGTGCATTGTAAATAAAAGTGGAGATACGTCAATTTCAGGTTACAATAATTGATAATAAGGAATACGTATGTAGCGTAATTTTTGTGTAAATTTTAAATGTGTTGCACATTACGTTAGATAACGTGTAAAAAAAAAATATTTTGTTAGATTTGAAGGCATTCGTAAGTATTGGGCATTTTTCTGAACATGTCTTCGGTTGTTGTATTTGCATTTACCGAATGGTTTGCGTGAGCAAACCGTCGTGGTAAAGTTGTATTTACGTTGAATAGATTGTATATGAACCGTCACGCCTCGTTTATGAAATTTAAGACTGCTGCATGCACGCGCGGTGTTGGGATTATTATTATTATTATTATTATTATTATTATTATTATTATTATTATTAACATCATCATCATCATCATCGTCGTCATCTGTCAGTGAACACGCGGAAAATCTCATTCAACGAGGAACATGCCAATTTAATCATCGCCCTCTTGTTGATTCCAATATTAGAACTTTAAATAATTTCATATGCACTTAAAAAAAATAGGAGTTGAAATGTGCGAGGATCACAGGAAGTTACCATTTGCATTTTGTAGCCTGATAAACAACAGACTCGCCCAAGGTGTCACAATGGCTCAAACGCGTGCGTTTCTCACCCATGTGTGTGTGTGTGTGCGCGCGTGCGCGTGTGTGTGTGTGTGTGCGTGCGCGCGCGCGCCCTGTTTCAAGAAATAATGTGGAGAGTTTCTGAAAATGCAGAATTTTGAGCTCATTTTCACAGAAACTTTATAAGACATAATTTGAAGTACATATGCTCGTAAATGCAATAATCTAATCACTGCTAATGTAAATATTAACGACGTGAGTGAGATGTCGAAAAATTACAATTTTGTAATTTTTGAAAAAACAGAATAGAGCAGTATGGCATTTGTCATCTAATAGAATGCATTTAGCACGGTTTCTACCAAAAGCATAAAGAAAAAATTTGCACCTTTTTTGAGAAAATCTTGTTTTTGTTATTTTTTAATACTGCACGTATTGCACACAATAGTGCGCAAAACGATTATAATTTTTTTAATGTACATGACCTTATTGAAAGAACTAAATAAGGAGAAGAAATTTCATTTGAAGGAAAAATCTCCATCTTCAATTTTGTGGGAGTAGGAAGACGCCTAAAAAATTGAACTTTTGCAATTTTCGAAAATTCAGAGTTAACAGTGAAAATTTTGGATCTGTGCTACATTTATAGGTGCATTTGACTCTATTCTTACAGGAAAGTTAAAGAAAAAATTTGGAGTCTTTTTTGAGAAGTTTAAAAAAGTCACCGGGACTTCATGTAAAATACCCCCAAATTTTAAAGAAGGATTTTCACAATTGCAGTGCTTAGAGTCGAACGAGATCGACGAGAACTAGACCGGGGAATATCAATTTTGGGGAAAATCCTACGTATGGTTTACGCGCTAGTGGTGTTCACAGGACAAACGGACGTTTTTCAAACAACTTTTCTGTATCAAGGGACTCCAAAATTTGTATTTCCGTTGAAATCTCGAAATTGATTTTTTGCGGCATTATAGAACTTTCTCCATATATTACTCCGTTTGTACGTACGTTTACAAGAAAGTAAAATGTGAATTTTGTATACGCAGATGCTCGTGAAGAGTTAATCTATAGATAATCTTTATTGATACGCGTATATTTCATCCGCCACTGTTTAAATAAAGGATTAGGCAGGAGGATAATGATAATTGGGCCGCCGCACCTGCTGCTGCTTCGTGTCGTAAACATAATGTAACTTACCCCCCCCCCAATTGTTAGAGTTGTGTTATTTTTAATTATATCGCTGGCATTTCTCGAGAAATAGCCGAAGTGTTAGTTGTAGAGGAGGGGCAATATTATATTCTGTAACCGTTAGCAGGCAGTAGAAAGCAGCTGCTGTGGTAGAACCTCGAGTTTTCTCTCAGTTTTTGGTTCAAGAATAGAAAAGTTAGCCTAATAATGTAATAGGTCCTATTTTCATGAAATCCTCAGGAATTTTCAAAATCGCCGAAGTTCAATGCTTTTTCCCTTATAAGTCCTACCCCTTCAGTGTTGAAGCTAGATTGAAAAGTATACCTCAATATCCTTAAATCATTTCGTGTATATTTAAAACTTTTTTTTTTGTTGCAAAATTTCCATTAGAATGTGGAATTTATCACTGGGTATTGGGAATTTAACAGTTAACACGAGCTCGAACTAGCTTCCTGAGATACTCGTAGCTCAGTTGGCAGCGCGTCAGAGTTAGTCTTAAGCCAAAAAATGGTAATTTTACATCTAACGTCGTCTATTTTCTAAAATCTTGAGATTTCAAATGAACACCTCAAATTTTGCCTATAACTTTCTGGGACGGTTTTTTCTCCCTAAATTTAGCAACTGAATTTGCCCACTTTTTCGTTACCTGGGCCCTGTAGTAAGATATCTGCCGAAAATCCGCCGTTTTTTCATCCAGCATTCCATAACTTTTTCTACTGCGTAAGCGGTAGCGAGAAAGACAAAATTTATCTTAAATATTGCAGTTGTAGGAAGACGACGAAAAAATTTTGAACTTTTGGGTTTTCGAAAAAAAGGAATTTAAACGAAATTAAAACACGAATCATTTTTAAGCGTTCTTTACGCTGAGGACAAAGTTTAATTAAAAAATTGAATCATATTTGAGAAAATTTCGAAAATGTGTAGTACCATCAAAAATCAAAATATCCGTTTCAAACTCGCAGGGCCTCGGTCGTTTAAATTGATCGCCGAATAATTTTGGAGAAAATCGTTTGGACACTTCACGCGCCAAGGTTGGACGGACGGACGGACGGACGGACGGACGGACGGACGGAGTTTTGCAGTCAATCGATTTTTGTATATCAAGGACCCAGACTGTTGGGATTCTGACTACGTCAGAACGTGTGAAAGTACTATATATCAGTACAAGATTTATCCGCTTTTTCAGTACTAGTGCCCGGCAATGTGGGTTTTGTCGAAAAATCACTGTTTTCCCGCAGCACTAAAATACTTTATACTGCTTCGAGAAATGCAAGAAAGTAAAGAAGAAAAAATTCCCCTGTGATTTTTAATTATATTTTTCGTTTTTCGAGTGATGGCCGAAGTGGTAGTTGGGATAAAGCCGGAATATTATATTACGGATCTGTAAACAATAATTTGAGAAAATAGTTGCTGTTGTAGCACCAATAATTAGTGTAATAAAATATTTTTCTAATTTTGGGTTAATTTTGAAATGGTTTTTCTTTTGCAGGTAAAATGGATGATGTATTGGATTGTCTTTGCCCTCTTCACTTGTGCAGAAACATTCACAGATGTATTTCTTAGCTTTTGGTATGTAAGCTTTCTTCTGGTCTCTTGATTAATTATCTGAATGTATTTGAGGTTGAGAAGTATATTTCGACTTTTGATTACAGGTTTCCATTTTACTATGAAATCAAAATCATCTTGGTGCTATGGCTCCTCTCGCCAGCAACAAAAGGTTCCAGCATTCTGTACCGAAAATTCGTACATCCAATGTTGAGCCGACGAGAGCAGGTAAGAAAGTTTTGGAAGAAGCGATAGTTGTAAATACAGATTATAGAATGCAAAGAATGACTTACCACTAGAAAATGTTAAGATAGTAGATTTTAACAGTGTACAAATACATCAATAGCAAATCATTATATTTTTGCATTATTGTGAAAAAATTAAATTTGTCTGAAATGACAATATTTTTCTATATTTGTAATGTAAAGTCAACAGTTAGTTTTCAGTGCAGTATATATCTATATCAAAATTTCTGTATATAATGGTTTTACATATTTTTCCTTGAGAACATTAAAAACGTCCTTCCTTCTGAAAAATACCAGTATTTATGTTGTATTTTGTAGGAGATTGATGAGTACATAGCAAAAGCCAAGGAACAGGGCTACACCACTGTACTACACTTGGGGACCAAAGGTGTCAACTATGCAACATCAGTCATCATGCAGACTGCAATTAAGGTGAGTTTCAAAGAGGCAATATTTCAGTTTATTTCGAATTCAGCTTACAATCTAAATCACTTGCCTTTGCCACAGAAACCCTGCCAATACACTTTGCTGGTGTTTTTGTTTCAAAGACTTAGGTTTTTAGCACTGTCTTGCTCACAATTTTGAATTCTATTTTTGTATTTGTGTGAAAATTCATTACAAAACAAGAAATAGCTCATAAGAAATGGTTATATGATCAAGAAATGTTTTCATAAGTAAATAATTTTTCAAAACAAAAAGAAATTCCAAAATCTCATTTCAGTCAATACAAATTTGGATAAATTGATTACATTCAAAATCTTCAGAAAATGAACTCCAATTTTTTTTTCTCCATCTGTAAACTTAAATAGTGCTGGTATTTAACTTATGAGAACATTCTTGCAGATAATAAACATGAATTGTAAAGGATTAATGTATTAATTAAAGCATTTGAGCTCAAGTATCAATGATTTTTTACTCCTGGCAGACCCTTTGCCATTTTAAATTATACAAATTACTGTAAATATTTAATTAGTCTTTGCAGAGACATCCAAGAATTGCTATGGATCCATTCCTGCAAATAGATATGCATTTTGTTCATTATGTGATTTCGTATTGATACAAGCATGCTATCCATGTTTTATGACTTTTTCTGAAGAGTACATTAATTATATCAATGTCAGTGCTGCTTTACTCATACATGACTCCAAAGAGCTACAATTTTGACCGAATCCATTGGTCATCCAGATATTTGTCGTGGCCTCTTTACATTGAACATAGTAACTTGGAACCACTCTGTCCTTATTTTAGTTATAATTGGTTGCAAGAGATCAGAGTATCATTTTTATTGTGCATTAAATGCAGTCATTTTGTGATGTGAGTGACTTCTTGTCTTGTGGGTTCAATATCAAAAATTGTAATGATATCTAGAGTATTGGGAAGATGCACCTGAAATTTATGAGAGGTACATATGTGTGTTTGAATGCATTAAGATCTGCATGAAAAAGGGGTAATAAACATGAATATTAAGAGTACATGCATACTGTGTTTGTGTACTATGAATCTGTGTGTGTGTGCGCACTATGAATGTGTGTGTGTGTGTGTGTGTGTGCGAATGTGTGTGTGTGTGTCTACTATGAATCTGTGTGTGTGTGTGTGTGGGTGTACTATGAATCTGTGTGTGTGTGTGTGTGTGTGTGTGCGTACTATGAATCTGTGTGTGTGTGTGTGTGTGTGCGCGCGTACTATGAATGCACGTGTGTGTGCGCGCGTACTATGAATGCACGTGTGTGTGCGCGCGTACTATGAATGCACTTGGGAATTTAATTAATTTTGTGTGTGTGTGCGCGCGTGCTATGAATGCATGTGTGTGTGTGTGTGCGTACTATGAATGCATGTTAGGGGGGGGCGCATACTGTGTGTGTGTGTGTGTGTGTGTGTGTGTGTGTGTGTGCACTTGCATGCATGTGTGCGTGTGTACGTAATCATGTGCATGCTTTGCATTTGAGTGTGAGCTTGTATGTTTGGATGAGCATGTAGGTGTATGTGGATAAAAATGTACATGACGTCTTGCAATTGTGCTGAATTTTTGGATCTCTATTTCCGTGTGTGCTTGGGTAGGTGAATGTTGAAGTCGGTGAGTAGTATTACAGGAATTTGTCTGTTTGATTGGAGGAGTAAGGGACTTAGTCTATGCAGTAAGTAGTTACCTGCAATCTGATCACACTGATCTGTTGCATTTTATTTGTAATTTATTGATTATTTATGAGTTTGATAAGAGCAGATTTCTTCATTAGATACTTTTTTCTTTTCTTCTCTTTCTTTCCTGTAGAAATTTTGTGGTCTTTTTCCTGTTTTATAAATTGTGCTTTTTTCTCATTAATTTATTCTTTCTAAATTAACTGCTGGTTAGTACTGTATATGAAGTGATGCAAGCAACTGCTTTACAGATTTTGTTACAATTGTTATTTTGTTAGTGACAAGCAATTGTTCAAATGCTTTATCTTTGGCTATCACATACTATTTTTCTCTTTTTTTTTCATACTAGGGTTCATTAATGGTTTATGAGGTAAGTCATTCAGTATTTCATCAGTTTTTAGTTGGCTGCACTACCTATGCATTTCTGTATTCACGCAGTTGCCTGCACTACTAAAGTTTATGTAGTTGTTGCTTCTGTTTCAATGTTAACATGCTTTTTACATGGAAATGTAATTTGTTCTTCTTGCATTTAGGTATTGGCTTCTTCAAAACGAACAATGTGACAGCAAAATTATACAAGAATTTATTCATCTGTGCTTCTTGTTTAGATGCAATTTGAAATTATTTGTAAGACATCAGTTGAACACTGGCTGAATTTTGATAGTAAATAGAATATTTCACCCTCAAAAATTTTAGGAAAAGAATTGTTTGCATGATGAGAGGAACATGACCATGTGTATATGTTTGAACGTTTGATTTCTTTTTTATTTGGCAGTAATGGCAAGAAATCTTCACTTTTCATTGTGGGTTGAGATCCAACAAGATATTCAATAAGTTATATTGCTAATTTTTCTGGAAGTTCACTGTAGACTTATTAGAATTCATACTAGTTTTTACCATTATATCTTTTTATATAAAATAAGACTTGTGTTTACTTGTACATCATGAATTCAGATAATTAAAATGCACTTGTTGTGCATGTGATTTTTCTGTTATTCCTTTTGTATTTCTTACTGAATTTTGTATTAAATCATCATATCTGCTTTTATCTATTTTACTTTTGTTTTATTTGCAAGCCATTCTTTCACCTTCACTTTTGAATTTTTGTGCTTAAATGCTGTATATTATTTTTCATGTTCAACTTTTCTTTTGTTCTCAAAACTTGAATAATTTTGTGTCCTTACATTCTTTTAAAGTAGTTCAATCATATTGAGTGAATAGGGACATATTTCAGTCCAAGAAGATTTTCTTAAAAAAACCTTTATTGTCAAAGGCTGCACAGTTCACTGGACATTCAGTGGATCACAAAATGGAAGATATCCTGTGTTACTACTTTATCCACAACCTTCAGCACATGCTGTGAGCTTACTGTTGCTGCTACTGCTGCTCTTTTACCACTACCAGCTTCTCTTATCACTGTCCAACCTAAAAAGCCATGTGGTGGTTTCCCTAATTGCTAACATTGTTCTGTTCTATTCAATTTTGTTGTCACCCTGCATGTTGTTTTCATTTATTGTTGTGAGAATTCTACCCATTTTATCCTTGTAATTTTATTTTTTTCAGCCTTATCTGTGTGTCTCCATTTTAAATTTTATTTTTTTATATTGCCAGAATTCCTAAATAATTGTGACAATGATGGAATTTTATAATTAGAATTATAACACATTCTTTGAAATGTAATTTTTTCAGTCTAACAATAAACCAAATGCAGATAAAATAAAATGGTCTGGATTAACGTCCTCTTCTTTTCAATAAATGAATTTAAACAGGTGTTGGAGAAGTTTCCTGCTTCTTTTTATAAAGAAAGTTTTACTTTTCTGTTTTAACAAATATTGCTATGACCATGATGGCTTGTTCATAGTGTTGCCTAACTAGTCTTTTTCCTTCCCTAAAATGTAATTGAAGTTATTTTTAATAATTTTTCATTTCAATTGATGAGAAGTTAATATCTCTCGTGTTGAAATTAATAATTTATTTTCCCTTCATGTCATTGAAGTTCAAGGCCATCAGGGACACTGGCAAATTACACTACTCTTTATGTTTATTTTATGACCCTTTTAATTTATTTGCTTTGTATTCACCTACTAAGAATATAATAACTGATTCTGCTTGTTTTAATTCTGCCCCGCACCTGCATCTATTCCACATCCCAGAACCTGAGCCTTCCCTCCACCATCTCGTCTCACAGTCTGCTGCCAGCATCTGGAGGTCGTGTACGTACATCATCAGCCCCTGGTGATGAGCCAGACATTAATGATGAGGAAGAAGTGAAGACGACCAGACGACGCTCTCGCTCGGTCACAGAAGGCAGGCTCCGTTCTCATAGGCAGACAAAAGACTCAGAAATGCCTTCTTCCGAAGTAGAAGAAGAAATGAATGATTCAGTCCAAACTATTAAAGAATCTGTTAAAGTGACAGCAAAGAGCAGTCGCACTAAGAAAACTAAGAAGAGCAAATCAACAGTGACTACAAAATCTGTCCCCCTAGAAGTAGAAATCAGTGATGTGGAGATGTGATAATAGGAGTTAATGATCGGAGTTTAAGAAATGAAAGACTGATAATACTGTCTGTGTTTTTCATAAATAGAAATCAGGGAGTGTATGTAATTAGTTCCTTTGTGGACAACACATTCCATTTTAAGCTTGTGTATTTTAGTCAAGACATGATGTACTCTTCACTTGTGTGTTTCAAAACTGTGTTTTTTTTTTATTTGATTTATAAAGGATTATGAACTTCTGAACACTGTGGTGATAATGTGGAGGGAATGGAAACTCAAAATGTCAAAAAATTTTTAGTTAAGCACAAGATGTTCTGCTCAACTAACTTTGAGTGAGATTCAGCCTATTTTCTATTCTTGTTGGGCATATTTTAATTTCATTAAACTTTTTTTTGTGGTAAATAATTGCATTTCCTAAAAGTTGAGAATTTATGTTCAGCAACAGAGTGCCAGGATATTGAGGGAGGAAATGTTAATATTTTTGTACAATTGTTTCATTGCTAGTTTATTTAAAAATATGTAAATAAAATTGACCATTGCAAGTTTTAGATCATCTCAAACTTCTTATCCTTAAATGTCCACCCACAGAAATACCATTTTCTTGTTTTGGAGTTTGAAAAAATACAAAAGAAACTTGCCAATTGACATATTAGACATTTGCACCATGTATGAAAGTAAATATAATATCAAATGAAATAAAAAGTTAATAATAAAAAAGAGAGAGAGAAACAGAAGACTATGCAAATTAGAAACAGGTATATGGGAATTATTATTTATAGCAGGAATTTACATTTGTCAAAATTGATATCCAAACTATTGTACTAGTGCATGTGCCTATGTCAGCTGTGTAGGGTGTATGAACATGATAATTCATATAATGAAGGTTTTATCATTATATGCTGAAATTACAGCTGTGTATTTAAATAGAAAAATAGCATGGTTGTATGGTTACTTAAATTAGGAATAAACAAGTAGAATTGCTCGCATGAATTGTGGTATATTGATATTCTTTTCATCATCAATTTTATTTATAAAATTTGAGTGGCAATTGAGGGGAGAATACTAGTAAATAGTCCAAAAACATCAAGAGGAGTTTTTGAAAATGAAACGACTAAATTTCGTATTTCCAATTCAATAATTTTTGAAAAAGACAAAAACCTGATTTATGCAGATATCCATCATGTATGGTTTCATTTATTATTGTGCATTGTGCTATTCAAAATTATATTACATGATTTTCCAGGGAGGTGGTGGACTTGTTCAGCAACTTAGACGCAGTTACAGTTTAAGTGATCTCAGCACAGATTCCGATATGGCTGATGTGAATAGAAATAGCAAGAGCAAGATGTTGACCAACATACCAGATGAAGATTTGGAAGAAACTGATGATGTTTCAATGGGTATGGTATAGTTAATTGTCTTTCAGCTATTTTTGCAAAGTTTTCTATGTCTAAATTGATTCTGTCATTTAATGATTTTTATATTCATGTATCCTTTTGTACCAATTGATTTGTTGTTATTTTTTGTTTTCTTGTTATCGTCATCTTGTAGTGTAAGTGCTAATGTACATGACATACTGCAGATGACGAAGGGAGGAAGCTAGTAAATAAACTTGAAATAATTTACTATCTTCTCAAGTCCATTAATACAGTTACAATCAACAGATTTTCTGCACCAGTATGAAAAAAGCATCATTAGTGAATCGATTTAAAAATATTTTTACCAAATTGTTTTTATTTGTTATATATGTTCAAATCAGCACTTATTGGTAGGCATTAAAACACAGTTATCCTTACTTTGAAACTGGGGTTTTGGAAAGTGACAAAAAAAAATTTGAGATATTAACATTCTGGTATAGATTTATGCTTGAGAAAGTTTTCTGGCAAAGATGATGTAAGAAAACAAAAGACTTAAACATTCACCTTTCCTTTTTTTGTGTCCAAATTATGTTAAATTTTGTGATAAGATAATTATAAAAACTAGGATATCACTTGGATTTCTTGGATTGGAAAACTTGATTTCAAATCTAAAAAATTGTTTGGGAATAAAAGTTCTGAAGATAACTTTAATACAATTTTACAATTTTATTTTACACTTTTTTGTGAAATTTTTCTGAACTACATCTTAAGAGATTGCAAAACTACTGAAAAGCCTTTATTTAAGGAGTATAAAATAAATTGATTAGAAACCTTATAATATCCATTAGATACATTTTCTTCAATGTACCTGAGTGCTGTCATTTCTTCATTAAAAATGTTTGCAAATTAGTTTAATCATCCTCCCTAACGAGCAGGATTGGGCAGTATACTTGTATTTGAAATATGTATATTAAATACATTTTGTATTTTTGAGTTTTTTGGACATGTATTTTAGAGATGTATTTAAATACATAAAATGGGTGTATTTGAAAAAGGAAATACTTCAAATACAGAAGAAGATAGTTTCTTTTTGTTTTATTCTGCTAGTAAATGAACCTCATTGACACAAAATTAAAAACCCCTTTCAGCTGTTGAATTTGAATCCTCTTCATTTTTAAATTATAAATCTAAATCATTAAAAATGCTGGACAATTATCTCACAACAAAAAAAATGAGTCCGACCAATGCCCTTTTGCCTATTTTATTTCTTTGGGTGTATGTTTAGGCAGCTTGCTGTATTATCAATGTTTACCTCAGAAATGGCTTTTGTGAGGGTTTTATAATGCCTATTTTAGAGATAATTGCTTTATCGAGCGTTACGAGCCTATAAGTGCCTTTATTGAATTTTCCGCATTTTTAATATTTTTTGTTCACTGTATTTTGTTTTTTCAATCATTTTTTGAGAAATCACTTATGAGTAATTGTTTTCCAAACAATTAACAACCGCGTAAAATCTGCCAGGGCACTCTCGAATCGAGTAGCTCTATGCCCTGTGTGTTCTTGCCTGTAACTTGTCGAGCAGGAACACCACTTAGAGACATATGAGAATTTGACACCGAGCAGGTTAGGGAGCTATCTATTCGTTACCAAGAACACAACTGTCTTGAAAAATAGCACTCCCAGCATTTTTTGCTTTTAGAAGGTACAATTACACAAGATAGGAGTAGTTTTCTTTGATAATTTTGTATTGGTTTCGAAGTTTGGTGCATGCCAGATCAGTAAATTTGCTGTTCCTATTAAGCATGCTAGCTACAAAGCCAAAAGCAAAAGTTCCAAGAAGTGCATTGCTAAAGAATGATTTATGGAGAAGATTCACGGCAGACTACAAATGTATTTTTTTGCCAGCGTTGTGAAAAGGTGGTAAACTGTGCGAAAAATATTTCTTACAACCTAAAAACACTGCAACTCGTGCAAAATATGCAAAAATAAAGTGAGAGAAACTATTCAAACCTTCTTCAGCAAGTGCAGTCAAAAGATGAAGACAAGAAAGAATTTCAACACTGACTTGTGCCATGCCACAAACATTCCATTTTTTCAAAATGTGAAAATCCAACATTTAACCAGTTAAACAAACAAAATAAACAAAATATAAAATTCCAAATGAGTCAAGTCTTAGAAAATTTTATCTAACTCTGCAATATGTTTTGACAATCGAAGTTTGATTTGTTTTTAAATAATAGTGTGCATTCTTTATGTAGTATGTATTACGTATAAATTTTAATATTATTCAATCATAAAGCTCATTTCCATGTCTATTTTTAAGGTTTTACTTGCTAAGTGCTGGGAGTGCTATTATAAACTAGAATGCATATTTTTTAAGAGCCTATTTGCCTACCTATTTTTGACCTTTTTAGTGCTTATATGTCCAAACTCTACTTGTAACACAAGTTTACGTTCATCCACACTAGTTGAACGACCGTTTTCCCATTACGGGTTTTATAGATTCGCCAAACAAGATTTCTACATAGAATTTTAATTCTGAAGCTTAAGTAGGGACATAAGTGTTGTTATTTCTTTTCCTTTTAAGGACCTTCCAGCAAGTCGGTTCAGTCCTTCCAGTTTTAATTCCATCTCAACAAAGATCTTCTTTTGAAAATTTCTAGGGCCTCTTTCTATACCTCATAATTTGAACCAGCTTTATGCTCATTTAATGTCCACCAGGACAACACATGTTTAGCAACACTTTCTGACAATGATGTAAAATGACTCCCATGATCTTAACAAATGTTGCAATTAGTCTAGTTGAAATCGTGCTTCATTGTCAGCATACTTGTTTGCATTATGCAGAACTATTTGCGTTATACACTTGCTACCAACAGCATTTACTTTAAGCCCCCAATAGGTCTGCATCAGACAATTTCTCAGGTATAGATTTACGCTTCAGAGAGTAAGAAGTTCATTGAGAGCAGTTGAATTTCTAAATATTTTTGCTTCATTATTTCCTTTTAAGAAATTTTAAAATATTACAAGGTAACATGAATTAATTTGCTGCACAAGAATTTAGCACTAAGACCAAATATTTAATGAGACATTTACCTAAAAAACAAATAACTTCCGAAAACAATCTTCAAAGTCAATCCCAAATGTTTAATGCAAGCATTGCTGTCCATTTGAAAGTTTTTGATTCAGTACCTTTGTTACCTACACTGTTTGGAGTGCCACACATTATTTTTCTAAGAGAATACAAATCATTCTTTTGACTTTGGAACTTGTTTAATTCAAATGGAAGGTGAAGTAGCTTTTATGCAAATTCCCTGATTTCATTGCTGCATTATGTTGCTAGGTTTGAATTCTTGTTTAAATTAAATACCGTGCACTTGGTTAAATGGACTTCACTGTAATCTTCTTGAAACATTAGAAATAATATTTTGTAATTCAGTCATTTTTCAAAAATTAATATATTTCACATGCAAATCAGTTGGAAGTAGATATTATTTGTGTGAAAAATGAGATTGTATATTATTCCTAAGCTCATTTTGAAATTTATTGTTTATAATAGATGATCACAGAGTGAGGCGCTCAAGAGGCTACAGCCCAAGACGGTCAGCATCTGGATCAGGAAGAGTTGAAATGTACTTCCCAGAAGTCGATGTTGACGTCAGACAGCATGGATCTCATTCTCGTGATCCCAGTCTCACATTAAGGTAGATGTCATGAGTGGCTTTTCAATTTTTGAAGAAAGTGACAGCTTTGCCATGTATCCACCAGGGCATCAAATTGTAATTTAATGTATTTTAGTCATGAAAAACAAGTATGCATGTTTAACAATTAACTGAACATTTTCTAAAGATAACATAGAACATGTTGGTTTGTTTTCATACTATAAGTAAGTCTATCACATTTCAAAAAGGAAATTTGTCCAACCAAGAAAGGTGAGAAATTTTCTTCCGAGTTCAGTTGCTTATTTTCAGCTTTTATTATCATTCCTTTTCGTAGTCAGAAGTCCTACCATCAATACCTGCAAGAGTATGAATCCTGCCTCTTCTGGAATTCCCCTCCTTCACCTTCTGAGTGAATAACATCAGCGAAAAGTGGGCTGGTGTGTTATTTTTTGTACAGATTTGATGCCCTGGCTTACACACACCATGTAAATGTCTGTAAACGTGGGCAGAAATATACTTTTTTTGCATTGTCAAAATAATGTTTAATATGAAAATGATTATCAAAGATACATGCTATTTATTGCAGTTTATTCGAGGTCTCTTAAGAAAATTAGCTAATAGGGGTCATGAATAGCAAAGTCAGAAAGAGGGTTTGCTAACTGTAGAAGTATGCAATTCACGTGTTCACCTTAGCCAGATTCGGTCATCTGAAGATGTGAGTTCTGGTTACTCAAGCGCTGAGCCACTCTACTCGGGCCACCACCCCACACGATCGGAAGGACTGGCGGCAAGTCGGGAGCCTTTGGTGCGCACAGCGTCTGTGGGCGGGGCCAGCCGAACTGCACGCACTCGTACAACCCGCGGTGGAGCTGTTCCAAAACGATCATCCCCAGCTGAGGTGAGTGTGCTAGTGACATATGTATTACAATCTATTTTAAGGGGATATAGAATGTTTTGGTATCACTCCAATTAGTAATTTATTTTTTAAATAATGCCCTGACCAAATAGGATCTGGAGTTTTAAAAAATGGCAGCTCTCCCTGTCAAAATTACCTATTATTGACATTGAAACCTACTAATGTTTCAATGTAAGAGAACATTTCCAAAATATATTATCTTTTTCATTTTATTATTATTATTATTGTATAATAAATAATGTATGCAAAAAGCTTTGAAAAATATTTTTGCCCGGCTTAAACTTAGTAGGTTGCTGAAATTTTCAGGAATTGTTAGTAAGTCTTTTGCGTAAACACATTTCAAACTCATTATTTATAGATTATCTAATTTTAATTGTGAGTGATGTGTATAAATGTTTGTTCCACAAAACTTTGAAACCACTGGAGCCATTGGTCCTGAATTTTTCTACTTTGGACTGACCAAGGAAAAAAAGTTCCATTACTGTTATCATGGTTATTGTTTTGATTATTTTAATTTCATTTCTGTGGTTTAATGCATTCCACAATGCATCTGAACGACATTGCTTCTGGGCAGGGCTGGAGGGGAGAGAAGAAGAGGTTTGCTTCATAAACTGTTGTGATAAATAAATTCCAGAGCAACACTGGGTTACCATCTAGTGTTCTGTTGTGTCCAAATTGACTTTCCTATTATTTTAAAACAATTACTGAAGTATGTGTATTACTGTATTTTTTTGTCAGTTCTGGAAAAGCACCTCAATTCTCACTTTTAAAAATCGACTTAAATTGAAATTTTGAATGTTGATACCTGTTCTCTTTATTGTGGTGCAATAACATTAATGCGAGATTGAAATTTTGTTCGAATCAATCGGTTGCAGCAATCAGTGGCTCATTTATTGAGCGTTTGGGGTTTGGAAAGGAATTTAATTAATTGCATTGCTCAATTAAGTATAAACTATAATTGTGAAGACCTCTTTCTCTCTTAGAAACAATTGCTTTTTTAGATATTGCTTTCCTAATTTGGGGCATGTAGAGCTGCATTAAAGGAAGACAGAATTCTAAATGTTTGTTCTCAATCTAACATTATTAAAAGAGCACTTAACTTTTCTTATTTTCTCCATTCATCAACTCTTGTTAAGTGTTTATTTCTGTAATGGTTTTTTCTTGTAAATTCTTTTCACATCCTTGTATAATATTATTTAATACATTATTTGTGAATGTGTTTTTTCTCTTCTTTGTGTTTTTGTTTGAAGGACAGTGAACAATGGGATGGTGATGAGGCAGCTTCCCCAAACCAGGAGCCGTCTTTTTATGTTTCTTCTCCAACACCTGTTTCACTGCCATCCATTCCTCTCCAACACTCCTATTCACAGAATGAGGTTCTTTACCTAATACAACAATTGAAAGAGGCAGGTGTGGCTGCCGGTTTCACCACTGTTCGAAATGAAACTTGCATAAGTACTGATAATGAGAACAAACAGCAACAGGCATCATTATCTTCTAAAGAAAGTTCAGAACCTCACGGAGTCGGACTAGAGTCATACCATGCGCCTTCCACTGTTCAGGAAAGTTTAGAAAATAATTCACTAATGCCCATTTCTTCAAAAGATCAAGTAACTTCTCAAGAAAGGGCTGACCCTGCTCCAGAAAGAGACTGTAGTTCAGGGACAGAACTCCAGAAATCAGAGAATCTTGATGAAGGAAGTAAAAATAATGAAGAGATAGTAGCTGACAGCACCAGAATCATTAATATTGGAAAAGATGATGTTTTATGTGATACATTTATTGATGCTGAAGGTGACACTCAGAATATCGTACAGAAAGAGGAAAGTCCTGAAATATTTTCAGATACTCCTTCTGTTGTAAGTGATGAATATTCTGCTCCAGGAATAGAGTCTTCATGTACCAAGGAAAAATCAGATTTGCACAAAACAGGCTCAATGGCCTCCCTTAAAACTGAGAATCCTGCCAATGTTGTATCTGTTGAATCTTCACAGTTGATAGTCAGTGAGTCTATGTCATTGGTAACTGATAGACCAACAGATGATAAAGGAAATGAAAGCTTGCAAACACAGATTGAATGTACATCTTCTGACGCTGGTATTACAATGCAAGTTGATAAAATTACTACAGGTGTGCTTGAAAACCTTCCAACGGTAGAAGTTGATGTTGCAGGTGAAAACAAAGATGTTATTAAAGAGCCAGTTAATTCTACTCTGATTAAAGATGTTTCATGTGCAGAAGTAACTAATTCATTGGCCAAAACTCAGTCTAATGAGCAGCAGAATGCTGTTTGTGTAGAAAAGGCAGAACAGACATCACAAAGCCCTGAGTGTGTTTCAGAAATAATTTGTGAAAATTTACAATCAGATGTTCCGAAATTGGTATCCAATGAAAAGATAGAACCTACCCCAGAAAGTTCTGAGTACATTTCAGAAACAAACATTGAAGACTCTTCATTAGATAAGAAAGATGTCCGCTCTGGGCGATACCATAAACTTCATGCACCAAGTCCTCCTACCAAAGTGTCCGATTCAAATGTCGACATTGCTTCAGATGGAGATGCACAGATTTCTAGTACATCTCCTACACAAGAGGAAGCTGCTTCTTTATCTGCTAATGAGAATAATGATTCTCAAACAGCAGTCACAGGTCGCCTTGTTTTGCAGCCTGGCGTAGTTAAATCTTTCTCATCTGAAACAGCTAGCTCAGAAAGTAATGAGAAGTTTGTCTCCACTACTCCCAAGAGCAAAAAAAAAAGTTCAAAAAAGCAGAGAGGATCTGCAATCACCAAACTCTTTGCATTGCCCTCAAGGAATCAACTGGGACATTTTGCATCATATTTACCTTTCTGGCACAGCCCAAAAGATGATGGTCAGGCATCAGTGACAGAAGGAAGTGATTGGAGGCAATCGCAAAATGCTTCAGCTACCACAGCAAGTAGCAGCACAACATGTCCCCCAGTATCTTCAACAAGCATAATACCAAGTGCCCCAATGTCCACCTGCTCTTTGGAGTACCTGCCATTTGTGGGCACCACTGATGACCTTGCTATTGCGTCTAGCATGAATCGAGAAAAATCGAACAGCATTAGTAACTTTCGAATGCGAGATATGTCACATTCTCCTCCATTGTCTCGTCGCCAATAGATCCTGAAAATCCATGATCTGTCAGTCTCATTACTTAAAATTAGGAAATATGTAAATTGATTTTTTGAGATCTTATATTACGTTTTGGGTTTTGAAAATTTTAGTAATAATTGAAGGATATTCTTAAAAATCTGATGCAGGGTAATATTAATATTTACAATGATGATATTTCCATCAATACCTTTGAAAAGAGAACAATTTTCACTTTCTCAACAAAATTCTTTGTTAATTTTCATTTGATTAATATTTGGAATAGCAAAAGGGAAGAATTGAAAATGAAGTGTAGTAAAATATTTAAAGTAGTAAAATTATTCAAACTAAAAATTAGTATGTCAGTTAAATTCAATAAAATTGCTCGTTACTTATCCTATAAAAAATCTTAGTTATATTTCGTAGTATGATGTATTGTAAGCCATTTACGGAGAAGTATTCCTATTTTCCAAGCTCTCACTCCTCTCCTCAACTACTAGCAAAGTAGCTACAGATGCTGAAGATACACGTAAAGTAATGTAAGACTTTGTTGGGTGCATGTTATTATTTCTTTGTTTTTCATTCTATTGCTTTGTATTAATAAGTAATTTTGACTAACTGAATAACTGTAATAACTGAAGTTTTAATCTAAAACACATCTTTTTTTATGATAATTGTGACTAACAACCTTCAAAACCTAATGCGTGGTTTTATGAATTGTGAAACTGTGAAGTGTGAAATCACTGTGACCTCCAACAAATGATTTCTAACGAATTTCATTTACTCCACCATTCATGGATAAATGTATTTATTTGAAATTAATATTGTTGTATGAAAATAATGAAGTTCAAATAATTTGTATTGCAAATAATCAGAGGTGGGATTTCAGATCTTTTATCAGGGAGCAAAGGGTCCCTCCACATAAGGCAGTGAAAAGTTCCTGAAACCAAATGACATATGAGTAGTTACACTATAACATAAAAATAAGATTTTTGAAGGGTTTCTTGGCCCTGTCCTACCTCCCAAACCCCTCTACAGCCAGGAAAGGAGTTTTTAAATTTTTTTCATAAATTTAGCACTATTTTATCTGATTGAAGAGTAGTAGAAGTATAGAAGAAGAATAGTATCTGAATGAAGAATAGAAGTGTAGCCAGAATCCTTGTTTTGTGTGGTCCTAGATATCGAAAAATCAATTGACGGCAAAACAACTATCCTTCTGGTGTGAACAACACTTAGCGCCTAAACCATGTATAGGATTTTTCCGAAATTGAAGAAACCCCTGTCAATCTGACCTGAGTTGAAGCATGATTTTGAAAAATTGTAATTTTTGGGAAAAATTTTACTTTACATGAAGGCCCAGGGACATTTTCAAAAATTTCTCAAAAACGACTGCAAATTTTTTCTTTAAATTTCTTGTAAGAATAGAATGAGATATGATTAAAAAGCTGGTATATGTCTGATTTTCACTGTTAACACTGAATTTTTGATAATTGCAAAAGTTTGAATTTTTTTTCAGCAACTTCCAACAACTACAAAATTGGAGAGGGAGATTCTTCTTCGAATGAAAGTTTGTTGTCCTTAATTCATTCTTTCATTCAGGTTGTGTATGTTTTTTGAAACTTTTAAGTAATTTTTGTGTGATATTGCGTGCAATATGTGAAATTTAAAAAAATAACAAAAACAAAATTTTCTCGAAACAGCTCCGAATTTTTTCTTTAAACTTTTGATATGGATAGTATTACAGGTACTCTTTGAGAGGACATAAATACCATATTACTATTATTTCGTTTCTTTAAAAAGTACAAAAATTAGATTTTTTGACTTGTGTCTTTAATAGCAGTGATTTTTAAAAATGTGGTTTATATTATGTTTTTAAAGTTCCTCAAAAACTCAAAACTTTTCTTAATATGCTCAAAATTCCACATTTTCAGACAAAAGGCATTTTCTCAAAAACTACCCCAAATATTTTTCTTCAAACTTTTCGAACGGATAGTGCTAAATTTTTAGTGCTTTATTTTTAAGATGACCTCAAATTAATTTTGACGTATTCTTTTGTTTGTTAAAAAATGACACTAATGTAACTTTTTTAATACTACTCACGCCTTTAATATGCATATTTCCAGCGATTTGTATACATTATTACATTTGTTAGTGGAAGTGCTTCAAATGACTTCTAATAAACATTTTCGAAAACTCAAAAGATTTCAAATTTTGCACAGACAGTAATGGCAGTTTCTTAAAATCGTGTCTAAAGTTTTCAACCAAAATTTCCTTATAGGACGGGATTTTAATCTTCTTTAATATTCTTAAAGTTATTTTTCAGTTCTACCATTAGGAAACCTAAGATTTGAAAAAATATTGAAAAATTGAATGGGTGGTGATAGTTGGTAGCTGGCAATAGGATGAGGAAAAATTGTAAAGCTCGCCCAGACCGAATAAATTAGAAAACTAGCTGATACAGAGTGTGCCATTCTGTAACACCACTAGTTTTGATTGCTGAGCTGTAGTTAAAAAAATAAAACAATTTTTACCATTTCCCTGTCTCACATTGACTTTGATTTAGTATTATTATAAATTTATAATAATTGTTCTGTTGTCCAAAAAAAACAATGAAACTCTTTTATTATAATAATGTAACCAACATTATGATTAAAAGAACAGATTAACATTTATATTAACAGTAAAGTGATTAAAAAAAAAATATTCGGTTGAGATAACAGGTTCACTTTTTTCTCGGTATACACTTGGCATCAAACCAATATCATGCATTAGTTTCATTATACCTTATATTATAATGGAAAAACACAATATATAATATAATAAACCGTTTTACACATCATCATTCATGAATTTTCACTTCTCTCTTTTTAAAAAATATAAACGCCCAGTTTTCGGTGTCTCTGTTAAATCGTTTTACTACATGGACAACGGGCTAAAGTTTTCAGTTTGCTGACTACACTTCCATACATTACAAGGAATGCTGGCAAGAAAAAACATGGTTTTTATCACACTGCGGATTCACAAAATATTGTTTCATGAAAAGCACCTATTTTTGTCATTTGAAATATTTAAGAACGCTAGGAAATTTGTAATAGAAAGAATTTATTTAATCACAATATATATTAATTGGAGTGTTATGACTCTTGATTTTAGGCACAAAACTGTGAAGTTTCTAAGTAAATAACATTTAAAAGCAATATAATTGAAAGATGGTTTATTACTTTGGGATATTCACAGCAATGCTGAACATTGTAGTGCGTTTTATAGTACGGAACTAAAGTTCTTTAATTTATTCATATATATTATTAGCTCAGCTTAATAAAATTAGTGTTTGCTTAATTGTTATTAATTTTCTTTTCAAAATAGAGAAAAAAGTAAATCGTTTATAATATAAATTTGAAGATCCTCAAAATCAAATGTTTTTAAAAAATTTGTCTCAACATTGAGGGGGTAGTTGCCCCCTCTTGCCCTCCCCTCTGAATCCCACCTCTGTAAATAACATTCAGTAGACTTAGTATATTGTGTTAAGGTGATGCAATGAATCCCAGATTTTCCCACATTTGAATTTATTTGCATTTCAGCAAATCCCCTTGGACTAAAATTCATGAACGTTACCTCGAGAATTAATGTTAAGAAAGTTTTGTTATGTTGAAATGTAGTTAGTATTGTGTATGAAAGGCTAACGTTAGTATGTAAATTGCATCTGATCCTCAATTATCCCTAAGGATATTCATAACAGTTCATTGCCAGTCTCTTGCTCAAGATGACTTTTTGTCATCTTCTTTGTAAAAACTTTTTCTTGTTCTGTCCACATCCAATTCACATTGAGTGAAGATACTTTTATGATTTCATGTCATCTCATTCTCCTTCTGTATGTCATCCTGTGTCCTATAATATATCCAATCTCCTTTCAATAAATCAGATACCGTCTGATTTACTATCAAAGAATGATACTGTCTGATGGCTCTAGCTTCAAAAGTGCTCAAGTTCTTCTGTATATCCATTCATTGTCAATGATTTCCTCCCAACACCACATGTCAAATTAATCTTAGAGAGACTGGTAATACATTTGTTGGAGCAGGAGATTTGTTATGGTCTTCTACTGGTTCTGAATTCTGTTCATTTTCTTGTTGACGGACTTATTTGTTTTCTGCAGTTGGTTACAAAGTTTATTTTCCTTTCCATAATTATCTATGATTGATGATTACAACTCTTTGCTTTTAATGTTCTCATTCACATTGTTTTGCATTTTAAAGATATTTTCTTGTTAATACTATCATCATACTTCCTCATTTACCCAGTATAGAGAAAGTTATGTAATGCTGCATACGATGATTTGACAATTGAGATTTTTACAGAAATAGTTCTGAGAGTCCCTGATACTGAAAGATCTTATTTTTTCCCTTTTTCTTCCCCCAAACTTGCATTTAACTATGAACAACACTAATGCATGATCTGTATTCAGAATTATCGTAAAAATGTATGTTTCTTGATGCATCTGGCTAATGGGCCATAGTTTAATGAAGGATACTTTAATTTTTAGGAGTACTTTACATGAAATCCCTAAGACATTTCCATATTTTCTAAAAAAAAATAGTTATTATTTTTTTTAATAGAGCAAAAGGATGAGTATAAAATCAGATTATGTCAGCCTGGTGGCAGAGATCACTAAGGCAGTAGTGTCGTAGTGCTCTCAAACCGAAGGGTCGTGGGTTCGAGTCCCGCCTCGGACATGGTTGTATTTGTGTTCGTCCTTTCACCCCTTATCATCACCGTTTCATTTCACCTAAATAGTTACCATAACATTAATGCCAATAGTGGTCGCTAATGACTTAGATGTTAAAGAGACCTTAAATAACAAAATCAGATTTTCTGTATTGTTAAAAATTGCAACACCCTCCTGTAGTAACATTATTGAAGATAGAGATTTTTGAGATATTTTGCTGCTCTTCAAAAGTAGATCTTCAAATAAATATGAATTATAATTTTTTAAAGTAGTTTTCACATAAATTTTAATCATTAAGTTTGTACTCAAATTATACAAATTTTGCTCTATAATGTGGTCCAAATACTATTTTCATTCAATTTTCTGGAATTTTGAAAATTGTAAAAGTTAAAAATCTTTTCATACCTATCCTAAATCTTTGAAGTTGGAACTAAAGATTTGTTAATGCAAAGTATTCCTTAATATTAGATTTTTAAAAATGTCATGAATACTTTTTTTCAAAACTAGTATCTGCATAATTTTGGGTTTTAAAGGAACAAAGTTCAGCAGTGCATTCTATTTCTGATCTTTGAATAATTTAAAGTATAGTTTTTCAAAATTTTAGTTATTTTCATGGAATTGTCAATTTTTGTTGTTTGATATTTTCAATTGATGGCTAAAGCGCTAGTAGGATGGAATATACATTTTTTTAACATTGTCATTATTCTGTGACAACATTCAGTAACAATGACAATAAGCCAAGAACTTGGCATAGAACGTAATTGAATGGAGTAATCCTCCGTTAACTTACTTTTATGTTATAGTCCGTAGTCCATAAGTCCTGAAGAGGACCGCCTGCTAGCATCTCCGTGGACGTACCTCTCTCTTACGCGTTTCTGTGTCACCACCCAGCGGCCAGAATTGGGAAGGATTTAGGAGAGTGGTAGAGTTTAGGGATACTTCACAGGGGTTGGACTAGCCCTTGTGTAACAGCTAAACTTGTTTTGTTTGAACAAATTTCACATGAGATTGTCCAGGAATTAATGGGAATCAAACCCAAACCTCCTTGGTGAAGTGTGAGGGACTTCGCTCTGAGCCACGAACCAGCCATTATATTATTATGTAGCTATAAGAGAGAGTACATGCTGTTGTAGCTCTTATATTTTTTGCTATTTCCATTCATATTTTACTTTCTTTGATTTGGTTGGTAATTTAATTACTTTACTTATATTCCCATTCTGTGTGGTTAATGGTGTAATCAGTTTTCCTTTCTCTCACAGACTTTGTTTGCAACTTTCGTCTTGGTATCTGTTCCTTTCTGTAGATTTGTTGATTTATCCAATATTTTGTTTTCACAGAGCAAAAACACATATTTTTATAATAATAATAATAATAATAATAATAATAATAATAATAATATTGGTGTAAAAGTATCTGATCTCTGCAGTGCTTTTATGCATTTTTAGCATTTCTGTGCTCTCTGTATGGAAGGATCTACATTTCCCCTGTTTCTAACATCGTGCGCGCTTGCTCTGTACATGGATATATGCATATCGTACAATTTGCTTCCTCATTGATTACATAGTTCTTTTCAGCACCAGGCACTTTGTTGTCTTTACACACCACTTCTGACTTTCATTGCTCTTTGTAATGTCTTCTGTTCATGGAAACACATGTTCTGAAGATTCATTTTTCTCAGTTACTTCTCGTTTTGATTCTTTACCTCTGTAAATAATTATCTCCCAACTCTCCTTTTCCTGCACCACACTTCTTGTTAGTATTTTTCTTTGTACTTTTTACACCAAGTAATGGACTTTCCATTAGTGCTTTTGTTTTCAGTCTTCTCTCTTCGCAAATAATTATCATCCAACTTTTCTTTCTGGTTCAAGCTCATGCTGCCTGTGCCTTCCTTATTCACTGATGTGTATTATTTTTTCTTAAAGAAAAAAAAAAGTGTGATTGTACTCTTATGCACATTTTATTCTCTCATCATTACTACCAGAAGGGATATCAAAGGATCAGAAATATAAATTCCTTAAAAAAACCTTATTGTAGAAAAGTGAGAATACATCATCATCAGAATCTTATTATAGTAATTATTGTAAGTAAGTAAGCAATTCATTTGAATTCAGAGAATTTAAAATTTAAAGACCTACTGACTTTAATATCTAGAATCCTTGACTGGGTTCAAGATTTCAAAATTTGAATGTGCCATCCCTACTCAACAGTTAATGCCACTTGATTGCCAAATTTTATATTTATTCTACCGATTTTGTATTCTTTAACGCATGATCTGCAGAACAGATTTTGGATAACTAACAAAAAGTTAAAAGAAAGTGTTTTCATAAAACTATTAAATGTGTTGTAGATTGTAGCAAGACAACATGGCTAATCTTTAATTTGATGCATACTAAGAGATAAGATGTAAAACCTCATATCAATTTTAAAGGATTTAAATTTGACTTAAATCTGTTGTGTAATTTCAGTTAATTGGTTTAAATCTGTCATGCCTTTGTATAGGTTCCGGGATTTGCAACTCTTCCACGCAGCAAGAAACCCAGCAAGAAGAAAATCCAGTGAAGATTTAAATTTGGGTGCTTGGTACCGTTTCACAATTGCTAGTGATCTGAAGATCAGCTAGAAGCAATGAAGACAAGGAAGAAGAAGAAGATGAATAGCAGGCGTGATCCAAAGCAGGCAATGGAGAAAAAATTAAGAATGTTTCCCTTTCTGCTTTCTTCAGTAATACATATCAAGTTTTTCTTTCTTGTCCATTAATTTGATGAATGTCAACTTATTTGTTCTCTTATGGCATTAATAGCCAATTGCTGAAGTTAAAGATTTTCATTGCCAGGTAACACTAGCTGAAATTCAGCCTTTATGTACGTTGCTTATTAACAAACTGAAAAAATTACATTATCTTACAGTATTTGATTTGTTAATATTCAGTGTGCAAACAAATTTTCAAATTTCGATGCTGTCACTGAACTATGCTTTTATGGAAATGTGTATGTTGTGAATATGTTATATATGCACCAAGTGACTAGAAATGAAGAGGATGTTCTGTATGTGTACATAGGTGTGGTTTTGTACGATCTTGATCTGATGTAGGTGTTAGTGTGAGATTGTGATTGGGATATTGTAAAAGCCATTGTGTACCCTGTATGTCACAAACAACTGTATTGATGATGAGGATGATATGCTCTAGTTAAATACATGCTTTAAAAGCATACTTTTTATACCATTATACAATTAGAATGAGTTTAAGTAATTGTATACATCATTATAATTATTGTTCTACAAACGTTCATGAGAAATATTTGTGCTTCAAACTTTATACTTGTTGCTTGTGAATACAAGAAATGAATTTGTTTATAGTGCCATGTTTATAAATGAGAAGTGAGAAATGTCATTGTCTGCATGACCACTTAGCATAGATCATTAAAATGAAAATTGTACACTCCAGCATTTCAACCATGAGACTGACCGATCTGATAGAAATATATTGAAAGAATTGAAGTAGGGCACTAGCAAGCTTCATCTCTTAGGGAAATGTTTGCAGAATAAGAGAGTTTACAATTTTGGTTTTGTTGTTACTTGTTTCTTGTTGAAATCATAAAAGCATGGACAACATTAATGTACATTAGTTGTCCTTGTTTTGAGTAGGCTTATGCTGTATTGATATTATGTGGCTATTGCTTAAATTGTAAAAACTCTATTAAAAAAATTAAAGAAAACAGGTGCTGAAATACAGGGTGCTCTACTTGTGAAAAGATGAACAAGACAAAAAAGGTGGTAGCAGCACCTACTTGGTAGGAAGAATGTATTTCGAGAATAAAGATATATTGTTATCAAATAAGTTGTCATTTTACCGTACTCCTTCCCAAAAGCTTTTCCCCTGAAAGTTTTAAAGAGGTCTATACAATTTTTAGTTGCTAAACTAATGTTATTTGATGCTTTATTTACCATATCATTTCTTGTGTAATGCAGTGAAATTCATTTTAAAGAATTTAGCATTAACGCACTCCAGATTCCTAGGTGTTTCATCTTTCTTAGTTTAAATTTGAAACCAAAACCATTTTATATTGATTAGAAATGAGCATTAACAGGGTAACCTTCTAGTGCTTGCATCAGTGTCAAATTGGCTGTCCATTTGGAGGGGAGAGCTGTTTCTGTGCAGGAATACGATGCCTCTTGAAAATGACAAATTCTCTAGTTTTGACCATTCTGCCACCCTGCAATTGTTCATACAATAATGTATGAGAGAGAGAGAGAGTGTGTGTGTTTTGTATTTTAATAAGGAAAAGGCTTAGGAATGGGTTTCATGATCATGTAAATGAACTGAGCTTTTGATGAGAAATTCTATTTTACTCCTTACTTTTAAAAATAACCTTTTTTTTTTTTTTCTCAAAATTCAAATTTTTCAATTTGTTTTAACATTACAATTATTCAGTTTATTCATTATCTATATGGTTGGCTAGCTGACTTTTTAGAGAGGACCTTTTACAAAGGAGTTCCATGAAGATTCTTGTCCTCTTGATAAATACTTTGCATATACTATTACTCAAACACACATGCCTGTTTCAGATTACATCTTTGGCTAAAACAACCTACTTATGATTATTAGAATACTTTTTCTACAAATGTTATGATTAAACTCTTCTTGTAACTCTCTAGTAACGGTGAATATCATTATATATATTAGAGCATAAATGTCTAAACATGCAGGACCTGCTGAGGAAGGTTATGTATATACTTTCAAGTTTCCTTCCAATGTTAACAGAAATTAATCAATTTGGATTCTGCACACAAAACAACTATGACCAATGGGGAAAACGTGATTTGTGTTAGAAATAAATTCCCAACTTACTGGGTGATATAGGAATTCTAAGTAGTTTCATTTTGACACTGTTTTCATTTTGAACATGTTCTTTCAGGAAAGGCATTTGAATTTTTAAGTTCTCACAAGAAAGTGTAGTAACATCAATGCAATTCTTCTGTAAATTTATGAAGTATGGCAATGCCAATAAAGGTGGTTTCAGTACTTTCCATCATCTGTTAATTTGTGCCAACTAAGGTTTGACATCGCAACAAGCGTACAACTGGTCCTTGTAATAGGTGCCTGTCAAAAATTATTCAGAGCACATGTAAGGCTTCACTCATTTTGAATCTAGGTTACTTTTGCAAGCTATATTTTGTAACCAACACCAATATCTTAGTTATTTGCTATCTGAATAAAGCATTAAGTACATAAGACCAAAGAACAGCAAATCACCCCTTCAAGGAAAGGACAAATTGGAAGGGGAATAGGGAAGGCACTATATTGCTTGCACAAATTCTTTCAAAAATTTTTTTCTTTTTATTTTCTTTATCGGTTTTCTAGTTTCTATTGATGGGGAATTTGAAGAAGGGAAAACCACACTCTTTACACCAATTTATTTTATTAATTAATAGTGGCAGCAACAAGCTGCTGTACACATCTTACAATGGTCTGAAGAGTTCTATAATAATTCACTTAAGTAGACTAACAAAATTATAATTAAATCACAACAATAACGCATACAAATGGAGATATAATGTACATACGAGTATATCATCACTTAGTTAATCATAAATTTATAATTGTCCAGATTAGCCTTTAAGGCATTCAGGGTTTCCTTTTATATGCAGCGTGCTGGAAGTGCATTCCATGTATTTACTACACGGTTTACAATGAAATGAGAACGTTGTCCTGCCCTTGTTCTTTCTTTCACCAGCTTCATCATATACAAGTCTAGAATCCGTGGATTTTGTGAAGAAGTTGTTAAATTCAGGAATGTTATAGTATTCATTCAAGAATTTAAAAGTTTTCACCCCTGATTCTTCTCTGTTCCCACGTCAGTGACATTTCTCTGAATCTTCCTTCATAATCACATTGACTTAGTTCCCTAGGAATCTTAGTTATTGGTCTTTGTACTTTTTCAATATGTTTATCTTTTTGATAATAGGGGGAGCAAAGAACATTGGCAAACCCAAGTATGGGACTAATCGGTTTTACGACAGATGGACGCAACGTAGAGAAAACCTTTCTCATCAGGCAGTTTGAAAAAAGAGACTTTACATTCAGTTATATATCTTCCAAAGGTCCAATCCAATATCACGAAAGAACAGTGACGAGGGAAGCAGAATGATTAAAACTACGAATGCAACAGCGCACGGCCAAGAAGCACAAAATGCTAATGTTGAAACCTACAACAGGAAATGAATAGTTTCAAATTTTCGGAAAATTAAACCTTCCCGAAAAGGAAATAAACAAATTTAACGTAGTACTGACAGTGCATTTTCATAGGTAGAATCTATTCTCATGACTATTTCCACGTTTGAAGTGTGTGAGCTATGCAAGTGTGGAAAAGGTCTGCATTCAAGAAAATAATTAGTTTCAGCTATTGCATCGCCGTTCCATAAACGTATAAAAGTATCGTTACCATCCTGCCTGGACCAATTTTTCAAGTTGCAAACTTGTTTGGAGAGCGACGTGTGTACATTTTTCCCGACGTGTTAAGCAAGGTCCCAACTCGTCGCGTTCACTGTAAATTCGCATTTTTCCTGAAACAAAAATTAAGTTAGAAACTAAATATTCGTCGGTTAAGTTTAAACGCGAAGTCCAATATTACAACACTTACTTTCATTTGCGAAGTTCTTGAGGACTTCTTACTAGAAAACGACGTTTTTTAAACGTTTTGTCCAAACAAAATATGGGGTAGATGCAAGTTAGTACAATTCCTCCCACGTGTACCTTGTCTACTGTTTTGCTGTAGGACTTTCCTGGGAACATTCCATAATACCTCGAAATGTATTCCTAGGATGTCCACCGGTGGAAGTTCTCTAGAGTGCTGATCTTGCACCGCAACGTAGGTATTGTCCGAAGATACTCAACAATTCAAGAGGCCAACATTCTAGTTCAACTCCGTAAAGATTCAAAAGCAACGTGGAGGCTAAAAAAGCTCCAACCACCCTAACAAATTTTGCCTACTGGCCCCGGCGGTCAGACAGAACTATCTCAATCAAGTTTTCCTTTTCGCCTGCCTACAGAGCCCGATCTACGGTGGGTGACCTAGGGACTCCACTCGCGGGCTACACATCGGCAAAAGGGAGTTATGGTGACCATTAAAGAAATTCGCAAACTACGTTCCTAATGCGACACGGAGTCCCCTGAGTACCAAGTAAGGCCATGGCCATAACCAAACCCATAATCAATAGGAGCTTCCCGACTACCGAGAGCCACGCCATTGTCCCGTTACGCCTTGCTCAGCCTCCGTGCACCGACCGTATGCTGCGCTCTCAGGCGGCTGCTCTCTTGCTCGACGCACTCCTCGTCCGCACGTGCGCTGCCCAGCGCCACCAAGGTCGGGTCCTCGCCACGCGCCGGCTCCAGGCGAACGACTGGCCCAGCGTCTCAGCGCTCTCCGTTCATTCCCCGTTCCGCCCCTCCACGCCTGCGCCCATTGGCTCTTTCGGAGGAGGAGGGGAGTTCCTCATTCAATCTCATCAAGACGTTTATAATGTCTTCAAGAACTTGTCATATTACATCAACAATACGGAATTGCTTCACAGTTTGATAAATAATACTTAAATAAAATTAAACATCCCCCGTATATAAAGTTAACACTGGAATCTTTGGTATCTAGATAGTGTCCTTTAAGCTAATGTCTTCGAGTAAATCGTTGAAGAGCTGCAACAATGGTACAATTCGAAAAATGCAAATTTTGAATGATGATGATGATAATAATAATAATAATAATAATAATAATAATAATAATAATAATAATAATGTAATAAAACTATGATGATAATGGAATTAATAATAATATTTAATTTACATTTTTAGTAATCCCCATAATCCATCAGTTATTAAAAGTGTATATATTCACATTGTGAGAAGAAATTTAATTTAATAAGATTCTTCACAATTGAATTTATTATTAGGCTTGCTATAAATTTAATTGTAAGCGTTTTCATTGCCATATTGTCATTACCAAACATTCTGATCAACTGTGATCAACATGTTTCAGGATTTTTTTCGAAACACATCCTATCGCGTAATGTTTTAGAAAGTCACGAACGCATAATAGTTATTTTTTTAGCGAAATGTCATAGCCCATTCAGAGATGTAGGTGAGTTTTGCATTTCGGTAACTTGCTTCTAACTTAATAAATAGGATGTAATAATGCAATTTGCTCATTGACAAATTTCACTTTTGTGTTTAAGCCAAAGATATTCACTCCTTTCTGGCAATGATTTGCAGCAACTATACCTTTATGTTGTCTTTTTATGTTTCCATCTTACAACTTGAAATATAGACTGTAATTTTTAATTCCTCGTAGACATACGTATATACGAGAGTAATATACGTAGTATAGAGAAAGTTATGTAATGCTGCGGAAAATCGATTTCGAGATTTCAACGGAAATACACGTTTTGGGGTCCCCCGATACCGATAAAGTGTTTTTTCAAAACGTCCGTCCGTCTGTGAACACTGCTAGCGCCTAATCCACACGTACGATCTTTTGCAAATTGAAGAAACCTCTGTCCATGCGTCTCTAGTTGAAGCTTTGAAATTTTGAAAAACAAGTACGCACCATAGGGTCAAACAATCACCAAAGAGTACTATAGGGATGTCCTCCGTCGCCTAATAAGTGATGCTGTGCGACGCAAGAGACCGGAGTTTTGGTCAACAGGAAATTGGCGCCTTCATCACAATGTTCCAGCTCATTCCTCACACTTGATTCGGACGTTTTGGCGGAAAACCAGATTCCTGGGGTTCAAGAGACTCCTTACTCTCCTCTTCTATAGCCCCCTGTAACTTCTGGCTGTTCCGCAAAGTTAAGAGGCCATCGAATGGAACGCTATTTCAGACAAGAGAGGACATTATGATTGCAAAGTTTACTCCATTCCGAAAGAAGCTTTCTCCAAAGCATTCTGAAAGAATGATTCTATATAACAATGGCGGCACCGCTGGGGGAAGTGTGTGGAGTCCCAAGGAGACTACTTTGAGAGTGATTGGGTTTCCAACCCTCCAGGTATGCTACTTTTTTCCCCGGCCAAAGGTCGGATTCTTTTCTGACAGACCTCGTGTACCTAGAACCTCATGTTCGTTTCTACACCTTCATTCTTCCGTCATCCCCGGTTGCATGACCGGTTACTGTGCGTAGGATTGTGTGCGATCAGTTGCAGTGGGCATGATTTAGGAGGTGAGAATTACGTACGGTTCAGGTCCTTGATAGGCACACGGGCTATCTCAGGCGTGCTCTCGTACGTAGTAGTGCAGGACCAAGGTGGACCGACCACCTTGTGGTGAAGTTCGGGGTGCACGAACAGGTCTGTACCCATAGAAGCGGTATTTACAGTAGTAAGTATTTTCGTGGTACTTCTAGTAGATACTTCGGCGCCAATAGATGGCAACCGGAAAGAGGTCCGGAAAAAAATTAAAGATCATCCCGACTGAAAAGAAAAGGGAAGATAGCCACTTATTCATAAACAAATTATGTACCTTATATTTGTGAAATCTGATGACAATTTACTAAAATAACCGCTGGAATATGTAAACGTAAAAACTGGATATTTTCCACATTTTTAATATTTCATTAATTAATGAATTAAATAATTAATCTGAAATTAATCTGAGTTCTTAATTTTTTCTGTTTCTATCTGAAATATCATTTACATGAATACCAAGTGCAGAAATAAAAGAACTCGAGATTTTTTATGAGAATAATTTACTCTCAATTTTCACGTATTCCCCGTATTGAAATTAATTCCTACCAGAAATATGAATATAACTATTAATTGTTTCCTTTACAATACACTTTATGTACAATTCATCATAATTTCATTAATGATTTTTGTTCCCATACGTCTTTATAAAGCAGATACTGGTGGAAGTAGATTCGCATTGGTCGCTACTACACGTTGTACCGAACTTATTTGTGCTTGACGTTTGAGAGACATGAGCTGATGCCGACAGAGGTTTTCCAGAGACATGTATTAGCAGCGGCTTTTCCAGTGGGGAAAGCTTTCCTTGTTGGCACAAATTCAGAATGAATAAATAAAGAGGATATTTTTCATTATGTAACGGTTTCATACAAATAATTTAGAACCCGTGTTTCATCATTCATTTCCGTTTAACGACAAATACAACTAAAGTGGAAGAAACTTGTAGAATATCACACCATTATTATAATGCCATTGTCAATTATTATATTACCATTATTAATTAATTAAAGAAACAGCTAAAAATGGAAGAAACTTATTGGATATCACCATTCACTACTCATTTTATAATGTCACTCCGTTCTATCGCACAGCTGAGAACTTCCCGGCGGCAGCAATTTCAGAACACAAGGCAAAGATGAGAAATCGCTTCTTCATCAAATGAAGAAAGAATTCATCGCCGAAGAGGCGAGGGAGAAAATTTTCCAAGTGTGTGCGGATGGGTACGTGTCCCTAGTATCTATTTTCCACATTTCTTGTTGCATATTTCTCGCAAGACATTTCTCGGTGAAGTCTGTTGCAGACCTAAGGTTGGCACCTCTAAGCCGCTTGTAAGGCGGCTATAATATCATAGCGTTAATCAGGATACAATGTTGTGTTAAGTTTTTAAATTGTAACTGACAGATGCAAATTCGACACTGTTCTTTTCTCTCTAAATGGTACATTAATAAAAGCAATGCCACATTTCCATTTTCATATTTTTAACACACTATTTAACAAATCTTTGAGACATTGTAAATTTATTTATTTATTTTACGTCAAAAAACAGTTGAAACTACGTATGACGTGCTATGGGGAGAAGTGAATTCTGTGCACATTTTCCAAATTCTGTGATCGCTACACTAAGTCGTATACTACATGAATTTTGAATAAAAAAAAAGCTCTCATGTAATAAAATCTTTCAAGGATAAATAAGCAATAAATTTTGGGCTCTTATTCATGATGTCCGTCGTCAAGGAATAATACTTCCTGCCGCAACAACATGGAAACGATCATTTGAATAACTATATTTTCCAATGAATTCTAGAAGACGTGCACAGAAAATGAAGTTACATTTATGTCCAGAAGCAAAGCAAGGGGCCATCTCAGCATCTGCTCAATGGATCAGGGAAACTGGACGAAAAGCCTGATCGAGATGGGGGGTCATTGACCCGGAGGCTGCAGTACAGTACTTGTTACAGGTTGTTTATACACATTTATACAGTCCAAATGGTAAATAATGCATTATGTGTCATTGTTAAAATTAATGTTACTTTCCTTGTGATGCCAGTATAGTCTCTAATTGTTCAGCAAAACGATTTTACTTGGGATTTAAACTTTTCTATAGAATTTAATCGTTTAATGTCATCTGGCAAAGTGTTGTAAAATTATGTACATGTATTGTATGTGAATTTTTTGCAATGAGCTGTTGATACTGTCACCTGATGAATATGATTTCTACGTCGAGTGTTATAGTAATAGACTTCGGCATTTTCTGAAAATATATTCCCGCCCGTAACCAATTCATTTTTGACAAAAACCACTAATTCGTAAATCAACAGACAAGGTAATGGTAAAATTTCTAGATTAATGAAGAGAGGTTTACAAGAATCACGTGGGTGGGATTTGGTTATTATTCGTACAATTCGTTTTTGTAATCTAAAAGTCTGGGAGCTATGCGATGTATTTCCCCAGAATATTATGCCATATCTACAGCGGGAATGAACATTCGCGAAATATACACAACGAGCAGTATGAATGCTGACTTAATTTGCAAGAATTCTGAACGCGTAGCATAATGAACTTAATTTTGTGTTCAATTCATTTAAATGGACGTTCCATTTAATGTTTGACTGAATTGAGATACCTAAAAATTTTGTTGCCTTAACATCAGTCAATGGTCCACCGTTCATTTTCAATGGAGCCCAGAATTTTTTATTTGAAATGAAAAACTGCATTAAAACCGTTTTCTTTTCGTTTACTATTAATTTGTTATTTCGGAACCAATTTGAAACATCTCATATTGTACTATTTACGGTTTCTTTATTGCAAAGGATGTTCGTATCCGCAAAGAGAACCGTCCTTCCGTTTCGAATCGTCGAGGGCATATCGTTTACGTAAAGTAGGAACAGAATAGGGCCTAAAATCGATCCTTGAGGAACTCCACGTGCGATGGGCAAAGAGTCGGAAAGGTGCGTACGTAATGTTCCATCAATCCAGTAAAGTATTTCCACTCTCTGAGATCGTTGTTTAAGGTACGAACATAACCAATCTAGAGCAATACCACGGATTCCATATGAAGGTATTTTGAAAGTAAAACGTCATGATCAATGACGTCAAAAGCTTTTGAGAGATCTAAAAATAATTCAATAGGTGCCTCGTTTTGATCCAATGATGAAGCGACATCTTTAAGAAAAGAAAATATGGCTGTTTCCGTTGATTTTAATTTTCTAAATCCATGTTAGCAATCTGAAAGCGCATCGTGTTTACTGAGAAAGTTTTCCATTCGTACGTAAAAAAGTCTCTCTAATATTTTTGAAAAAAACTGATAGGAGAAAAATGGGCCGATAATTTTGAATTTAATTTTTGTTGCATTTTTTGAAGAGCGGCTTAATTTTAGCTGCTTTTAAAATATCTGGAAACGTTCCAGTGCATAAGTACGCATTAAGTATGTGAGTTAACGAGTGTATAATGGCATACGCACAGGTCTTTAACAAAGTATCCGGGAATTCATCTAAACCGGACGAATATTTATTTTTTAGTTTACCGATTATTTTGAGAATTTCATCGGAAGAAGTTTCGGAAACGAACATTGTGTCTAAAATTTTGGGTGAACTGTCTGTTTTTGAATTTTGTACCTGAAGACCCTTAGCGAGATCGGCAGCAATTCTCGAAAAGTATTGGTTAAAGAGACTAGCCACTGTTGCCGGATCGTTCACATTTATATCGTTATATTTTAAAACAACATTCTCTACGGGTTTTCTAGTTGATTTGGTAGTATTTTTTATTATATTCCACATTGCTTTTGTTTTATTATTTGAGTTCAAAATATCCTGATCGTTTCTCATGATTTTAGCCTGCCTTATGACTTTTCGTAACAATGTTTTGTATTTTTTAAAGTAGATAAGGAAATCTTGAGATACGTCATGACGTTTAGAAATGAAAAAAAATTCGCTTGTTTTTACAAGATGTCATAATCCCTTTTTCCAAATTTTTTTTTTTTAAAAAAAAAACCTTATGACTTTTAAAGCAAGTGTTAAAATGAAATAGAGTTGAAAAAAAAAATTATTTGTAGTTTGTATCAGCAGTATAATAAACCGTTTCCCATGACTCCTGCATCAAGTAATCAATGAATAATTTAATTCTACTTTTAGTAAACAATCTAGTCATCCCGTGTATTATTTATTGTGTCAGTGATCGCATTTCAAAAATTTGTCATCGTGGTCACTGTATCCTAGATCTTTTGTTTCAACTTCATATCGAGTAGTAGTTTTGTTAATTATAATTTGATCAATTGCCTTCATCGAATGTTGTGTGATCCGTGTAGGTACTTTAATTGTAATGTCTAAATTAAAGGAATTAATTAAATTGAGAAACTTTTCTTTCTCGCAAGATTCGACCAGAAAATCAATGTTAAAATCTCCGCATACAACAATGGATTCAAAAGAGTGATTTCTGACTTTGTTAAGTGTTATCTCCAGGATTTCTAAGAACAAAATGTAATCTGCAGTTCTCTTTGTTGGAGGTCTGTAAATGCAAAGTATTATCACTTTTAGTGAAGTAAGATGTACAACAGAAATTTCGAAAATATTTTCAATGGAGTACACATTTAATTCCGCCAAGGGGATAGAATCAATATTATTTCTAACGTAAATACAGGAACCCCCATACGTATGACCTTTATGGGATTCTCTCTCTCTGCAATAAAAGCCTGCGAGGTAAAAGTTTGGAATTTGGAAAATGCTAAGTTCATTAGGAGATAACCAATTTCTGTAATTTGATTTAGATCGCTCTGTAGAGCTGCCTCGATAAACTCAGTTTTATTTGAAAGGGATTGAACATTATGGTGGAGAATGTTTATTTTTTGCAAGTACCTACACGAATGTTTTTCTGCTGCATCTGACTGTAGTTGCTATATATTTACTCCATTTTTACCTCCAGTGCGTGGTCGAAGGTTGTAGTGTGTCCCGACAGGTTGTGAGGAAGATGGGGCATCGGGTGTAGACGAATTGGTAGTGGGAATGGGAGAAACGGGAGTAGGTTCAGAGGAAGAGGCAACAGGGTTCGAAATAAGGGTGGGGGTGGAGAACGTAAGGAAGGTGAAAGGGATAGATATTTGGCAGGAGACTGCGTAGGACTGGAGTTGATGATGTATTGTGCTCGTATTGTGATCGTAACTACTGCCTCAGTCAGGCCAATGTGAAGACTCATAGTTTGTCATTGTGTTTAATTTCAGACACTAAAACTATTATACAAAATTTCCCCAATAAATGTGTTCAAATTCATAGATGCTATTAAAAAAATTAAAATTGAGTCGTTGGCAAATACTATTGAGGAATAAGAAAATCAACTACTCTTATTATTACAACTTATTTATCCCCCAGAAATAAATAAAATTACCTTCAATAAGATCACAATATACTATAAGACTACGTAAATGTGAAGTTGAGTAGATATTCGAATAAAATTTTGAAATTGTAACGTAAGTTATTTTTAACTCAATTTTTCTCAAAATTGGAAATAAACTGAGAAAATTTTTAATTTCCATCAACACCTTCAGCCTCCTTTGTTTTTGCCACATTTTTCTTCCCCTAAAACTAAACATTTTTTAATGGTCCATTACAAATATTGAGACATGCACAGAATAAATATCCTGGATTCATCTACGTGACAATAAAAGATTATGTAAAATAAAACTGAATAACAAAATACGAATAACAGAGAAACGGAATAAAACATATATCTATAAATGGTAATAAAATGAAAAATATATGTACAGTTTACAAAGTGACAAAACAGCACTTAAAACGAACCTACAACACTTCCGTAATAAGAGTATAAACAAATTTCGCGCGCTTTCCCGCTCGGCGTCCGCTAGCCAATCAGGGAAGCCCGGTGCCGAATACATGTGCAGTTTGCTTAAATGCAGCCGGGTCAAGATCTAAGTTCCTGAGTCGTCTCTCGACATGAGCAGTGGCATGGACTAAAGCGGTACATCTTTACTCTATGGCAGTGGTTGAGAGCATGTAAGTCGATGATGTGAAAGGGAAGAAGATGCAACAAGGATGAGGAAGGGAAGATCGCGCGCAGTCCTCAAGCATTCGCCAGATCACTTCTCCCCATAGTACGTCATACAGTTTTTAACTGTTTTTGACGTAAATAAATAAATAGATATCGATCGAAGAAATCGTGGAAAACTACCGATCAAAACATTCGGGCCCTAGAATTCTCCAGTATGTAGATGAATTCAGTCTATAGCTGAACCGCTCGCAAAAAAACCATCATGGCGGACGTACCTTTGGTTAAGTCTCGGAGGCTGCCCCCACCCTGTGGCATCTGAGATTTCCCCTCTCGGCGATAAGGAAACGCGTCGGCGACAAGGAGCGGTGACTGGAAGACGCAGCGATCGCACTGCCCTCTTCGTCAAAAGAGGAACTCAAAAGGGGAAATAGGAGATTTGGAGGGAGAGGCCACGTTCGGGCATGCGCAGTGGAAGGTTTTTTTGAGAGTGGTAGAGCAATAGTTACGTAGCGAGTGTCAAAAATCTCCCATTACAAAGGAGTTCTTACACGACTTATAAACTTTGAATTTTGATACTTGTTTATCAATGGTTGTATTAAGTGAAGATGTTCATTCTTTCCTGTAGGGTTTCTTCATCCGAGAAATTTTCAGAGGTTCCCGGTTTTCGATTCTGGATGAGAAGTAACTTTCCAGTGTGGAATTTTTAATTGACCACTTCTGAGCGAGCGGAATCATTTCTTGGCTTGTAATTAGGGGCAATTTTAACAGGATATCCTGGACGAACAAAACTCGAATTCATCACTGAAGACAACACATCGCTATTATCAACCTAATTTCTACGATAAAACAGCGGATGCAGTAGCCGATATTTGATTGATTTTTTCGTCTTTCCTGGCGTATCAACTGCGTTGTCATTTATCCCGTAAGTGTAGAGCATGTATTTCGTGGGAGGTACGGTGATCATCCCTCGCTGGATGGTGAAATCGGCACGTCCCCAGCCAGGACAAGTGTGTTACTATTATTTCATTTTTTCAGTCTAGGATCTCTCTAAACAAAATATTGAATAAATAATAAAGTTTGCATATTTAGAGGACTTGATATTTATGGTAGATGAAGTATGTAGAAAGAACGTAGTTCGAACTGCATAATGTTCAGTGTAGTTTATATCGAAATTATTGTTTTTGAACCTGAATTAAAAGCTATATTATTACAGAGTATTGAAACTATTGTTGTCACGCGGTCAGGTGTGTTTTATAAATAATACACGTATGACTAGATTGTTTACTAAAAGTAAAATAAAATTATTCATTGATTACTTGATGCAGGAGTCATGGGAAGCGGTTTATAATACTGTTGATACAAACGACAAATATAATTCCTTTTTTCAATTCTTTCATTTCATTTAAACACTTGCCTTCCCCTTAAAAAAAAAAAAATTAAATACTTCACGGAAAACCAATTCTTGGATAACACAAAGGATTAGGACATCTTGTAACAAGAAGCGAATTCTTTCTTTCATTTGTAATTCATTCAAATGTAACTTCATTTTCTGTGCACGTCTTCTAGAATTCAGTGGGAAATACAATTATTCAAATTATCGTTTTCATGTTGTCGCGGCAGGAAGTAATAAGAGCCAAAATTTATTGCTTATTTATCTTTGAAAATAGATTTTATTACATGGGAGTTTCTTTGTTTGTTTTTTTTTCTCCCTTTCAAAATTCAAAATTTATTGCTTATTTATCCTTGAAAATGGATTTTATTACATGGGAGTTTTTTTGTTTTTTTTTCTCCCTTTCAAAAATTCAAAATTTAATGTATTTAATTTAAAACGTGCACACAATTTTTTCCCCATAGCACGTCATACGCTTTTTAACTGTTTTTTTTTGACATAAAATAAATAAATAAAATAAATTTCTAAACGTCATGACGTATCTCAAGATTTCCTTATCTACTTTAAAAAATACAAAACATTGCAATGTTTTGTATTTTTTAAAGTACATTTTCGTAACAATTTCGTAACAATGCATTGTTACGAAAAGTCATAAGGCAGGCTAAAATCATGAGAAACGATCAGGATATTTTGAACTCAAATAATAAAACAAAAGCAATGTGGAATATAATAAAAATACTACCAAATCAACTAGAAAACCCGTAGAGAATGTTGTTTTAAAATATAACGATATAAATGTGAACGATCCGGCAACAGTGGCTAGTCTCTAACCAATACTTTTCGAGAATTGCTGCCGATCTCGCTAAGGGTCTTCAGGCACAAAATTCAAAAACAGACAGTTCACCCAAAATTTTAGACACAATGTTCGTTTCCGAAACTTCTTCCGATGAAATTCTCAAAATAATCGGTAAACTAAAAAATAAATATTCGTCCGGTTTAGATGAATTCCCGGATACTTTGTTAAAGACCTGTGCGTATGCCATTATACACTCGTTAACTCACATACTTAATGCGTACTTATGCACTGGAACGTTTCCAGATATTTTAAAAGCAGCTAAAATTAAGCCGCTCTTCAAAAAATGCAACAAAAATTAAATTCAAAATTATCGGCCCATTTCTCTCCTATCAGTTTTTTCAAAAATATTAGAGAGACTTTTTTACGTACGAATGGAAAACTTTCTCAGTAAACACGATGCGCTTTCAGATTGCTAACATGGATTTAGAAAATTAAAATCAACGGAAACAGCCATATTTTCTTTTCTTAAAAATGTCGCTTCATCATTGGATCAAAACGAGGCACCTATTGGATTATTTTTAGATCTCTCAAAAGCTTTTGACGTCATTGATCATGACGTTTTACTTTCAAAATTACCTTCATATGGAATCCGTGGTATTGCTCTAGATTGGTTATGTTCGTACCTTAAACAACGATCTCAGAGAGTGGAAATATGACCCCCCATCTCGGTCAGGTTTTTCGTCCAGTTTCCCTGATCCATTGAGCAAATGCTGAGATGGCTCCTTGCTTTGCTTCTGGACATAAATGTAACTTCATTTTCTGTGCACGTCTTCTAGAATTCAGTGAGAAATACAATTATTCAAATTTTCGATTCCATGTTGTCGCGGCAGGAAGTAATAAGAGCCAAAATTTATTGCTTATTTATCCTTGAAAATAGATTTTATTACATGTGAGTTTTTTTTTTGTTTTTGTTTTTTTTTCTCCCTTTGAAAATTCAAAATTTATTGCTTTTTTATCCTTGAAAATAAATTTTATTACATGGGAGTTTTTTTTCTCCCTTTCAAAATTCAAAATTTAAGTAGTATATGTCTTAATGTAGGGGTCGCAGAATTTTGAAAATGTGCACACAATTCACTTTTCCCCATAGCACGTCATACGCAGTTTTTAACTGTTTTTTTGACGTAAAAAATAAATAAAAAAAATAAATAAATCATGTAATTATAGATCTTTCTGTTGGATTTGTACGACCATTAATATAATCTTCTTCACAAATATCTTCTTCTAATTCAAGAAGGGTCCGGAGATATTTGCATGAATCTGCAGTACTCGTTTCCATTTTAAAATATTGAAGGAATGCCTTCCTTCTTGCCTTATTAGCTAGCAGGAACCGCAATGTTTCAGCTGTTCTTACGTTATGGTTATGAGTTTTCTTTATTGTTATAATCCCGCCCAATCCTTTCTGAAAATAAAAATAAGTTATTTAATAATTAAATAACGATTTTAGTTAAAATTAAAATTTCTGTCAATTCAAAGAAAGATAAGCCAAAGAAAAGTTATAACGCTCACAATTGAATGTGTCAACCTTTTCGGATATACTGATCATTATCAATGAAATCTACTGAGACAATAAATCATGATAAATTTTATAAATTGTTCGTATTTAAATAACATTATTATTATTATTATTATTATTATTATTATTATTATTATTATTATTATTATACCAATATATTTCCTAACTTTCCTAATTTTTTCATTAAATGGGAACCCATTTCCTTTTCATCAGTAATTGTGAGAGGTGCATTAAGACAGATGACAATTTCTTATGTCACAAAATAAAATAATATAATTAGGATAATGTATAATTTCTAACATTAAAATTAATAGTATTGCAGTAAATTTAATAGCATTCTCATGTTTTTAATTATACGTTACAAGAAGCCATAGAAGGTGTATTACTAAAATGTTAATATTTAATATTAATTGTTTGATGAATAGGTACCTAAAGTTAACAGTTAACCATTTTTTATCTTTATTGATTCCTACTAATTTTGGGTATTTGCTTATGATTTTCTACTTAATTATTTGTACTAAGTATTGCATAATTGCTAAAGTAGAATTTTTTAAGGAAAATTTGTTTATTAATATTTTTATTTAGTATATGCGTCAATTATATATTTCTTAAAAGGTTCAATTTGCTGGGCAGAAGAAAGGTAAATTTTCGTGAACTCAATTTGCTTGCACTGGACTGAAAAAAAAGCACCAATTATGTTTGGGGATATGTAAATGGTCCGTCGAACTCACCGTTTCATTCTTTGATTAGCTCCAAGAGTTGGTTGTTACTCCGGATGTTTGCAATCTGAAACGCCTGATAGCGCGTCACAACGTGGGAGAAATTTCTACGAATACAGTGGGCCTAAAACCTGTGCGCACGTGCGGTTTTATTCCGAGAATGCTGTGTGCCTAAACTGCCAAAACAAGTTTCCGAAAAACTACATTGAATTTCTCTACGGGACGAGGCAAACAGTGACAACAATCACAAATAACCAAACATTTTTAATGAATTTCCCTTTCATGGTTCCTTCGAGGAATGCTGACATCTGTTTTACTACAACTATTTTAACTCGAAATTAATGTTCACGTCTTCACTGATACTATGCGAGGCAAATCTTTGTTTCGAAGTTGTATCAAAACGTCTGTAAACAAATTTAAAAACAATATAAACAAACTGACAACCCCACGCACCTTAATAAAAGTATTTTTTCTTCTTGTGTCTGCAGTGTTAAGTTTTATTTTTCCAATGTACCTGGACAGCCAGCATGTTTGGAAACCATCTATTTTCCTCCTCTACTACTTGTCTGTAGTACTATAATATAAACTTTTCTGAAAGTGAAAGGACAATGCTTATTATCTCTACAATAAATTAAAAAAAAACAAAACATAAGGTATTTCTGTCAACGTACGAACAAACAAATCGTTTTCCTGTAAGTTTTGATAATCTGACATTCTATTTCGTTTTGGCTATCTTCGCGTATTCCTCTACTCTATTGTTAATGTCTTTAATTGAACTTTTGCACATCTTATGACAGCTTCTTCAGTATCCTTTACAGCTTCAACTGCGATTAGCTTGGAAAGAATTATAATTTGGTTTCGTTGCTCGCATTTAATCATAAAAGGCCAAAATATAAGTTTAGTTACTGATAAAACACGTTGGATTCTTAGTTCCCGTAATGATAAATGTTAATATCATAGTTGTTTACTGAGAAAACGTAGAGTCGATCGCTTTGCCTACGACTACAATACCCGTGTCTAGGTGCACTTACGCTCGCTGTGACTCTGCAGGACTCCGTAGTAAGAGAACATACGAATTTCGCGCGGTCTCGCGCTCCGCGCCTGCGAGCCAATCAGGGATGCCCGGTGCCGAATACATGTGCAGATTGCTTATATGCGACCCGGCTGTGCGGCGCACCGCGGGCGAAGATATACAACGATTTTCCAAAGGATGAGTCAAAGTGACAGTTCGCGAACACAAGTGAACATCACATGTAATTCAGAGAAGTATCTCTCCGCCGCGACAGCTGTTCAACCACGCCTCTTCGTAAAGTGTTTGGTAATGGCTTCTGTGAAAACATCCCTATGAAGTCTAAGAGTTTCGCTGAGGTACATGCACGTACGTCAGTTCGGGAAATATTTAAATTTAATTACGTATGTAGAAAATCTCTTAACATGCTCTCACAATCAGTAAAAGAAAACTGCCACGAATGTAAATAGAAAGTAAAATGATTTTAAGCCGGAAACACGTGCACCGGTACGCATCTCGCTTGCACGTCTCAGTTTTAAAATAAACATAATATTTATCACACAAAAAGTAAATCCAATGTAATATATAATGAAAAAAAGAATTTTTTCAGAAGAGCACATAACATTGCACTTCCTAATATCATTTATTTCTCGCAGCGCACTATATTTTTGGAGGGGGAAACCGCAAGGCGACCTGTTGACCGCCTTGCGGTTCATTGTTTCTAATCAATGAACTCTCACAAATAGATTCGACTAAAAGATGAAACGTTTCAGAGATTTTAACGAAACATCTATAATTACAGTAATACGCGCTAACAGGAATATATATATATATATATATATATATATATATATATATATATTGTGACGTCACGGGGTTATACGAACCCGTAACGTCACCATAAGTCACTAGAGAGGACCAAAGAACTGAGAAATAGGGTACGCGGCGGAGCGATGGTCCGAGAAGGCGACATCTACCCGCAGGTTTCCGCACTCCGATGTCCAAAGTTAGCGGATAATATTTTCTCGAGAGGGCGCGAAGGAGGAGAAAATTCACCCCTCCAGAAATTTTCCCCAGGCGGAGTTGCATAAATACCGTGACGCACTTCGGTAGAGCTCTCTTACGACTCCGACAGCGACGGCGACTCAACTAAATTCTTCAGCGGTAGTAATCGGTTAGTGCAGGAGTATAATTTTACTTGCTTTAGTAAAGCTGATTTAAGAAACGCGGTGATAAGTGATAGAATTCAGAAGCAAAGTGCCTGTACAGCATTTGCACTAACATTACGCGAGTAAGCAAGCGTTGTGACTGCTCGAACTTGAAATAGTTTCATCATCGAAGTAAATTCGCGCAGAAGGACTCTGAACGAAATCCAGTATTTAATTTTGTACGCCACGACCACGCACGCTCAAAGTGTGGTATGTCGGCCGAGTGCTAGAAGTAGTCAATTCAAGCACGTTAGTTATTGAAAACTGGAAGCGCGAGCAACGGGTACGCGGCAGCCGGCAGAAGGACGACTCCAACACTCAAGCGTAGGCGAGAAGGACTTGGACCAATCCATGGTGTGTACGAGTCCGAGGACGAGAGAAAGGTTTGGAATTTGGACGTGTGGCGGCATCCGGAGATCGAGCGAAAGAAGTGGTGACCGTGGGGCATCGAACCAGTCAAGTGACGTGGCGAGGACTGCGAGCGACCGAACACTCCAAGGTTAACTGACGGCGAGCGGGAAGGAAATGTCGAGGTAAAGAACTGGCAACTTCTATGCGACAATTTGTTGGGAAACTGTGTAGCTTTAAACACCAGGCGTAGCGTCCTAAAATAGGTGAAAGTTACAAATAGTTACTGGGGAAATATTTCGAATGTATGAGCGGCAGTTTTGATTTCATTCGCTGTACGCACCAGTAAATTCGTTGAATGCCATACCTTGTACAACTTTTCTAAAGTAAATTATAATTGTTCATGTAATGTAAAAGTAATCTTATTGAAAGTATTGTTTCCATTGTATGATGTCAGGAATAATCAGTTGCCATAATTTTGTAAAGGGTACGATTTAGTAACGTGTGTGTCACGTTTATTCTTGTGCTAGAGTTAACAGCGTCGTAATAAATGCGCAGCTCAAGGCTGACCTCTGTGAAGTCTATAATAGAATAATTGTAGAGAATCACTTAAAGGCCGTGCACGAAAACTTTAGATTAACCACAGTTAAATGAGGTACACGAAATAATTGAGAAGGAGGTCAAAGCAAAAGTATTGTAAATAGTGCGTATTGAAGTAATCAGGCAGTCAAGGTGACGCCTATACATTCTCTTATGGTTTGTTTCTGTTTTCTTTGCAGTGACCATCTACGTAAAATACATACTTATTGTATATTTGTGCCACTGTGTAATTTGTTTACTGAATATATGCTCATTTTACCAGAATTTTATATAATTCATTGTGTCAAGGGTTCAGACCTTTCTCATACCCGAAAGATCCTGCTTCCTGAGAATTCAAAGCTCGCTTCACGAGCATTCATAGTTTCACGCTTCATCGCCACCGGCTGAAGGTAGTAGGTGGGCGTGTTATAATATATATATATATATATATATATATATATATATATATATATATATATATATATATTCCCTACGATCGATCGCTTTTATTTTACGCGTGGAAATAATTTGAGCCTCTAGGACGACTCACAGGTAGCCTACTAGCTTCCCGTGGTGTGGTGCTGGATTCGATTCCCGGCCGAGGCAAAAATAGTTGTAGCTTTCCTTTAAAATCGTTTCTTGTAGTGTGTGATGAAGGAAAGCTTAGGCAAGCGGAATTTGCTAGTTACGATGAAGATAATACGTCGTGTTCGCTAAAGTTTCTCTTACCCTCCAAGCACGGGAATTAAACTAGATCCAGGCGTAGGAGACACCGTTAGCTACCCGGCAAAGTGGGGCAATCGAGCCAAAATCCCGAATACATACATAAATAATTTCATCAAAATAACACCCATTTGTAAAGAGAAAACATACGAAGTTGTAGCATTTATTTCATATGAAGAGAAGAATACGAGTCGAACACACTCGATTACAAAATCCAATATATCTCATGAATTTTTCTCAAAACCCACGTGAAAATAGTAGTTCCTTTGTTTTCTTAGCTACGAAGAAATTTAAATTGAGATTGAAAATCAAAACAGAACAAATGTCGTACTCAGTTGGATTGAAAACGAACAATTTAATAACAAAGTAAAGTTGTAGGAATCGTTGAAGATATAGTTGGGCTGAGGATGAAGGAATAATAGAATGGGGGAATGATGACGCCAAATGTTATCGCCACCCGTGATTAAAATCCAAGCGGCGCTATCGTACATACGTCACAATACTCGTTATGACAATGCCCGTTATTCCGCAGCTTCGGCAGACCGACGCACGGTGTTTCGTTTGGCACATCTGGTTGGCCAAAATTAATATCTCGAAAACTAATGGTTAGAGTTTTATGAAATCTTGCACACGCATTTGTACGAAGTACTTTAACATATGTTTTGTCAGAGTTTGAAATAGCATATGCAATAAAACAATGAGTAATTGAATTAATAATTATACTGTGACATACCGATATGTCACGTTAAAATAAACTAACATTTATTTGTAGACAATATGGTGGAACATGCATTACGAAATATCACGAGAGCTAGAGCTTAGCAACGACCGTGAATAAACAATGTAGTTTTTGTTTTTCTAAATGCATTAAGAGTTTTCTGGATGCCAAAAAGTAGAAAATTTGGGATTGGGCGAAGAAGTTCAAAAGACGATCAAAAGGTCAGCTACACCAAAATATAACGAACGTATGGATTGGCTGGGTGAGAGAAGGACGGTCAAATGTTATGAAAAAAATGAAGGTAATTTTAATACGAAGTCTTCGAGGGATGAATCATGCAGAAAGATTTCATTCTGCTCGGAAACGCGCTTCTGAACTGATCGTAGATATTTTCATGTGGAAGCAATATTGAAGTATAAATTGGAACTTTGCCGGGAGTGGTAATCGAGTTCGGGACTATGTCATAGGACGTAATCGGGACTGATAATTTTGATAGTTTGAGACCAGCTTGGATAGGGCAGAAGAGGATTTCGTGGAACTTTGGACTACAGCAAGCTCGCAAGATATTTCGACTGAGAAGTCTACGAGGGACATCAACGAAGAAAGATAAGTTAACCGCGGTATAAATTGTAAATTGAAAGATATCTTGATCAAAGGCCTAAAAAAATTGTAAATTCTCTAAATTGTTTGCTAAAAAGGCAAAAATAAACTTTGTTGAATTTTGTTCTTTAGAAAAGAAAGTGATCTTTCATTTAGTCAATCCAAACAGAAATGAACTAGGAATAGAATCATTCTATTTCAGATTCCCAGCTGCGCTGTATAGTCGGCGGATCCTATAATCCATTATAGAGGTAATAAGGATTATAATATATCGTGACCCATTGACCCAGCAAGCCAGACGCTAAGATCTTTAGCAGATATAAATGTACAGAGAGGAAAATTTTGGTATATCTCAATACTGAGTTAAAAATAACAAATAATTAACAGAATCCTACTTTATGCATTTGTATAACTTTCTACAATGTTATTTGTTAGTGTAATTAATATATAAATATAAATACTGTCAGAATTCGTTAAACCAATTTCTCATTTGAGCTTTAATATTATACTCTTTTGGCTTCGAACTTACTAGAAATTTTTAAATTAGTCCAAATCATAGGTGTGTTCACATTCATCAGATAAAGGTGGAGTAGCCAAGGAGGGAAGTTTTTTAACTTCCTCTGATAAAACATACACGTTTCTTTTTGGGCTTTTTCCCAGGTTGGTAATATACGGATCAAAGGATATTAACAACCTGTGTAGGCATGAGGGAATTAATTTGGTTAGTGACATCTTTTTTAATGACAGCTGTTTTCTTAGTGAACATGAATTAAAAAGTCTGCAGTAACATGAGTACGAAAGCCTGAGGTTTTGCCATAAAATAACCTTTCTTCCACTATTCGGCGTTTCCGCATAGAATTGTAATGGTATCAGCGATACACTAAACAATCATCACTATGAATTGAGTCAGCAAAAGTTTGCTTGAAACGTCTCTGATCACTACATGTCGCGACGTGTAGTCATGCATTCCCCTTTCCCCTTCGCCACCCCTCGCTGAAGATAGCAAGCTGGCAGCCAGTGCCTGACGAGTACCCGAGGGAGTTCCCCCTACTGCTGGTAGAGCGCTCCGGCTGCGCCGCGTGTTCGGTTGGCGCTGTGTTGCTGACGTTCGGTTTATGGACGTTATCTGGCCTTAGTCCTAAACCATTTACGAGTCGCTGGGGGGACATTTGCTCGTGGTTATAAATCGGGCGAATCTCTCTCCACCCCCTCCTCCTAATTGCAGCAGCAGCAGCAGCAGCAGCAGCAGCGCAAGTAGTAGATGGTGCAGCTTTTAGCGCTCCTGGTGGCCGACGTCGAAAATTGCGTGTCCAGAAGCGGGCCCCGCAATTGAGCGGGCTGTAGCGCCACCAAAGATTCTCTTACAGAATTTTCCGCCAACTCCCGCACGCCCTTCTAGGATAAACTTTGATTAGAAACCGAATAAAACTCTATTTAGTCTTTGACTGTTTGTAACATATCAAGTGCGTTGTTGCATGTACACTGATATGCGGTATCTCCAAGACACTTCGTCAGTTCGCTCGGTAAAGAGTAAACGAACAAAGCATTTCTTGGATCAGAATATGTGGTAGATATAAACTTTTTGTCATCCAAGAGTATTCACAAGAAGAAAAAGCAATTGCTTCGTTTTGCAAATTGTAGTAAAGTTTTTTTTTTCCTTTAAAAGAATAGATATATGCTTTTGTTAGTTGTCAATTCATACTTACCTTTTCCTACCTGGTCCAAATAGGAAAATGGAATATCTTATCGTATGTGTATAGTACAAGGTGGTTCCTAAAATGCCTTTCCATAAACAGAGAAAAGATGTATACTTGGAAAACGAAATACATAGAATTTTTATTGCAATAAGGTGATCTTTTATTTATTAAACAATCATACTCCACTCTCAGTGATAAAAATTGGAACAACAGTTTTCGGAAGAATGTTTAATTTCGCCAGATACGGAATGTTTTTTACTAGACATTTAAGAAATGATGTCACAAATAAATTTTATTAATTGTTCACGATGTGTTAATACCAATATTTACTTCGGTATTTTCTTTTGTTTCAATGTACAATTTAATGAATAAAGACGTTTTACGTGGGTGAATGGATGACATACGAGAGAAAGTTAGGAAATTACCAGAGAAAGATAATTAGAGTTTTATATCCCTTCGCCCATCCATAATTGTCCTCTTTTGTATTTCAATACCTATTGCACTCCTTCCAGCACCTTCGCTTATCTTCCAGCACCTGCGCTTTAGTATGTGACCGCAATAAAGAAGATTCATTATAGTAATTGACTGAACGAGTGTATAAAGAGGAGTATAATTGCATGAATGGTATGGTCAAGAAAACGAGCGACGATAGAAGGAAGTTTTCTTATATACCATGAGTACAATTATACCTCTTTATACAGTTGTTGCGTTCAATATTTTTTCGTGACAGTTTACTAATAATTCAAGTACATCTATTCCACCCGAGGCAAACATTTCCTGACGTAGTATTGCTTCTGAAAAATATCTATTGTAATGGGCCTTGCATTGTTTTTGTTTCCACGAAATATTTGCAAATGGAAGGTGATGAACATATTGCAGATAAAACATTAGAAGCTGACAAAGTCATAAAAACATTACTTCCTACGAAAAGTAAAGACAGGTATGAGAGAGAATACATGTATAAATATTGGGTGAAAAAAGTCACTTCTGACACAGTTTTGCTCCAGCATACTTTTTAAAACCGGTAAAGACAACTGACGTTTTCATTTTTTTACATTCATAATCTTAAGACCAAATGCTTTGCAAATACCGTGGTTACGTCTGTATTATAGACTTAAAGATTTGGCTCCGTTTCTGATTGGTAGGTGTGTCGTGTTATTGCACTTTGAATTTTAATTGAACGCATGCTATTAGCATAGCGATAATCAACGGTTTTTCATTAAATTAAGGAGCATATTTAATTAACTAATTGAAAAAGGATTTCAGTGTCATTTGCAACGGAATTTCGACGTATCTTATCAGCGTCCCACAGTTATGGATTGGGAATTTAACTGTGACTTTATTTTGTAGACCTTGACTTTCAAGACACTCGCACTAAATCGAGGGGATTGGCATTGGACTTTCCAAGAGAGTGGTATCTAAGAGTTATAATGCATAAAGTTATAATAATCGCACATTAGAATATCGAACGTAAAAGGGAGAGTCGAAAGTAGAAAGAGTCAAGCGAAGAAATCTGCCAAATAACGTATTATACATCTTATCGGGTCCGGGGTTAAGGCAGCGTTGAATGTGCTAAGGCCGCGGGTACCCGATAAAGAAAACTACAGCAATTTTTCTGCTTTTCTTCTCTCGCAAAAATGGTTGGGGAAAAGTCAGAGTAGATAGTATAATTTACAATATAGTATAATTTAAAATACAATTAATTTTAGATAATGTTATAGGAATAAATGAGTTTAATTTTTATTTCTATAATAATTTCAACAGCGTGAGTTTTATTCTCTTTGGAGAAAAATTAGGTCTCGAACGCGATTAGTTCAAATATTACAACAATGAATCAAACCCCAACAGGCTATGGTTACATAATGAGTACATAAACAACAACAACAACAACAATAATAATAATAATAATAATAATAATAATAATAATAATAGTAATAATAAGTTAAGAAAATTATATTGAAATGATCCAAGTAAATCCTAGAACGATTACAATACTGATGAAATTTAAATACCTTAGGATTAAACTAGAGGTGCTACAGAATGGCACAAACTTTCTCGTAGCAATTTTTTCTAATTCCCTGAATCCGAATCTGAAGCTAGAATTTAGCCACCACTCACCAATTTTTTTTAAATTGCGAAAAAACACCGTGAAATGGCATGTTTTTGTTTTCAGGGGTTGTAGTCAGATCCAAAGACTTGACACACTTTCTCTATGTATGTCGTCGCGCTGAATCCGAATCAGAAGCCAGAATTCCGCTATCGCCCTCCAGTTTTTATTGTTTTTTTTTCTCGAAAAATCATCGTTCGTTTGAAAACTGTAAACTGTTAATTGTAAATTTCATGCTGGTTTTTGCGATTAAAAAAACTGGAGGTGGTGGCGTAATTCTGGCTTCATAATCGAATTCAGCGCGTCGACATGTGTAGAGAAACATCTGTCGAGTCTTGGGATCTGACAACTTTGTGTTGTGTGTGCCTGTGTGATTGAAACTCGACTTTGCATTTTCACACTTTGCTTAAAGCGTGGCGTTTACAGCGGATCTGGTATAATTATCTTGCAAATTCCCTATCAATCGAATCATCGTCAGCACGTAAGAGAGAGATTCGCAGGGATTTTTTGTAGCTTGCCGGGGCGCGTGGCTTGAGCTGATTAGCCCCCGGCGCGGCGACCGGCGGCGTCCATCGAGCAAAGCTGAGTCAAGAGCGATAACGCCGCAGACGAGAAGCTACTGAATCGTACACTGTCAGATTGTCATTGAATTTAATGTAGATGAACGAATTGTATATGAAACTTGATGCACCGTTGGATATTAAAAAGAGCTTAATACATTTGTAAATTAAATTTCTGGCTTAAATTAAAATTAATGTAGATTTAATGAAGGGGTTTTCCCGTTTCCCAAGCATCTCAACATTCATATCATATAGTATTCATAATCGCCAGTTCATTCATCAAAATTATCCATTATTTAATGTAGTACATGTGTACATTAAATTTAATGTGCGTCCATGATAATTACTTTAATGTAATTGACATTAAAGTAACGCGGAAATTTCTGACAGTGAATGTTATCGCACGGTCCACTGAAACCAAAAGATCTCCTTACATCCGTGAAATAGATAACAAATCTCAGAGGATTAATCAATATCTCGTATAGTAAAAAAAAGACTGGATCACGCTGGACTGCAGTCCATGCAGAGCAGTATCATGATACTGTTCTGAACATGTGTTGTTTGTATCAAAAAAGAACAATACCTCAACTTCAAAACACAAAACACGTTTATATAATTCATTAAATAGCCGTGATGCATTAAAGATATACGTAAGTACTCAAAAGAGCAGGTGATTTATTTTTTTTACTGTTAATCACGGCGTTATGCATTGAAAACTAAGATCGTCTTCGTAAATTTATAAATGTATCATGATACATTTATAAATGTGTGAGTGCGTGCGTGCACGTGTGTGTGTGCGCGCGAGCGCGTATGTGTGCGCGTGTGCGTGCGCTTGTGCGTGTGCGTGCGTGTGTTTTCTAGCGAACCCGCGGGTTCTTGCACGCGTGCAAGAACTCTCGCATGTTAAACCCCACCTTCTTTCCTATTTTTCCATTTCCATATTAAGCCTGTAATATATCTTTTTCTCCAAGACCCTGTTATCCTCCGCCACTTGTTCTGTATGTCTCCTTGGAATTGACAATACAATACAGTACACACCCTTGTCAACACAAACTATTCTTATTTAACGTTAGGGCCACTCGTGTAATGAAATCATGTAAAATATCAAGGAATTAGATTAATTTTACATACAGTTGCAGATTCTACAGGCTCTGAACAGGTGCGGTAGAATCGAGAAGCGTCGAACCAGCAAAAATGTAATAGAATGTTCAGGAAGATCTCATCCTGCATAATACAGTGTGAGGAACGTTACTTTGAGGTCTTTGCCATCAAATTTAAGTTTTTACAGCCCTAAAATGCTTCGTATGAGAGTTATTTAACGAAACATTTAAAAAATCTGGCCGAGTGCTGCAGGTTGCATTTGACATGACTATTTTGATTTTTTTTAACAAATCCTTCATATTTTTATAGTCAAAGTGCAAATCGTCACGTCTCTCTGAAATTCTCTTTCTTTAGAGACCCCATTTATAAATATAAACACCCTAATATATATATATATATATATATATATATATATATATATATATATATATATATAATATTTACATTCTATGTTCTTCATTTGTCATGAGGCAGGTGTTAAACTTTACACAATGGAGAAATATTTCGTATATTTCAATATTTCAAAAAAAAAAAAGTGGACATTTCTTTTATTATTTCAAGCGCACACCCTTTATTTTTTTTATTTTACCATAATTTTGAAATATACGAAATATTTCTCCATTGTGTAAAGTTTAACACCTGCCTCATCGAGCTCAAAAAATGAAGACAGGAGGATAGGAATGCTAAAAATTAAGAATTTAAAAAATATGCTTTTACTCACTGAAATTAAATTTATAATTTTGCTACAGTTATCTAATACAATTATTAAACAGCCGTGTGAAAAATTGTTTTAATAATATATTTTCAAGTCTATTTTCTTTTAAGAGTAGCTTTCTTGCTGTCAGGGTACTGTTTTCTGTAGTCTTCCACACTCTGGAGTATAAATTGTTATTCCTCTTCATCCACTGTTAAGAGGCCATTAAAAACCTGCATCAATTTCACCCCTCTACATCATTAACAACATTGAGATTCCGGAACGTTCCTTGTGCTTTTAAATAAGAATCATCCAAAAATCCCAGAGATTTGGGCTATGATTCAGAAAGCCAATATCAACATCCAATTCGTTAATAAATTTAAACTTCTATGGGAAAGAAAAGAAAATTGGTTTTTCTGAAAAAAAAAATAAAAGAATGATATTTTAATATTATATCCACATTTCGAAAGACTTAATTTGCGAATATTTATTAGAGCACACTGTTAAACATTTTATAAATTATAAATTCGACGGTCTTATGAAATCAAAGAAAAATGTTTATTGAAAGTATTATAAATAAATAAAAATAATGTTATTAATATTAAAAACTTACCTAAGAGGAGGGAGATTCATTAGGATGAATAATACATCTTTTTTTAGTGAAAATACTTTCTCGTTTCAAATTTATGATGCGTTATGATGCGATTTCAAAGAACAAAGAATTTGAACCTTAGCTCCTAATCCCCAATATTTTAGAACATTCCAGGCAGCCATAGCTTGCTCCTTTCCGAAAGAATTTTCTAATTTAGGCACTCAAAGCAGCTATTCTTGATCAATATACGAAACAATGACAGGGATCCTTTCAGTTTTTAAATCTAGCACATGTATAGCAGGTAGCAATTTACAATCGCAATGAACAGACTCATAACTAGGTTCATTTTCTTTAAATAATTCTTTAATCTTAGTAGCCTTCTTCTTACGAAAATCTTCCCGATATCTTCGGATCGTATTCAATTGATTGCTAGTTTATCTACGTTGTCCTAAAGATGCAGCAGGGGTTCGAGAATAAAAACGGCATTTCTCTGGCTAATCGATCGAGCACTGCCATCAATATTTCATTTAAAAATCATTTCCTGCCACGTATTTTTATAGTATCAAATTTATAGTATTATATTTTATTTATATTATTATTTATAGTATTCAATTTCTCATTCCTAAACTCATCTGTTTATTTAGGTTTTCTTCAAGAGAAGTCTGGTTAATGTCTGATGACGACCCACATTGATCAGAAATATCTTCAATACCTGATAAATCTTCGAAAGAATCTACACAAATATCAGTAACATCAGAAGCAAATTGAGCCTTAGCCCGGCTGTTTTCATTTTCCCTAAATCTCAATAATGCCCCCTCTTTGCTAGCATATTGATTCCCCCAATATATCCCCTTGGCCCCGACCCTCTTTCTCTATGCAATAATATTTTATCTTCTTCAATTTTAATAATTTCTAAAGCATTCGATTGAGTAATATGAAATAAGTCATTTAAATCTGAAAGAAACTTACGTTAATGTTTTTTCTGCGTGTCGGACGAATAATAGGATTTTTTAAAGATTGCGCCAGTGAGAGTACATCTTTATACTTTTTTCTACACAACGAAGAGTTGCTCTTGTAGGAATCCTGGTCTTCTCCCAAAAATGAGGCATTCTCACACTACTAAATTTGCACTTTCACCCAGGGGCAGTTTTACCTCACGTAAATTATAAAATAGCACAGATAGTACTTGCCGGTTTGATGGAACCTTACTTCCTGTAATTTAGTGACACTCACTGTCAACTAAATAAATGTTTCGATCGCCACGTCTCAAATTAGAAACCATAATTACACTCGCAGTTCACTCGGACAGCGTTGAGACCTGACCGTGGCCCTCGCAGTACGGAACGCAACGTGAACATAGCATACACCGGCGTTCTTCCCACTTCAGCGGCGATGAGGCACGGGTTACCAATGTCTGATTTAAACAAATGAGGTCTTAAATTGTTCCTTGCAATAAAAGGGAAAAAAGTGGAGGGGTGTGCGACCTGAAATTAAAACAAAAAATAAAGGTTACCTACAATAACATTGTTATTGTAGCTCACATTCAATGTGGAATTTTAAATATTATCTTAACTTTGTATAATATAAATACAAATCAATACATTATACCGAATATCTTTCACATCACATTTGTGTAATCTTGTAATTCAAGGGTTTCTGCTTATATTCTAGTTAAACCGTTCTGTACTACAAATACCACGATCCTCAAAGAACACGTCTCTTGAAATTTTCTCAGTGTGGTTTTCGAGTTCGAACACAATCATAAATTTTCTCAAACCGAACTTGAACTATTTAATAACGCAATTGAAATAGCATTTCCTTCTTTTCTGTATTGACCCTCAAAACCCCGCCTCCCACACTCTCCTAAACCCTGTGAATTTCCACCTTGACAACACGCAACATGTGATCGTTCCCCTCGGCCCCTGGTTTACTCTTGGCAGATAAGCACGATCGCTCCCGACCGTCGTTCGTTGCCCATTCAGATGCAGGAGGGGAAACCGCTGAAGTGGCGGCGAGATCAAAGGTCCAGTGGAGACGCCCATTTGGCATCACCTCACAGCAAGTGTGGCTATTCGCTTTCAAGTGCAATGAATTGCGATGTTCCGTTACATACACGTTCTCCCGACGCCCGCGAATAGCTAATATCCTGAACACGAGTCTGAATGGACATTAAATAGACGACTCTTGAGGACTCCGAATGGAAGTTCTCACGATGCAGAACTCCCTCGAATCTTGTCTAAAAGTTATCCAGACAGTGACGAGAATGATGGTAAAGATAATGACGGACGAAAGGCTACCCTTTGTAATCATTAGTATTGGAATATTGACGTAATCCCGTCACGAGAAGTATTTATTGAATAAAGCCCTAACAACAGCATGGTGATCATCGTCATTTCAAAACAGGTGCCAGCAGAGATCCAGATAAAACAACTTGTTGCGATAAAAATCCAATAAAATCTGGAATGCCTTCATTTGATAAAAACATTACACATTTCCTATCAATACTGAAATATAAGAGTCATTGAAAAATCTTTCGAAAGTTATAAAAATTGGAGATTAAAATACTAGATATAAAGCAGCTACCATTCAGTTAAAAAACAGCATTTTTTACAATTGACCTGCACTTAACCTGGATTTTTTTCGAATTCAACAGCGATTGCGATGAACTAACGATCGGGCAACTCGGATTGCATGTTCCAGGTTCGAGTACCGACTATGACACATGAGCTCAGGAGGCATCCAGAAAGAGGGAGTCACGAAGAAGTCAACTATATGGAAGCGAGTTCTCGACTGTTCTGGTAGGTCGTTTCTGAGGTTTACACCGATCAGTTCCAGGTAGATGCTGAGGCTTTACTTTAAAAACTTTACGCATCACGAACCACGCGCGACAATTTCTTCTTCACCGTCCTAGCTCCCAACTTTACAAATGAGATAGAAAGAATGAGAACAAAGAAAACGAGCGAGATGGAAAAAATAGAGATATAGTGAGAACGACAGATATAAATGTGGATAGAGAGGAAAAGAGAATAATAACTTGTAGCAAAAAGTACACCAACCAAAAGGGCCAGTCCACAATAATTAATAACTTTCGAAATCCACAGATTTCACTAAACAACGCATTTATAATATGAGCACTGCTAATTATGTCTCATATCTTAACTTCGTTATAACAGTGATACAAGTTCCGTTAACACAGGATGAACCCAGAAGGATATAAAAACAAGCGATGAGAACCTACAACGATTTCTTTGGTGGATATTGATGTTATCCAGCAATAGGGACGCGACTTGCGGAACATGAAAGAGACAGTTATTTGTTTTGATTTCTTAGAGGACGTTATGAATTAACGTCGCTGTGTTTTATAACCCTACCGGAGATACAGTCCTAGCGAGAAAAAAAAAGCACAAGATAATTCGCGGAACACACGGGAACGTACTCCAAATGTTCCCTGACCTTTGCATTAAGAAAGCCATTTTCCTTTACTATCATCTTACTAATTTGTATTAATTACGTTTTGAAGAGCTTCCCTTCGAGTACGCGAGATTGCAGTGTGTTTTGTTGCCGGTTACCTATTGTTTTGTAATCAGTAAAAAAAGGCACCGTCAAGTGCGTGGTAGGAGAGTGGCGAGCGTGACAGCATTTGGTGCTGCTCTCTTCTGCTCCCTGACTGAGACCGGCTTCATCTTCAGCATCCGCGAGCGAAAAGATAAGCGCCGCGCAGCTGCATGGAAGGAGATATTTAGAGGTCGGGGTGTGGGGCGGAAGCGTGGCAGGAGCGGAGCGAAGGCGTGGCGTTGGCGTGGTGAAGGGGGGGGCGGGGCGGAGCGGGGGCGTGGCAGGAACGTGTCGGAGGCGTGGCGCGGAGGGGAGGGAGCGGCACCGGATCATGGTGGGGGTGGCGCAGCAGGTGTGAGCCGCATAGGCCGGGAGGAGTGGGGGTGGCGAATCGGCGCGGGGTGGCGCAGCACGGTGTGGGCCGCAGGGGCGCGGGAGATTGGCGGGGGCATGGCCGTGACGGGGCATTGGCGTGGCAGGGACAGCGTGGGGTGGCGGGGATGGGGCGCCGTGGTGTGGCGTGGCGTGGCGCAGTGAGGGAGCGGGCCCGGGGGCGGGGCGGGGCGGGGCGGGGCGGAGACGGGGCGAGGAGGGGCGGGGCGGGGCGGGGCGGGGCGAGGCGCGAGCGTAGCGCAGGCGGAGGGCGTTGGTGTGGTGGAGGCGGCGCGGCATGGCGCCGTTTGCTTCATCTGTCACATTTTTTATGTCTGTTTCCCTAGCACTTAAAAATACATGAAATTGTTTCTGAAAATAGGCATAGCCGATTAAAAACAAGCATTTAGCTTTGTGTAAAATTTAAAAGTAATGTATGTAAGTGTAACTGAAGCCAATATCTTATTGTGCAAGTGACAACATCATGTAACGGAAGCGTCATTTTTCCGTAAACGAATGCATCGGAGTCAAAGACCCACGAAACGTGGATTCTGACTACACAATGTCTTAGTGAAGTTGTTCAATGTCTTAGTGGAAGTTGTTTACTACATATAGGAACGAGAAATATCCACTAAACGTGTTCTGTCGTTTTTGCTGCAGCATTATAATATTTCCTTTATTCTACGTAAGTAGTATGCAAGAAAACAAAATCGGCATGCAACATAGTATCATTTTTAGATCTAGAGAATAGGTAGAGAAAAAAGAAGACCCAGAATGCAATAAAGTATAAATAGTTTATGTATTAAATAAAGATGTCGCCTCATCATTGGATCAAAACGAGGCACCTATTGGATTATTTTTAGATCTCTCAAAAGCTTTTGACGTCATTGATCATGACATTTTACTTTCCAAATTACCTTTATATGGAATTCGTGGTATTGCTGTAGATTGGTTATGTTCGTACCTTAAACAACGATCTCAGAGAGTTGAAATACCTTACTGGAATGATGGAACATTACGTACGCACCTTTCCGACTCTTTGCCCGTTGCATGTGGAGTTCATCAAGGATCGATTTAGGGCCCTATTCTGTTCCTACTTTACGTAAACGATATGCCCTCGACGATTCGAAACGGAAGAACGGTTCTCTTTGCGGATGATACGAACAGCCTTTGCAAAAAGAAACCGTAAATAGTACAATATCAGATTTTCAAATTGGTTCTGAAATAACAAATTAATAGTAAACAAAAAGAAAACGGTTTTAATGCAGTTTTCCATTTCAAATAAACAATTCTGTGCTCCATTGAAAATGAACAGTGTACCATTGACTGATGTTACGGCAACAAAATTTTTAGGTCTCTCAATTCAGTCAAACCTTAAATGGAACGTCCATTTAAATGAATTGAACACAAAATTAAGTTCATTATGCTACGCGTTCAGAATTCTTGCAAATTCAGTCAGCCTTCATACTGCTCGTTGTGTATACTTCGCGAATGTTCATTCCCGCCTGAGATATGGCATAATATTCTGGGAAATACATCTTATAGCTCCCAGACTTTTAGATTACAAAAACGAATTGTACGAATAATAACCAAATCCCACCACGTTATTCTTGTAAACCTCTCTTCATTAATCTACAAATTTTACCATTACCTTGTCTGTTGATTTACGAATTAGTGGTTTTTGTCAAAAATGAATTGGTTACGGGCGGAATATATTTTCAGAAAATGCCGAACGTCTATTACTATAACACTCGACGTAGAAATCATATTCATCAGGTGACAGTATCAACAGCTCATTGCAAAAATTCACATACAATACATGTACATTATTTTACAACACTTTGCCAGATGACATTAAACGATTAAATTCAATAGAAAAGTTTAAATCCTAAGTGAAATCGTTTCTGCTGCATAACTGTTTCTATACAATTAGAGACTATACTGAGCATCACAAGAAAAGTAACATTTAATTTTAACAATGATACATAATGCATTATTTACCATTTGGACTGTATAAATGAGTATAAACAACTTGTAACAACTATTGTACTACAGCTTCGGGTGAATGACCCCATCTCGGTCAGGTTTTTCGTCCAGTTTCCCTGATCCATTGAGCAGATGCTGAGATGGCCCCTTGCTTTGCTTCTGGACATAAATGTAACTTCATTTTCTGTACGTCTTCTAGAATTCAGTGGGAAATACAATTATTCAAATTATCGTTGTCGCTGCAGGTTGTCGCGGCAGGAAGTCATAAGAGCCAAAATTTATTGCTTATTTATCTTTGAATATAGATTTATTACATGGGAGTTTTTTTTTGTTTTTGTTTCTCCCTTTCAAAATTCAAAATTTATTGCTTATTTATCTTTGAATATAGATTTATTACATGGGAGTTTTTTTGTTTTTTTTCTCCCTTTCAAAATAAAATTTATTGCATATTTATCTTTGAAATCGATTTATTACATGGGAGTTTTTTGGGTTTTTTTTTCTCCCTTTAAAATTCAAAATTTAAGTAGTATATGACTTAGTGTAGGGATCACAGAATTTTGAAAATGTGCACACAATTCACTTTTCCCATAGCACGTCATACGCAGTTTTTAACTGTTTTTACGTAAAATAAATAAATAAAATAAATAAATTGAATATTTATGTAAATTCAACATTCATATATTAAAAGTGATGGATACATGTATGTGTACATTATTAATAAGGGCATTTAAATTAGAAGACCTTTGTGAATGTATACTTTTTGTTTATGGACATTCCTGTTTGTGGACGTGTTATAGTGGACATTTTTGCTGTCAACCGAGTAGTGTATGTACTGAGGACGTTCAATAAGTTATCTACTTCAGCATGAAAATGAAATTTGATAATGAAACTCGCCACATTACTTTTCAATGTAGTTTCCTTGACTTCAACTCACTTGGTCCATTTAGCCTCCAGTGATAGAATACCCTCAAAATAGAAGGAATCATCTTCACTGACCACATACCTCATTACAGCTTCCTTAACAGCTTCTTCGTCGGGAAATAGTCGCCCACGCAGAAATTTTTTCATGTTTCGAAACAGAAAGTAGACACTGGGAGCCAGATTTGGACTATGGATGATTAAGTTGTACGATTAAGTTGTCCTTCACAGCGGCCTGTGATTTGTGTGCGAGCGCATCGCTGTGGAGCAACGCCACACCAGCAGACAACTTCCAGTGGCGCTTCTCTTTCACAGACTCACATAAAGCCGTTATAGTCAAAGAACAGGTTCTCCAGTAACGGTGCCTATGATCTATCCAGCAGACGTGTGCTTGCGAACTTTTTTGTGTTGGAAACCCCTTGTGCTTCTATTGCATGGACTCTTGCTTGGTTTCAGGGTCGCGATGGTAAACCCATGTTTCATCCCGTTATAATTCGTGAGTAAAAGTTACCTGGATTTTCACTAAGCACGACCAAATTATCTTTACAAGATTGCTGGCGAAATGATTTCCAGTAGAGAGTCAACATTCGTGGCACCTAATGGGAACTGACTAGAGTCCCTAGATACAGAGAGTATCGCATTCCTTTGGGCGACCGGTGCCGCCATTTTATATCCAGTTGAACTAAGCGGTATTGTGGGCTAGTTAGGGTCCACAAAATCTACCTATAATCAAAAATATACTCGAAATTCCATAATGCCCCCGATTGCTCTCATTTCTCCTTAACATGTGAATGCTGCCTGGCGGGGCTTTCCAGTGAAAGGATATTAAATGGCGGCAGGCGTTCACGTTGCGCTACTCTCTCTATCTAGGGACTCCAGGAACTGACCTTTGACATCAATTCTGTATGGATGGTCTTCTGAACCGTGCCAGCGGAAATGCCAAGTTCATGAGTTACAATACTGCCCTTAACACGATGATCGTGGTCTCCACGTTTTGGTACATTTTCTTTGTCGATGCTTCCACAGGCTGCCCTGAACGTTGGTCATCTTCAATCGATTCTCTTCCTCACTTAAATTGCTTGACCGTAAATTTTATTTCATAGTATGAAGGCGCCCTTTACAATATTCATCCTCTTGTGGATTTCTTTAGGCTGCTTCTCTTTCTTTGTGAGGAATTTTATCTCTGAACGATGTTCGAAATTCCTCATTTTCTCTGTTGACCCACATGGAACTGCACTTGTCATCTCACATCAAGAGCTTTCAGCAGACTGATTTGTAATGGGGACCGAAGCATACCAAGACATGTCCCAACCTGTCTGTGCACGCTGTTTCCAACAATGACGTAAGATACCGAGATAGATAACTTATTGAATGGTATATTGCGTGCCATATGAATGATTAAGCGTATATATATATATATATATATATATATATATATATATATATATAATATCGCCTCGTGTCTAATAAAACAGGCATCTAATGAGGCGTCGCAGACCAATGCTTGATGCGAGCTTTATATTTACATCAGGGTGACAGGATCTTTCGGATGTGAGAAAGCAATCCAAGACGTCTAAATCAAAAAAAGTTCGGGCATATATTCTTGAACTCAATGGACATACGATATACACAAATCCAAATGAAGCAAATCAACGCGGAAAGAAATAACACGTGATTGTTCGAGTTTGGTTCACGAACTGCACCTCAGAGCTCTGATCTATAACGGTTTGTTAATAATCTGTAGAGATTGTTAACAGTCAGAATTGATTACTAAGAGTTAATCTTTCAACAGAAAATTTTACGCGTCAAATTTTCTTGTACAGTGCACGATCAATGCCTGATTGAAACATGCGAAAACTGCTTTATCAGCGAATTGGAAAGACCACACTCTCCGGTGTCAAGATTTTAATCATAAATTACACACATTTTTAAACAATTGTTTTTGAAATTCAAAAAAAATCAAAACACCCATGAATAATCGCTTCAAACAATAATAAGATACAGATTTTACTACGTAAAAAATTTATACAATTCAAATGACTTTCTTGAATCAAAACTGAATGAAACGCGTCACGAACCTACAAGGAATCTATTGGCTCCCTTTCAAACTTACAGTTCGTTTCCTATCTTTTAAAACTGCTTTCCCTCTCTCTCTGAATTTCGTCTAATTACTTATTTAGCCGATTAGTTCCCAAGCACAACCACTCCTCCGATACAAATTCTTAGCGGTCGTACGCCTGTCGCTTTCCATGTACTTCGAAAATTCCGTCACAATACCTTGCGCTGGATCGCTCTCGGATCTGGCCTCGCCGGGACACCGACGTCGCCCGCTCCGCATACTCGCGACCTTGCTGGGCGCGCAGGGGTTTGGCGCCGTCGCCTCCGCCGCGCTGCCTTCGTGGACTCCGCTAGGCGCCGCTTCCTCTCTCGCTGCGTCAACCAAATTCCTATATACAATTTCCTTCCCTCTTGCTTCTTCTGCCACGGACCTCGCTTCGCACGCCTCTTACGGCGTTATTAATTATTCTTGGAATCGCTCTAGACACGCATTCGTTTCACAACTTCAACGAAAATGTTAGTTCTCACAACCCTTTCCACGTAAACTCTGCTCACGGAAATTATACTTCTACTCCTTCTTACAATGTAACTTTCAAATTTCAGAACGTTCTGCTGGAACTCGTTAATTTTACTGCTGATTCAATGTCCTGGTAATGGCGGATCTGACACTTATTCTCCAGCACTTAACTGCGCTAATTACTTCCAAAAATCTTTGAAGATGGCGCTTTGCTTGCTGACCATTTTACGTATTCAGACGACCAACTTACCTAACACCGCCAACAACACAACCAAGAAGAACTGTCGGTCAGCCATCCACTCGGAATTTTACTTCGATACAAATAATACATTCTCCCTTGTATAAAGTTTGCAAAATTCCTGGCGTTGCTCGGGCTTTCTAATTTATTTTACGTCAAAAAACAGTTAAAACTGAGTATGAGGTGCTATGGGCAGAAGTGAATTCTGTGCACAGATTCAAAATTCTGTGCCGGGACACCGGATCCCTACACTAAGTCATATACTACTTGAATTTTGAATTAATTTAAAAAAATCTTCATATCCAATCGTTGAGAAAGAGGAAAAATACCACAGTGTTTAAAGTTAAATTTTCAGTGTAATTGGCTCAAATTTTAATAAAATGCCATAATTTTCTTTCATTTTATTTTACTGTACATTGCTATTAGATTTTGATATGCTCTACTTTCCTCAGGGTCTCAAAAATCTCTTTTTAATTCCTTCCTTCTTGTTATATTTAAAAATTAAAAAGAATATGACAAATGAAAAACCACAAAAATACTTGATATTTTTCAGTATTCAAGTTGCATGTATTGTCAATCAATGCAAATTTCATGAAAGGGAAAACTACATTTTACACAAACTTTAAACCACCACAAATCGAAATATATTAACAATGAATGGCTTCAGTTCGCCAGACTTGCACGGATTGAAATACAATAGAGCAATCAATCTTACATGACGCTGTGGACTGCATGTGTACTACCTACGAAAATATCGAGTGAACGTAATTAATTTGTTTCAACTTATGAATTGGAGATCAAAGAAACAGTTAACTACGGTGTCACAGAAATTTCATTGAACTCTTTTGTAATTAGAAATTCAAATGTTTAAATTACGCAGTGTTTCTGGCCTTGCGAATCTATTAGATACCAGTTCTACTGCTAGAAACCGCACTTGGGTTTTTACCAATATTTACTAAACTTTGCTAGCAGATTGCGACAATAGTAAAGAAGAACCTGTAAACATGTCATATCAATCTATACAACCCTTACCATTTATTTAAAAACGTATCAACAAACGTTGATATACAGCACTATTCGAAGTGATTAAAAATATATTAACCTAATTAATATGTTAACTCTAACACCAATGAACAACTCGTTCAGAGCCAGGGGAGTCTTGCCCATCGTATCTAACTTCAGCCAATGGGCTTCAGTCACCACTTTGCGTCACAATATTAGCGGGAATTTTAAATGCAGCCAGATGCCAAAATTATCACCTCGTTACAACGCATTGAAACACATTTATGAAACATTTCCTTAAAATATTGCATTTTTTACACATTCGTTTTATTTTTGGTTGGCTGCCGTTGAAAATTGTCACTTTGTACCATTTTCAAAATATTCAACACTACGCGCTCTTCACGCAACATGGCGACCAGCGTCTGGTATGGCTTTTCAAACGAAGTACCCGTGCTGTAGTCGTGATTCGTAACGCAAACTGGTGTTGGGCGGAATGAGCAGAAATCGGTGCGCCGCCGAAGTAACTCACCCATGTTATTCCACCATGTTCAAAGCTGAGTCAGAAATATTAATGATCAGATCATTCACTGGTTTAACGTTTAGAATTTGAAAATCTTAGAATCGTATAACGTAATCTTACACAACGGTATTGGCCTCTGACGGAAAATATTAAGAAACACACTGCTCTTAGCAACGGGCGAAAAACATCTACCAATATATTATTTAAATTATTATTTTACGGCATTTGTGTTGTCTTTACCAAATTTGCATGGACACTGCGATAATCCTGAAAAAGAGACTCTAAAAATTAAGTACAACTATTCGTCCTCTACTCTTTGTGATATCAATGTCGGTTAAACGTCGTTGAATTCACTTTTATTAGTCAGCAGTTACATATGAGTTATAACAGGTTAGATTACATCATGAAATTGATGGAGATATTGTTTCATTATAACTTTAACTTACTTATATTGTAAAGTACATACGCTTTCCTCGAGTAATCTTCATATTGATGGGAATGACGCAAGCCATTATATGCCACACGCACAAACGCTTGTTAATCAGGCGGACAATGAAATTTGCATCGTCCATGACGGCATAATTCCTCCATAAAATAACAATGACGTAATGACATAAAAAATCCATTACATGAAAGATTCATTGCGTTATAACGTGCGGTTTACAACGCTAATACTAACTAGTGGTGCAAAAACTACGTACTTTCTCGCCCGTATTTTCAAGCAAAATTGCGCGAAAAGTACGCAAATTTACGCAAATCACGCAAAATTAAGTGAATACCAACGATGCACGATGCCTATTTTAGCCGTAAATAAAACTAATAGTTTATATTAATGCGAAAGAAAAGTCAGCAGTCATTATCGTCTTCTTTTATCAGTGCGGCGTTACAACAATGGTTTATAAGCAACTAGAAAATTTAATCAAAATCGATGGCGCCTTTACTTTGAAAATGTCCAGGGTCTTTATGTAAAATACCCTTAGTATTAAAATATCGCTTTCAAATTCAAGTACCCGCGACATCAGCCAGATTGATCGAAGAATATCAATTTTGGAGAAAATTGGCTGGTTTAGTAGCAAGCGTTGTTTACAGACGGACGTTTTGTCGTCAGTCGATTTTTCGGTATCATGGACCCATAAAACATGGATTCTGGCTATACTACGTGTTAAGATTTTTTTTTTTTTTTTTTTGTAAATTTAGCAACTGGATTTATTGATTTTTTCGCAACCAGGGCCCTGTAATAAGCGTTTTTCTGCAGAAAATTCGCCGCCTTTTGCGCCCAGCATTATCTTTCCTTAATCGCGAGAAAGTAAAAATAGTACAAAAAAAAATTAGAACTCGAGAAAATCATAACGTAATTTTATGTTGCGGTACAGTAGTCTGATATTTCATACGACTTTCAATTAAGTTTTACTTTCTCACGACGGAGTAGAGAGAACGTTATATATACATTACGCAGAGCGACAAATTTTCGGGAGAAAAACTCGTTATTACAGAGCCCTGGTAACGAAAAAGTGGATAAATCCAGTTCCTAAATTAGGCGAGAAAATCCTCTAACACGTGGTGTAGCCAGGATCCATCCATGTTCTGTATCCTCGATCCCGAAAAATCGTGTGACGGGAAAATGTTAGTCCGTCCGTCTCTGAACAACGCTAGCGGCTAAACCATTCAGCCGATTTTCTCCAAAAATTGATATTCTTCAATCGCTCTGGCTGATGTCGCGGTCCCTTGAATTTGAAACCGGTAGTTTAATTTGTGGGGGTTCTTTATATGACACTCCTGGGACATTTTCAAAAATGAAAGAAAAAAAGCTCCATTGTTTTTAATTAAATTTTATTGTTGGATAATTTGAAGGGCGTTTAAGAGAATGGTACAAGTCTCATGTTCGTTGGAAACTCTGATTTTTAGAAAATTGTAATAATTCAAAATATTTCGGCGTCTTCCTACAGCTACAGTTATGAAGATTGTGATTTTTCCCTTAATGAAATCTATTCCTGAAAGGTAAATTTTGAAATAAGTTCAGGTACAATTTTACGAAAATTTGAGTACTTTTCGCGTAATTCTGTGTTAAAATACGGGCGAGAAAGTACTTGCTGTTTTAGCACAACTAGTTTACTTTAAATAGTGAATTATAATCAGGGCTTTATTTCAGGCGGAACGCGACGGAACGGCCTTCCGGCACCTCGGGAATAATTATTAAATTATATCTATTTCTATTAAATTAATAATTAATTTGGGGCACGTTCCGAGACCTAAAATGTTATGAATCAAGCACTGATTACAGTCATTAAGGTGGAACTCTCAAACGTATCAAATGACGCTAACATCAAAATAGGTTATACTGAAATTCATATTTATTATTTCACATATTTAACAAGTTATTTTATTAAACACTAAATAAACACAACAAAAAGTTTTAGCGATTTAAGCTCACCGTGAAAATTGTATTATTTGATCACTAAATTGTTTTACTGAAAACTATTATTTACAGTATAATTCAAAAAAAGTTTTCTGGCTTAAACGTAATATTTGTTATTTGTTGAAATGAAGTTTACAGTTTCTTGATACAACTTTTATACATTTGGTTTGGGGGAGGGGCTTACGAATCAGCATTTCCCCGGGCCCTAAGTCGTCTAGCTCCGGCACTGCTGTGGTGTGATGGCTGGGCCAATGCAAGTTGAAGATTTTATCTTTCTCTTATATAATGGAAGCATCTCTCATCATTTGATCAAGGAAAAAAACTTGAAAGCTGTCGCGCTACTAGTGAAGATAGTTATCTCATCCGTTCACAAACTCTCAGTGCCGATAGTAATCTCATCCATTCACAAGCAAAGTTTTTCGAAAATAAATCTTTTCTGAGTTTTCTGTTCATCAAAACCGTTCTCTAGAATATCCTACCGACAAGGTAACAAGTCCAAAGTAAGGATTGCAATAATTGGGAGCACATGAGTTTGATGGGTTCATATAAAATACAGTGGCGTAGCTAAACGATTATCTGGGAGCCTTAAAATACTAAAATTATTTTTCAATACAATCTGTTGTTAAGTGTGCCATTTTTCAATATTTTTAACTGATTCATTGAAGAAAATTTAATGTTTTCGACTCCTTTTCCCCGCTTATGCGCGAGGGAATTACCAGAGACGCGGAGATGGCCTCTTTGAGGCCGGCAGCTGAGCGAGGAGCCTGATAGTGGACACCGGCTGGCTTGGCGGGAGGCACGGACTTGTACCGCGATGCGCGTTCACATCTCGGACAGGCAAATTCACCTCATCACCTGACGTTGTGGGAAAGTAGAGTTGTGTGATTTTTGTTCGTGTTTTTTTATGAAAAAATTAATGGAGCTAAAGAATTACTGTTATAGAGAATGTCCCACTGACTATGCGCCATCCAATATCATCTAACATCTTTCACGATATCGAAATGCAGTTTTCGCTCAACAATATGAAATCATGAGGAAAGTAATATGAAGTAGAGATGGGAATAGTATAGATACGTAGTAATGTACCGTTTAAGAAAGGAGACTATTGAAATCTGCATCGAAGCAGACATGACTGTGAATGAACATTCAGGGTAAGAATTATTTCAAATATACAAAATTGTTTCTTTTGGAATTAATGATACAGTAGTGACTCAGATGGACTATAAGTTTCAAGATTTAGAAAACTTTCATTTTACTGAATTTCTTGCCGAAAAGCGATTTTCCAACTACAAAGGCGTCCTTTCGTTCAGAGAAGTTTTCTTTCTGAACGAAAACAATATCCATTCTTTGATAATAAGCCGCTTCGAAATGAACTAGCAAATGTATTGATAATGAAAAATACATGGCTGCAGACTTGTTGCTGAAGTATTTGGTAGACAAATTGGTCTAGAAAAAATATCAGGAGACGGTTCGGTTGATACAACTCAGTATTTCCCTTTATCTACAACATTATGTGAAAGGAATATGATTACACTGAAGAGTAAAGACATTCGTGAGAAATTCCAATCGGTACACTGGCTATTGAGTAGTGTCTGCTAAATGCACTGTTCAGAAACGACAGCTTTAGAGAACAAGTTATAAATATACGTTTTTGCTGAATGAGAAAACCGATGAGCTAATTTTCAACAACAACAAAAAGTAAGATAAGATTTTCAGAATACGCGACTGCAAGACTAACTTCGCCACTGATAAAATAAGCGCCTAAAACAATTGAATTTGGTAGTGTTCCATTTTTACTTGTATGCAAGGTTATTTTAGCTCCATTACACACGTAAACACTCCCGACGCCTCGCCACTGAAATTTTAAAATTTTATTTATTTTAATTATAGGAATTTTGAATTCATTTTGGAGATTGGATTGGGTTCTTACCATGCGCCTAAATACATAGGCTCGTTATGGATGAATCCTCGTCACTGGTAAAGATTGAAGACATCAAGTGGCGCTTAACAGCACATTCTTTCACGCATTATTACTAACGTTTGTAATTTTCAAAATTCATTAAGTTCCATGAAAATGAGACGTGTACCATTTCTCAAGTCTTTTGTTTTAACTGTAGAAAAAATTGGAGACGTTTTTGAAATAAAATATACATTGTATTAGCTTTAAGTAGGAATTACGCAAAAACTATTGATTCTTTTAAAATTTTGAATAGAAAGATTATGGAGTTGGTTTTGAGAAAATAATTATTTAAAAATTGCCTATAAACTAATATAGAAAAAGTAATTTACTACATATAGGGAAAAAATACATTCAATTTTTCTTTACGAGCTCGGCAATAGGATGTTTTCAGTTGAAAAAACGCATCCCCCCCCCCCAAACATTACAATACATCTGTATTGCGAAGGTGGAATGCTACACAAAGTAACAATGCAGCCAGTAAGCTCTCACGGGGCTCGTTTCGCTTGTCGCCGGGTAGCGGAGAAAATATATTGGGAATCACGATACTTGATTGATTTCATTTCATTGAAAAGTTTAGGGATTTCAAGCAAATCAGACCTACACCATTCTGTTAAGCTTCCTTTACGCTACCCGGGAATAAAGTTTAATCAAAAAGTTTGAGCTATTTTTTATAAAATCTTGAAAATGTTGAGGCTTCATGTAAAATATCCCCAAAATCAAAAACCTCATTTCAAGAAAATTATCCCGCAGAGACTCGAGTTCGTTCAGATCATTCGGGGCATGGTGAAATACAATCGGAGAATATCCTCCCAAAAAGTACCCTTTTTGAAGGCATCACACTATATAACAAACTCCCTAGTGAATTTAAAAGCTTAAACTCAATACACACATTCAAAAATAAATTGAAAGCTTTCCTGTTAAACCATACATTCTACAGTACAAAGGAATACCTACACCATAAACACATATCAACATCAATATAAACTAATAAAAATAATTTTTTTGTTGCATATTCTGCTGCATGACTTGAAGCCCCCCCAGCTGATTGATGGATATAAAAGGATAGATCCAGCCCAAGCATCCATCTCATGAAGATTCTCCTTCTCCTTTTTATTTATTTTTGCTCTCAACTTTAGCTTTACCCTACTATTTATAAAATTAATTTGTATTTAGCATGAAAACAGAATTCAATTTTATACCTGTATGTATTTAATATTTGCATTGTACAAAATTTGGGGGTTTCCCGACAATCGATTTTTGGGAAAAAAACTGGTTAAATGACGATAAGAGTAAGTAATATACTTTACTATGTATGTGAACAGATTAAGCAACTTTTTCGTTATCAGGACCCACGAGTTTTTTTTTATCGAAAATTCGCAATTTCCGCAGCAGCATTAAAATATTTACGTAGAAAAGTACGTACGTAGTCAGGCGAGAAGGTACAAAGGTATAACCAATCGTTCGTATGCTGTCTCTTGTTCTGTTACAGTTACATTAACGATTATTCCAATGAGAAATCAAAGACATTTTAAGCTCATTATAGTTATCTAAAGAATTTCTGTTGCTACCATCCTTCGGTATCTGAGAAGGCCCAAGAAAGCACTTTCTACTGGTTAGCTATGAGAAAAATTATGAAAAGCAATAAAGATATCAGAAGTGATATCCACGAAAATATAGCTAATTAGAATGGAAAATTATGCTTTCTTCCTTAATTTTTATCACTCTGATAAGTTGTAGTAAATCAAAGCTGAGTTCACATCATTATGTCTAACAGCAAAAGAACATTGATGATAAAAATAGTGACTATATTTTATGCAATTTAGGGCTAAAGATGTTACAACTCAGAATAGACAGCTTGTAGTCCTGTAACATATGTACAGTGAAATAAAATAATTTTCATTACACTGAAGGAGAAATAGAGCTGCAAATGTTTACACCACTTCTTCAAAAAAATTATATTTATCTTCTACACTCCAACCAATGGTCTGATACTCTCAGACAATGAGAAAATTAAGCAATCAGGTAGACACATGACTTCACTCTTCTCCAACAAAAGTTTAAAGAAGAAATTGAGATCGATTTAAGGGAAATTTTGAGACATTATTTTAAGTCAGAATAAAATATGCTTTAAATTTTATATTTAAAACATTCCTGTTAAATTAGCAGCACCACAAGTTGAAAGAGAGTGATAGCGGATACGGCACTTACAGATAACTTCCTACTCTAACTTTCACAATCTCATACTCTGCTAAAAATTGCACAATCTCTTATGTTTTACTATTCCAAGCTACTAACAAGAAAAAACATTGAGAACTATAGTTCATCAACCATAAAATGAAAAAGGATAAAATTAACAGATATAGCAACATGCCATCCTATATTCTCAAATCCTTTACATTGTTGATAAATTGAATTTTTCCAAATGATGCAAATACAACAATGTTTAAAAACATTTACAATGATCTATAACGTGCAAAATGTTTTCTCTCAAATTTCACTTTAAATTACAGCTACAGCTAATAATTTGCATCATCATGTCATTCTCGAATAGTAGTTTATTTGAAGACAATTTAGTTGTTTTCTGATTTAAGAATTAGAAAGCAGCAAGATGGAAACTGTTTTATTTATTGTATAAAACACGTAGAACCCCCTTGAGTTTCAAACAACAATTTAAAATTGGTTTACACAAAATTATCCCATAAAAAATTCCACCTTGCAGAAGAACTTTAAGAATTGTGCCTGTTCAACTCAAAACATATGTTCCAAATTTAGATTTACATATCTCACTCTTGCACAACCTTAAGTTAGCTTTTAGAAAAATAAAGCACAATAGAGTAAAGAAAAACTAGACGCAGGTAAAAGTGGCAAAATATGAAGGAAGTAAACACATTAAATATTCCAGAAATGTATCTAACAACTGCAAAATCATCGGAATTATTAGTATTACTAGATTCCCATTTAAATTCATCTCTTTTTTCAATCAGAGGAAAAACAATACTATTGTGTTTGCACATAGACTTTTTCCACTTGTGTTCACACTCAAAACCTTTTAAGATCACCTCAAAACGAGGGAAACCATCCTTATATTCTTGACATGAATTTAAAGCACTTTGCCTTCCTGCAATCTTCCATTTCAAATTTAAATCAGATTGTAGATGTAAGTTTTCTTTTACAAATAGCTTTATTGTTTCTTTTTACACATAGAAATTCTGAAAAGTTTCCAGTCCATATCTGTGTGATGCAGAATTTTTGTCACCTGTTATTGCTACTCGTTTTTGTTTCTATTTGAATTATATTTGGCCAATCTTGATCTTAATCTAATCTTGACATAACATTCCAAAATTTTAGTTTCACACAAAACCCTCATAACCCCTCAACAAATGATCAGCGAACAATTTAAAAATCTACTTTCCTGAATGAAGTTAACAACAAGGATCTCATCAAATGAGGTCTGCTAAACTGCAGTTATTTCGATAAGAAAAAAAATACTGATTATTTTCAGTAAACACTAGCACACGCTAAAAAAAAAAAAAAATTCTATTAAACATGATCGTCGATAAAATTTCTTTAAAAAAGTATGCAGTCCAGATGACTCAATAGCCAATAAAATCCTTTGAACGGCAAAAACCGGTCACAGAGAAACATCTCCTTCAAATAATAATTATCACAAAGTTTGTTCGTTATTCACTTTATTACATTACTCTGCCTTATCAGCAGCATAATGTTTAATGAAACGAGCAGAGGGATCAGTAGCATCAGTCCATCGGGGCATCCAGAAATAGGGCGTGAAGTGGCTCTGTCCAGGGAAGTTTTTCTCAAATGCTTCACTACATATACAAAAACATATTGCATTATCAGTACACATCTCTTCACCATCAGATCATAAAAGAATTCATAAACAATAATTCTTATACTCACCGGTAATACAAAGACTCCTTTGTTTTTGGAGTACAATGAGGATACTTATGAACAGCTTTTGACAATGCTTCATCAGATATCTTAGTTTCTACTTGTTCTTGAATTACTTGAAAGAGAGATTTTTTGACAGATGCTACACCATCACTGCAAAATTATATCAACAGGTAACAGCAGAAACCATTGTCTAGTTAGCAATAAAGCAAATCAGTCCATTGCCTTAAAAAAATAACTTGACGATCTAAATATATACCTGAATGCTTCTTTGTGTCTCCAAAGAATAGACTTAGGAAGAAGATCTGCATCATCAAATGCTGATCGCAATAAGTGTTTCTCGACACCTCCCTTTGGTTGTCTGAGCTCTGGATCCAGACTCAAATAGTAATGTGTAAATTGTAAATCAAGGAAAGGAACTCTCAACTCCAAGCTGAAATGAATAAAATATCACAACTCTTTCTCTGCAAAATGTGTTGCAATAGCAAAGCAATGTAACTTTTCATAGCATTCCCAAAAAAATAAAGCAGTGCAGTTTATTAACAAAGCCAGAATCTCTCTTCATTTTTTAACTTTCCATAGATCCAAAAAAAATGGTTCTCCAGCTTTCTCCACTTTTTCTCAAATTGGAAGAAAGAAAATAAGAAAAGTGTGGATTTAAGAGACCAAACTTGAAGTTCACTCTATGGAATGTGTAAATCAAAGATGATATACCTGTGAGCACTAGTAGTCCGATCAGCTCTTAATCCATCAAATAAGTAAATATCTTTTAACAAACGCACACTGTCACTGTGAGCAGCTGCACTTGATGGGGCATCTCTAAAATAAATGTAACCCTGAGCCACTTCATCAGCTCCTTCACCACTGAATATGACTGTTGTGTCTGTATTCTTCTTTATATATCGAGAAAGTATATACATTGCTGCAGAAATTGATAAAATTTAAAGAAAATTAGAAGAACATAATTCTAAAGAATAAATACCAAACATAGGTTTCAAGAATCTCTTCCTTAAACTTCTCTTGTCTTCTCTTCAACATTCAATAATGTACATATAATCAATAATGTACATATAATGTACATATAATCAATATAATACATATCATTTACATACAAGATTAAAAAATTACTTTCATTACTTACGTATGGATGCCCTAACAGTAGTGATATCTAATGTTTCTGTATGATACAAAACTTCATCAAGGACCTCTTTCACATCTTCTGGAGTAAAAATTATTTCATGATGTTCGGTCCCAATATACTGTGCAACTTGTCGAGCTGCTATAATATCAGGGCTTGTTCCCATTCCAATAGCAAATGACTGCAATAATGAATGTAACTTTCAATACTGCTCACAAAAGACTTGAAAATATTTTCATGAACATTGGTATAACAATAACAACATTAATTTCAATAAACTAAGCATGAAATTTATTAAAAATACAGCGATTTTACGATAAAGAAAGTCTTACTACTCAATAACAAATGTCAAGGTCCAATAAAAATTCGTAATCTACATAAATCAAAGTCGCCACTACTATGCAAGTCAAAAATAATGTTAAAAAACTGGTTCACACATACATGGTTCTTTCAACTATTTACCTGAATTTTGTAAGGAAGTTTTTCTTCCTTAGAAAGTTTCACAAGAAGAGATGCAACCAAACTTGAATCCAAACCTCCAGATAAAAGACAACCAATGCGGCGGTCAGCCATAAGGCGTTTTTTCACTGATGCTGTCAATAAGCTTTTGATGTTAGATCGTATGTCCTTTGTTAAGTCTACAACAATGTACAATTTTGTTTTAATAGGCATTTCTTTAAAAGAAAGAAAATTTAATGTCAAAACAATATGATGTATCCACCATGGTGGAAAAGAGAACAACTCACCATCAAAAGGAACAAATGGATGGAACAGAGGTTTATCCCCAATGTTATAAAACGGTTTCTTTTGAATGACAGTTGCTTTCCCATCACCGTCTATCTTGTATTCTTCAAAACAACCAGGTGGAAAAGGATCCATCTTCCATGCACTGTCTCCAAGTTGGGAAGTAATTTCCATTAAGCCTGATCACATAAAATTTTGTTGTAATTTATAAAAAACTTCTAGTATCAAATTATTCACCATACTGCTTGCATAAGTACCCATGAACTTATAAATTCACCTTTGGCCTCTGAACATGCTGCAAGAATACCAAGTTCACTGTGCAATCTAAACATTGGTCTAACACCATATGGATCTCGAGCCAAGAAGACTTTGCTCTCCTTGCTGTCTATAAGACAAAATGCAAACACACCATCCAAGTTTCTGGCACAATGTTCAATGCCACCATCTGCATAAAGGTGCAATATACATTCAACATCACAGTTCGTTTCATAGTTGAATCCATATTGTTCCTTCAACTGAAACCATTAATATGATTTATGATAAGTTTTGAGCAGATTTAATTAGAAGATAGGAAAATCTATAATTGTAACTCACCTGCTTACAGTTGTAAATTTCACCATTACATAGTACAGTCAAATGAGGATACGCATGAAGTTTCATAGGTTGCATGCCATAAAGACTGTCAACAATGGCCAAACGATGAAAGCCCACGAAACAGTTCTAAACAGAAATAAATATTGAAAGTGATGACTGTGTCTAATTGAACTGCAGACAAAAAAATAGCAACTCAAAACTTACCTTCATCTTTTGATCATATTCAACTCTCCAAGCATCTGGCCCTCTATACCATACTTTGGAGAAAGCAGAATTATTTTCGAAAGAAGTCTGAGATCCCAGACCAAAGAGTGCCCAAATTCCACACATACTTGTGATAGATTAATAAAGGATCGTGTCTGATAAAGAAGAATATTATGTGATGAGAATTCGAATTTACATTCTATTACATAAGAGTTCTCTCTCTATATATTTAATTCTTGTTATAATATTCTTAATATTATGTATTTATATAAAAATCAATGTCTACCCAGAAGCTTCAGAGGTGTCGACAAGTCTCAGCAATAAATTTAATGCTAAAAAACAAATTTTACAAAATAATATAGAACCATACTTCAGTAGGGGCGTGCGTCAAGTCGAAATTCCCCGCCGGCTGGTAACCTCGTTCTGCGGGCAGCTGGGTCCTGCGCCGGGATATATACGCGCCCGGCGCCTGTCAATGCTCTCGTGGCAGCAGCAGAAGGCTCCAATGCGCCGCGTAATGAACCGAACCTCAATCGCTGCTATACAAATCAAATATGCGGCAACGGCCAGGGAGGGGGACAGACCGCATGGTGTCCCACAGCCTTACGCAACCCGCGAGGGAGTGCCGTCACCGGGGCCCAAGGCCAAAGTGGTCAATGTTGTTCGGCGTGGCGCCTGCTATAATGGGCATGAAGGAAAATTCGACCACGCATTAAGTTTCCATCACGTCGATTCGAGAAGTAGCCCCGAAACGATATAAAATTCTTTTGTTGTAACTTTCACATCACTGGAGCTCAAAAACAAAACTTTTTCCATGACTGTCAAAGTAAAATATGATGGATTTACAAGGCATACTGAGTATAGATTCTAATGAAGAAAAGAAAAGGAAGGAAGGAAGAAAAAAAAAGGAAAGAAAAATGTAAAATGCTGAGTAATTAATGATAAAATAATAAAAATATGGCAGATGAGGGGAAGGGATGAAAAGTTAACTCCTACTACACAAAGATTAAGGGATTTTTTTCTGATATGTTTAATCAAATATAAAATTGTCAGCAATATCAGCAGGGTTATTATTCTCTCTGTACATATATACAACCATCATATGCACGATAGTATATACATTTTATTAATACACAAACATGATTTGCATCTCAATCCATCATAATATCACACCTGGTGCAAAAACAATAAACAATCTTATGGAGTATACTCACAAATGTCAACTACTATAACATTTTCAACAAGGATTTATCACTGTTGGATAAATCACAATCCAAAAATTTGGAAACGTCCCTAAGCCACTCCTATTTCTTTTAAAATAAAATTAACTGCTTCCACAAAACTGCTGCAAACTTTGGCTGGTGGTGGATCAATTTTTGTTTCATCCCCTGGTCGGTACTTGCCAGTTTGCACCAAGAAACCTCTTAATCCCAAGGCCTGTGCTCCTCCAACATCATCTTGGACATCCTGAACACAACAAAATGCTTTTATTTTTATGATTGGCAATAATGAAGTGCAATATTTCAAAGTTGACAATCTTATTTATGTAACTCAAACATAAACATTTACTAAAATATTAATGTAGCTTACACAATTAAAAGAGATCTAATATGTCATTCAGAAGCATGCATCAATTGTGTCATTTTCATTGTGCTTCTTACAAATGATTTATTACTAGTGAAATAAGAGAGTTAACACAAGGAAGAAAAGAAATTACTATCAAATATTTCAACACAAAACTATAATTAACAAATAATACTATTTATACTTAAAAGGAATGACCCTCCAAAAAATTAGCAAACTCACATCACCAATCATTATTGCAGCAGATGGATCAATATTTCCAAGTGCGGACTTGAAGAAATCTTTACATGGTTTTCCAACAATTTCTGCTTTGCATCCTGTTGCATATTCCAAACCCTTAACAAAGGGCCCAGGCCCTAAAGCTAATCCATCTGAACGTTTGTAATACCTTCCCTCATGAATTGCAACTAAAGGAGCTCCATTTAGTAATAACCTAGAACATGTGATTTATTCAACCATTTAACACAATGTACTTCATTGCCAAATATATAACAAAATAATTCACTTCAGCACATTCATTTAAATCTTAAACCAGACACAAAACTTATATCCATCCAACATGCACAAACAATACCTGAATGCTTCATTAAGATGAGTATAATCAAATTTTGATGGAGCCAATCCAATAACAACTGAATCAAAAGGTTTACTTGCATCTACAATATCTGCAAAATCTTCCAATGCATCATCTGCAACCATCAGATACGGAGAAAGTTTGCGATTTTCAAGTAAATCTCGTGCAGCCCACAGAGAGCTCCATATTTCATCTTTGTTTATTTCAAATCCAAGTTTTAAAAGTCTGTTATAAAGCACTTGCCTACTTTCCTTCGTTGTGTTAGTAACGAACTTAATATTAAGATTTGTTGATCTTAACCTAAAAGTACACAGCAATTAATGAAATGTTCCATTAAAATGAAACTTGATTCTCAAGAGCGCAGGAACTCCGAAATACGTTTCTTTCTTCTTTTAAATATTAAAAGCTTAAATTTAAATTTCTTCAGAAATGCATACCTCTTAAGGGCATCAACAGCCCCGGGTATAGCACTGTCTTCAATGTGAAGAGTTCCGCTCAAATCTATTAAAACTGCCCTTAACTGGGAACAAGGAGGGCAACAACTCATTTTATATGTCAATAAAGGTACATGTAAAATGTAATCAACAATTGGGAAAACTTTCTTCGGAAGAGCCGTGACTTCAGTTTCGTCATGAAACGAACCGCTCCATAGAGCACTTATACTGCGTTTTTTCCACAGTTGAACTAGACGTTTCGTCAGCTGTTCGGCCAGCTGTGACAGTTCTCCAATCGGGAGCTTACACGTCACTACATGTAGTGATTTGTATATACTCTGCTTATACTGTATTATTTGTTTATGTACCGCTCACTTCACCAAACCACGAAAAAGACACTCCCGAGCGCTGGAAGGAGAGAGGGACTATCATCCAATCGTGAGCTTCAATACCACAAATGTAAGTCATAACGAAGTTTTCGATTTGATAACCGCGACACACCTTCCACATTTAAAGAGTTACTATATTTCCATTGGAAAATAGAATCGCAACTCGCCTACAAAAATGTAGTCCTTTAGCGCCATATCCAAGATATAAGACATTCTCATAACCCACGCACAAAGAGAGCAGCGAGGTAAGATACTAAAAATGGTTTCGGTGGGTTAACGCTTTTCTGAGCTAATAAACGTGTTTAAAACAATAAAAAAGTGTCTACGATTTTCCACCGCACTTTACCGCTACCTTCCACCTATAGGGAGAAAAATAATGTATTTTGCTCTTTTTCCAATATTTTATTTTTCGGCAGAAAAATAAAGTAATAAATGGATCGGCGTAACTCCATTCTTCTTGAAACACTCCAGAGAGACTAATACGATTCTTTTCAGAATTTTTCCGAGATTCTTTAGTCTCGAAAATCCCATTAGAAAGCTAAAAACACATTCAAAATGGGAGGAAGTCAATATTTAATTGGGATGGATGAAAAATAAAAAGTTCGACCAAAGAGAAAACAAACACCTACCAACTTCGAATCTATTCTCGAAAACCGCGTATTTGTATTTAGTTGCAAATACAAATAGTTACCCAACAGACAGTGGCGGGATTCATTAGGGGAGGGGGGGGTCCCCCAATGTCGGGACAAGTTTTTTAAAAACATTTCATTTCGTGGATCTTCAATTTTTTTTTTATCATAAACGCCTTACTTTTTCTGTATTTTTAGAAGAAATTTAATAATAATTAAGCGAACAATATTTTATTTAGCTGAGCTAATAACATTCATTAATAAATTGACGAACTTTAGTTCCATACTATAAAACGCGCGGGATAATGTTCAGCGTTACTATGAGTATCTCATATTCCGTAATCATCTTGTGTGAGTGAATAATCTCTGTGAGTACCCCCTAATCATCTTTCAATTATATTGCTTTTAAACGTTATTTACTTAGAAAATGAACATTTCGGGCCTAAAATCACGAGTTATAACACTCGAATTAGCGAATATTATGATTTTTTTTTAATTGGGTTTATTTAAAGTAGTTTTTTAACAACAAAGGTCATCAGTGACCACAATTAAGTACATATCAATGTATTAAGTAACACATTTATTTATTTATTTAGTTACTTACCTACCTACTTATTTATTTTACGTCAAAAAAAAAAAAAGTTGAAACTGCGTATGACGGGCTATGGGGAGAAGTGAATTCTGTGCATAAAAAAATCTATTTTCAAGGATAAATAAGCAATAAATTTTGGGCTCTTATCCATGATGTCCTTCATCATGGACTTCCTGCCGTGACAACATGGAAATTATTCAAAATTATCATGTAATATCATGTAATATAATATAATATAAATAATATATATATATATATATATATATATATATATATATATATATAAATATATGTAATATAATATAATATAATATCATGTAATATCAATATTAACATGAAAATTATTCAAATTATCGTTTCCATGTTGTCGCGGTAGGAAGTAATAAGAGCCAAAATTTATTGCTTATTTATCTTTGAAAATGGATTTTATTACATGGGAGTTTTTTTGTTGTTTTTTTTTCCTCCCTTTCAAAATTCAAAATTTATTGCTTATTTATCCTTGAAAACAGATTTTATTACATGGGAGTTTTTTTTTTCTCCCTTTCAAAAATTCAAAGTTTAAGTAGTATATGACTTAGTGTAGGGATCACAGAATTTTGAAATGTACACAATTCACTTTTCCCCATAGCACGTCATACGCAGTTTTTAACTGTTTTTTTGACGTAAAATAAATAAAAGAAACGATAATTTGAATAACTATATTTCCCAATGAATTCAAGAAAACGTGCACAGATAATGAAGTTACATTGATGTCCATTTAAGTTTCACACATTAAGTAGCCACAATTCATTAAGTATACACAATTAAATATCAATCGAATTAAGTATACATCTCATTACAGATTATATTGCATGACAATTTATAACATTATTTTTATAAAGTAGTATATAAAGTAAACATTATAGTAAATTAGTATTATATAAATTAATTCCATTCCTAGCTTTCTTAAATATTTCAAATGCCAAAAAAATTTGGGCCGCCCGATAAAAATCATTTTTATTCCTTATAATAAAGTAGTCAGCAAACTGAAACCTTTAGACCTTGTCCATGTAGAAAAGCGATGTTCTTTAACGGATCTTAGAAAAAAACAAGAAATTTGCCTACGCTGCGAAACGTACGGATTCGAAAAAGGCACAGACTGATCAACTTTTCTGTGATGCGGCAGTTCTGGCGTGAAAATGCAGTATGAGATAAAAAACTGCGCGTTTACGATTTTTGAAAAAGTGAGAAAGTGAAAATATACTAGTGATGTGTAAAACGATTTATTATATTGTATATCGTGTGTTTTTCCATTATAATGTAAGATATAATGTAACTAATGCAAGACATAAACGCGAATGTTGTTTGAATTATAATGTCGTTCCATTATTATAACAAAAAAGTTTAATTTTTTTTGACAACAGAACGATTTTCATTAACTAAAATAAACGCACAGAACTGTTGCAGCCATATTTAAAGTTATTTAAAGTCAAATGATATAAAGGTGGGGAAATGGTTAAATTTGTTTTTATTTTTTAAACTACAGATCAGCAATCAAAACTAGTCGTGCTAGGGAATGGCACAGACGTTCTCGTACTAGTTAGTTTTCTAGTTTCTTTGGAGTGGGCGCCTTGTACAATCTTGCCTATACTCTTGCCAGCTGCCAACTTTCCCAGCCCAAAGTTAATATTTTTCTAAATTTTCTCTATTGTTCTGTTTTCTAATGATAGAATCGAAATATTATTTGAATAAAATTAAAGAATAGTAAAATCTAGTCCTATAAGGACACTTTTGTTGAAACCTTCGGAGTTATTTTTAAGAAAATGGTGTTTCAGCTTTACTGTGAATGCGAAATTTGAAACGTTTTCACAGAAATCTTTTGAATTTTCGAAAAACTTCATTGGAAGTCATTTGTAGCTCTTCTAGTCACAAATGCTATAATGTATACAAATTGATGAAATATTCATATTAAAGGCGTGATATTAAAAAAATACATTTGTGTAATATTTGAAAAATCAAAAGAATATATCAAAATGAACTTTAAACAGTACAATTAGCACTATTCGTACGAAAAGTTTGAAGAAAAAATCAGGAGCCAGTTTTGAGAAAAAATGGCATTTAAGCGTTTCTAAAAATGCGGAATTTTAAGCTTTTCACATAAAGTGTTGTTTTCTTGAAATTTTATCTGACAGCATTTAAAGCACATTTACGAGTAAATGCAATAATGTTAACTAATCGCCGCTAATACAAATATTATCGACGTGAGAGACAAGTCAAAAAATTTAATTTGTCATTTTAGAAAATAACAAAAAAATAGAATAATATGACATTTATTTCATCTCACAAAGTACATGTAGCACTATCGTTAACAAAAGTTTAAAGAAAACATTTGAAGTCTTTTAAAGAAAATCTTTTTTTTTTTGTTGTTGTTTTTTTACTTGCACATATTGTACGCAATACAGCGTGAAAACTACTAGTATTCGGAAATTCAGTATCAAAAGTGAAAATCGAATCTATGCCGCCATTATAATCGTATTTCACTCAATTCTTAAAAGAAATTTAAAGAAAAAATTTGGAGCCATTTTTGAGAATATTTTGAAAATGTCCTTGGGTCTTCATGTAAAGTACCCCCAAAATTAACGAATATTTTCCAAAATCGCAGAGCTTCGACTCAGGCCAGTTCGGGGGGGGGGGTCTTCAATTTCAGAAAAATTCTACATATGATTTAGGTACTAGAGTTGTTCACATACACCACTCGGAAGAACGTTTGGCCGTCAGTCAATTTTTCAATATCCAGGACCCACAAAACATGGATTCTGGCTATACCACGTTTTAAAGGATTTTGTTTCTAAATTCAGCAAATGGATTTATTACATAACTTTCTTTCTACTGCGTAAGCGGTAATCGCTGCCAAAAGTACATTTTTTGGACGTTTTCTAAATTTTTTGGTTTCCTAATAGTAGAATTGAAATATTACTTTAAGAATATTAAATAAGAGTAAAACCTCCTTAGAAATGACAATTTTTCAATGAAAAATTTAGAGCCGTTACTAGAAAGTGGCGTTAAAGTGTTACTGCAGTTGCGAAATTTGAAACTTTTTCACAGAGAATTTTTGAGTTTTCGAAAAACTTCGTTTAAAGACATTTGAGGCACATTAACTCACAAATGCAATAGTGTTTACAAATCGTTGGAAATGTGCATATTAACGGTGTGAGAGATATTTTAAAAAAATACATTTATGTAAGTTCTGAAAAAACAAATAAATTCCCGGAAATGAAGTTTATGTCATTTTAAACAGTAAAATTACCATTTTGTGTTGAGAAAATGGCGTTTGTGTATTTCTGAAAATGTGGAATTTTGAACTCAATTTAACAGAAAACTGTCGAGTTTTCGAGAATCTTTATTAGACATTATTTAAAGCATATGTACTGATAAATACAATAATTTGTTCAAAAACAGTGAACAAATTGCGGCCAATGTAAATTAAGGACGTGGGTCACATGTCAAAAAAATTACAATTTTGTAATTTTTGAAGGAAAAAAGATAGCAATATGGTGATTGTGTCATCTTATAGAGTTTATTTAGCACTATCCCTGCCAAAAATTTAAAGAAAAAATATGGAGCCTTTTTGAGAAAATCTTGTTTTTGTAATTCTTTAAAATCGCAAAAATTGCATGCAATATTGCGCAAAAACGACTAAAATTTTCAAAAAATGTACATTACCTTAATGAAAGAACTAACAATGGACAATAAATTTCATTTGAAGGAAAAATCTCTATCTTCAATTTTGTAGTTGTAAGACGCAGAAAAAAGTTTGCAATTTTCGAAAATTTAGAGTTAAAGTGAAATTCAGAGTCTGTGAAAATCGGAGCTATACGACCTTTACAATTGTATTTTACTCTATTTTTACAAGAAGTTTAAAGAAAACATTTGAAGCCATTTTTGAGAAAATTAAAAAATACCAGGTGGCCTTCATGTACTCCCCGATTTTGAAAAAAGTTTTGCAAAATCGCAGTGCCTTAATTCGAGCCAGCTCAACTAGGAAATATCCATTTTGGAAAATAATGCTACAATGGTTTAGTCGGTTGTGGTGTTTACAGACGGGCAGACAGACGAACGGACTAAAAAAACAAAACTATTTTGGTATCAGGGGACCCCAAAACGTGTATTTTTGTTTAATTCTCGAAAACGATTTTCCACAGTATTACATACATTTCCCTTTACTGCGTATATTACTCAGTATATACATAAATACACGAGAAGGTAAAACTGTTATTCTGATACTTGTTTAAATTATTCTCTTACTTTACATTTTTTCAGTCAGATAAATGTTTACGAAAAATTAAAAAAACGCGATTCTGACTGTAGAGGAGTGTGGGTGGTGGTACGGGGGCCAAGAAAGGTTTTTCTGTTTATTTGTAGTGTAACTGCTGTAATGTCATTTGGTTCAAGGGAACTTTTTACTACCGTATGCGCGGGAGAGGACCCTTTGCCCAATAAAAGATCCGAAATCCCGCCCCTGCCGACTGATCAAAAATCTGAATCAACTTTTACAGTGCTTTACATTTATAACACGTAAATGTTTTAGGATGTCTTCTAATAATGTTTATAAGGTCTCCAGCAAAAATTCAGTATTTTGAGAAAGTTCAAGCTATTTAGGATGACATTAAGGCAAAATATTGAACGGAGTTTGCCTGCTATCATCTATCGGAGCCTAATGAAAACTAAAAGGGGCTCCCGCGGTCACTATCGCTTTCCTGGAGACTCTTCCTAGTGACGAGCCCTCGGACTCTCCAAACAAAACGCCGAGATAACATTTAGGTCCATCTCGTTCCGGTTCTTTTACGTGTATGGTCGAAATAGCCCATGGCCCCATCTCGGAACTTATGCCATTTATGTGGGTGTAGGGAACCATTTCTACACTCACGCTCCCACACAAATCAGAGAAAGGAACTAGATTAAGATCAGAATGCAGGCGGTACTGGAATTGTACCGAATGCCACAAATACAACTGCGGGATCAGGGAGGGCATCCGGACCAAAACTTGCCTCCAGCGGCGACTCGTGCTTAATTTGCACAGTTGCACAACCCCAAGATCATAGAAAAAATTCTTGCAATATGTTAGGAATATACATATTCCTTTTAGTGACATACAGTATTCAAGATATTACAGAAATCTCAATATAAATGACATCAAAGAGCGCCAGGAAAGCGCTGTCTCCAGCATCTCGTGCGTTTTCAGCCATTGCACGCTCATAAGCTCTTTTATTGCCTTTACTCTTTAGTCGCGCATCACTATTAATAATAATAATAATAATAATAATAATAATAATAATAATTATTATTATTTTATTATTATTATTATTATTATTTCCACCATGCACCTTCGGGGACCCTTGTTGATTTCGAACTGCCACGAGCCACCGGCTTATACCATAGACAATTAATATACTAGTTGCTCTGTGACTTACACAGCGCAAGAGTTACATCAGCGGCCGCAGTGCGCGCCGCGCACGAGGTGAATACCAAGTTTGTCTTCATCGAGGTGAATTCCAATTTTGTCTTCACCGAGATGAATACCAATTTTGTCTTTGTGTGGAACTGATCTACAACTTAGTTTTTCGAATGTTATGAATGAATTTTGTGTTATTGAAAGTAGAAAAGTTCAGTCAATTCTTGACGGTATTGAATGCATTGCTTATGATGTTTGGGGAATTTATTGTCAATTGATGTTAGGTTTGTTTATTCAAAATGTATATTTGGAGTGGCGGCTGGTAACCCAACAAACTGGGAGATGCAGCTTCATCGAATGACGGAAATGTAATTTCATAAAACTACTACATAATAAAACGTAACCATTTCGTGTATATTAATTAAAACTATCATAAAAGTCTTTATTGAAACGTTGCTTTCATAACTTTATGCGTAGGATTCATGTTAAGTTCACCTCCTGCAAACATGGTTATGATTTGATTTCCAGTGAGCCCTTGAGTTTTTTTTAATAGTTCTGCATTGAGACATTTGACGGTAATAGAATTTACCCAAAACAAAAAGAACGTGTTTACGAAAATACAGTGATCGCACTCCAGTACTTTGAAACAAGACATTTCATTCCTGCAGGATGCGAAGGACAGATGATGCTTGAAGAGTGGGAAAGCATTCACAAGGGTAAGCATATAAACACTTCCCCATTCAACATTTCGGATTTACAATATTCTAATTAAGGTCGCCGAGAGAGGATACCGTTGTCCCCTGACTTTTGAAAAAAAAAAAGAAAAAGAAAAAAAAGAAAGAACAAAAATTATTCTTAGAATCTTTATTCTCTGAACAAAACATTTTTTAAACTCATTTAATCATAACGTAATCAATATAACATAATGGTAGTAAAATTTGAAATTTAGAAATGAACAGGTGTAGTGATTCTTATTTAATTATTGTTTGAACAAAAGTTGTAATCGTCTTGTTCGCTGTCCAAATTTGTTTATATCTTTCTCGATAAATACTGGACCGCTTTTTACTTTTTCCCAGTAGACATATATCAAGCACAGTCCTCCCAAACGAGCTATAAATAATATAATAAGTCCTGTCACTGGAATAATCAACATCCCCCTCACCCACCTTGAAATAAGGACTCAAGAAAACGTACTCGGATAATACTGTAGTGACATTAATTGATGCACTGAGCCACCTAAGCCGGTTATTATTACTTTGCTCGATATTCTTCTTTCAAGGAACCAATGAGGTTATTATAAATTTATAATAGCCTACAGAATATTATCATACATCGTATGCATAGATTTAACCTGTGATGATACATGTTGATTCAAAATGTATAGTTAGAGTAAAGAAGTGAGTAAAGTGAAGAGTTGGAGCAAAACCACCAATATTAAGGAGGTTGTCACGTTATGTCAAAAATAATATTAAACTTCGCAACTGAAATTTATCACAAGATTAGATGTCTTTACATGCTTTCCCAAAATACAAAGTGATTCTACCGTATAGTTTTAAAGATAATCACATTTGAAAACTTGCGTTTTAACACGCAAAGTATAGGAAAATGATCTCCTCCGACCGTAAATAATTAAATTTGAAACACATTTACATAAGATTACACGAGGGAAAATATTACAAATGTAGATTAAACCTTTCTGAAGAGAATAGAATAGAAATGAAAAGATTTTACCGTGTAGTTTGGACAAAAACGCAAAAGAAAATAACATCTGTCATCAGTTTTTCGTAAGAACGAAAAAGTGCGGCAACGTTGCAGGACGTACCACTCGGCGGGAATTTTAAATATTGCGAAACTGAGAGGCTGGTTTGTAGGCATTGCTTTGTGAGCTGGCATGCGTATACGGAGTCATTCTGATGAATGATGATAACATGTTGTTTAGCGAGTTCTTCAACGTGCACCATCAACATCAACAGGAAACTTTTCTTCGTCTGTAACGTTTTCTTCTCCGTTTCTTCGTTTCGCGGCTACAGACAAATTTGTTTTCCACGATAACTTACGTTTCGTAACAAATCGCCCTTTATATCTCAACTGTTCGAACATGATTTTCAGGTTATAAGGCCTACAAAAACAACTCAGCTCAAACCAATCACACACTGTTCTGTACGTTCTTGACCTTCCGAAAACGTAAACCACTGGTACCAATAAAATAAATATAAAGCGTTGCCAAGTTTATTGCCTGAAAGTTATCAGTTCTCTGAAGGAGTTAATTGCGATCTAAAGATATTATTCTTGAAAGAAAACGTTTACATAATACGTAAGAAAAGTCCTATTTATAAGATAACTAGAAATTTGAAGAGAAATGCAGTCATACATAAACGTTGATTACTCCAGTATTTTCAGTATTTCATGTTGGTATTTGGAGTCAAATTAGCTCTTAGCTTGCGTTTGTAAAATAATTAACACTTTTAATACATCATTTAAAAATACTCTTTTACCAATCGTCGCGAAATACAGAAATAATATACTTGATACTCGTTCTTCATTTTTTAACAAGCACGTTACAAAATTACAACTTTTCGTTCGGCTGACTAGAGAGTAATGTGACAACCTCCTTAATACAAGTGGTATTAGTTGGGAGTCCAAGCATCGATGCGTGCAGTGGAAACCTCCACAACCGTCAGTCCGCAAGAAATTCAAAACGCAACCATCCGCAGGTACGGTCTTGTCAGCCATCTCCTGTAATGCCCATGACCGCTTTCCTTTATTTACAGGAGCAACGCACTATCATAGACTAAAGAGGCATCTTTACTCTACGGCACTATCAACGTACACAACACAGACAAGACAGAGAAATAAAGTCAAGCGAGTCTTCAACGGAATTACCAGGTTGCCGTGTACGCGCGCAGTCTAAAACGAGAGGACCCCTCCCTGGGGAGGGGCACATTTGTGGCCCCTCTGAGCCTCGTCATCCATTAAACTTGTTTATTTACATAAAGCATATTTTTCTAGGAAATTAATAAATCATAATACAAGAAGAATGCAATTATAACTTTAATGATACAATCGATAAATACTTTTGATTTTAAGTTGAACCATTTACAAAACTGCCACATGATTTAAGTGCCTCATTCCGAATTATATGTCAATTCCCCCCAAATCTCCAGGTTATGCGAGTGAAATCAAGAATTGATCATATTATTGGAAATAAAAATGTTTCATTACGTGAAAACGTTTCGAGGTTGTTGTTTGTTTTGTTTTTCGAAATGTTCAAATTTCCCCCGGTAACGCCGATGGCGATGGCAGAGAAAAGGTGTGCTGCTTCTTTAAGTCAAATCTCGATCTCTTACGGCACAACTGACGCTGGAAACTACAGGCAAAGGGAATTGGAAGCTCCTACTAAGCTGCTGGCCAGCTAAAAAGCCGAACTAACGGGACAACTTTTGAAAAATGTCACTGTCGGATGAGAACATACATTTATACTCGATTTAGGGTAGTTTCGTTTCGTTTTGTTGGCAAAAGTTGTTGCCAACCGTCACACAAATACCCTGTGTATATTACCTTCAAGCGGTAGGGACATTTTTTAAAATTTAAGGTTGCAATGAAACAATGACTACTTCCGTAGATTCCGCCAAGATTCAAAGCCATCCAAGTGAAGTTATGTTAGTTTACGAGTGTTGCTAAAGATTTGGTTTTGCGTTTTGGTGCTCTTCGTTCTTTGCGTTTTATCGTTCAATTTATTTATTTAGTAGTACTAGGCGTTTTTGAGTTTTATTTATTATTTTCCAATTGTTTTCTTTAGTAATAATAATAAAGTTAATTGAAATAGTTATAGTTCATTATTTGTTGTTAAGTGTCCCTTTAGTATTTCTTGTTTAAAATTATATTATATTTATTATTATTTTTTCTGAATTCATTTTAATTATAACTGGAAAATAATGGATAGCCCAACAACATCTGGGTCTATACTTAATATTGAACCTTTGGAAATAACACGTATTCAAAGATTGTCTCTGGTAACAATGGATAAGTTAGATCACTTAAAAACTACCGTGTATATCACGTTAATTAACTTCAATAATTGTGGTATTTATTTGCGTTCAATAAAACTCATTACTACCACTTCAAAACGTGAAGGAACTGTTGACACACATCTCAAAAGCATTAATAACATAGAAGTATGACCGTAGATAACTTTTGAGGTTGTATTTTTCATTCGCACTTGACACTTTTTAACACTTCTTAAGCTCACAATAGTTGATAATGATAATTTTTAATTAACTTAATAATTATTCAGAGTTAATATTCGTTTATAGATGAACATCTCTTTTTAATTCTACCGAAAAAAGAAACATGTATTATTGAACAGTGGACAAGACTCGAGACCGCGCGAGGATTGTGAATGAGACAACAAACAAAACAAAAGCGAGAGACTTGTCAAGTCTTCTTGATCAGTTATAGTTTCATAAGTTGGCTATTCCAACACGAAATCTTTCAAGCTGCCATATTGCGAATTTAGTGCGGCCTAATACTAACCTACACGGCCTGGAGTGAACATCCCACTTCAAATTTTTCTTTGACAGGATGAAAGCTTACCGTGACATCAAGTTCAGCATTGAAGTGGTGAAAAAAACTAGCTTCGTAAATAATTCCTCACCGAGGGAGAAAGAAGAATCGTACGATGCTACAAGTTGGTACGAATTATGAGGAAATGTTTACAAAAATTGTATCAATTTAACTAATTTAATTACTGAGAAATGGTAGATGATTACTAAATGAAGAAGAATTTTTGGCTGATCGGGAGAATAGCTACCCCCCTATGTGAAGGCTAAATTAAGTCACATACGTTTCTAAGCAATTGTTTTTTTTCCCTTTCATTTGTTTGATTTAATGAAAGTCATTTGGTTTATGCATTCTTCTCCATATATATTGATAAAGGTAAGTTTGAAATTATTCTTTAATTGCATTTCTAGTGAATTCAATTGCATTGGTGAGAATGAGTGAAATTTTAAATGGTATTTTTTTCCTGTGAGTTACGTATGAAAGGAAAATTAGAAATTATTAAGTGGTCTATGAATGTTGGAATTATTGCAAGTAGACATGAATGTTTGAAGTGTGGAAGAGAAATGAAATTATCAAAAAAATGAAAATAATGAGCACACCAATACAATCGAAAGCACTTGGAGTGCAATGAAGCGTCAATTGCCTCGGCATGGCGTCAAAGACCAATTTCTGATTTATCTTTTTGAATATATGTGGAGAAAAAAACATGTTAAAAAAGTATTAGTGACATTATGTGGAAATTCTTAACATCTATAGTATCAATTTACGAAGCTTCACAAAAAGACTAGACGTGAGTACAATATTTTTTACTTATACTTTTTAAAATTTTCTTAGTAGGAAATGACATTTTTTAATGTCTATTTATTTACTATTCCCTCTAAAAGAAATTTTCTTAAAAGTGAGCGTTCCTTTAAAATAAATTCTCGTAAACGTGAGGGAGGTATATAGAACAACGTGAGCGCCGGAGCGACAGCGGAGGCGCGAACCAGGTCTCGAGAGCGAGGGGCCGGAAGGCCCTCGCGAACGTAGCACGTTGGATCCAGCGTAGCGACGTGCGGTAGCACGTCGCGGACCACTTGGTGAAAAAATGCATTGGTTAAAGAATTGTGTAGGTTATAAAATTAAATTTGTAGCGTAAAAAGTACGAATAATCAGTTCACTTAATGAGAGTACGTTGCTACGGAGATTTATACGTACAGGGGGCTTTGGAGCAGGGGGGTAGCTATTCTCCCGATCTACCGAATTTTTAATTGGCAACATACAAAATTTAGGCAATGGAAATATAACAATAAAACAAAGAAAAAAACTGAAAAGGTCAGCAATAATTATAACACCTAATGAAAAAAATAAGCTTTTTATTACTTTTAGAGGGAAATGCAACCATGAAACAAAGAACACAGGCCACTAAAATTTTGTCAGAATTGACAAAGGGCCAGTCCAACACGGGTATAGTCTTAATTACACGTATTCCTCAGATCATAACAAAACACATTTCCTGCCAGCCACATCAATTGAAGATAAGATACATTCTTGACAAAATTGATTTGAATATACAATATGTACTCGCACAACTGGTCTTTTTAACACTTTCACACTTTAAACTGTATTCAAACAATGTTTCTCAAGTTACACCTTCTAGGAACATACAAGATTCAACTTATAGAATCCCAAATATTTTTAACTTGCAAGAAAGCGCTTGTCAAACGATGTGACCTATTCCTATATTTCTGGACCAAAATGAAATTTCATTATCTGCACACATTCTTCTTGAGCTCTTATTTGGCTAAAGAAGAAATTGGGGGAGAGAGAGTTATTTCATCATTAGTGTTTTTAACCCATAACTGGTGAGGTCATTTTTTGTCACATAACTAGTGATGTGGGGACTACACATACCCCAACAAATAAAAGTATTGAAATAACAAGAATGTCTATTTTGGTGAAATGAACAAGACATTTTCTGCATTATCATGAGGATTAATACAAAAATAATTAAGCAAGCACAATTACTTATCAAATTAAAAATATGTTAATGTCCACATGAATCATAAAACAGCACTTCTCCAAATATATTTTGTACCAAATCGCAGACAATATAAAATTGTCTTTCAAGGACCAGAATCTGATTGAGGAGGACTAATTACAACTTATGACTAATATAATACTATCTATGTTAAGTCACTTTCCACAGTCCACTTGAATCACTGCAAATTCCGCAAATATGAACCGAACACTGAGCGCAGAAGGGCACCTTGCAATGAGCACAAGTAACTTTTTCGCAGTCACTTCGATTTGGACATATTCCACATTTCACTAATTTACCTACATCATTTTGATGTTGAGCAAAAGGGGCAGGTTCTTTCAAGAGTCGGGATATGGTCAGCCATAGCTCACGAGGCGTGGTAGACTGGTGCATAATGCTGGCTTTACCCATTCCGTCAGATCCCATGCTCTCCCTCTCTTCAACACTGAATTCACTCTTCTTCGCTGCTAAATTGACTTTCACCCATCCTCAAATCCTGGGTTACCTCCCCTAATAACATCCCTCGAAGCACCGGTAAGGTGGGGAACAATTTTACCCCAAGCGACAGAAAAAAATAAAGTAACAAGTTTCTGCACAACAACAACGTGACCATCACCGGGCTTGCAGAACAACTAACTTCTTCAGAGGTACCCAGAAGCATAGGCTCCTTTTCACATCTGCTTCGCACAGGTGTGTTATCTTTCAAAAGCTGGGGAATTAACAGCCACCAGATCACCATTTACGAGTTAAATTAAATCCTAAACCATTTGCTTATGAACACAATTTCTATTACAGGAAAGCGAACATCTTTCTTCTTTTTTTTCCCCGGCTGTTATATTGCTTATTGATTTAATAATTTTATTGAATTCAACAATGTATAGTAAAAAGAGAGTACAGATAGTGAAGCTCCGGAGAAACAAGAGGCAGTACTGATATTTATTACTTACTTGTCCTACTTTTACTATTTTTGAGAATAATTTTTCTTATAAATTAAATTAGGAGTACTACTTATACTTTTTTCTCTTATCTTCATATTTCCATTCACAGTCAACTTTTTTTTAAAGATATGTATGGGATACATTATTAGTTAGGGACCTATGAGCCTTACTGTCAGGTATGCATGACAATGGAAGTGCTAAAAAATGAAATGAGAAATTACTAGGAACACACATTTAATTGTTACAGAATTATTTACAATATTTTTTATGCTGGAAAACTAAAAGCATCACTGTTGTTTGGCATAGTCAACACCTTGAACTGTTAAACCAGGAATTGTCTCTTCCAGAAGTAAACATGTCAATTCAAAACTTCTGGTTTGTGGTATTCCACTGACATTCAAAAATTTTAAATGTTGTAATCTATACAAACATGCTAAACCTCTCTCAGTAATATTCTGACAATTTTGCAAATCCAGGTCTTCTAACGTTTGGAGTTCTCCACTAATGTAATCTAAACACCAATCATCCACATGTCTACAGTTCCTCAACCTCATAGACTTTAGATGTTTCAACCCCCTGAAATTGAAAAATCCTTGGTAATAAAGGTTCACATCCGAGGCATCCACAGCCTCCAAATCATAGCCAGGTTCAATTTGATTAGGAAGACCATGTTCTTTCCCAACAAGCCACTTGTTTTCATTGGAAAATTTTACTTTACCTCCTCTATACAATAAAAAATGAGCTGCTGCTAGATCATTACCAAGAATGTCATGTCGATCTGCTATAAAGGACTGCTCCGACATTTCATACTCTCCTTTCTTGTTTTCCCACCAACGTTTTATAGCTCCAGGTCGAAGGTCTATGGGAGCTCGAAGCAATCGAATTATTAGTCCGTCACTCGAAGTCTTTGGAGAAAATAGTTCGAATTTACTGGTCCATTCACCTCGTTCTTTAAAATTCTTTCGCCAATTGCTTGCCGGATTCTCTTCAGAACCACGAACTGAAGATTGGTAACGAAGAGAACAGCCGAAAGTCCTCCAATGACGAAATAAACATTTAGGAGCCGAATTCATTTTAAATATAAAGCTAATTAAGAGAAAAATACATTTTTACAATTACTCTTAACAATTGTTAGTATTAAATGATGTGCAGTTAACCTAACACCAGATTAACTTGTCAGGTTGCATCACTCGGAGTACTACACTCAAACCAGAGAGTATATACTCAACTACGCTACAGAATGTTTTAACTTCCACGCGAAATTATTATCCAAAATCAGAACAGGTTTTCCTGAGCCCGGGAATAACCACACGTGTGTCAGTCCCAGGACAGTCCACCGTAGCGTACGGAAGAAATGTGCCGCAGTGAAATATACTCCAATTAAATATAACGACTGACAGATCGCCAGCTGTACGATATCCAATCGGGAGTTTTAATACTCAAAACGAAGTCGTAACGAAGGTCCAAATTAGACAACTGCGTCCACCAAATGAAGTCAGAACCAGAAGTCACTCTATTTCAATCCAAGATTGGTTTCTATATCAGCCGAAAGAATGTAGCACAAACTTAGCTATTAGCTGTCGACATCAGTCGACATCTAGTAGCATAAATATTCGTTCAGATAGTTCACAAAGTGTTGAAAAGAGAACAGCACTAGTACGAATACTTACCGATATCTAGTGGCCCAAATCTACACTACTTTAAGAGTCGAATGAACGCAGCGCTGGTGCACACTATTTCTGACAAAAATATTCAGGGTTAAAAAGTTTTTGATTAAAAAACTAGAAAACATCGGTTTCCCAAAATTTTTCTACTGAGTATTATTCAGCATAAACAAAATTAGTAGTCACATCCTCAAAAAATAATGTGAAGTCACAACACATTTAAATTTAATTTATTACAAATAACAATAAAAACTGAAGTATTGGGGAGAAATGTACACTGAACACATTTTCTTAAATTCCTGAGTCCCAATGCTTCTTTCTAACTACCAAGTTGCTCAGCAAATAAAAAAATGGCAAAGAAATTGTATAAATATTTTAAGCTTAGTGACTTCTCACTCAATCAGAACAAAGACATAACACACTCGTCTTGTTTAATCGAATAAAAATCTATACAAGTTTCATCCATGTATCAATTTGTTTGTATTCAATACTCACACATATACTTACATATAAACCAACATAATACACACACACACATACTATACACATATACCACCAATTCACCCAATGACAAATCTCTTTTAACAGCATGTTTTTATAAAAAACAATTCACAGAAGATAATTGAGAAAATGTTCATGTTGATTTCATAGATGTTTCTTCTTTAATTACTCCTTCTGTTGCATTAGTTGATTTTTCAGAATGAATATTCATACATGAAAGTGTATATTGCAAAAAATAAAGATCCTGAGAAAGCTTCGTAAGACGCTTGAAGTGCCTTTCAGTATATGGTATTACACCTTCCAATACTGCACTAAAGTCTGTAGGTTTCAATACTCCAGATGAAAGATCATCCAAAAGTGATGACAAAACAAGCTATAAAATTAAAAAAGATTTAAATTAGATAAACAAATTATATATATTGAAACATTTTCCTGTACACATGATACAAGCCAGAGCCGGTCATGGTCCACAGTAATGACTTTAATTTTTCATTAACATCAAAACTAGGAGAATCCTTTCAACTTGTAGAAATACCAACTTTATTTCATTATCCTTAAAACAATTTTGTTGATTCTTTATTGCTTGAACAAACAGACTTCCCCGTGCTCTCATTAAATTTTTATAAGATCTGCTGTTTAAAGAGACAAAGGGGAAATCAGTGCAATATCGAATCTTTTGAGCACTCTTGAATGATAAAGAATTTTTATGTAGAACATTAAAAAATTGAACAGTGCTGCAAGTGATCATTGCCAGCAAAATAGTTTTTCAAGTATTTGGGAGGCCCATTTTTTTCAGCAGAGCATATTTCTTTATGTAAAATTAAATTTAAAAAAATGTTTTATACAGGATGGTGCTCTTAACTGGTCGTGAAAATAAAAACTAGTATTTGTACAGAAAAGCAGAGACTTTCTCGTACTAATTAGTTTTGTATTCTCTTGAGTTTGGGCTAGCTTTATGGTGTTGCCCCATTCTCTTCCCAACTATCTGCTTGCCTCGCAGTGGATGCTGAGAACACGGCCGCAAATACAATAATTAGTCGTAATTAATTATATAATTTGTAATAATTATATACGTAAGTATTGCATACTGTAGATGCAACCAATATTTTTACCGTTTTTGCAGTTTATTGCTACGTCAACTTTGACTAGTTTCATGTCATGGAATGGCAATGTAAAAACTTAAACCCTAACCTACCCCTATCTCCAGGTCAGTCTTCATCTGTGAATAAAAGACGACCATGATTTTTCATCTGAGATATTTAGGAAAACACCTCTTCTTATATTCGGGTAAATACTGTATGTGAAGACAAAGGGGACAGAGATAAAACCCTTGATTATAATGATTTTACGGAACAAGAAAATGATAATGCAGGTAATAAGTTTTAGCGCTCCCATCAACAAGATAATTTTCTAGTCAATTAGACAATTTGAAATTTTATTTTGACTTGATCCTTGCAAATGTTTGCATCACATGGATAGTCACTCTGTTTTGATGTTAATACAAACTGCATAGAAACCCTTCAACACATTTTTTTTTTTTTTTAATTGTTACTCTAGGTTTGGCCTATCTCATCCTTTCATTTATCTTATTTATAGTTCTATCACATTATTAAATATTCCTTCATATTCTTATTACTATTTTACATTTATTCTTTTTATATATATAAAACTCAAAGTTCCTAACAGGATTACAACATCAAATACTGTTTTTGTTACTGACAACTTTAGTTCTACCTATGAACTGAATAATCCATTAATAAATGTCTAATTATGTTAATAGACTTAATGTAGAACTTTCGGAAGCTGATATAATTGATTGAAATGGTTGGTTGCTTTCTCTTCTGAGTATTGAATAATCTTGTAATCATTTATAATAAGTATTCCTATATTTATTATTTTGTAAATTTGTATATGTTCTTTGAGCTATCATGTCTTGCACTGCCCAGTATGTCTGAAACGGTTTTTAAAATTTTATTTTGTAATGGACTTATTAATTAAAATAAATAAAATATAAGAATTAGCTAAAAATGTTTAAACTTCTCAGAAGGTCTCTTCCAAATCAAGGGGTCGTTTTATATTCAGTCAACTTATATTTGGGAAAACATGGTATGTAATAGATGAAAGTCTACATGAAGAGCAAAAGTTTTCTCCTGCTGGCCACCAACTGTATCATAAACAGCACAAAGTAATAAAATGAGATTGCTTGTCCTATCCTAAGCAATTTTTTTTTAAAAGATTCCATTTTCTTACATCCTTTTACTTCAAAATAAAACACCAACCTGTGCTGGCTGACTATTTTTGCTGTTGGTGTTCCATGAAACAGCACATTTCAGGAGTTTCTCCTTCTGCTCATTATCCAGTTCTTTGATAGTATCTGCTAAACCAGATCCTCCTCTCTGCATGACAGCTGAAATGCAAATTAAACAATTCATAAATTATGTCATTGAAATTCACAATTGAACTATGATTGTATTTGCTTCATATAAGCAGAAAACATTTGAGCTCTTTTTCAATAAAATAATTAAATAATGCTTGTAAATCAAGCTTTAACATAAATACAACAACCTGAAAGTTGATATACATACAAATTTACATTTCCAAACATGCTTGTAGTATTTTCACTTCACTTACATTGTATTATTCTGAGAACTGTGAGAGGTCGGTCAAATGTTAGAGCCAACTTTAGAGCAGACAAAAGTTGTTCACTATGTAATAGATTAGACAGCTCTTGTTCTTGCAATAGAAGTTGCTCTTCTTGTTTCAATTTTTCTACTCGGCGTTCTTTTGTCACATCCTTCCATTTGACCAGCATTGAATCTGAATCTCCAGTTATTAGGCCCTTTCCATCACCCTGGACTAAAATATAAAATATTAAGAGTAAAGGGCTATCACTATTTTAAATTGTCAGTTTCTTGAATATTTGTGTAGTGGTAAACATCTGAAAAATAGGCTAGTCAATATACAAACCGATCCTTTATTCCACAAAGTAATTTGATTCATTTCATACTTGAATTAAACAATTCTCAATAAATTGCCAAGAATTTTACAAGCACTGGAAATCTTTTCATGTTTAATACTAAGATATAACTTATCTCAAGTTATAGGTTGTAATTGGCAAAGCAATTCTTATAATTAGTTGAGTCAAATACTGTGGAGCACCAAAGCTCACCACTACTTATTACTATTATTTTAATTTTGTCATTTGGCATACGCTCATGTTTTTAAGTATTAAATAATAGGTTGATTTATGGTGATTAATGACATTGCTAAATATATGGTGAAATTTGGTAAAAACACACTTCTTCCTCCAAACAATCTCTTTTGGTCATGTATCAAGAGGAACACCATGATGACTGTGCACCTTGAATTCACATACAATAAAGAACAAAAACCAATCTACATGGCCTTTCTCTAGCTATTTTTCATTTCTTCACCAATACACAACTAAGATACAAAAAAATTGACTTACCAGCCATTGTCCAAATTTTACCTTCATGTTCATCAAAAGTTCCCACACACTCACTGGTTTTGATAACCCATAATTTAAGTAAGCCATCAGCTCCAGCACTCAGTATCTGAGATCCACGAGTAATGAATTCTGCTCGTAGCACAGATGCTTCATGGCCCTCAAGAGTCTGAAACAAAAACTCTCTTGAGAAACATGAGAGAATAAATGTGATTTTCTTCACTTAATCAAACAAGTGCAAGATCAACAATCTGATAATTGCAGTAATCTTTTGAGAGGCACCCATTACAAAGCTCATCTTCTTAATGGTAAAACATATATGCAAAATTAAGAATTGTGTTCAATAATTCAGTAACTTCAAAGACAAAACCCTATTTTCTCTCGTGACAAGAGTATCTACTGATGAAATATTAAAGCTGACTTCATTCAGCTTTGAAACTCTAAAAGAAGTACCTAAAACAGATGTAATTAATCCCTAGACTCCTTAGGCCTCATTAAAACCCAAGTTCTTTTCTTTGTTAAAAGTTCTTAGATTTGCAAATTTAATCTTGGTCTTTGGCAAGTCCCCATGTTAAATACCAGAGCATCAGGTGATGCCATGTGAACACGAACATGTTTTTCTTTTGTTGAGCAATAAGAATCTGAAATTGCTTCAAATTTTACAAAACATCCTCATTTCTACACATGTCTAAGAAAATAATGAATGAAATGGGTAAAAAATGTGCCAATTTCATAAGGGGTGACTAAAAAATGAGGTAAGAAAATTCAACAATTACTGCTTCGATTTAAAGCTGTTTCAGTATCTTGAAACACAATTAGAAATAGACATTTTGGTATTTAATGTGGATTTCTTCTTCAATACTAGCATTCATCAAGGTTTGTTATTGTATACCTCATTCAATTAAACAAAGTTTCCACAAAGAAAGATATGTATTTTCAAAAGAAACAAAAAACAAAGGAAAATTCTTGGCGGGAGTATGTCAACCAAAACATTTTTTCATTCCAATATAATCTAACAAGCATGCATTTCTTCTCCCTAAAAATTTTACCTTAAGACACGAGAGATCATCTAATGACCATATCTTCACTGTGCAATCAGCAGAAGAGCTGAGGAGAACACGGTCCACAGAATTAAACCTCACACACCACACACCTCTCTTATGCCCACGAAGTACTCCAAGGAGGGCAAGGGATTCGGTACACCACAACTACAGAGAAGAACGACAAGTTAAAATACTATCTTTAAATCATTAACAATCTCAGAAAGGATTTTGAATAATTAAAAAATATCATTCCAACAAATCCCATTTTATATTACACAGTCTTCCACTTATAACACGATATGGTAAAAAAACTATATATTTGATTAAAAATTCATTATAGATTAGTTGGAAATAATTAGCACACTGAATTGACCTTAGCTGTTCGATCTTGTGATCCAGTTGCAGCTATTTTGTCGTTTGGAGATACACACACACAATTTATATCTTTTTCATGAGCAATTTGAGTATTAGTCACAACAAGATCTTCTGAAGAAGCTACAAAAGAATAGCACAAAATATTAAAGCACAAAATAAACAGCGTAAAAAAGTAAAAGTAAACACACACTGAAACATTAAATCTAACCTTTTTCCAAGTTCTTTGGAAGAGACCACAGTTTGATACATGTATCTTCACTTACTGACAGGAAAAATGAGGTAGTCAAATTGCTTATAGCAACACTCCCAACTGAAGCTGTATGTCGTGTACCAACACCAATCATCTTCATCACATTCTCTTTATCCATTATCCACAATCGAACACTGTTGTCCTGCAACAAGGAGTTTTATATATTCCATTCTTGAAATCAAAGCATATTTCACTCTTGTTAAGTTTACCTTTCCACATGATAAGAGAATATTTGGATTACTCTGAGAGGAAGCCAAAGCAAGAACCAGATCAGTGTGACCCTTCAGCAATTGACAACCCATCTCTGCTATATCATACAATTTTATATCAATGCTATTAGTGGCAACTGCCAAATGAGAGTTCCCTTCACCAACAAACACAATGTCAAGGATTTCATCTGTGAATCCCACCAACTGTAACAAATGACATGAAAAGATTAAGCATCTTTTAATTTGACAGAAGAGTTTCAGATGAATTCATTTAACAATATTTCAAACCTGAGCACTTTTCATGTCCATGACTAACCTGTTTTTCACATTCAAAGGTTTCTATATTATGGAAAATTATATTCTGGTCTGCAGTGACTACACCAAAACTGTTTCTTGCAGCACAGTATAGAAGATCAGTGATTGAGAAACCTCCAGCTTGAGCATTAGAAACAAGAGAATTCTGCTGAGCATACACTTCGCGCCCTACCTTCATGTCCCAAACTCGAATTATACCTATGATAAAGAAACAAGATATAAACAACAGTTGAAGACACATAGAAAGTTACATAGTTAAAAACATTGATTGAATTTGATAAGAATGATAAAGGAATAAAGTGATCTAGTTTTCTGTTAGTTTTACTAATTGTCTGTTTCTGCCTAGACCCTATTTTTCATTATATATTATTTATATTCAATCTTCTTAAGGATAATGAAGATTATAAAACTGAAACAAGTATAAATAATGAAAGTAAATAATGTATTTAGGTTGTTAATGCAATTCCACTCCCAATAAATGGGTAGAACAGTAATATTATTTTCAATAAATGTAAATTTGTTCATTTGAATTCCCTTGATTCTCCAATCCTCCATTCCCTTGGAATATCTTATGATGCAATACATAAATAAAATATGTTTGATTAAAAAGCATTAATGATCAAAATAAGTTTTCATTCTATTAAAAAAAATCAATCTCTTATCATCAAACATTTAAAAGAAAACCACTCAACTTCATACCTTTCTCTCCAGCTGTAGCGACAAACTTGCCATTTTCAAATGGACTTTCATAACCTGGGAGAGAAAATGAGGTAGAGAGGAGAACCATCCCTTCCAATCCTTCATAAGCTGGCAATGTCTTAATGGCTATTTGTTTTTGAAAATGCCACAAAATTATCACTTTATCCCGTCCACAGCTGTTTAACAAATACAGTTGTATGTAATACAGAATATATGATTTGATTTGTTTTGTCACTGAACAGTAAAAATGTAACATATAGGGATAGTTGAATGATGAATAAAAGTACCAACAAAGCAAGGTTAGTAACATTTCAAAACAGACATTTTTGCTTCTGAGTTATTGTAAATTATATGTATTGGTAAATGAACTAAAGAATTTAGTTGTTAGTATTTATAAGAATATAGAAACCCATACCCCAGGCTCCACTCCTACCACAACTGGCAAAAGGAGAGCTCAACAAAACGGGCACATAGTGAAGCTACATTTATGTCTAGAAGCAAAACTAGGGGCCATCTCAGCATTTACTCAGTGGATCATGGAAACTGATCAAAAACCTGATTGAGACAGGGGTCATTGACTCTCATCTGTGAACTCTCTCATAAAATTTTGAATTCTCAAAAAATATATTTTCACATGCAATCAAAAAGTTTTTATGAACACTTACCTCACAATATGTTTATTATTGCTATGAAAAACAATTCCAGTTACTCTACTATAATGACCAGACAATACCACTTCCAATTTTCCAGTACTAACATCCCAACCACGGATAACACAATCATCTCCAGATGCAAACACCAGAGGAACCTCTTCACTTGGATGAAACTTCACGATACTAAAATTACAAACGGAACAAAATTACAAGTTCGTAGAAACTGACTCACAACAATGTTTACTCGACATTTCACAACATACTGATTCCAATTCCTTACTAGCACACATACAATACCAAAAATATGAGGAGAGGAAAGAAGAGAGAAGATATTTATATTTTACTTATTGCACAAACTTTCGTTCAAACACCTCAATGTGTAAAGCGGAATTACTGATATGTATTTAAATATAAATTAACATTAAATATCTGTAAAAACCTTTTGGATAAATAAACAACTGTCCTACAACTTCAGTAACATAAAACATTTATTTAGGAATTAATAGCACTTCTTGTCAAATGATTATCTAAGTAGTGCCACTGACAAAATTAGCAAAGTACTGTGGTCCATTGGTAATGTAAATGATTTCTTGGTGGGCTCCAGATACTGAAGAATTTTTTTTATTCACATCCCCAGACAACCTGTTCTTTAATACGTATATCTTGCAGAATTCTTATAAAATCACACAGAAGACAGAATAGTCAAGAAAGATTCCAAGTACATCCAGTTGGAGTTACAGCATTCACACACATAAATAAACTTTTTACTGAGTGATTATGTACTGATGAAACAAATGTGGGAAAAAAGATCCTAGTGATAAACGATCACTGACCTTAATTAATGTAATATACTTTTAAAGAGAACGGAAGTATCATGCATCCTCGTAGTTTTACTGCTGGAAATGGCAATCAACCGCATGCAAACCACAGAACACTTACTTGACCACTCCTTGAGCTCCACGTAGACTGCAGACACAGGTATGACGGATTATATCCCACAAGCGTACCCCTGCATCTGTTCCCCCGCTTACTACCATGTTGTCCACTTTGTTAAACGCTAGACTCACCACATGTCCTTTATGAACAGACTTCCAAGACTTTTCAACTTTTCCATCTATAACAGAGAAAGACATGTATATAATAATATTCCTGCTTCATTTTCTTCCAGAGTTCTACAGCCTTTATTTATTTTATTTATTATTTGATTATTTGATAAGCAGTACATTTCTTCCAATAATAAGTTACCCAGTCCCTTCTAATACTTTCCACTACTATTTTCTACTTTGGAGCTTTCCTTTTTAGCTAAATTACAAATTGCCTGCAGAATTTCATTCACTAATCAATATTTTTTCACATATACAAATGATTCATTCCTTTATGTCTTTATACGATTAATGGTGTTTTCATGATATATAATTTATGGCTTTATTTTTTAATTTCACTCCAAAGCAATTAAGAAGTTTTTGGTTTCTGTAAATGAACTACTAACTTTTCTCCTGCTTATTTTGAATTGTTTGTTGTATGTGGTCTAAGTGTCAAGTTAATAGTGCCATACATCCAATGTCTAATTATAATACACAGCCATCAATGCAATAACTATATTATGTACTTCCATTATTACACTTCTACAGATGTTGCTTTAAAATGTATGTTGCCTGTAATTTTGAAATCAAACAAATAAATTGTCAACCTTTCCATGACCACAGCTTTAGAAGACCACTTTTGTGACTTGATACAAGTTTATCATCGTCGCCACTGAGTGCAAAGCTGTAAATTGTGTCTTCAACTTCATCTTGATCTGGTTTGCCAATAGATGATGTCACCACACCTTTACTAATATCCAAGACATTAATTATGCCATCACATTGACAAAGAAGAGTAGTTCCATCCTTGGTCCACTGTACAAAAAATCAGAGACAAATGTAATCAAGAGTTTAAACTTACCTGCAATCAGCACATGTTAGGAAAGTTTTAAAAACTCATACCTGAACTATGCCACCTGTAAAAAAGTGGCCATGCTTACTCTCTACTTCATATCTAAAATAAGAAAATTAACTTGATTAATTCTTTGAATTCGAGAGAATCAATATACAACAAGATAGGTTAGAAATAGCTCCCTCACAACAATCTTCATACTTACATCTCTCTCAGTTTACTTTTCTTAATACTCATTTTCACAACAGAGCTACTATATCTCACTTTTCACAACATATACCGTTTATGATTTTGTGGGTACACATTTAACAAGACACATGCAATCACAATTACAAATGCTCCGCACTGTGTATACAGAAGCACGCGCACACGTGAGCGCCCCAATTTGGCGAATATTTGTGGTCGCGCAATATTGGTAAAACTGACGATAGTGGCCAGGTGTTCCAATGTTCCGGAGTAAATATGTCAAGTAACATACCAATTTTTGCAACAAATGTTCCTTTGAAAATCATTTTGATATCCTCTATTGAATCTTTTACCAATATACAATAAATTGTTATTGTTTGGATTTGTCACATATGTAAATAATTTGAAGGGTTAAGTTCCACGGTTAATTGACATTGCTCAAATGAATGTGGGCACACTGAGCATACGTGGCATGCCAACTTTACTGGAGCTGTCAAGTGATGAAGTAGATACGTCGATGAACCTGTGTTTGTGGCTAAAGGATGATTAATTCTTTTGAAAGTGTTCTCAAGGTTCAGCATGAAAATGAACTTGTGTGGTCGGGTTGATGTGATTTTTTATTAATATAAGACTGAATGTTGCAATCGAAATAATTTTATTTTCGCACACCCAAACAATGGAAGAGGCAAAACAGAAAGTAATTAAATCATTAAATGAAGAGTTTAAAGATGTTGAAGACCTGAAAAAATGTCATGAATTGAAAACGCGTTTGGAAAATCAAAAATCAGAAATAGAAAAATCGGTGAGTTTTTTATATAATTCAAACAATTTATTAACCTTGGCGTAACTTTTCTGTCAATTAAATTAAATTCCATGACTTTTCAGCTCTCTCTTGCAAGTAGTGAAGTACCATCAAAAGTAAGTGCTGCTATTCGAAATGTTGAGGAGACAAGTCATGAAATCAACAAGCTATCTGCTGACTTTGACTCTTTAAGCTGTACAGTAACAAATCAATTGGAAAAAGTTGAAGCTGTGAATAACAAAATGAAGGAATATATTGAGAAAATAGAGTACCTGGAGAGAAGTGTAGCTTATCTTCAATGTGTCAAAATAATTGAAGACTTAAGGTTTTTATATTTTCATTTTAGTCCCCCAGAATTTTATTTTGGTAAATAGAAACTAAAACGTTATCTGTAATATTTGGTGGTACCTGATTGTTTTCACTCTTTCAGTAATAATTTGGAATCATCATTATCTGAAAAAGATGACCAGAGAAGTGTCCAACTATTCATTTCCTTATGTGAACTGAATGAACAACTTGAAGGATCAAAATACCAGCACCTTGTGTCATATCTCCATGACATTATTCATTTTTGGCATAATTTACTGAAACAGAAGTTTTCAGCGTTAGTATCAATATAGTGCAAATGACATGTTGGAATCAGTAAGCTTTAGTATGCACAATTTTTTCCGTAAGAAATGTATGATTGGTAATTTTAATTATATTATTTCAGAGAATTTGAAGAAATTTTAAAAGCTATTAAGTGGCCTTTTTTAAGTAGTAACTCAATTTTGGCCACTCCTACTCCTGAATCTTTACAGAAATTTCAGATCCTCATAGAGCATCTTCTGCACATCCAACTTCCGTATCCTTTTCATACATTTTTAAATATTTAATATTTTTTATATTAACTTTTATTTAGTTTTTGAAGATGTTAATTGTGATTTGGGAGTGGAATTGTGATGTGTATTTTGCTTAATTTATGAAGTGACAATTTGACAGTTCATTCGGTTGTAACATCAACATTATTAGTGGACTTTGCTCCTCTTACTTTACCCATGAGCTTATTGCTGCGACCTCTGCGGAAGAGATTTCTATTTCATTTCCATGGATCGAAACAAACAAATAGGCCAGACAAACCAGAATGGTATTTCACCCAGGTACTGACTTGGATACGTGATCACGAACAGTTTGTGGGGAAATGGGTTCAACCCACTCTCAACAAATTGGGCTTAACTCACATCTCAGCAAAAGTAAGCTATTTATTTATTTGTTTTAACTTTATAGACTATCAATTCACTTTTTAATTGTTAATGTACAAATAAAAGCTTAGTATAGAATTGAAAGAAGGAAATGGAGAAAACAAATGTATTAATAATTTTCAAAGTTTGCCAAGTGGTAGTTGTGACTGACACAAACAATGACCATTCACAGAAAATTAAAAGAAGTTTTCAAAAATAGCAGATATATGGCAATTGCTCTTAATATATATTCAAAATTATCATATAATATCAACTAATCAATAATAATTTCTTTTATGTCCTGTTTTGTAGAAAGTATTGTATCCTTTGTAGACAACAATTCAAACAGGCAATCAAGGCTCATGTAGCGAAACATTAAAGACTGCCCTTACTTAAGTATAATATAAAATATAACCGAGACAACAAATGTTTTGTATTGTTCTGCTTTTTTAACTTTACAGCGAGGGATGAGATACGTTTTGAGTTAGTTGTGTTCTGTGAATGTTGTGATTTTTAATTGTTTTTTTTTTAATCCCTTCTAAACATTCAAAACTCAAATCACTTTAAAATCATGTAAAGGTGTGGAATAATTAGACAAAATCAAGGAGTGAATTTTTTTGTACAATACACCTGTAAATAATCATTTATTTGCAACTTGCATTCACCCTATGGGAATTCATGAGTGCAATATTGAATTGGATTAAAAACTCAATAGCTGTAATTTATGAATGTGAAGATCTTTAGAAGAGCACAAACATAACACGAAATAAATATTTTGTTGGATAATGGCTTTCTTCATTACAAAACATTAATATACTTTGTGGTTTTGTCTGATATTTGGAGAAATTTTGTATCAAAGAAGTTTTAAATGTCAGAATAATTTTTGAGTGTTATCAAATTTATTACAGTAAAATTATCGGTTAAAGTTCGGAACTCGGTACACCCTTAGAGAATGGGGGGGGGTGGGAGAGGGAGGGGAGGGGACAGAGGTCTCCTTAAGCCCTCCCTCAAATTACACTAAGCGCTCTGATAGAAATTAAAAAAAACTTACCTCTAGGCGATTTTCATGGCTCGCCCTTCATACACTTTGTCTCTGCCGCATTTTAATGCCAAAATTACTTTAAAGGGCAAGTTTTCTCGCTTTGCTTGCCTGGATCCATGTCATGGCGAGGCTCGTGCCTTTGGCACTCGTATTTACTATAAACGTTCTTGAGTCTATCCACCACAATATTACCAATTCACTTTTATAAGAACGCACTTCTGTAAGCACTTTATAAGAAAACCTCAAGAATTCAAATTGCATAGTTGCAAACACGTTTTGAAGAAAGAACACTACAAGCTTTATCACACAGGCACACCACTCCAATTGCAGTACTATTTAGTAATGGAGCTCTGGCAAGATACTAGGGTGAAATTGCCTCCCCTTATAATTGCCTAACCACCCCTCGTCCCTCCACCATGGATTTCCCCCTTGGAGCGGCGCAAAGTGCCAGTTTAAATGACTTCCTTAAGTTGTACCATGTTCTAGACTTTAACCAAATTATCTGTGCTATTTGTCAATTTATAAAACAATATTTACATATTAATTGCCTATTGAACTTTTTCAGGTTGAACTTATTAGGGGACTCGTTCAAGTTGTGGTAGAAAAGCTTCATGCAGATTTGCCACATTTGCAATATGACGATGTCCTGTTCTCTCATACAGTAGATGAGACACTTGGCTTTGAACGAGAGCTGCGTGAAAGTTTCAATTATCCTTCATCCCAACCAAGTGTCATAGGTGTACTCACACAGGCTCAAATTTTTGTCAAATGGATTCATATGGAAAAGAAATGTGAGGGATTGCCAAGAGTTTCTTGGTCTTAAATGTTCTGTTGTGTTTCTAATGTTGATCTCTTCCAATATTACAGATGCAACAGAGAAAATGGATGCGATGTTAAGCTCTGAAACAGCTTGGTTACCCTTGGGCACCCCAGAGCTTGATGAATTACGAGTGACCGAATGCGGTGAAAGCTTTTTGAGCTTACTTCTTACTATTACAGAACGATATAGCAGTCTACCGCAGCCTGGACACAGGTATGCAATTGAATTTCCTTTTCTCACATTTGTATTTGTAGAAATGCCCTAAAGTTTCCATTAGATCTTTCATGTGAATTCTTTTATGAGCTCCATTATAGCAAATTAACTCAACAAGTTCTTCATAAAAATGTTGCCCAAACAAAAGAAAATATTGCAATATTACTACCTCATCCAAAAGACTAACAAGTCCCCAGAAGCTCCCAGTCTCAAAAACGCATTTTAGAAATTTGATTGAGAAGATTCAATTAGTATTCAATTATCAACAAAGCAGCCAATAGTTTTCAGCAGCCATCGTAAAAAGAGATTAAACTTCATTTAATTTTAAATCAAAGAATGAAATTATACTGTAAGTACATTATCAATCTGCAGTCAATCATTGCATTAATTTACAACTAACGTATGAGTCATTAAAATGTGCAAAAATATAAACTAATTGAGAGTAATTGAACCAGAGCTGGAGGAATCTAACAATCCAAAGACTCCCTGTGAAATTGAGAGACGTAGTCACCCTAGCCATTGTTGATTAAAGATTGAATATTACACGTCTGATATAACATCATTAATTTAAAGAAGTAAATGGGTTTTATTACCTTTTATTACTTTTCTAATTATTTCTAAGCCTCTTGGGTGGCCCATAGACAGCCAGCTTCATGTGAGGCAATCCTGGGTTTAATGCCTGTCCAGGGCAGAATTCCTGTCCAAGGCAGTTGTACCTCTCTAATAAAAATTGTCTCTGTTTTAATTGCTGTGTGACAAAAGCAAAAGCTCAGGTAAGGCAAGTAAGCTAGATACGGTGATGGGAGTGCGTCTTGCTCGCCACAAGTCTCCCTTACCCCCAGGTATGGATATTAAAGAAAAACAGGGCCCATGCCTGGGATCACTGCTAGGTGGCAAACGTTGGATTAATCCAGCTTTAAAATGCAACATAATTATTTCCACCCATAGATTGCAATTCCTGGATTTGCAACTGGAGTTGTTGGATGACTTCCGTGTGCGAATGCTTCAGTTGCTCCACGAAGAACCTCCGGACCCTCTGAGCAGTCGTCTACCGGCCATTCTCAATACTCTGAGCTACTTGGCTTCTGTGCTGCAGGAATGGGGAGGCCTTACCGTAACTTTCTTCTTTTTCCCCTTTTATATACTGTTTTTTTGTTGAAACTGTTCCTCTACATTTTTCAACCTTTTGTTTTTTTATTATAGCATTTTTTGCATTTGCAATATTACAAAGTTCGATTTGATCACTCAAGTACTCATGTGCATGATGGTGAGGACCACATTTCACCATGTCAAGATCCTGATCTTGAAGAATTAGAAGGGACGGTGTTTGATGATATTCTTGCTTACTTACTACGGACTAAGTCAGAACTTATTGGGCAGTTATGTGAAGCTGTAATGATGGATGTTATGGCACGTAGCCGTGAGTACAGAAAAGATAAGTATGTATAAAGGAAGCAAAATTTATTCTTCTTTCTTTTATGAAATGTGATACCTTTATTACTAATTACAACCAACTAGAATTATTTTGTGTTCATTGTTAAAAATTGCCTCCACTTTTTTCTTCTTCTTGAAATACACTTGACACATTACTAATGTTTAGCATTAAATTAGATATTAAAGTAGTAATCAAGTAGTTCTTTATTGTTAAGTGGTACAATAATATTGAGTGCTTGGAGAAAATTGTATATCTACTGTTTTTCAGATGGTTTGCAATGGCTTCCCCGAAGGAACTAGTGAATCCATCAGTAACCCCTACAGCCTGCCCCATGTTCCAAGTTTTGGCTGCCAAATTACATCAGTTACAGGAAATACTTAGTATTCCATTATTCTTGTCAGCTTGGCAAACTTTGGCAAAGAATATGAGTCAGGTAAAATAGGTATTTGTTTTTCATGGAAAATGAAGTTTGACATTTCCCAATGAGAGTAATTTAATTTTAATTTTTTCAGTTCATATATGAAGAGGTAATTCTTCAGAACAGTTTCAATGAGGGAGGAGCAATGCAACTCCAATATGACATGACTCGGAATTTATTTCCCCTTTTTGGACAATACACTCAGAAACCTGATACATATTTTGCTCCGTAAGTGTCTTAATGATGTTCTGTTTATGAGATTGCAACTTCTATGCTTCTGTGTTTGTTACCCTTTTTTCCTCCGCAGTGTGAAAGAGGCCTGTTTGCTTCTGAATCTCCCAAAGGGCACAGCTCTCCTGTTAAGAGAGACTCTCAAGCTGAGCCAGAAAGAGGATGCGGCGGATGATGGCCCCCAGGCAGCAGAGGTTCTGGCAGATGTTGGAGTTCACACATTGAGCCCAGACAAAGCTATTGACATTCTTAACTTGAGAACAGATTTGACAATAATGTAAAATAATACCATATTGGTGTGCATATCGTGTTATATTTATGTGGCTGTCAAACCCCATTTACATAAGTTGCATATCATGAAAAAAAACAGAAATAAAACTGTGTCCCTGTAGGTATCTGTATTGCTTTAAACAAAACTTACAATTAGTCCTTTAAAATGTCACTCTCAGTCACTTCTCAACATGCTTGCATGCGTGCGCTAACATAGGTCTGGAGCAGTCTCTGTTTTGGCTTATGCTGTTTTGAATGAGAAAGACTGCTGATGTTATACCAAAAATGAGAATTCATGTTTGTGCACATGGGCTAAAATCCCGGCCATTTAAGCTCTTGAAAACTGTGCAGTGGCATAGCGTGAGTGTCAGCCGCCCGAGGCTGCCCCCTCCCCTCCCCCTTATTTAGGTATTTCAATTTAAAAGAGTAAAATGTACAGTTATTCTAAAGAACTTTTCAGTAAGAACAATCATCATTATTGTGTGTTGTACAGGTTACAAATAAAAAAGTCATGCATATATGTTACAAAAATTCTTACACTGATATAACAGGAGAACGCTTATGATTGCACCGTGATGATCAACAACGTAAAGTTATTAGCAAATTGAATATAAGACACAAATCGACTTCCAATTAGAACTAGAACAATACTGTTACTATTTATATTTTTATTGAAAAATAATGTAATTGTTAGATTAAAAATAAAACTTCTGTCTTTAACTAAAACTTTATTCGTCTCCTTTTTTTAAGAGCAAAGTCTTTTATTGTACTATCAATGTCTATAGTACTGGTGGATTTATATAATTTGCCCCCTTTGGCAAATATCCCCACCCCTCCATTAATTTAATGAAATTTGATTTTAGTGTTACAAGGCAGAAAATATATAATTATAATTACAAATAAATTCTATTGTAGTTATTTTAAAATTGTTTGTAATCATACATTAATAATGTGTAACAATGTAACATTTTTTAAAAAATTTTTCTATGGTAATAAAAAGGGAATTTAATTTACTTTTCTTCATTGTTGATCTTAAGTAGTTTTTGACATGCTGCACAACCAAATATGATCTTTGAGCCAAACAATTTGTAATAGGTGTACACACATACATGCAAAAGGTGATATCAACATTCGGAAATAATGTGAGGTCAGTTCTTGAAAGAAACTAGAGCAAATCTTGCAGCAAATTTTTCCAAAGCTTTAACAACATTATTAAAAAGCATAACGTTGTACATTAAAATATTATATTTTTAAATTTAATTTAACATTCAATAAACATAATTATTTTAAAAAAAGTTGAACTGAAAATTTGCCACCCCCCCAAATCTTATCACCCTAGGCATTTGCCTACGTTTGCCTATTCATAAATCCACCACTGGTCTCTGGCATCACAAACCTCTTGCTCAATAGACAAGATAGCCAAATTGGTTAGCCTTAAAGTACTCATTGTTGATCTTAAATAATTTTTTATCAATTTCAATTTTTAAAAACCTCTCACAGCTGGCATTGTTTATGGCAATTGTGAGGAATATTTGGAGCATTATTATAATATTGGGTAGAGTATCCTCCAACTTCGATTTCACAATAAATTTTAATAATTCAAGTAAGGCCACATTAATTAATTTATTTTCATTGCATTTGCAGCAATAAAAGTCTACTGTCAAAGTCATTCCAGCTTGACGTCATCAATTTCGGCAGATGTACAGTATAGATTACATTTAGTATCATCCAAATCTAGTAATATTACCAGTGTTAAAAAAAAAAAAAAATTTACATATATTCTGTTTAAGGAAGAAAACAGCTTCCAACTTAACTCATTTTCACAAGACAAGGTGGATGTGAAAAATAATTTAATTCTAATTATAATTAACTATTGAAAAATCTCAATATTAATTTGATTTTTACTCTATTCTACAATTTGTGTTTTCTTTGTATTGATGTATTTTTTTTCAACCCATCTGCAAACCCTAATTGAAATTTGTCCAATTAGGCTTTCTCTCTTAAAAATATGATTTAAATATTATATGAAAGAAAAATTGAAAAAATTGAGTATCATAATTTTGTATGAACTTTTGTTACATTAATTATAAAAATATTACCATGATTTCTTTTTATTTTAATTATAAATATAATATTTAATATTAATTATAAAAATATTACCATCATGCATAGCATTGGGTAACAATGCAGCAATGGATATTTGAGTTCATTGTTGAACAGTGACATGATGGGAAAGATAAGATATTGCAGTTTTATTTACTTAATGTTAGTGTTACAATGTTCTCTAAAATGGTATATTCAATTTTATTAAAGTCAGGAAGAGCATGTATACAGAAATACATAAGGTAAAGATATCATAATTTCGGATGCCTTGATAATGTGATTTATTAGATAATTGCATATATCTATTGGATATAACTAAAGGTATAATGCATGGCTTTCGTTTCTGAATATTCAATTTATATGTGAAATTATCCTTGCTTTCCTGTATGATGTGCAGGAAATAACGTGAGCAGTTACAAATAATGTTGGAAAGTATGTGGTGTTGTAGCACCACCAGTTTTCTAATATTTTCCAACTCAGCTCTTCTTTTATTATGGTAAGATGCTCCACTTTCTTTTCTCTTTTCATTTTTGATGCCAAAACAAAAAAAAATATATAATTGTACACATACAATAAATAATGAGTATGAGTTAGATTCAAAATAAAAATATCATAGAACATTTCAAAATAATTACTATTAAATTTAAAAAAATATAACCTACTTTACTGAAATTTACTTTTTCTGATTTTTTTTTATTTTAATAACTTAAAGCTTGAACAACGTGGCAGATAGTCAAACATGCAATTACATAAATAAAAAACATAAATAAAATTTTTATTACTCACATAGTTGAATACTATGTACATTTTCAACAAAGTTAATAATTTAACAATCGCTACTTGTACTTTTGAGTACTAAAATCACAATTTGGAAAGTGCATACTTATATTTGATTAAGTTCATGTGAATTGGATGACTGATGATCCATCAATGAAACTTCCTTGGAGTTGTCAAACCATTGATCATGGACTTCCCTAAAGGGACTTATCCATTCTGTATCTAAGTTGCTGGTGTTATATAATTTTAAACATTATTCTTCATATGATGGAAGTCATTCTTGCTGAATATTAGTCATTAACAATTCAAACACAAAATAAAATACAGGAAATCTCTACAAGTCAGTATAGATGGTTTTTCCAGTTGCTAGAATGAGCAAGCTGTTATTATTATACATTGATTTAAATAAGTTGTCACAGAATAAGTAATGAAATATTATATGGTCATTTTAATCAGTTCATGTCCTAAGTGTGACAAAAATATGAAATGAAATGTTTCAAATTTTTACAAGAAATTATAATTATTATTTATTGTGAAATTTTGCCACCCCCTGTGGTGAGCTGCCCGATGCCCTCACTACGCTATGCTACTCAGGCTATGAGATTCATGGCACTACGCTATGCCCTTGGCAGTGCCTCAGTGTCGAACAGTAGAAAATATAAAAGTATAATCCGAAGGCAATGATAGTCATGGAGGAATATGGTATTCTTCATTCTGAGCATGTTTTCATAATTATTTAGTTGTTCTTAAACATGACCTTACTTTGTTTTTTGATACTGTTGATGGATGTATCTATGATACATTCACAACATCTGTAAAACATTTTTAATGTGTATATTTTTACAATTGACAAAATAAATTAACTTTGAATTATCTCATGGAAGATAAACTTTTTAATAGTAGAATAATGAAATATATAAATTATTTAATTAACTAAAAATTTAAGTGTAGTTGTTGTCAGTTTCAAGTGGTTGTATTTTAACTGGGAAACATATTTGTATATAATTTTAGTGTGTATTTTAAACAGTTTTTAATATTACTTTATCAAAATAATTTAATAGCTATAACTTACGCTTGAGATAAGGGAGTACAAATTTTTTGTCTGGGTTTTGGAAAAAAAAATGCCATTGCTATCAGCTCATAACTGGTTTTCAAAACTAGCCACCACCAAAGATTTTTATAAATATTAATTGTGTACTTGTTGACAGGTCAATTCCAAAAGGCAAATACTCAAAATTCTGTTTTGAGATATTGCAGTTTTGAAGTTTAATATTGCTCTGAAAATGTCAATTACGAAGCTGGAATTTGAAAGTGATTGTTTTAATTTTGTAATGTTCAACCATAGTTTTCAAACTCTTACTACAACTTAGTAACAGTTCTACAACTTAGAATTTTGAGATGTTGTCTCTTGGAACTGACATGTTATAATCTCTTAATATTGTTGAAAAATTGGTTTTATTATTTCCTGTTAAAAGTCCACTTCCAAGGTGAGAAACCCTTAAGATAAATAATACATTCATAAAAATAATATTGTTGAAAATATAATGGAGTAAAAAACAACTTCTCTCTTTATAAAAAAATACACAAGAGTAAAAAAAATATTGTAACTATTGTAAATGTGACTAAAGGATGATATTTGGGAAGTCCTTCAAATATATAATTAACTCTGAAAAACAGGTATGTATATATTAATTTGGGAATTGGATGTGATGCAATCAATGTAAGGTAATTGGTTTGAATAAATTTAGTAATATAACCAAAAAAGTATTGGCGTGGGATGGGAAAGCATGGCCCCCTTGCCCCCTCCCCCCCCTCCATTGAATCCACCACTGGTATTTGTATAGCCCCAAAATTAAAAAATTGTAGTTATTAAAAAAAAAAAAAAAAAGAGAGAGAGAAAGGAAAGAAAGCAAGAAAGAAAAAGAGTTTGATTGTGTAAACATGTAGGTATCTATGACAATTCATTTCATTTATGAGATGCACATCAATGACAATATTAAACGCATTTATAACTGAATACTCCTGTGTACATTCATTTATACCTTTGGTGATTTGGAACATTAATAATATATTGTAATAAAAATATGACACATTGAGAAGGCGGTTTTTACATTGAATGCAATATTTTGAAAAAACTTCCTAGCAAGTGTTTGTGGGCTAGTTTTGAATATCCCACTCTGAAAGTAGTAAGAATTATTTGTCATTTTCTTTTACACAGGTGAGAGGGATGATTGTCAGAATTACTTTTTATGATTTTATATTACCGTCTGGGAGATGATGTAACCCATTTAGACTTCGTCTCTCCTCTAACTGAGAGGCATTTAAAACAATCTTGTTAATTACAAAAACAATATTTGCTGTTGCTGCAGCTCTAAGTAATAAAAATTACATTTCATTTTTTTCATTAAATTAAATTTTAAAAATTAAATTTATCACAAATAGAAATTTGCTGTATTGCATGAATGGTTAGAAAGGTTTTTTGACACACCAATGGACATCTGAGATCTGAAAATGATAGAAAATGTATTTTAAATTTAATGTTTTCATCTAAGTTTTGTGAAACGCCCTGCAATTCTATAATGAAGGTACTTTTTGACAAGTTACGTAATCTCTTACACTCAAAGATGCATTTGTACAATTTGTTGTATTTACAAAAACGTCCTAAAAGGACAGTAATGAGTAAATACTTCGTGCGCGGCCTCTTGGTTGTGAGAGGGAAAAGGGGTGATGGGGACGGAGGGAAAACGTCATAAAAAAGGGCCAGAGACTGCCCCCGATGCGGTGGGAGCGGACTCCCTTCCCGGAGGCGTTGAACCTTCCCCGCGCCGGGTGGCGGGGGGAGGGGCCCGGGGTCGATAGAGTGACCGGTGGGCTCGCGCCTGCGCACTCCGGCCCACACCTGTGCCCCCTCCCCCGCGGCCCGGCGGCGACCGCCGCAGGTGATGCTGCAACCCTCTGAGGCGAGACACCCACATGTGTCAATTTTTGCTCGGGCATCGATTTGAATGTCAGTCCACGGGCCGACCGCCATCTTGTCGGATGGACGGCAGATTCTTCTGTCTGCGTTAACAAGCGACGGCACCGGGAGATCCAGAGCAGCGGGGTGCTCAGGTGAGTTGAACAAAAAATAAAGCACGAAAGCGAAAATGTTGGCTGCTTTTTTTGGTGTCATGATCAAAGAGCTGTTCGGGCTATCGCGTTTTAATTCACACATTCTTCGAAAAACGTGAGTCACGGTTTGGAAAACAAATTATTTTCGATAACAAAAGAAAAATACAGCACCCACATTATGATAATGAAACAATCATCATACTTGAATTACACTTTTGTAAAGAAATCCTTGTTACGATCTGAAACTTATTAGCGTTGTTCATTCAATGTACATTCAATCATATTTATTTATATCGATGCGTGATTGAGAATTTTTTTTGTGGAAAATGTTTCTCAATTGAGAATTCCTCACAAAATGATACAAAAAGACGCGTAGAAAAAACTTTCTAAGAGAACAACTGAGTGTGAGTCACATGGCTTTACCCGCTGTATTATAGATTCCGCATGGCTGGAACAGCTCAGCAAAGAGTCCGACGGCATGTGTGCGAAACATTTCTGATAGTTTAAAAGTTTGAAAGATGGTAAAATTGTATGTTTTCGAAGTAAATTTAACGAAGAAATAATTTTCAGACACCAATTTGCAAAGAGGGCATGTGCTACCTACACGGTCATTGGAAACAGAAGAGAGATGATTATTCTATGCAATAAATTCTTTGAAGAAAAACAACATATTTTTATTTTATTATATTATATTATACTATATCATAACTAACTGTTCGTGCTACTCAAAGTAACTTTTTATAATCTACAAACAAATTACTAATTTTTTTTTAAATTCAGAAAAAAATATTTTGACTGAGAGATTTAAATATACGTCAGAGGACGAGTCTCATTTGCCTTTAAACAATTTAATGAACAGAAAAAACTGTCTATAAAATTAATGTGATTGCAGTTGCTAATTCTACGCTGAGATATACAAAGAGTAAACATTGCTGTATATCCCGATAACGTCCCTCTTCGCCTAATTGAAACTGGTCACCGCCCTCAGTAAAGTAAATAGAGAAAGTTTCTTTACCGTGTCATTCTCAACCAATATTTCGCGAGAAAAGAAATGAATTTTAATGCGTGAACGTATAACTCTCTGAGAAATGAATGGATTTGTTCTATTATGAAAATGATATACTTCGAAAATGTCGATGCATATGTTTGTTCTTTAACGAAAAATTACATTTCAAGTTCACGTAATGCATGCGAATTTTGTACTGCTAGACACACACACACACACACACACACACACACACACACAAAATTCGCTAAATGCAGAAAACGTGTTTTGAAAAGCTCACACAGCTCAGTCGTTCCATTTGTTCTCATCTTTTTTCGTGCATGTTGAAAGAATGAACAAATTATTCACGCGCTCGTATTCTTGTCGCAAAACTGAGCTACCACAAAATTTAATACTATTTAAAATTTGTAAAATATACCGTCACTGAGGTTATTTACGGTCATTGAGGGCTCGAAATGGACTAGTGAGAGCCGGAAATAAATTCCGATGTTTGACTTTCCATTCTGTAAGAAATGACTGTGGATTCTATCGGTTCGTTTATAAGTTTTCAGGCTGAGGTTGTTCTTCAAAGTGGTAACTTTGGCCCACTAATTGTTCGTAACGGTTATCTTACACGCAGGTAAACATTTATCCACAAATTCCGAGGGTTTGACTGATTGTTCTTGTGTTACTAGTGTATGACAATATTCAAAACGCATTGTGTTCAAGCTGAAACAACGCATACAACCACAGGCTTGCGCACACGGGGGAAGAAGTGCAGGGAGGCCGTGGGCCCCTGAAAATTTTGTAAGGGGTCCCAAAGCCTTACATATTAAAATATTTTATTTCCTTAATCCCAATTTCCTCCTTTTTAACCTGACAATTTGGTAAATTGAATAATTTAATTCACTTAGTAGTAGGATTTATTCATTTACTAGCAAAAATATGTCATTACGTAAATAAAAAAATCAATAGTAAAGAGTGCCCAGAAATGTAGTTCCCCCCTCTTGTTTTAGACTGCATACGCCTGTGGATATAACTCATTACCGAAAACCGTACTTACTTGAAGCAATGAAACATTACAAAATATTTCACAAAATCGCAACTTGCGAACTAAAATGTATATATTATTTCGAAAATAAAGACCCTTCTCTCCTACAGTGCACTGCATAAATTAATCCGTTGGTTGGTTGGTTGGTTGTGATTCCGGGCAAGTCAGCTACTGAGGTCATTAGTCCCGTAAGTGTACCCTGTCCTTATGTTTTTTTCATCGGGAGGTGGCTGTGATCTTCCCCCGCTGGATGGTGAGATCCGGAAGCGACTACCATCGGCTAGCGGGGTTTTCCCTCAACCAGGTATCTCCCACCAGCGGGGCACCGCCCCAACCGGGACAAGCTCTAAGCTCCTGACCGGCTTCCCGGCATGTGTGGTTGTGTAGTGAAGTTTGGTATAAGTGTGTGTAAGGGGTGAGGACAGGAGAAGGAAGAAGAAGGAAAGATCGCGCGCGGTCCGTTTGTTAGGGTACTTCTCCGGCATTAGCCTGGTGTTGATCGGAGAAACCACGGAAAACTACCGATCAGAGCAGCCCGCCTCTAGAATTCTCCTCCAGACAGCGACTGAATTCGACCTAGTCGACAAGCTAGTGTCGAAAATCCTGCCGCCGTCAGGTCTCGAACCTAGGATCTCCCGGTCAGAGGCACTGCAGTGACATCAGTTGATGCACTTAGCCACTTCTCCCGGTATAAATGAATCCATACGCCCCACGGCACATCTCGATACCAGTGGTGGAAAAATACTGAGACCGGAGGGAATACCTTTCTTTCCCAATGGCCAACGCTGCTGAAGCAACATCCGATTTATAAATAATGCAGCTTAAATCTCACGTGCAAAAAGTAACGGAATATCGTGAAACATTCAATTTTTGCTATAAATACGGCATTACAATGTATTTAAGGAGGGCATTCAATTTTGTTTAGAGACGTTGCTTTAGTTTCTGATCGAGAGAGAGAGAGAGAGAGAGAGAGAGAGAGGGAGAGAGAGAGAGAGAGAGAGAGAGAGAGATCACGTGGTCAGAAATGGAATTCCATACTCGAAAGCCATTTCACGCACAATTCAAATTTACTGCACTCTCAGGAACAAATGCGAAACGTATTGTTTGTTTATTGAATGTTTGAAGCCATTCAATGGCAGCATATTGCTTTACTGCTACTTCTTTATTTATTACAGTTATTATATCCTCCTTTTCTCTCCATTCGTTTGGGCAGATTTCATCCTACAAAAGAATAATTCTAAACTGAGTAGAATCTCCATTACATTCCCGTAAATAAAATTTCTTTATATTTGATTCATTTCCTTCCTTTCCACCTTCAGAATTCGACAACTCTGGCCAACCTCTAGATTTTTTTCTTTCTCTTTATCTGATTCGTGATAACGTACTGCACTCTATTTAGGAATCAAGCAACAAACGAATCGTTTGGCTTGGCGTTTGGATTCTTCAAACTTTTCAGTGAATGACTAGTGGGTGGATTTTTATGAAATGATCCAAAACATCACAAAAATGTCAATAAAATGCTTTTAAACGGTTTTTAAAATTCTCTAAAAGCAAAGAAAAATGGCATTAAAAATTGATCAAAACCAGTTCAGATGAACGACTAAAATGTTGGATAAATTACTGATGTAATCGAGGCTTCTTCCTTTCCTTCAAATGAACTCAGCTTGCAAACTTTTAGTTTGGACTGTTCTTTACCAGGAAATCTCTGCCTTTAGTTATCACGAAATCGGTCGAACCGAACAATAGCGTTGATAGGCGTCACAGAAACCGTAAATTATGTATTTACAACGGCTGACATTACACTTTCTGAGCGAAGAAATCGAATAGGCTACTTAGGAATTCTGTGGAGAATATTTGTTGCATCTCGTAAATTGTATTTGAAGCAAGTACCATTTAAAAATTATATTAAAATCGATTAAATCAGCGAAAAATGCTTTAAAACGAAGGAAACGCAAAAAAAACGTATTAGTCAAAATCGACAAAAATTGCTACAAAATAATCGTATGAAAATGGGCCAGGGTAATGATAAAAGAACTTGAAGGAACCTTGAAAGTATGTTACTAAATGAGACAGTGAACTAAAAAATAAAAGCGATTTTGTAAGAGGAGTGGCAGCTTGGTTTGGAAAATAAGCGCAGTGGGCACCCTGATGCCACCGGGTGGGGGCAGCCATTTTGTTCCATTTTGGGTCACGCAAATAGGAACCACAAGCTTTCGATGACCTTGCCACCACCAGTCGTCCTAACAAATAGGCTAGGTTTATTGGTCGTACATTTCGATGTCTCCGAAAAAAGTGTTAATAAAGTTGGAAGACATTGAAAATTGAATTTTAAATTTTATTGATTTTACGTCAAAAACAGTTAAAAACTCGTATGACGTGCTATGGGAAAAGTGAATTGTGTGCACATTTTCAAAATTCTGTGATCCTACACTAAGTCATATACTACTTAAATTTTGAATTTTGAAAGGAGAAAAAAACAAAAAACTCCATGTAGTAAAATCTATTTTCAAGGATAAATAAGCAATAAATTTTGAATTTTGAAAGGAGAAGAAACAAAAAGTCCCATGTAGTAAAATCTATTTTCAAGGATAAATAAGCAATAAATTTTGAATTTTGAAAGGGAGAAAAAAAAACAAAAAAACTCCATGTAATAACATATATTTTCAAGGATAAATAAGCAATACATTTTGGCTCTTATTACTTCCTGCCGCGACAACATGGAAACGATAATTGAAAATTGTGTTTCCCACTGTCTAGAAGACGTACAGAAAATGAAGTTACATTTATGTCCAGAAGCAAACAAGGCCATTTCAGCATTTGCTCAAATGAAAACTTTATTGTTCAACATTTTTAGATAAAAATCTTTCGTTTTGTGTGCCGCTAATTTCGTACTTTGTTACTAAATCGTTTGAATTCTTGTAAATTATCATTTTTACTTTTCCCTTTAGAACAACGTCTATATTAATATAGACGTTGTATCGTAGACAACGTCTATATTAATATAGACATTAATTTTATGCATTGCTCTTGTACTAGTTGCTATTTAATTGTTTCTACAGTTGCAATTATATGCGTACGTTTTCTTGAGACCCGGAATACCTACCCCGACCCATTTACTACTTAATTGAAGTAAGAATACATGTTAGTAACGGACGTTGTTGACAAAAATTTAGTTACCACAAATGTTTGCTCCCGTATAATAGAAATTATTTTGCATCAAAAACGAGCTACACATTTGATAGAATATATGGAAATAACCAACCCCACTCTTCTCTCGCATCTAGCAAAATTAATTATTAAAAAAAGAAGGTTCACCCGAGACGGTATCCATAAATCTATCGAAATTAGGGCTCACGAAAACGAGCGAATAATACATTTGAAAGAATATTCTAGATGAGTCACCTTAACAGTGCACGTCTTGGTAATATTTGTTAGTTAAAGAACACTCACATATTTTTATTTTGAATACCTTTCGGTCTTGTAGTAAATCTTAGTGTTGATTATAAGCCAGCGTTTTGGATAGCAATAACGTGAAAGACAACGAATTGACGTATACATTATGTGAAACTAAGAGGAAACGTTGAAGATGGGTGATATTTGAACGACAAGAATTGTTGATTGACTCTCCAAGAGGAAATTGACACATATACTGACAGAAACGATCCGTATGAAGATTCCTAAAATGTTCAGTTTATTATTTTGAAGTGTGACAAAGTGTTTGTTGGTGACAAAAGGAAACCTGGATGACTTGATCAATTGTACAGGTATGCAGACCTTCACTCGTGTATAGAATAGTAGTTGGCTATCTCCAATTCAAATTGTCACCCGACAATTCTGTTTTCTAATCGTTATGCGTTCGATCACATCCTATTGTATCCGATAATGTTGATACCATATTCTTTGTTTACAATATTCAGAATTGTAAGAGGAGCTGAATTCAGTACTATAGGTAATGACAGTAATACAAGTAACCCTTCTATCAATGAAACTTTTGAGGATAGTTTAATGTTAATTGTAAAACATCATAAATACATCAGTTCTCCTTATTCGAATATTTCCCCTGAGATAGTCACCCAGGTTACGCTTGGCTACGGAGAGGGTTGCCTACACCGCTAACATCAGGCGTATCCGACTTCTCCCAGAACGATCACTGGCAAATCCCGTTTTTTTTGCTTGAATGTTGTTAACTAGGCCAAAGAAAAAACATAAAATAAGTAACCGAGGCTATTAATTGTGTTTCGGACATGTGCTATTTACTTTTCGTAATACCAATCACTTATTAGAAAAAAAAAAAACAACCAAGAAATACTGTTTCTTTGAATCAGTGATGTTTGAACGCGATGTTCGTACGATTTTGAAGGGCGGGTGAAACACAGTCTAACGACAAGATGAACACATTCCTTGGGTATTCCGTTCACACGCCTCCCATACTTCAAAGGCAAACGGGTTAAGATGGCGGAATACCTGAGATCACAGAGAAAGAGAGTCACTAGCACATTTTTTAAATATTTTAATTCCATTGTATTATGAACACTTAAATAATACTATTTAAATTATTACAATCAAATTGATATTAAGAATGAACAAAATCCTATATTAATTACTTTGTTAAGAGTAGGATCCGTTACAGGAGATTCGCTTCACACTTGAGTGGAGGCCAGGGAGCTGACATCGAAATATAGTTCGAGACGACACGTATAAGTCTTGAGTAGAGAGGCAGCCTGCATCGGCCCTGCCAATCTCCACCCCGTCTCCACCCTGCCAATCCAATTTCCGATGCTCCTCACTGCGCTGCTGAACGCATCGTAAAATGTCTGTGGTTTATGAAGTCGTGCGTACGGTTTCTGCCCCAGGGTGTGGGCGGCCAATTTCTGCTTGTTTACTTATCGACCCTCCCCTTCCCTCTCCTTGCCACCTGTTGCTCCACGCGCGCGCTGGCTCTGTAATACAGAGGCTGCGGGAGGCGGACACGAGGTGTCCGCCCTCGCCACCCACGCCGCCGCCTGCCACCAACCTCGCCTGAACACGTCCCCCCTGCATCACACGGGCAACGTTTCCTAAGCCTTACATAGACCTCTTCAAAAAGGCATATCCCGATTGCATCCCGTTCGGTTTTCTTAGGTAGTACAAGTCACGTGAGTTCGTCGTATCACATCCACCACCGCACCGCCGCCGCCGCCGCCGCCACCACCAAACTCCCCCACTTCCACCGCCATCACTACCACCGCCGCTGCCGTCACCACCCCTCACTACCAACGCCACCTCCTCCTCTACCGCCGCTGCCGTTAACACTCCCAACAGCACCACCCTCACCACCACCACAACCGCCGCCACCTATGCTACTAGCACCACTTCGACTATCTCCTCCGCCACCACCGCCGCCACTTCAATAAGATATCAGTCCGTAAGCCATATGGCTCACCGTTGTTGGATAAGCGATTAGGCAGATTGGTGAACTACCAACGCCACCTCCTCCACCACAGCCGCGCCGATAAGCGATTATGCAGATATTATATATATATATGGTGGTGGGATGGTGAGAGAGATAGTCGAAGTGGTGCTAGTGGATAGTGGGGATTAGGTATATGAGGAGTATATATATATATATATATATATATATATATATATATATATATATATACTGATAAAGCAACGGCGGAAAGAGAGCCCGAGAGAACGGGAGAACCCGGAGGGCACCTGTCGCGAAACCGCTTAGTCCACCATAGATTCCACGTGGATCGATCAGTATTCGAAACCCGGCCCCAGTGGCGGAAGCCAAGCGAGCGACCTGACCGCTTCATCACGAGTCGCCCCCAACGCCACCTCCTCCGCGACCCACACCACCCACTGCGAGCCGTTCGATGCACGGGTTTTGTTTCACCACGACCCAGCACCGCACCGGTGGAGAGCGGCTTGGGGCACGCAAGGACTCCCGCATTTCCCCAGATTTCGCAATTCAGGTTGGATTTTTTGATTGATTGATTTTTTCGTGTTTCCGGGCGCGTCAACTGCTTCGGTCATTAGTCCCGTTAGTGTAGTGCATGTTTTTTTATCGGGAGATGGCGGTGATCTTCCCCTGCTGATGGCGAGATCCGGCGCCGACCTACCGTCGGCTAGTGGGGTTTCCCTCTAACCAGGACTCTCCCGCCAGCGGGGCCTCGCCCCAGCCGGGACAAGCTCTAAGCTCCCGACCGGTCTCCCGGAATATGTGGTAGTGTAGTGCATGTTAGTGTAAGTGTGTGTAAGGGGGAGAGGATAGGACAAGGAAGAGGAAGGACAGATCGCGCGCGGTCCGTGGCCCGTTTGTTAGGGTACTGTCCCGGCATTTCCGCCTGGTGTTGATCGGAGAAACCACGGAAAACTACCGATCACAGCAGCCGTCTGCTACAATTCTCCTCCAGACAGCGACTGAATTCGACCTAGCTGAAAAGCTAGTGTCTAAAATCCTGCCGCCGTCAGGACTCGAACCTAGAACCTCCCAGTCAGAAGCGCTGCAGTGATTTCAGGTCAGTTGATTTCAGGTTGGATGTGCCTTAATCACTTATTTAATACTCTGTGGGTCGGGCCTCTAGTATGGTTTATTTTCAGAATGAATTAAAAGCATCCAATGTTCGTTGCGGAAGCTTCGGCTTTTTATGAAGTATTCATTAGGATTTCAGTGTTGATACATGATTTTCATGTCAACATTCAAAATATTGAGTTTAACGTTGCAAAACACAGTGAAAACTAACAGTTTTCACAATACGAGTAGCATTTTACTGATCACGAGCATCATTGCAATGACATGATTTGCCACTTCGGATACGAACATAAAATATTAGTACATTTTAATTGTTTCTAAAGAACCTTTCCTAGTGATTTTTTAATTGTGCCGAAAAATATAGAATTTATATTATTTAAATATATTATTAAATGTTCAATTTTTTGCCCGTGTGCTAAAAGTGAGACGCTACTAAAGCGTTCAGATAAAACTGTGAATGCAACAAAAAAGCAAAACACTTTTATCTGATCAGCTACAACTGATCTTGATCTTAATGTTACTTGGAACCCATTAAAGTGATTTGTATACTTGAATTAAAATAAAAGGAAAGCCAGTAAAGCTGTTTAAAAAATAGAGTGACACAAGTGATTTTACCTCTCCTTCCATAAGTAACTATTATGGCACAAGAGACAAAAAAAAGATTTTTATTCACGAGTGAGAAAGGTTGACCCGTGACAAGACGATAGGAGTAGAGAAGCTAATTCTAATGAGTGAATAATCGTTATTTATATAATAAGGGGTTTAAGTAGAGCTTTATTCACGAGGGAGAACAGTTGTGCCCCGAGCGCGGCAGCGCGAGAGACGTAATTCTCCTGAGTGAATAGAGTTCAGGTAAACCCCGTGTCATACAACACTTTATTTCTAAACAATATTTCTTCGTGTGCACACCTATGTCACTAAGGACAAAGCAGTACTGTAAACGGCAGGCATTCTTGGGGGTCACCTTTAGATGACTGTGATTGCAACTGGTTTGCATTCCGCAATGAAGAAAATTTTGAATCTACTATTAAGAAACCCTATATTAAAGGAATCAATAACGACATTATTATATTGGCGTAACTTTTTGAAAAATAATTTAAAATGTAAACCGCCCTCGCTAAAAGGGCCTCTTTCTGACATCGAAAATGTGGGTATTGGAAGGCCAGCATACATGACCAGAATGAGCTTATTTTTTGAAAATATTTTTTGTAGTAATTAGGTCTTATTAGTTTTTTATTCTTTCAGTTTTATAATGTGAAAGCATTTTTTAAAATGATTTCGCCGTATGGCCTTAGAAGGATTCCAGGGGGAAAATCTACATATTTCTTGAAAAATGATGGTACAATACGTGCTACAAAGACATCTTTTAGAAAAAGTTATCTTATGGAACTTTTGGTGCCTTCGGAGAGAGTGAAATTTGCAAAACAAATGTTGACGATATTTTAAGCTAGGGAAATGTAATAATATTGCAGATACGAAAACAAAGGGAGGGAGAAGATTGTTAATCGAGATATTTATTTCGACTAATCGAATGAAGTAGAAGCTACATGGAATTGAAAACCAAGAGGGTGAAACATAAAGGGTTTTTATAGAATATGAACAAAAATCCACAAAGTGGCCTGTAATCATAAATAAATTACGTAAAGTGCCAATAACAATTACCGAGTTTTTAAAACTACCAGACGCTTATTCGTATACAGGTCATTGCTTTCGGCATTCATCAGCCACTTTGCTCGACGTCAGAGTTGGAGATTTATTGGCAATAAAGAGGTTCGAAGGAAGGCGCCCCTAAATGGTGGCTGAGAGTCATGTGGAAGACTCGTAATATTGAGTTACCGAAACGATTAGAGGGTGAATCTGGAAGGCAGTAAATTTCTATATGTAGCAGCAACAACTGCATTGTCAGACGTAACGCATATTCAAACATTAATGTGCTCTGTCATTCCCTTTATGCACACAATTTAACGGGTTATTTATAAATTGCAAATTTTATCCATCCTCTGAATATGTTTTCAATGTATTATATTACCGAGTAATGCTTGCAGTGAACAATTTAACAGCACATATGTACAGTAATTTTAATTTGTCATTTCATTTATGAATATAAAGCAGTCAAAAAATCATATTAGTGATTTTTTACATTTTACTAGAGAATAAGAGTACTGTTTATGTTATAAATGCAACTACCTAAATGATAGTTTACATGGGTGTGATGGATAAAACAAATTATTCCCTGTAAGTGTACCTCCATCCAGTTTCAATACTCACATTTGTAGACTCATCTGACTTCTGCCTTCAGAGGTGACAGTGAGGGAATGTTTGGTTGAAAAACATTAGGCCGAGGGCACCGATGTGCGGCCCTGTTCGTGGAGGGTCTCGTAATAAATGTTTACTGGTCTTGTAAAGCGACCGGGCCATGTGAATGGCCGCGCGGTGGCGTGACTTGCGTCTATCGGGAAGCCATCTTTGCTCCGCTGACATCTGAAGCGATAATGGCGTCTAGTCATGAAAGGCGGCTGTTTCGGACCTCTTGCAGTCTGCAGCTGCTCGGCTCTAATGGCAAACCATGCATCACCCTGCACCCGACTCTCATCAGCCCTCCTCTTCGCAGCATTGGAGCTTTTATCTCGCGATTAGAGGAAAGTGCTGGAAATAGGCGAAAAAGAAACGCAGACGTGCAAAGTATTCACTCCTTTGCTGATAAGAAACGAGAAAAAAAATAAGGATTTCGTGGAAAGAGACATTTAACGTTGAAATAACTGCACGAACACTAATTCATCAAAAACTGTCACAAGTTATTAATAAACAACATTTAATTCCATCCTAATGGAATATTGTGACAAAACAATGCTGAGTGCTTCTCGCGGCAGTTACATAACTTGACTGAGTATACCCTCCACCAATGGGTACATTTTCTGTTACATCAGTGCCATTGAATGCTGGTGGAGAAGGGGTTTGTGTTGTTTGCATGGGTGGCCGCATAGGAGTCCTCCGTTTGATGAATAAGCGGGATTAATCGCAAGGATTACTATAAATTAATTATGCGATTAGCATTATATAAATTGAAGTTTCCACAGGAATCTATTGCGTTTTTAATTCATTTAAGCACTTCATAAATGCAATAATGAATACAAATCAATGAAAATGTGCATGTGAACGGCGTGAGAGATATTTAAAAAAAATACATTTGCGTAATTAAAACAAACACGAAAGAATACACTAAAGTGAACTTTACGTCATATTAAACAGTGCAATTAGCACTGTCCATTAGAACCGTTTGAAGAAAAAATGTGTAGCAATATTTGAGAAAATGGTGTTTGAGCGTATCTGAAAATGCGGAATTTTGAGCTAATTTTTACAGAAAACTGTTGAGTTTTCGAGAAACTTTATTTGACATAATTTAAAGCACATGTACTCATAAATATAAGAACGTAATAATGTTAGGAATCGCCTCAAATGTAAATATTACCTATGTGAGAAGTCAAAAAATTACACTTATGTAACTTGAAAAAAATAGTTTCAAACTTTCCTCATAAATGGCTCCAAATTTTTTCTTTAAATTTCTTGTAAGAATAGAATAAAATACACTTACAAAGGTGGCATTGGTCCGATTTTCACTTTTAACTCTGAATTTTCGAAAAGTGCAAAGGTTTGAAAATTTTCGGCGTCTTCGTACTACTATAAAATTGTACATAGAGGTTTCTCCTTCAAATGAAATTTGTTGTCCATCAATAGTTCTTTCATTAAGGCCAGGTACATTTTTTTGAAAATATAAGTGGATTTCGTGCAATAGTGCGTGAAAGATTTTCAAATTTAAAAAATAATCACATATTTCCATCAATTTATGAACATTATTACATTTGGGAAGTGCTTCTATGACTTTAAGTGAAGTTTTTCGAAATCATAATAGATTCATGTGTAAAAGAGCTTTAAATGTAGCATTTACAGTAACGTTTAACGCCATTATGTTAACAACTGCTGCAAATTTTTCAATGAAAATTTCTATTTAAAAGGAGGTTTTTCTCTTCTTTAATATTCTTGAAGTAATATTTCGGTTGTATTAGGAAAGCAAAAAGTAGAGAAAATATTTTTAAAAGTGTACTTTGGGCGACGGTAGATGGCAGCTGGCCAGAGAATCGAGCAAGACCTTAAAGCCAGTCCACACCAAGAAAATTAGAAAAATTTACTACGAGAAAGTCTGTGCCATTTCGAAGTACCTCTTGTATATCTCTCACGTCGTTAATAAGAACATTTCCAAGTGATTTGTATTCATTATTTCATTTGTTAGTTGAAGTGCTTCAAATGACTTCCAATTAAGTATATCGAAAACTCAAACGTAGTATTCCATGAAAAGGGCTTCAAATTTTTAGCATGTACAGGAACATTTAAAGGACATTTTCTCAAAAAACAGCTCGAAACTTTTGAACAAAAAGTCCATACTAGGCTAGGTTTCTAATCTTCTAAAACATTCTTAAAGTAATATTTTGGTTCTACCGTTAGAAAACAAAAAAAATTGAGAAAATTTCAAAAAATGTACTTTCAGCGGCGATAGATGGCAGGATGGCAGGAAGCAAAAGGATGAGGCACATCCAGAAAGCTAGCTCAAACCAATGAAATTAGAAAACTAACTAGTACGTGAAAACCTGTGCCATTCTGTAGCACCCCTAGTTCCCAAATAGTTTCGTTGTAGGGTACCCGAAATAAGAAAAAAGTATTAGTCAAGTTATAAATTCGCCAAAGCAAAATAATGGTGGAATATGCAACTACTTTCGTGTGTATTGTAATGGCTTAAAGGCATTCGGTCTAGCCACATAGTATCAAGTTATCTAATTTATCAGTGTTATAATTACCTATTAAATAAAAAAATAAAAACTACTATCGTAATGTTCAAGATTAATGTAGCAGTGAATGTTTCTCGAGCCAGGGATGGTGAGAGCGAATTTGCGAAAGTAACTCTTTGTTAACTAGCAGAAAAAGTCTTTGTGAAAGATTCACCTTAATTCTTTCAAGAGAATGACTTGCGTTTCCGAGTTAGGTTTTATAATTAAAGAGAGTGAAAATTAAATCTCATAAAGAGTAATTTTAGTTACATTTGGCTTGAAGAAACTATTGTATACTGACCACAGAAATCTATATTTTTAAAGTTATAAGAATTACGTAGGAAAAATCGTATTTTATGGTGTTCACAAAAAGTACGGGATTAAGAATTTTATTTTCTTACAAATAGTTTTTGTTATAGTTTTTAAATTGGGGAGTAGAATTTATAGTTTGCAGTATACCATCCAAAGAACTCTTTCTAACCCCTGAACTGTTGATGCAGTCAGCTTTCTTGAATATACGAACATGTTTCATTATCTTTCTTAGTCTTTTTCAAAAATGTTATGAATGACTGTGCCCTAATCTACAATTAAAATTTAATTAAACAAGACTGCTGTGAGTGGTCTTATATAACACCATGAATTAAAGTACCTCATTTGATACAACGTTACTATGATATTCAAATTCGTTTTTTCAGACGACAGATCTTGTTACGTATTAGATAATACCCAAATAATGCAAAATGATGCTTATTCCTCCTCATGACATCAAATTTTTATCGTTAATAGTTCTTTGAAATATGTATATCGTATGATTTATGTATACCCTCCTACTGAAAAGTTTTAGACTTCGAGTTTCTACCTGAGAGAGACGTCTCTTCTCAAAGGAACAACTGACGTAAGGTAAGAAGTAACGGTAATACTAGAGCACCAGTGTCGCAAGAACATCAATATGACATTATTGCGCGTATCATTACGCAATATTACGCTTATAAAACGTAGGCATTACGTGAAGCCTATATGAAAGTCGATAAAAACGACAAAATTGAATGAGAAAACTATGGGTCAAAATTTCAATTTCCTATTCTACTTTTCCTTCTTCATTATTTGCCAGTTTAGCAAAACTGCCTGCTACCTCTTCCTAAGAGCTAAAGCGATTTCCTTTGTATTCCTAATCCTATCAATTGATATTTCGTAATATCCTTTCTTTACTGATTTTTTTTCACTTTGTGCATTCATGACTTTTCGAACTTTCTTCTCATTCAAATCTATATTGTAAATACGATACAATGTAGTTCTAAGATCAAGATAACCGCTGGATGGATTCGTATGACCAATGTGGCATTTGAATGTCAAGAATTCACTATACCAGCCATTTTATACAATTTTTGTCATTTCACCATCCTAAGAAATTTATTTTCACATAAATATGAGTATCCTGAACACGCCTTGCACAAAAAGTAGTTTGCAAACTCACTGCAACCCGCTATCCACGATGAAGAGTGTTGAGGAGCCAACGAACTCGAATGGTTCCACAACACTGATCGAGGTTAACGAGTTGCAGAAGGTTTGCAAACTCAATTTCGGAGCCAACGATCTCTACTGATTCCAAGTGCGGATCCATAAAGTATTTCGATGAGAGGGACGATTTTACAGATGATCTTCCATTAAAGATTTTTTAATTGTTTGCTTGAAATTAAAAAAAATGTTTTCACTATGGAAATTCTTATTTGGATGTAATGTTAAAAATGTGTTTAATTTTTTAATTTAATAAAATTACAAACATGTTTTGGCTTTGGAGGAGGGAGCATAATTTCCATGACCCTGGGTCCGCCACTAAGTGACTCCGTGAAGAATCTTGTCATTCTAGTAGATTTCGTGCCTAGTCTATTTAGAATTTCACTTAAAATAATGGTCCAGGAATTATTAAAGACAGTCTTTTTGTACTTTTCAGATTTACTAATAAAAATCTGTTACAGTCCCTATTTCTAAGTCTTATTCGGTCTCATTATCACGGCTCAAGTACGTTTGAAGTATAAAACTAGTGGAACTAAAACAGCTTGTAATTTCTCCCCCGTATTCTCACGCAAAATTACGCGAAAAGTATTCAAATGTTCGAAAAATTGTACATTACGTTATTTCAAAATCTATCTTTAAGGAACAGATTTCATCAATGGAAATAATCTTTATTTTTTATATTTTAGTTGTAGGAAGACCCCGAAAAAATTGTAAACTTTTGCAATTTTCGAAAAATTAGGGATTTCAACGAACGTGAGATCTGCACCATTCTCTTAAACATCCACTCCAACAACATTTTCATCCAACAACAAAATTTAATAAGAAACGATGGAGCCATATTTTTGAAAATTTTTAAAATGTACCAGGGGCGTCAAGTAAAGCACCCTTCAAAATTGCAATATCAGTTTCAAATTCAAGTGTCTGCGATATCAGCCAGATCAGGGAAGATTGGGAAATATCAATTTCGGAGAAACAATTGGCTGAACAGTTTACCCGCTAGCGTTGTTCATAGAAGAACAGACACACAGACGGACGCACCGACAGACGTTTGGGCATCCTTCGATTTTTCGGTATCAAGGACCCACAAAACATAGTTTCTGGCTACAACACATGTTAAAGGATTTTTTTATAAATTTAGCAACTGGATTTATCCACTTTTTCGTTACCAGGGCCCTGTAATAAAAGTTTTTCTGCGGAAACTTCCCCGTCTTTCGTGCACTATTATATAACTTTCTCTCTACTGCATAGAGAGAAAATAAAATGAAGTTAATTTCATTTTTTATTTTTTTTTATTTGATATGATTCTTTAATAATTCTCGGACCATTCTCCTAAGTAAAAAATGGACATTCCATTTCCTTTCTTGAAGACTCCAATTAGATAAATGATTAATTGAGAATGAAGGAAATTGGTGATTAATTATAAAAATTCAGGCGAACGGTACAGTAAGCACTCGTTAGTACACGCTGAATACAAATTTAGTCGTAATACGAACAAAAATCTGGGCCCCGGTAAAATTTAGTAATACGGATATGTAATAATCGAATAACACGATTTTGTTTTAAAAATAAACGCCAAATATTTCGGTCCCTTTGAATCCGTGTTAACGAGGGTTTACTGTTTCTATAATACCTCAGTGGCATATTAATCTGAACGCAGAGCAACATAAAAATATATTTATTTACAAATTAAGATAAAAACGAACAAATGTACTACATAACATTATTAATATTTATTATGGCCTCCTTGGACATTTATTTTCTTGGACATTTATTTTCTCAAGCATATGAGGATTTTTCAATCACCTTATTACATGTGTGATTAAATCAAACGGAAGATTTTTTTTTCTACATTAATCCTCACAAGAGTGTAATTCTTTCTCCTAATCCATAAAACGTCTTTTCCCCAGCAAAGTGTTTGAGGGGCGGTGAAGTGATTGGCTGGAGCGTGAGTGCATGTGCACCGGTGCATGTGCCGAGGGGGGGGGCTGAAAGAGGCCCCGTGGGCGGGCGCGTGTGATTCCCCGCGGCGGCGGGGGCGCGAAGGCCGGCGCAGGTGGCGGCCGGCCGCCGGTCGATGCGAGGAGGTCCGGCACAGGCCTGACGTCACCGGCTGACCGCCGCCGCCGCCGCCGCAATCGACGATCAATACAGCGCAGCGCTGCCGCACATCATTCCGAGCGGAGCGGCGGCGAGGGCGGGGGAGGGGGTGGGGCGCGACGGAAGCGCGAGGGCGACCGGATGGACGCCCAGGGAAGCGCGCGCTCGGGGACAATTGCTGCCGTGAAAGCGCACTGGATAATTTCAATTTAAATATCTCGCGAGTTAGGTTGCACAGGGAGGGGGGGATGAAAGAGATAACAGCGGCGCAATCGTTCAGAGAATGACAACCGAACGAAAACGGAAAAGAATAATTTATTAGGTCACCGTAAACAACGTTGATGTCGTATTCATTTCTATAAATCCATCGCATTTCCGATCATCGTGTGTGGTTCAGTATAATGATCGCTTACCTGCACACGGTAGTAGGGTTACAATTTTGCTTAAAATGGTATAAACTGACTCCCTGAGTTGAATTAATTGAAGTAGGAAAGCCTTTCGTTCAGCGTGGAGCCTGCGCGTACCTCAGCCCCTCATACACCCCTCGCACAGTTCTGTTTTCACCGCCCCCTTTTTTTAAAATTTTTTTTTTAAGGAAACTACAATTAGACGACGCGTGTGGTGCGTGGAGCGTGAAGGGGTGGGGGCTGGAAGGGAAGGGGAGGGGGTGACACTGGCGGAAGGAGCGTACCATGAAAGGACAAATTCTACTTTCAATCGTGCATGAATGTATGTTTTATTTTAAAAATAACTCGTAAACAATAAACATTAAATGTCTTTGTTCAATTAAAAGGAAACCATAAAACGAAAATAAACAATTCTCAATACAAAACTTATATACAACTGCATCCAAAATTTGCAATTTATGAATGAAATTGCATGTTAATATCCTTCAGGGAAATACGGCCAGATATTGTAGGATCAATTCAATAAATAGTGGGATAGAAGGTCAGGTGGAAGGAGAAACCCAGTTTTCCCAGGAAGGATGGGGAAAGAAGGGCACCAGCATTATTTCTTTTAATAATCAATTTCAAATAAACAATACCATTTTCAGTTTTATATTCAAATTTACAACAGTGTTCAAAATGCACGAAGAACTCGAACGGTCACTTTGAGATATTCAAAACGGATTTTATTAATTTATAATTTTCAGATTTGTTGAATGTAAAGGAAATGTCAAAAATGTCTGCATTCCAAAAATTAGAGGAAAAAATAATAAAATATTTTAAGAACACTTGGCATTGTTGAAATGCATGGTGGTTATTTTATCTTACGTATTCCTGTACAAATGTCTCGAATTTTTATTTCACTTTTTCATTTCCTATATATTTTAACAAACGAACATGTTTTTCCCAAAAAGTGCGCTAGAATTAGAAACTACTATTCAGTTATTTGATAAACTTTCTATCACACACACACACACACACACACACACACATGAAATATATATATATAAATTCTATATATATATATATATATATATATATATATATATATATATATATATATATATATGGGTAGTTAGAATTTTTGTAACTCTGCTGCTTGTTCGAATTAAAAATAGTGAACTTTATATTAACAATATTATGATAATAATACCAATTAATCTGAATTACATTTACAGGAAAATTAAATTTAAATTAAAAATGCTCATCAATGTACCTTAAGAAAAAGTACCATATAAAAATAAAATAAAATATCAAAATTATAAAAGAAAAATTTAAACACCAACTCTGAACTTTCAAATTCGCGCGAACGTTTCTTTCTGTCTTGTTAGCGACATTTCGCAGATAGTAACAGGTCTTTGAGCAGCGTATCTAGGCAATTGGCCGAAGGGAAAACTGTCTCAGTGCCCGAAGACCTCACATGATCTCCTCTAAGGGGAAAATTACTAAAATAGATTCCCGAATCTTATGCTCAAAGAAGAGACGTACATATTACATATTTTGCTAACATGGATAAAGAGAGCACGAAATATGTAATTTTATCAGATACAAAATTTACTTTATTACTTACTTAAACAGTTTATTTCAGATCGAGTGTAGTATCCGCATCTCATAGTAAACTTTGTAACCACAAACAAAGACTTTGATTGAATAATAAATGTGTTTAAACTAAAAATACTATCCATTTTTAGAAGTTATTCATTGAAAATTCCTGCGAAAGAGGCAGGGCATAGTGCTTAGTTATTCCTCCGACTGATAACTCTCGTAATTGCAAGATAATCGGTTTCTATTTATGAAGTCTCACATAATTAAGAATGAGATAAATAATCGAAATATGTGACCTGTCACTTGCATGTTCATGATTGTGAGATTGTTGAAAGCTGTACACTCATAGTCCCACATTAATCGCCATTGCATGTGAGTATTACGATTCAGTTCTATTTTCCACTAAATCATTAGGCTAACGGGAACACGGCGATGGTTTTATAGAGACAGTGAGGTTATGTTTCTCTGAGTAACCGTGATGGAGAAAGTTACAGAAGCGGTAAAGTTATTATATCTTAATACATTAGTGTTTTTTCTAGGGAATACACATGAAGGGTTTTTTTTCTCGACAGCTCAGAATTCAGATCGCAAACTCGCGCTAGAATTCTTTATACACGCAACTTATGTGCGGAGCCGATAGCAAACAGACACAGTCAGACAGAGACTAACACTGACTTAGGCTGACACCGACAGACAGACACATAGACGGACGAACGGACCGACAGACAGATGGACGGACGTTCTGCCGGAAACCAATTGAAGGGGTGATCGCAATACTGATCTATGCAACATTCTAAGAAAGCGGAGAAAAAACAAGTTAAAGTGGCATACGTTTGGTTAGAAAGCGTTGGCAAGAGAAAAAAATAGTGACTTCAATCTTAACTTTATAGAGAGGAAAACTGGGCAAACCAACCATGTACAATGTTCACCTTATTAGATAACAAATGGTGTCAATGACTCATTTTTCATGTTTGGGGTTTTAGTCCACTATTCTTTCGAAAAATCGCCGTTTTTTTCTGCAGCATTACGTAACTTTCTCTATATTACGTATGGAAGAAAGTTAAAAAGATGGCTTCATCTTCGTCAAATACCAATGATTCTTTTTTATTTAACCTGATCTGTGGGATTACCACTTTACAAGGGGAGTGTTAGCTTTTATTTATGTAATATAATGGATGGAGGTATTACAGTGACCCGAAAGTACGAGTTACTGCAAATTAGCTCACCATCATACCCCTAATTCTGATGCAGCGCCTCTGACCGGGAGGTCCTAGGTTCGAGGCCTGACGGCGGCAGGATTTTCGACACTAGCTTTTCAGCTAGGTCGAATTCAGTCGCTGTCTGGAGGAGAATTCTAGCGGCCGGCAGCTCTAATCGGTAGTTTTCCGTGGTTTCTCCGATCAACACCAGGCGAATGCCGGAGCAGTACCCTATCAAACGGGCCACGGACTGCGCGCGATCTTTCCTTCCCCTTCCTTGTCCAATCCTCTCCATTTACACACACACTTACAGTACCATGCACTACACTACCATATATTCCGGGAGACCGATTGGGAGTTTAGAGCTTGTCCCGGCTGGGGCGGTGCCCCGCTGGTGGGAGAGTCCTGGTTAGGGGGAAACCCCACTAGCCGGCGGTAGGTCGGCGCCGGATCTCGCCATCCAGCGGGGGAAGATCACAGCCATCTCCCGAGAAAAAAACATGCACTACACTAACGGGACTAATGACCAAAGCAGTTGACGCGCCCGGAAACACGAAAAAATCAATCAATCAAACCCTAATTCTGAGCGAGGGTATCCCCACTGGGTACCTCTATGACGACTGTTATTGATTCTTGATGATGCTTCTACCCTCCTGGAGTCAGAAGAAAGAGTTAACTCTGTGTGTGGTTAATTACCATGTATGGGACTGCATAACGCGAATATCAGACCAAGGTTTGATGTAGGATGTAGAGCCATCGCAAAGAAAGAAAACATGGGTTTAATTAGTATTTTAATATTTTGCCCTGCGCATAAGCAACATTTACCACTCAGGCTACTAATTGTTATTTTGATTTAGTGTGGGAGCGTGCAGTTTCATCTCGAATCAAAGCAGTGTGGGTTGGCTAGTACATTTAAAATCAATTCATCACATCATTCCATGGTGTGGGAAATATTCCGAATACTTGGAAAATACGAAATTCTACAGAATTATCAACACACCAAATTTTAAATAGATAATATAAAGATAAATAGATTTAACTTCAAAATATTTACCCATAAACATTTATAAATTAATGTATATAAGATGATAAGCGTATTGGAAAACTGGAAGATGATGAGATTGAAGTGCGATAAGGTAATTCGCCGTAGCTTAGATGTCAGATAACCATTTAATATTCAGAGGTAGGAGGTCGAGGCCAGTCGATACGTATTGATTCACATGACGAACTACTTGACTGTCTCACATCAAAGGCAGTATTGTGAACATTGTTTCTTTTACTTCATGGTAATCGAGCTCGCACTTCGAATGTTTATTCATGTCTCCAAACATCGTAATCATGTGGAAAGTATTTTACGAGTATTCACCAATAAACTCACTTTGACCCACATGAGCAGCCAAACTACGGCGCATATCTGTTCTCGCAATCTCTGACACTGATTTATAAACGAACGAGCTGGCGCGGCCTCTCTCTGCCGGCACTTCGTAGGCGAGTAATAAGAACGAACAGAAAACATGATTCATTGTGTAAATTACGAACACGTGTTGTGCTGAGACAGATCTGCCGTTGCATTCTCTTTTTCATCTCTTCTTTGTACTTTCTCTCTCTTCTTTACTTCCTTCTTCCCCAACTTCTTCTTCTCTTTCGCTTTTTCTACTTCGTCGTCTCTATTTTTTTTTGTTCTTTCTTCCCTTTATTTTTCATGTTTTTTTAATTCTGCCCTCCTTTCATTATTCCTTCTAGGTCCAAGCTAATGGTGATCACGCACGATAATTACATGGGTCCCTGCAACACGAAATTGTTAAAAGACGGGCTAGTTGTCTTGTAAAGGAACAGAGAGAGGACAGCGATTCGAGGCGCTCGGTAATTTATTAACCGATTTTCAGATTGGCTCACCCGAAAATGTGTTTGATAGGAAGCAGAAGAGAGTTGGGTAATATGGACCACCTGACCGTTGCTACAATTTGAAAGAGCTATTAAAACAGAATATAGTTTTTATTTAGAATACATTTACTTGCAACAAAAAATTAAATATTATTTTAACACCTTTTTTCAAATTGTAATTTCTAGATACAGGAAATTTGCAAGCCGTAGGGACTACTACACACTTATTGCAATAATTTCACTCAAAGTAAAGTTCTCATTTGCTGGTACAAATGCTACAAAAATGGACACTGCTTTACAAGCTTGTGCACTTCTCATGAGCCAAAATCTTTTGTTAAACCTCACAGAATCAAATATTCAAGAAAAATCTCCTTCCAAGTAATGCAATCCACTGTTCTTGTTGTCTTTATAATCGTTTTGTTTTACTTTTACCGACTATTTTAAATGTTTGATTGTCCACTTTCCTTTCCTTTACTACATAGGAGCCTTTGTTTTAGGGATTTAACTGAAAATAACAATTGTATAATTTATTATCATTCTAGAAGAAGTACTAGCGTTCGTATCAAGAGCAGCACTTCATTGCAATTTAATCTCTCTTAGTCCGATTAAAATGTCTAAGGAATTTCCACTGTGTTAAGAAAAAAAGAGAGCGGTTCCTTTACGCAATCGGAAGCTTCGATATTCGATGATATCGTAACAGAGTTGTGAACGCTCTTTGGAAAACACGTAACGTTCTATTGCGAGATTAATAAACAGGAATAATAGATGAAAATCAACTTGCGCATCATTCCTGTTATAAGTTACGTATATCCTCTTGGATTGTTATCTGCTGTTCGGTCGGAGTGTTAATTTCTGTTTTTTGTTTCATTTATTTGGTGGATGCTCGTCTTTCGTAGCCGCTGTCCCTACTTTTAGTGATCAATAGACCTCGGATTTTAGGAGAAATGCCTTTTTAGGTCCTTCAGGAGATTGTGGATAATAATTGCAATGTTAACAAATCATGAAAAATAGTTCTACTGAGAGGATCTAATGGTCCCTAAATGTTCTAAAAGGGCAATTGATGCCTAGTTTGATATTTTGTGTCTAAAACAAGTAATTTTGAAGAATTATCTTCTTTTCGTTACTCATTTTTTTATTTTTTATACCAAAATTCAAATACTTTCTCTAATTTCCCGAAACGCGAATATGTTCGCGTTCGAATATGTTCGACATACAATCGACTACGCACCGAAATATCTCCCCCAACACACCGAACAAGAAGCTCTGCAAGTCAATATAAAGAGGATGTTTCACGCTTGTCTCCGATCAGCAGAACTTCTTAGGCAATTGTGTCAACAGAGCACCCACGCTGGCACCCATTTGCCTATGATTGCACCCATTCCCCGAGCAGCTGCTCATTTGTCAGGCTGAGACTTTTCGCCGCGACGTGTCGTCTACGCAATCCAAGCGAGGAAAGTCAGGTCAGGCAAAAGTCTACTGTCGGCAAGGCGAATCTTACAAAATACGCCCAAGTCTTGAACCCCTAGAAAGCAAAAAGATCATTTCAAGATTTCTTCTCTGGGTGTGTGTGATTCAGTTCGAATCTTGATTACTATGCTGTTTAATTATGAAAGTGAATAAAATAATGTGCTTGTAGTCACACTCATAAATGTAAAAGTACTTGACTTTCCTGAATAATAAAAATGCCTGAATTAATCCTTTTTGATCAGATTTAGATGTCCGAAACATAACTTTTCATGTCTAATGATTTTTAAATGCCTCATTTAATCATTTGCAATGTACTTTAAGTGTCTAAAACGTAATTTTTCTGCCTGATTTCATAATTTTGTTACCGATTTAAGGTGCCTATATCATCACATTTTTGTGCCTAAAATTCCGAGGTCTAGGTAACAGTAGAGCCTGGAAGTTCAGGAATTTATTTTACAAATAATATGTAGGCAAATGGGAATTATTTTCCCTACAATAAGAATGCAAAAAGGCATTTATTTTGGCTAAATAGCGGGCAAAATGCGTAAAAACAATGAAAAATGTCATTTAAAGGAAATTGTTATAAAATAATTGAAATGATTCACATTTTTATTCTGACTATAATGTACTACAATAGCACTTACGTGTAAGAAAAGGATATTTTCTTGGCAATCTTGATCCCATTTGACCACTCGGTATGATGCCAGCGAATTTGTTTTATTCGTGACAATGTTTCTTCCAAATGCTATTGTGGGTTCTTCTTTGAATCTTGAAATGGCATAAGTGAAAACAGAATTGTATTTTTCGTTCTTCGCACTTGTCTAATCGCCAGCACAGCGAAGGGTATCTATACTAATAAAAATGAATTTAACGACATGTAACCGTAATCGATATCGACCACAAAAAGGAATGTATGAAGAGATAAGAAATTTTACAGACTCTTTTCCAGGATTGTCGCAGTGTCCTTGAAAAGTTTGGTAAAGATTTTTACAACACAAATGCGGAAAATAAATAATTTAAATAATATGTTGGTTAATGCAATACGATCATTACTAGTGTACCCGAGCGAGAACTCTCGCATATTTAGTCCACCCTCTTCTCTATTCTTTCATTTCTTTATTAAGAGGAAAGGTTATTAACAAAACGTATTTATTTATTTAAAAATGTACGTTTTTAAACAAATAAACGTAAAATAAACGTTTTTAAATGTTTATGTATAAACGTAAATGTTTTATTGAACAATTCGCAACAATTCCTTAAAAGCATTTGAAATAATTAGACAACCTTGCTTGATCGTTAGCGTTTCGCTTTCCTTAACAGTCCTAAAATATTTGAAAAGCTTTTTACTATTAAGAAAGTTATGTAAAGTTGTCCACGCGAAAATACAGTTTGGGCAAGTACAACCTTACTCATTGGAGTATTACTTAACATTATTACCGAACTGAGAGGTACTGCATATTCGTGCAAATTAATCGCCTAGGATATCAAGTAATTACTTTAATTTCACACACAATTGCAGATTCTGCACGTCTCTGAACATGCGGTAATATTCAGAAGTGCCGGGACCGCAAAATGTAATAGAATGTCCACTCGTACTATACATTACGGTGCGAGGAACATATTTTTGAGGTCACTGGCCTCAAAAGTTCACATTTTGAGGCCTTAAAACGCGTTGTTTAGAATCTATTTAACTAAATAGATTTTAACAATGCTGCCCGAGTGTTGCGGATTGCATTTGACGTGAATATTTAGTTGTTTTTTTTTTCAAGAAATCCTTCACATTTTAAAGTCAAAATGCAACTCGTCACGTCTCCGTGAAGTTCTCCTTCATTAGAGACCTCATTTATTACTAGAGGTGCTACAGAATGGCACAGACGTTTTCGTAGTAAAGTTTTCTAATTTCCTCGTCTCTCCTTGCCTCCTTCCATCTATTGCGGCCAAAATATTTTTTTTTTTTAATTTTCACAACTTTTCGGTTTCCAAATAGTAGAATCTAAATTATATTTTAAGAATATTAAAGAATGCTATAACGTCGTCCTAAATACAAATTTTTATTGAAACATATAAAGCCGTTTTTAAGAAAATGGCGATTAAGCATTACTGTAAATGCAAAATTTGAAGCTTTTTTCAACAGGAATGTATTGAATTTTTGAAAACCTTATTTGAAGTCATTTAAAGTACGTAAACTAGCAAATCCAATAGTGTATACTAATTGATGGAAATGTGCATATCATTGGCGTGAGATATTTAAAACCTTTTTAGAAAATTGCGTTTGGCGTTTCTGAAAATTCGGAATTTAGAACTAATTTTTACAGAAAACTGTTGAGTTTTCGAGAAACTTTATTTGACTTGATGTACTCATGTGCCCATGTACTCATAAATCTAATGAAGTGAAGAAATCCCTCTAGTGTAAATGTGTGTGACGACGTGAGAGACGTGAGGGACAAGTCAAAACCCCAGGTTTGTTCACATACGACGGACGGACGTTTAAAAAAAACACTTTTTCGGTATCAAAGGACCGCAAAACGTATATTTCCGTTGAAATCTCGAAATCAATTTTCCGCGGCATTACATAATTTTCTCTATACTACGTATATTACTCCCGTGTATACGTATGTATACGAAAAAGTAAAATTGTTTGCGTGTGACAGCCGCAAAACGCGTCTGTACAACTGAAATAACATAGGAGGGGGGATTTATGTAATATAAACACTAAAACATAAGGTGAAGTAGAAGCATCTGGAATATCGTATGCTGTGCCAACTATATTTCCACGTTTGTGTCTAAGAAAGATTTGATATAATTCCATCTAACATAATGAAACTATGCAATCTGATTCCTGCAATGTTTTGAATTTCTACTTAGCACACTTCAAAATATTATCATATGCTTGCTCTTATTGTTTATAGTTCTGAAGAGAAAACATCCCGATTTCCTAAAACATTTGTGTGCATGAGGGGTAATAGAAAACAAAATACTGCACTGAGCAGACAAATCAGCACTCTATCTGTAACACTGTGGTAAATAATCGATTTATTTTATAATAAATTTAACTTGCTTGTACTTATCATCTAGAGCTTCACTCAACATGCTCAAAACAGCATTTACAGCACTGAATGTACTACGAGAATAGTCCTCCTAGTTTTCTTGCAAGTGCTTCAACTTGTCCAAGATAAGCCTATAAATTAACTTTTTAAAAATTACTAATCACTCTAGGGAAAGTATTATTTCTCCGCTTTTTCTATGCAATATCATGACTGAGCACGCTGGCTTGAAAATTTGACCGAAACACTGCTGATAACGAAAATACTGGCACAGGTAAAACACAAATAAAACCTAACAAGACACAGCCTTCTCTCTTCTGTACACAATCGTCCATTCTTTGCCAATATTGTTTCTTTCTTCTTTTAAAGTAGAATTAATGATGATGCAAATAAATCTCACCAGTTTACGCAAAACACGTTGCAATATACACAAAAGCGTAAATATTAGATGGAGGAATTAAGCCTTCTAAGTGTGACGTCACAAAGATGGCCACCAGCACCAAGGGTAAAATATAGGTGGCATTGGTAGTATCGATAAGCGCCGAACCGGCAAAATTTAATAGAATGCCAAAAATATCATCCATACGGTGTGAGAAACGTTTCTTAGAGGCCTTTGGTCTGAAAATTTTAGTTTTTAAGGCTAGACAACGCTTCGTTTAGGATTTGACTACATAGATTTTGACAATGCTATCGAGCGTTGCGTATTGCATTTGATATGAATATTTAGATACGTTTTTTCAACAAATCCTTCACATTTTTAAAGTCAAAGTGCAATTCGTCACGTCTTTCTAAAATTCTCTTTCTTTAGTGACCTCATTTATAAAGAATGGTTGTCTGTGAGAACCGCAAAAGGTGTGTACTACTGAAGTAATATTGATTGATTGATTTTTTCGTGTTTCCGGGCGCGTCAACTGCTTTGGTCATTAGTCCCGTTAGTGTAGTGTATGTTTTTTTCTCGGGAGATGGCGGTGATCTTCCCCCGCTGGATGGCGAGATCCGTCGCCGACCTACCTAGGGCTAGTGGGGTTTCCCCCTAACCACCAGCGGGGCACCGCCCCAGACGGGACAAGCTCTAAGCTCCCGACCGGTCTCCCGAATATGTGGTAGTGTGCATGTTAGTGTAAGTGTGTGTGTGGAAGGGGAGAGGATAGGATAAGGAAGAGGAAGGACAGATCGCGCGCGGTCCGTGGCCCGTTTGGTAGAGTACTGCTCCGGCATTCGCCTGGTGTTGATCGGAGAAACCTCGGAAAACTACCGATCAGAGCAGCCGGCCGCTAGAATTCTCCTCCAGACAGCGACTGAATTCGACCTAGCTGAAAAGCTAGAGTCGAAAATCCTGCCACCGTCAGGACTCGAACCTAGGACCTCCCGGTCAGAGGCGCTTCAGTGACATCAGTTGATGCACTGAGCTACCGCTCTCGGTCTGAAATAATATAGGAGACGATTTTTGGCCTTTCGCTAATAAATAGTAATAAAATGGGCATCAGTTTCATAAATTAGAAGACAAACCGTTTCTGGGAAAATGTTAAATGTATTCAAAAATATCTTGGAAATTTGACTGCCCGGTCATTCGGAAACTTATCTCAAAAGACACAATGAGCAGCTGGATGACCATTTATTCGAATAATAAATATTCAATACATATCGCATGTTCGGAAAGCAGTGAAAGGAAAGAGCTCTGATACTCGAGGAACCTATTCTTCTTTCATGAAGTCGGTGAGAGAATATCGAACAGGACAATACGTCAGTCGATGGTGACCCATAAACCAGTTAGCGGAACATTACTTTCAATTTTTACGTTAATTGTGATTGAGGCCTACATGAAACGTTCTCAACTTGTAATGAAGGCTTTAGACGTAGCAAATTACAAAATAGTTGTCATGACTTACAGAATAGAATCAAAATATAATTGGCAACTATATTTACATTATAAATAAAAATTGTAATGATAAACGAATAGTTTATTTTCCTCAGAGAGTTCAGATGTGGAAAAAGCCCTTCATGGTCGTAAAGATAAATAACAGTGACGCTTCAGCAAAGAACAGAAACTATTAAACAATGCGTGCTCCTAAGCTCAAAATGTTTCATATCATTGTTTTGTACAAGAAAGCCTAATATGAACCCAAACAACTGAGTACACGCGTCATTACATGTAATATGAAGCTTCTTCCCAAAGAAACACGATAGGATAAGATGAAAGTTAGTAGGAAATGCTTCTAATACCTAATAATAAATGTCCTTTTTTATGTATACGAAGAACAGCATGTGATAGTTTGTGTTGTAATAAATGTCCACTCACAATTGGAAAATTACTCCCTGATGAGATTGTCTTTATATATTAAAGGAAAAGAAATTAATTATGCATTAAGAAAACGTTCTCTGCTCCCTTCCTATATTTTTACGACTGATAGTAATGTCTCCCAAGTTTAGAAGAATCCCTCGCACATAAGCTTCGACCGCTCTTGTGAAAGCACTCAGAACTTGAGACCGAAAAAACTGTCAGCGTAAAAGCCTTGAAGGGCAGCGCATCAGCGGCAGGCGATGCACAACCTCTCTAGCTGTCGCAAACCCTGGGTTGCTTAAATCTATTTAAAGATTTGTTAAACGCTATTGTGCTGTAAGTGTTGTCTGAGCGAAAACGCTATTGTGCTGTAAGTGTTGTCTTAGCGAAAGAATGCGTCAACAAGAACGTTATTTAAGTTTAACGATTTGTTTAAGTTCTCTCTTCCATTCGTTAACGCCTATGCTCTGCTATAAGTTACCTACACTACTACAAAAAGGTTATTTTGCTATTAATGTTCAGACTGTGTGTACAGCAGAGTTAAGGATAATATTTCTCATTTGCTCCACCGAGCGCGATCCTCTTACTTCTTGGACATTAACCCCGCACTGCACGCAATTGGTCTGAAACACCCGGGAAGCCTTTTCTCTAATATTGTGATTGCAGTTTGGCCGCCCGTGACCACTGCTTCCACGTTCCTTTTCCTTCCACAGATATGAGCACACTTCATTTGAGAAAGTGAGTGAGACATTCCAAAACGTAACTTCTGGACATAAATGTAACTTCATTATCTGTGCATGTCTTCTAGAATTCATTGGGAAATATAGTTATTCAAATTATCGTTTTCAAGTTGTTGCGGCAGGAAGTATTATTCCTTGACGAAGGACATCATGGATAAGAGCCCAAAATTTATTGCTTATGAAATTGCCTATATTTATTGCCTTGAAAATAGATTTTATTACATGAGATCTTTTTTTATTTTCAAAATTTATGTAGTATATGACTCAGTGTAGGGATCACAGAATTTTGAAAATGTGCACAGAATTCACTTCTCCCCATAGCACGTCATACGCAGTTTCAACTGTTTTTTGACGTAAAATAAATAAATAAATAAACGGTGCACGGGTCTCAGAGACCCCTGCGTGCACTCGAGCAACGGTTTTCGTTCAGTACTTTCGGCAACAAAATATTAGTGCCAAATGTGCAAAAAGTTTATTTGTTTGGAGCAGTCAATAACAGTTTGTAAATCATGCAATGAAGAAAAGTTGTCAGATACGTAAAATATACCAAATATACAATGAAAATAACATTTCAACCTATTAAGTTTTTCAGTTTTGTTAATTTGCCTACAAAACACTAAATACAGTAATCAATTATTTAAAAATATATCTCATTACTGAAAAGAATATCCATATTTTTTATGGCACACTCCTTTGATCGAAATTATAAAGGGATATTGAATTTAGGGAAATGCATGCAGAAGGGTCTGTGAGACCAGGTGCGTGCACTGACTTTACAGAAAGAGGCGCATGTGCCGTCGGGCTGTAACTAACTTTTTTCTAGGACTCGCTTTTACTTTCTCGTATATGTACATATATCCGGAGTAATATACGTAGTATAGAGAAAGTTATGTAATGATGCACGAAAAAAGGCGAATTTTCGGCAGAAAAAATTCTTTCCCGGGCCCTGATAACGAGAATGAAGATAAATTCAGTTGATAAATAAAGAAAAAAAGATCCTCTAACACGTGGTGATGCCGGAATCCCTATTTGATGGGTCCTTGATGCCGGAAAACCAATTGAAAGCAAAACGTCCGCCTGTCCGTTCAAATGAAGTTTTTCGAAATCTCAATAGATTCCTGTGAAAAAGAGCTTCAAATTTCGCATTTAAAGTAATGCTTAATTGCCATTTTATTTAAAACAGCTTTGAATTTTTCAATGAAAATTTCTATTGAGGACGAGGTTTTACTCTTCTTTAGTATTCTTGAAGTAATAGTTCGGTGCTACTATTAAGAAACCGAAAAGTTGAGAAAATGTAAAAAAAAAAAATACTTTTGGCGACGATAGATGGCAGCTGGTTAGAGAATGGAGCCAGTCCACACCAAGGAAATTAGAAACATTTGCTACGAGAAAGTCTGTGCCATTCTGAAGCACCTCTAGTTTGACTTTTATCCATTGTGGATGCAATTCAGTTACGAAGTCGCGTTACTTATCCACTCAGTACACATTGAACAGAGGACCCACACACCAACACGGGCGAGAACGTTGAAAGGAAGTTTGTAGTCAAAGACCGTCGTGTGGAAGGCATAGGAGGCTTTGACATTCGTAGTTTTAAAGATCAGTTTCCCAACAAAGGAATAAAATGATATATGACACTTTTCTTGCAAGCTGCCATTAGGCGCGACCACTAGACAGAAACTTATGGCGCAAATTAGCAGAAACGGTTTCTCAGGGAAGGGGAGAAAGAAATGTCCTTTTTACATATTTTCTTCTTCTGAATGTAATTATCAAATAAAATATTTGCTTTATGTTTGTGGGAAAATGTGTGATATTTGTGTTGCTAGCTTCGAGGAAATTTATTCAGGATTCACTGGATAAATCAAACATTACAAGAAAAAAACGATGATTCCAGTCAATTTAAATATATTTAAAGCAGACGTTTCGGCCTAAATTGTATGTCCCTCTTCAGTGTTTGTAAATTTCCTAGGTTATGTAAACAGTACCTTGAACCGTTGCGTATCGAACAACATGCACCGATACCTTAAAGTACTAATTTCAATTGGAAGAAGATCTTACAAGATAATCAATTGCATTCCTCAACGCCTTTCCAATATGTTCCTTTAGACCACCATTGTTTAAGATTAGAAGTGCCTGGTTTTATATTATATCTCGAAATTATGGTGTTACATAACCTAGGAAATTTACAGACACTGAAGAGGGCCTTACAATTTAGGCCGAAACGTCTGCTTTAAATATATTTAAATTGACTGGAATCATCGTTTTTTTCATGTAATGTGAATTTATTTTGATCGAGTTTTAAATTACGCGCGCTTTTAACTTTCGCGAAAACAATCGATCAAAGTCAATGGAGGTCGCTCTGAGAAGGAACTTTCAGCCTTTAATTCCCTCGTGAGTTAATTGCCCTCTCAGTGCTCCTGCGGCTAAAAAAGGAAACTTTCTTAATGGAGCTACATGGCAGAAGGGGAGGATCTCCTCCCTTGAACTATTATCTATTGGCATCTTTTTTTAACCAGAATAACCGGCCATAGGAAGTGAATCACACTCTGCCAGACAAGGAAGATCAGAACAGTGAGTAGGAGAGAAAAGCAGCCCAGTGTAATTGTACTATATGGATTGACAGAAGCATGGGTAGAAACAGTCTTTCTCTCTTATCTCATTGCAAGTCGGCGTATGTAATATTACTGTTCAAAGTTTCATTTGAAGCAGTTTGTGTAATTAAATTATTTCCTCATCCTACAAATCATGTACGAGTCGCTTCTGGAATTCAGATAAAGTAAGCGCGTCCATACGTTCGCACAAAGACGTTCTATGGTGTTTGTTTCGCTCTGAGTCAGAGTATGGGGGCCAAATGAAGGATGGTTCATTCGTCCAGACTGCGGCGGTATATAAGATGCAGCTCATTGCGCTGATGGAGAGACATTGTTATAAGAAACTGCCCCCCAGCCTGTTATTCATTCCAGTGCGTATTATACTGCTTCCTCCACTGGAAGAGATGGCTCATGGCATCAACTGATGTCACTGCAGTGTCCCCGACCGGAAGGTCCTAGGTTCGTGCCCCGACGGTGGCAGAATGTTCGACACTAGCCAGATGGCTAAGTTGAATTTAGTCACTGTCTGAAGGAGAATTGTAGCGGCCGGCTGTTTTGATTGGTAGTTTTCCATAATTTCCCTGATCGATACGAGGAGAATGTCGGAGTAGTGCCCTAACAAACGCCGCGGACCGCACGCGATCTTTCCTTCTTCTTCCTTGTCCTATCCTCACGCCTTATTTATACACATTTACTCTTACATGCATTACACTAATACATGCCGAGAGACCGGTCGGGAGCTCAGAGCTTGTCCGGGCTGGAGTGGTGCCCCACTGGTGGGAGAGATACCTGGTTGAGGGAACCCCATTAGCCGACGGTAAGTCAGCGCCATATCTCACCATCCAGCGGAGGAAGATCAACGCCACTTCCCGAAGAGAAAACACGCACCACACTTACGAGACTAATGAACTTAGCAGTTGACGCGCCCAGAATCACTAATCAATCAATCCGCCTCCACCGTCAGCGCACGCCGTCTGCTGTTTCTGGCACGGCCCTGTAGTATGTTTTTTAACCTCCGATCAAGCCTTTAAAACGCTAGGAGTCTTAGTAGGGGGTTTTGATGATGTGCAGTGGGCGATTGCGCATGTGTTTTACCATAATCACTGCCAATATCGACGCAATCACCAATTTGAGATGACCTTTAGCCACGTGAAGAAGGCTGTAACGATTGTCGCTCCGCCAAGTTAGAGCTACGTTTTGTTTGCTTCAAGAAGGGAGTAGTGCAGCAGAAATTTACTAAAGAATGATCTGACCAAACGGTGTAACCTTTCAAATGAAAAACGAATGCTGACTTCTAGAGATGTCATCATTCATGACAACTCCGACCCTCAAAGTGCTGCTGTAACCTTTGTGGCTGTAGGATGTTATTCGTACCTAGAGGAAGCAGTCATGCGCTACTGCTTGGCGGATCGTCTCCTATGAAAGAGGGAGGAACGAACGTCGCTATTTCATCCGACTCCGCTTCAGATATACTACCCTTACATCGCAACATGCCCCTGCCCCCGCCTCCGTCACCCCTACTTCCTCCACCCCATCGCCCGGCCTTCCCTGCTGTCTCCACCGACCGCCCCCTTCACCCAGGCCGTCCCGCCGGCCCAGGCTCCGCCCCGCACGCTGCCTCCGCCGTCCACCCAGTCGCCCCGTCCTCACGCCCCTTTGCTCCCCCACGGCGCCTCCGCTCTACCCATCGCCGCCAAGCCGCCGTCACTGCCCCCTCATCGCTACCGTCCCCCCTTCCCCCCTTCCCTCTCGCCCCCGACCCTTCTCCGCCCCTCCACACACCCACCGCCCTACAGCCTCGCCCCAAGGCGAAGCGACCGGCAGGCAGTCAGCGGCGACGGAAGCCCGGCGGCTGACCAATTCCCTAAATGCATCATTTGTGGCAATGGAAAATCGATAGCGCGAGGGCTGTGCCTTTGTCCGGCCGCGTCGCCGGCCGGGGGCGGGGGCGGCGCGGGCGGAGGTTCACCTGCACCCGACGCGGTCGATGCGGACAGTGGCCATGTAAAATTCAGGCGGGAGTGGGGGGCGGGGGGCGTAATGACAGAGGCCATCAGCTGCACGAGGGCCCTTCCGGACTCGCGCCCTAAACCTTCCTACAGTCGCTGCAGGCTACTCTGATGCGGCGGCCGCAGGTGCGCCTGGTGCACGGAGACCGCGTGTCTTTTTGATGACCTACCACGCAATTTATGACTCAAAAGGATTCAAAGAGCGCCCTCAAAACATGGCCTCAAACATAATTTACGCTTCGAGTATTTATTACGCTACGAAAACATATTTCTCTTTTCAGTTAATATTAATAATATTAATAATTTCTAGTTATTAAGAACAAAACATTTACCTTCATACCTTCTAATCATTTACATTCATGTCTTCTAACCTTGGGTCTCAAACTCCGAAAGCGAAAGATGAAGGATGAGAGCGAACACATTAAGAAGTCAGATTTCGGAAAATAATGCAATTTTTTTAACAAAAAAGAAAATAACTTATCGTTCTCAAAGAACAGTAAATAAATAGTAAATAAAATACAAGTTAGACCTGAGCAAAACTCACTTTGTAAATAATTGTTTTAAAAGTGAAAAAAATACTGTATAGTAGAAACCAACTTCTAGCGATCAGCCTGAAAGGCTGAACCATGGACAATTTAAATATTCCTAAGCATTGAGATTAAATTATACAGAAAATCAAATAATCCCTTTAATTTTATCGTCAAATGTTATTTTGTCGTTATCCTTCAATTTAATATTCCGATAATTTCGAGTTTCTGCGCTTTTCCTACCACCCAAGGAATAAAGTTCGAACACCCAGAAGAGCTAAATCTCCAAAATGTAAATTAAAAAAAAGATTTCTTCTGAAGATTGCGGCTTAAGGGACATTCGAGTCCCATATATCCCCAGCCTATCCCCTCAAATTTGGTATTCCCACAACTCGCCTATCCTCACAAAACTTGAGTTCCCTAATTCTACACAAATGTAATAAATGATTCTATTAAATCCTCAAGATGAGGTGAATGGAACATAAATGGCTACATGAAGTGAATGGAACTCCTTAAAATTTTATTTTGGCCACTTTTAACAAACGCTATTAACATCTTCCCTTTTAATATCTCTTACATCGTATCCCATCTCCCTGAATTAAATCGATCATTCTCTTCTTGTATTAGTCATTGTCAGTTTCATATTTGATTCGCATTAATTCATACGTATCTTTAACAACTATTTCTTTTAATGTGCGGCAATTCGCGCAAATTTCCGTTCAGTCTTCTCCCTTTAAAACTGCAACGCCTTAATTATTAGGATTCCATTTTGGTTATATCATCGTCGAATTATCAAAAGCTGCAGACTTGGATTACAATTATTGTAGACCCCAGGAGTATTTGCGGCACCTTTTTGTGATGTAATGCAATTAATCCAAACACACGAAAACATTAAATCTAATTCTATGGGTTTTAATTAAATTGTTAAAATTTTATATTTATAATTTTCTATTTTTATTTTGACTTTCAGTTATGTTTGCTTCAGTCACGAGAGTATATTTTTCAAAATATTTCAGGAGTATGTATTATATATGTAATAAATTGTTAACTATGAATATCAGTGCCTGTGTTTAAAATACATTTTTCTATTTGAAATAAAATAGTGTACGAAAATGGTAAATCAATGATTATATTTCGTTTATATATTACCTCTATAATCTCGTATATTTATTACATTATTATTTAATATTTGAACTTCATAATTATAAATATAGTGAACGTGTCTACACTATTTTGACCTGCAGAATTAAGAGTGAAATATTAATTATTTCTTCGTTAATTGAAATGAGTAATTACATTAAGTTTGGAAAGTGATTGCGACCGGCTGCTCTGATCAGTAGTTTTCCGTGGTTTCTCCGATCAATACCAGGCAAATGATGGAGCAGTACCCTAACAAATGGGTCACAGACCGCGCGCGATCTTTCCTTCCTCGTCCTTGACTCATCCTCACCCCTTACACACACACCCTCACATGCACACATGCCGGGGACCGGTCAAAGGCTTAGAGATTATCCCGACTGGGGCGGTGCCCCGCTGGTGGGAAATTCCTCGCAGGGGGAAACCCCTTTAACCAACGGTAGGTCGACGCCGGATCTCACCATCCAGCAAGGGAAGATCACAGCCAGCTCTGGACGGGGAAACATGCACTACACTTATGGGACTAATGACCTTAGCAGTTGATCACTAACAATCTACCAACAACCCGTGTCCAACCAGTTGATCGGTTGACTAAACAACCTTTTTCTCGTATTTGTCGCAGATGCCCCGTGCTGCCCGAGCGTAAGCGTGGGAGGCGCCATGTTGGTGACGAGCGCGGGCGGCGCGGGCGACGCGGGCTGCGTGGGTGGCCCCGCCCACGCCCACGCCGACGGCAGCGACGCCGACGGCGCTGCCGACGTCGATCTCACCAGCCTCCACTGGCTGCACAACCTCAACATCATGAGCGTGCCGCCCGCCGCCCCACACCACGCAGCACAAGAAGAGCGCCGGGCGCATGCAGCACGGTGAGCAGCAGCCATATGTGGAGGAGTTACTCTGACAGGTCGTGATAGAGATAGGGAATCAATAGAGAGAGGGATGTTTGCAAATGAGTTAACTGTAAACGAACGCGATGAAAACATTGAGTGCATGGACATATTCGCAGTTGCCGATAGTGGCTAGGCAGTAGCTGTCAAAGCGGACCCTTCTTATAGTAATCTCTCTATATGAAGAATAGAGATCCAAAAAATATGTAGAATGAAACCACAAAACATGAACGTAGATATGTAATTAAAACGATAAGAATAAGTAACCAATATATAAAAAGGGTTACAATATGTAGTATCAAATTTATCAAATATTGCATCCAAACACAATATATTTTAGTATTTTGTATATATTGAAATTTCATTATTAAAATGTGTATTAAACCATTTTTTTAAATAAATGAGCTTGGCCTATCACATTAACTTTTTTAAGAACACATTTTTGTCTTTGAGGGCAAAGATAGCTATCATATAAACTCAATGACCTTGTGGGAACTCAGTGACCGACAAATAATCACTGCCTTTGTAGTGTTACATGGACAAACATATTTCGCGGAAATTGGGATTAAATATCAAGAAAAGTGACGTCACTCATACTTTCCAAAGCTAATGGTAAAATTCTCAGCGTTCACGCGTGTTTGCCGCAAGTTAAATGGCGTGCACACGTACGTTAACCCAAACAGACAGCCTATATCTGACCAAGATTTTTTAAAATATGTAATAAAGTGGAATATGCAAGAATGTAACATGTAAAAATGACACATGTAAAAATATGTGACATGTAAAAATGACACATGTAAAAATATGTAACGAAAGTTTGGATATTGAGTTAGGATTGTCAAGATAGCAATTTTGAGAACTGAAAATAGAAACACAAAAAATGTGTCAATACATCGGAATCCGGACTCTAATCATGAAGCGTTCACTCGGTGCAAATCGCTAGTCAAATCACAGTAGTGCTCGAGAATTTCCACTTTTCGGTGCAGTTATCCCTGAGTTCGGAAGATATAGCGCCTCTTTCTATTCCGGAACCACAAGACAGTTTAAAAGGCGGGATGGCAAAAAAAAAAAAAAAAAAAATGTTTTCCACCAGAAACATCGATACATTTACATCGATATTTTGCTTTCGATGCTTTTTTCACATCGATATTTTGTTGCAAAAACACCGATTTTGTTTTTTACTTTTTTATTTTTTTTTATAAGCGGGTTTTAAGCACGTTGTAGAGTAGCAGCAATCCACAGCAATATCGTTGTTTTGTGTCATCCTCTTTATCACGCTGCACATTTCGCCTGTGCAATCTGAGGAATTTGGGAGCTGCTCGTGTTATGAATGTATGTTATCGCCAGGCGTGTCATTGCCTGAACCGACAGTGAAGCACGAAATCGATAGCAAAACACCATGTTCTTTATTGCTAATTTTATTATTTACATTCGATAATAATTTATACTTACTATTAGCATGCTGGTAACCAAACAATAAAATATATCCCTTTTACGTACTATAATTAAAAATGGATACGAAAATAGCATGTTTATCAGTCTATAACTAAAACATCGATGTTTTCTCGTACAACGTCATCTCGTCATCTCAACGACATCGAAAACCATTTAGCGATGTATCGAAACATCGATGTTTTGGTAACATTTGCCATCACTATAAAAGACATGTGGATCAACCTCTTTCCCCTCGTCTGCGATAACTCGTGCAAGGGCCAGTGGCGTCGCGTGAGGGGAGAAAAAACAGCCGCAGAAAGAACTAGTGGTGCTACAGAATGGCACAGACTTTCTCAAACTAGTTAGTTTTCTAATTTCTTTAGCCTGGGCTAGCTTTACTGTCTTGATCCAACCTCTTGCTAGCTGCCACCTATCGCCGCCCAAAATTCTTTTTTTTTTTAATGTTTTCAGTTTCGGATTCAAAATATGACTCTAACAATATTAAAGAAGAGACGATGGGCCAACTTCTCATCGTCCAAATAAAAGTCTATAAATGCTAAAAGGCCTAATCACGAGAAAAGGGACGGCAACCGGGGACGAATTAAGCAAAGGAAATGGATAATACACAAGGTCTGGGAAATAACTTACAGGAGGTAATTAAGGAACTTCAATATTTAAGATAATCGAGAAGTGGAAATTACCTCCTGATTCCTGGAAGAACAGAGAAGACTGGAAAAGAAAATTAGGCGCCGGAAGACCGAAGTAGCGGTTAAGAAATCGGCAAGAAGAAGAAAAATATTAATTAATAGTAAAACCCCGTCCTATGTGGAAATTTTCCTTGAAAAATTTTGAGCTGTTTTGAAGAAAATATCTTTTATTTGTTTGTTTCTCTAAATGCGAAGATTGAAGCTCTTTTACACAGAACGCTTTTGAGTTTACGAAAATCTTTATTGGAAGTTATTTGAAGCAATTTCACTCACAAATACAATAATATATACAAATCGTTGGAAATGTGCATATTTAAAGCGTTAGAGATATTTTCAAAAAAAACTTTTTGTAAGTTTTGAAAGAAACAAAAGAATAAAGCAAAATTAATTTTATGTCGTCTTAAACAGTGCATTTTGCACATGCGTACGAAAAGTATGAAGATATAATTTGGAGCCGTTTTTGAGAAAATGGCGTTCAAGAGTTTCTGGAAATGTGAAATTTTGAGCTATTTTCACAGAAAACTATTGAAAAACGTTATTATATATGATTTAAAGCATGCACTTATGTACTCATAAATACAATAATGTAAACAAATCGCTGCTAATGAAATTAACGACGTGAGAGACAAGTCAAAAGAATTACGTACAGTAAAACCCCGATATTCTGAACTAATTGAGAGTTTCTGATCTGTTCGGATCCGAAAATGTTCGGATTATCCGAGAAAAGGTACGTACATACCGTACATATACAAACACATCTATAGGATTACCAGACACAATGCAGAGTAGAAGACGATGTGAGAAAATGGCAACGTAGCGTAGCGATATAAGGCAGTGGAAATGTTGAGAACAACGGAGTGCAGTACGTACTACATAACAGAACGCATGCGGTCGTGGTTGCTACATTGTTTAGAAGAGTTGAGCACAGTTTTTGTCACTGTTGTTAACGGGTATTCTACGTACAGTATTCAGAGTTGCGTTGACATACACTGTGTTCATGCTTTTTTCGTTCATAAATTAAATTAACAAATATCAGGTGTTTTTGTTTATTTTTTCTTCCGCCCGGAATTTTGTTAGGATATTCCGAAACTTCGGGTTTGTGGGGTTCGGATTGGCGGGGTTCTACTGTATTTGTAATTTTTGAAAAATTAAACGAAGAAAGTAGAATGGCGTTTATGTGATCTTATAGACTACATTTAGTACTATCCTTACCAAAAGTAAAAAAAAAAAAATAATAATTTGGAGCCGTTTTTGAGAAAATCTTGTTTTTGTTATTTTTCAATATTGCACATATTGCTCGCAATATTGTGCGAAACTACTAAAATTTTCTACATAACCTTAATGAAAGAACTAATTAAGGAAAACAAATTTTATTTGAAGGAAAAATCTCTATCTTCAATTTTGTAGATGTAGGAGACCGCGGAAAAAAATTCAAACCTTTGCAATTTTCGAAAATTTAGACTTAATAGAGAAAATCGGTCCTATTCCACCTTTAAAATGCATTTCACTCTATTCTTACAAGAAATTTAAAGAAAAAATTTGGAGTCATTTTGAGAAATTTTTGAAAATGTCCCAGGGGCTTCACGTTCCCCAAAAATTAATGTTTTTCAAAAGTTCAGAGTTTTGAATGAGGCCAGATTGTCAGAGGTTTATTCAGTTTGGAGAAAAACGAACGTATAGTTTAGGCGCTAATGTTGTTCACGGACGGGCATTTTTAAAAATAGACTTCTCGAGTAGGCGAAAAGACTTTTATTTTTATTTTTTATTTATTTTTACTTTACGTCAAAAAACAGTTAAAACTGCGTATGACGTGCTATGGAGAGAAGTGAATTCTGTGCACATTTTCAAAATTCTGTGATCCCTACACTAAGTCATGTACTCGTAATATCTAAAAAGCTGTAATTTGTAGTACAGTGAGCCCACTGACATTTCTGATTTTCGAAGTGGTCCTCAAAGTAAGAAAGGTTGAAAAATGCTTGGTAAAAGATTACATATACATTTAAGACTGGATAGAATAATAACTGATTGATGATATTAAAACGAAAGACTTTGATGGAATTAAACGTTTACAACTTAAAATATATTTTTGCGAAATAATACAAAGGCTATTTCACAGAACTGCTTACGTAGTACAGAAAAAGTATTGTAATGCTGCTCGGCGCTACTGCTTATACAGAACGGAGAAAGTATTGTAATGCTGCGGGAAAAAACAGTGAATTTTTTACCAAAAAAACTGTTATGGGCGAGCCCCGATAACGAAAAAGTGGATAAATCTTGAAACTATATATTGTAAAATACTTCCTCTGACACTGTGTAGTCAGAATCCGTGTTTTGTAGGCCCCTGATACCAAAAAAACCTTTGACGGTAAAATGTCTATTCGTCCGTTTGTGGCCAACGCTATAGGGCCTAAGCTTTTCAGACGATTTTCTCTAACATTGGTATTCTCCAATCGATCTGCCTGATGTCGTGGCGAGCAGTTACAAATAATGCGAGAAAGCATGTGCTGTTGTAGCACCTCTAGTTCAATTCGTAATAGATAGATATGTAATAAATGAAAACTAAGATTCTTCGATAGTAGAAAGCAACGTTGCATTCCTTAAGAAAACTCACGATTTATACAATTATTATATTATTGAGGTTTTATTATTTTTATTTTCATGAAAAGGTATCGATCATAAGTTCCGAACTCATACGGAAAAGCAAATGTTTCGAAAATTAACATACATTGTTCATGGATGCACTCTTGCATGCATGCAATTGAAGAAATCGCAGTATTTTTAACTTGTAATTTTCGAACATTCTCAGATCTCAACGAAAATCGGATCTGCCCCATTTTATTAGCGTACAGATTTCGTACTAATCGAGAAACAAATTTCAAGATAAAATTTGTAACTATTTTTGACAAAATCTTGTTTTTAAAATTGCCTTAATTTTACGCAAAATGACGTATAAGCTACTCATATTTTGAAAACTAGAGGTGCCACAACAACACATACTGCCGCGCATTATTTCTAAATTCAAAGAGTTTAACTAAAATGAGACCCGCGCCATTTTAAACGTCCTTTGCTTTATCCGTTTAAAAAAATTGCTTTTTATAAACTGCATTAACTTCATGCAGAAAATACGCCAAAACTACTCGTTTTTCAAAAATTTGTATGTGACCCTTTTTAAAGACGGTTTATTAGGACAGATTTCATTTTAAATAATCTCTGACAAACTCATACATCTCTACCATACTGTTTCATAAAAAAGTACGCAAAAATACTAATATATAAGAAACAATGAACATTGCCTTTTTAGAAGCTTTGTTTCTGAGAAGACGTTTCACTCTTTTTAGAAGACTCGTTTCATTAAGAAAACCTAGAGGTGCTACAGAATGGCGCAGACTTTCTCGTACCAATTTTTTATAATTTCATTGGTGTGGCTTGGCTTGAAGGTCTTGCAACATTCTCTGACCCTCTGCGATCTCAATTTCGATCGACAATTACTCAATTTCTTGCTATCCTAGTAGTGAAACCGAATTATTACTTCGAGACTATTAAAGAAGAATAGAAAATCGTTCTAAATAGATGTTTTCATTGAGAAATTCGTAGCCGTTTTGAGAAAATGGCGATTACGCTTTACTATAAATGCAATATTTAAAGCTCATTTTCTCGGAAATCTATTGAGTTTTCTAAAAAGTTAATTTGAAGTCATTGAAAATACTTCTACTCACAAATGTAATAATGCATATAAATTGATGGAAATGCCGATATTAACAACCTGAGAGGTATTTAAAAAAATTACATTTGTGTAATTTTTTAAAAAACAAATGAATACCCCAAAATGAACTTTACTTCATATTAAACAGTACAATTAACACTATCCATTAGAAAAACTGAAGAAAAATTTGGAGCCACTTTTTATAAAATTGAGTTTATGTGGTTCTGAAAATGCGGATTTTTGAGCTCATTTTTATAGAAAACTGTTGTTTTCGAGAAACTTTATTTGACAATATTTAGATCGAGTGTACTCATAAATACAATAACTTAAAGAAATTGCCTCTAATGTAAATATTACCGACGTGAGAGACAGGTCAAAAAAATCAAATTTTTGTATTTTTTGAAAAAACAAATGGATCATATAGGGTGCATTTGTTACTAACTCTTCCAAAGATAAAAAACCATTTGGAAACGTTTTTGAGAATTTTTTTGTATTTTTTTAATTGCAAATATGTTACGCTCTATTGCACGAAAACAGTAAAGATTTTCGAAAAAATGTATATGACCTTTATGATACAACTATTTATGGACAACAAATTTCGTTTGAAGGAAAATCTATCTATCTTCAATTTTATAGTTGTAGGAAGACGCTGGAAAAAATCACTTTTGCAGTTTTACAAACTTCAGAGTTAACCGTGAAAATCGGATCAAAGCCACCTTTATTAGCGTATTTTACTCTATTCTTACAATAAATTTTTTAAAAAAAATTGGAGCAGTTTTTGAGAAAATTTTGAAAATATCCGGGGGGGGCTTCATGTAAAGTACCCCAAATATCAAAGAATATTTTTCAAAATCTCAAAGCTTCAACTAGAGCCAGATCGACAGATCTTTCATAAATTTGGAAAAGATTGTACGCATGGTTTATGTGCTGGCAGTGCACGCAGACGGACAGACGGGCAGATGGACGGACGTTCTGAAAAAAAAAAAAAAAAATCTTTATCAGGGGACCCCAAAACTTGTATTTCCGTTGAAATCTTGAAATCGATTTTCCGCAGCATCACATAACTTTCTCTATACTATGTATATTACTCCCATATATACGTATGTATACGAAAAAGTAAAAATCTTCATAAATGTAGTTGTAGGAAGACGTAGGTAAATTGAATGTTTGCAATTTTCGAAAAATCAAGGATTTCAACTCAAATGAGATTGCAATATTCTCTTAAGAGTTTTTTCGCTAACCGAGGTCAAAATTTAATTAAATTGGTGTCATTTTTTGAAAATTTTGAACATTCCCCGGGGCATATGTAAAGTACTACCCCCAAAAATTAAAATATGTCCCAAATTTACTGGGGCGGTGACATCAGCCCAATTAATTGAGAACATTAATTTTGGTGTTTATTTCACTCATGTCTTCCTGTGTCGAAGTAAGAAACGCTAAGATTATTTTCAACCAATTAAGTCCCTATACCACTAAAACCTAACATTTTTCTATTATTTTTATTTTCCTAACTACTTAAAACATAAATAACACATTCACCCGCAGAAAATATTTTCTTTACTTTTTGATTTGATTTTACTGCGTATTCCCAAATGGGAACAATTGGAAGATATAGCGTCTACAGGCGATGCAGAGCACGGGAGCAATGCATATGCACCAAGTCCTTACAAATTGCGGAAATAAATTTTAATAGTGCTTCTTTCACCTTAGAACATCCTTGCCTCACTGCAGGAATGAGGTGATGACCTCGTCGAGTCCGAAGTTGGAAAGTAATGGTTCCACGGGGTCCTAGTCTGGGTGTTGGGGAAGGGAACACCACCATTCTAGCAACAATTTGTCGAGTAAATTTTAACTGGCTCGGCTTGTCGTGTGGAGAAATAATGCAATGCATTCTTCATTAAGTAACTCTTAGAGTGTTTATACAGTTCAAAAGAATTGGCAAGTACCATTTTTTGATGATATGACTGACCTACACTTAGAAATAAAACGATCCAACAAATATCCTCCCACATGCGAATTATTCTTTGAAATTAGAGCAGGCTCTGGTATTTCCACACATCTGTTTTGCTTTGTATGTACCGCTTTGATTGTTGCAAGTGAACGACACCATAATTTGAAGCAAGGCACCCTACTTTGTTGCATTTCCATTTGACAGCCAAAATTTCTCCGTTACACTTGAAATCATAAACACATCTCTCTAGTTTATCTGCATTTTTTCTTTGATCCAATGTACATTTCTTTAGACGCACTTCTCTCACATCTTCGTCCGTAAGCGCCCCGTCACCATCAACGGGAGGCAAAATAACGAGAGCTACCTCGTCATCTGTAATTTCTTCCACCACATCAGCAATTTGTCTGTCTTAAATATTTCTTGAAAGACAATGTATATATAGAACATAATAAAATCAGAACGCTTATTAGTAATAAGAAATTGTAACAAAAATAAAAACAGTTATAATACAAACAAAAAAATTCGTGGGTCAAAAATAGACCGTGTCTTCCCAATTGGGAACATCGTAAAATAAACTTTCATACTCTGCTTAAACGGAAGTCACGATTTTTATAACCATGAACTTATTGTTCAATGTTTCCTTTATGTGCCTGCATGTACAGTTTTCAGGAGAAAACAACAATTCGTGAACAAAAAATAAATTATTGCCTCGGAACAACTTCTTGAAAACGTTGAATATGTTAACTTCTCTAACAACAGATACTCACAGCAAAAGTAGCAGATTGAATATTCTTTAGGTTGATCAGATCTTTATCTCTCCCCTGACAATAGTTTCATTATCAGGGGTAGACGGCTTCCAAGAAAGAAAAATCTATGTGTTCCCAAAATTTAAAATTTACTTTACATATTTATCCACTTTGTGGTTACCAGAGCCAGGCAATAATATTTTTCCTGTAAAAAATTCGCCGTTTTCCTGTCGAAAATTCGAAAATTCCCCACAGCATTACAATACTGCGAAAGCACTAGTGAGAAAGTAAAAATCTCAATCATCAATATTCCAATTTTCGAAAAACAGAGTTTGCCGAAAATAGAACTAGCACCACTTTTTTACCGTCCTTTGATACGAGGTGAAACTTTAAAGAAAACATTGAAGCCGTTTTTGAGGAAAAAAACTTTAAAAGTTGCCTTATTTCACGCAAAATGACCCCCAAAATACTCGAAACTTTCGAAAAATTGTACGTGGCCTAACAAGGCTTGAAATATCAAGAACCCTCTTTGAAGACAATATTTCATTAAGGAAAAATTCTGTCTTCAATATTGCAGTTGTAGGAAAAGACCTAATTTTGAAATTTCAGAATTCAACGAAAATGAGACTCGCGCCATTTTTTACGTGTCCCTCTAGTCGAGGAAAGGTTTAATGAAAATTGGAGCGGATTTTGAGAAAATTTTGAAAATGTTTTTGAAACTGCATGTAAAGTACCTCCAAAATTTCAAAATGTTTCAAACTCGCAGGGTTTCATGTTCGGTCAGATCGATCAGAATATTTATTTTCCCAGATTTACTAAATATAGAAGCAGAACTTATCCACCTTTACGATACCAGGACCCTCCAATATGAGGATTTTTTCCGGCGAAACGACGTCGATTTTTGCCACAGCATTCCAATACTTCCTCTTTAACTATGTATTAATGTCGATAAACTAAAAATTTGGGGCCTCAATTAAGTCGGCGCCTGAGGCAAATTACTGCCCCTCCCTCTGGACACCATTGTTCCACCTATTCACAGTTCATCTCATATTTTTCGATTCCTTTCAGGCCTGGCCTGCCTGGTTGGTGTTAGTGACAAGTGCATGCTATAGGCAGTGTCAATTCGTGATCCTGTAATGCGGCCTGTGATAAGGCAGGCCCAATCACTAGGTACCTACCAATGACCATCATCTATTTCAAGATACCTAGTGAAGCCTAGGTTTGTCAACATTCTCAAACTTCACATCCACAAGCAAAACTGGGACAAGCTTACGGGCTGCCTCCGACTGTCGAGTACCATCCCAATACTAATAGTCTTAATACCAGGGGCGTATTTAAATATGGGCTGAACGGGCTGTGGTACGGGGCGACAAATTTTCCAAAAAAATATACTTTGAATTTGACGAAAACAATTGACCACTGTCTAATAACAATATGATAATTTGATAGACAGCTTTTCTCAACAACAGTCCCGAAGGAAAGTATTGTAGAAATATGAGGGATATACATTGTATGTTCCTCAACATGATTTTTACTTTCTCGTATACATACGTATATACGGAGTAATATATGTAGTATAGAGAAAGTTGTGTAATGCTGCGCGAAAAAAACGGCATATTTTTCGGCGGAAAAAATTCATTGCAGTGCTCTGGTGTCGTAAAAGTGCATACAAGCAGTTGCTAAATTAAGAGAGAGAAAATCCTCTAACACGTGATGTAGCTAGAATCCCTGTTTTGTGGGTCCTTGATACCAAAAAGACAATTAGAAGCAAAAGTCCGTCTGTGAACACTAATAGCGCCTGAACCACAACTACGATCTTTTCCAAATTGAAGAATCCTGAGTCGATCTAGTTTATATTTTGAAAAACATTCTTTAAAATTTTGGGGTAGGCCCTACTTTACATGACGTTCCCCGGACATTTTCAAAATTTTCTCAAAAACGGCACAAAATTTTTTCTTTACATTTCTGGTATGATAAAAGCAAAATACACTTATAAAGGTGGCATAGGTCAGAATTTCACGGTTAACTCTGAATTTTCGAAAATTGCAAAAGTTTGAATTTTTTCCGGCGTCTTCCTACAACTGCAAAATGAAGACATGGATTTTTCTTTCAAATGAAATTTGTTGTGCATAAATATCTTTAATTAGGTCATTAGATTTTAATTCTAACAATCCATATTGCTGTATTCTTTTGTTTTTTTGAAAATTTCAAAATGAAATTATTTTTACTTGTCTCTCACATCTGTAAAATTTACATTAAAGGCTATTTCTTCACATTTTTATATTTATGAGCACATGTGCATTAAATAATGTCAAATAAAGTTTCTCGAAAACTCAACAGTTTTCTGTAAAAATGAGCACAACATTCCACATTTTCAGAAATGCTCAAACGCCATTTTCTCAAAAATGGTTCCACATTTTTCCAATACATGGTTCTAATTACACTGTTTATTATGACATAAAGTTCATTTTGGTATATTCATTTGTTTTTTGAGAAATTACACAATGTAATTTTCTTGATATACCTTTCACACCGTTAATACGGACATTTCCATAGGTTTGTAAGCATTATTACATTTTTAAGTGGATATGCTTCAAAGGACTTAAAAATTTTTGAAAACTGAATAGATTTCTGTGAAAAAGAGCTTAAATTTTGCATTTGCGGTACTGCTTAACCATCATTTTCTTGAAAAAGACTACGAATTTGTCAATGAAAACTTCTAATTAGGATGAGTTTTTACTCTTCTTTATTATTCTTGAAGTATTGATTCAGTTGTACTACTAAAAATGCAAAAGTTGAGAAATTGTCAAAAAAAAAATGTACTGTGGGCGATGATAGATGGCAGCTGGCCAGACAATGGAGCATGACCTTAAAGCCAGACCACACCAAGGAAATTAGAAAACTTTACTACGAGAAAGTCTGTGCCATTCTGTAGCACCTCTATACTCAACTTAATCAAAACTAACTCAATGTTTTGTGTTAGTAATTTTGGTAAGGTAAGGACTGAGAACTTGTAAATGTCATATAAGAATTAATAATTATTTTGTCTTTTAAACAAGAAATTCATATTGTTATGTCATTATTCATTTAAACTCTTTGCAAAATGTTAATTAATATTACGTTGCATGAAGTATATATTAAACTTCCGAATTTATGCCATTAAATATCACACACACAAACGCGCACACACATTTTTACACACATCATATTATCTTTTATTTATAAATATAAATTCTTAAGGTCAAAATTAATGGAGCTCTGAGTGGCGATGTGTATGAATCTGCCCTTCCTTAATACAATAGACTACCAAGTATTATTCTCATTCATCTCAGTTTAACTACATAATGAATTATAATATGAAGAAAATGTACGTATGGGGTAACATCATTTCAAAACATTGTTTCTTTGGAGTACACCTCTTTCGGTAAACATTTTAAGTAGCATAGCAAACAATTAACATCAATTTTAATATGTCTGTAATATTTAAATCTCATATTTTTTCTTCTTTCCAGCCTGTATGCCAATTCCAGCCATAACTCTGGATGATTACAAAAACTGTGGTGATCGCAAGCCTCCTTTTTCATATGCGACCCTTATTTGCATGGCAATGGGAGCAAATAGCAACAAAATGACGTTATCTGCAATCTATAGCTGGATACGAGAAAACTTCTTGTATTATAGAAACGCAGATCCCAGCTGGCAGGTAAATATTGAACATTCTTTGCCTTCAAATTTACAACACGAGTCATCAAATCACAACTCCAGTCTTGGAAATGATCCATAAATTATGTATTGCAAGTTTAGATGATTTTCAATATTCCCTTCCCCTGTTGTGCACATGCAGCTTTTTAATTTCTTTTTTTGTTTCATGTTAAGTACATAAATAATCCCATGACTGCATCTTTTAATAAATAAGAAATAATAAATTATATAAAATAAAGAACAATTTGAATGAATTTTATGTTAGATTAAAATTGATAATAATCACCAGAGTTGAAGACAACTTTCCCGCCAACAAGTCAATCAGATGCAAATGTGGATAATGCCTTAGCAGGAGTGACTTGCAATAATTTAATTGGATTCTAAATATTTAAAAGATTCAATTAATGTAAGATTGATGGGAAAATATTTTAATTTATTAAAACAATTAACATATTATTTGTATTTATTACATATTTTTATTATTCTTTCCTTCCTTCAACATGTTTTAATATTTTATTGTCTTTGTACAAAATGTAATAAAAATACCTAATTAAATCTTTCAATACTGAAAAATAAATAAATAAATATAAGCATGATGAAGTCATTGGTGAGGCCATTTTCAATAATGGACAGTAAAAAGAAAAAGCAACTTTTAAGAATAATCCTTCATTTTGTATCTTTTTCAATACAAATTTTAAAAAAAATGCGGAATTTGAATGTGTATTTTAAATCATTGCCACCTCAATGAATTCAATTAAGTCAATTGTCAATAAATTGACATAGAATTGTAATTGAAATTTTAAAAGAATTTACAATGAGTGATGATAGATATATATGTACATATATTCATGAATTTGATTCAACACATTCACAGAATTCAATTCGCCACAATCTTTCACTAAACAAATGTTTTGTGAAAGTTCCTCGATCAAAAGATGAACCAGGAAAAGGAGGATTCTGGAAATTGGATCTCGATCGACTTGAAGAAGGAAAACGCCGAAAACGTCGCAATAACAGCAGCACCAAATCAAGGCATCGAGCGCGTAATCAAACTACTGTGACACCTATGCCGCAAACTACTACACAAGTCACCACTCAGATCTTACCAAATCACATCCCCTTTTTACCAGCAGATGTGACAGAAAGAAGCACCCTCACCTCTACAATTACCTCCACTCTCTTAGATCCTACTCCTTTTACAATTGCAGAGGAAGAACTGGCTGCATTATTACTAGCAAGTGAAGGATGGGATGAGGCACAAATTGAACTCTTGGACTCTCTACTTGATTCACTTTAAGTCAGAAATTACATTAAGATAATGAAGATTATCTTATTCTGCTCTCTATTGTGTATATTCATACATAAAAAGAGGGATCACACATATTGGTTTTAGTATTCTAAAGTGAACTTGAGATACAAGGAACTAACATTAAAAATCAATGCAAGAACGAGTTGGGATTGTTCAGAAAATTCATTTTTAAACCTGCAAACATTGTTTATAAATAACTACAATAACTGGGGTACAAGGAGAATTACCCTTTACTTAAAATTTTAGATTTGTTAATCTAATACATTTTTATATCATTAGATTTGTTGTTGACAAAACATTTGGTCCCTTTCTATTGTAACCAAATATTGTTTTAAACACTGTTCTTCTTTATTCTTTAAAAAATTCACAATCAGGAACATCTAAGACAGTCTAGCATACCTAATTATTGTATTACGATAAAAAACACAGACATAAAAATACATTATCTATTTCAAATTGATCACTTGTGTAGAAGTGAATGCACATTATTTACAAGTACACTTTAGACTCTTTAATTATGAATAAAAATTCTATCTAACAATGAAATGACCTTTATTTTTTTTAAAAAAAAAAAATTAATTTTTAAAAAATAATTATCATTAAAAATAAAAGGAAAGAAAAATTGTATTGTTTGTTCCAAGTTTTATGAATGATATTTATGACAAATTTGTTTCAAATTCAATTCACAAAAATATAAAATACTGTTAGATGTTCCTGCAAATAATAAAGTCATTAAGAAATCAGTGAAATAAAAATGATTTAAGTGCTGAATTTTCATTAAAGAATTTACTCGTCAAGGTATTTAATTTTGATTCAATTTAATCAAAAGTAAATATCTAGAGAGTATGATTTTTGAAAACCAAACAACATGATACAATGTTTTTATTCACATTAAAATAACTTCTTTCCATTTTTAATTCCTGAAGGCTTTTTCCCTAATGTATAATTCTTGTCGAGCAATAAGTATGAAGTTGTAATTGTTGTTGTTGTAGCCTCCATTTTAAATGTGCAACATCAACACTGAGGAAACTTATGGTACTGCACATCTGATGACTCCCTAGTTCATACAAGATGTAAAACTTCAACAAAAAACAAAACAAAAAAAAAGAAAAGAAGTTTGTAGTATGTTAAATGTAATCAATGTTGAGTCTCTAATCCAGTGACCTGGCAAACAAAGTGCTCTTTCTTTGAACAGTTTATTGACTTCCATGCTACTACAGCCAGAATACACTGGTTTGTGGAATGCAATTCTAGCAGTATGGCTATCCAGCACGAAGGAGAATTTATTTATGAAATGTACTAATTATGTATTATTAGAATATTTGTATAATTGTATATTATCCGTCCAACTATATTTTAGAAGCGTAAATAATGTACATTAGAACTTGCACAGTGTTTTGTGTGAAATGTTTTTCTTTTGAAAACACGAGTGTGAACAGCCAATCAGTGTGACTTCTCGTTTTTCACTGTCGCACAAAATGTCCCTGCATCTTTTTCTCACTTAATGCTCAAAGTAGAACTCTTCGGATCCTGGACATGATTATTATAAATATGAGGAAAAATGAACAATGGTTTTAAATAAGTTTACAAAGTTTTTACACAATGCTTTCTAACAAGAAGGCTAAAGCACAAATGAAATGATGAAAACAAAATTTCATAAATAATGAGAGTTTTTTTAACTAAAGAACATTTTGAACTCATTTTATTAAAAATGATAAATGGAAGTAGAAGTTACTTTAATTTATAAATAGCAAGATAAAACTTTCAGTATTCATAGAAATGAGAATTCAATGAAAAATGTTGCTTTGCTTTCCAGCCCCCCCAAAAGCAAATATGCTCACTTATGAAATTATTGACATTGACTTACATTATGAGAGGAAAAGGAACTTACTATTACAGCAACTGAACATCTTGCACAGGTTGTAGGAAATAAAATCAAGACTGAGACAAAGTGAGCATGAGAAGAAGGTGGAGGAACCATAGTATTATTATTATTATTATCGTTACGACCATCATTGACTCCCTCTAAGAGGAAAATTCATTAAGTATTTGATTATATATTATTAAAACATACAAATTTTTAGAAAAGTATTTTGAATCTATTATTCGGTTTTTAAATAGTTAAAAACAGACAGCTATTTTATGAAAACAAATAAAATATACTTTTCCATGGAGTTTGCATTCTTGACTATTTCCCAAACTTAAGAGTTTGTATTCTTACAAATAATGTAGGAAATTGAAGAGCTTACTTGATCAATTAATTAGTTATCAATTAATTTTCAGAAATAATTTAAAAGTAAATCATTTGAGTTTAGAACCGTGAATACAAAATATACTTGCACAACTCTTTGAAAGAGTTCTGATTAAATGACAGTACTTTATAAACACATTCATCATATAAGATGATTTGTGCTTTATTTCAGAGTTTTGTGTGTCACATTTAAAAGTCAGGGATTTATCTGTGATCAAAACTTCACATGAAGATATCAAAGAATGCAAACTATAATATATTTGCATATAAACATAATAAGTTTCCCATGAATAATCTGTAAGAATTTCAAAACAGAAAAAGAAAGCAATTACTAAACAACTTTATAAGCAATTGAACTGAAGGTGCTGTTGGTGTTGTCTATATTTGTAAATGAATAAAACAAAAGGGGATGTGCAAGCTTGCTGGTTTTGTGGTGCTGTAATGTAGAATAAATATTTCTTCTTATAGTTACATATTTACTTCACAAAGTTATGTTGGTCACTGACATACTATTCCGAAAAGACAATTTACAAATAAAAGTCACAAAGCCACAAATGAAGAATTTGAAAAATTGAAAGCATGGACGAATATCCTAATTAAAACTGAGTTTGGTTGTTACTAGAGAAAAAGTAATTCATAATAATAAGAGAAAAATTAGTAGTCAAAAGATAATGCTTATTTACATATTAAAATTTAATTTACAACAGTTAGTTTTATCTTAAAGGCTAACAAGTCCTATGAACAATCACTCAAATTATAAAAATTACTAAAATAGAATTTTACAGACATTCATTCTTTTAAGGAACCAAAACATTAAAGATCATACTGAATTGGTATAATAAACTCAGATAGAAACACATAAAAGTGTGTGATAATTAAATCAGTTTTTTATCAAACAAACCCACGTGAAGATTTTACAGTTCAAACCAAAATATTAAATTATGAAAAAGAGTGTGCGAGTGTGCAATATAATACATTCCTATTAACATTAGATATAAATTTCCAAAACTATGACACTACGTATATTATTACTCTAAAAATAAGATTTTATTTCTCAATCACTAATTTAAATGGATGTTCTGACAATTTTTAAAACAAGATTTGTAATGATGTTTTTTATAGGTGCAAATATTAAATTAAGAATACGTGTATTTATTGTCATTTAGTTATAAAGGGAAATTAACTACAGAAAGGCCAAAAGCCACAGGCAAACTACTTTGCTCCACATATTGAAGAAATTTACATTTTCATAACATGACAAAAAATCAAAAATAATTTTAAACATCTTATAAGAATTTGGAGAAGCATTATTTCCACTTTTAACAAAGATAAATCCTTGGTCTTCTACAGGGGCATTTTCTGACTTGCAGTTAGCACAAATATGCAGCTTTGTGATAGCTGCAGTATTAAGAAACAGAAATCTAAACTGTACAAGAAAATGAAATCCCAGTTATAAAGTGTGCCTCATAATTTAGATTTCTGAAACGCCTTTGACTAAAGCTGCTTATATTAGCACGTGTGTGTGTGTTGTGTGGGTGTTCAATAGCACAAGCACTTCATGTGCAGCTCATATGGGACAAAACTCCCAAGCTACTCTTCCGTCCATTGTAATCTAATATTATAAAACAGTATAGCTGAAATTATTAGATTTGTTTTCAATAATTGAGGTTAATTCTTTTCTTTTGATAGTACAACTAATTTATTGCACAATTTATTGTTTTCATTTTTATTAAAGAAGATTCAGAAATTAAGAAATATAAAAATACTTTAAGGCACTTCACAAAAAAAGAAAATTGAATCTGTCTTGATTTCTTTTAAACATTTACTGAACATTAAATCTATTTGCAAGACAGGCCTTTAAATTTTTAAACCCAAAAGTTGCATGTTTGAAATACAATAAATCTACTGAAAAATTTCTCAGACAAAATTTTCTATTTTGAACAATAAGGGCATTCTGGCAATATCTGCAATCATGTCAGAACAGAAATTTGTTGATTTTTAAAAATAATTCTAGAATAATTTAACTACACAATGTAAGAAATAAATGAAATCCACAATACCTTCAATAAATCAATACTACACTTAAAAATTTTGATAAATCACCAAGAAGAATTTTGTAGTTCATTCTCTTTTTGCTTTTCCAAAGACATTCCCATTATTGAAAGAGACTGAATATTTAACTAAGCAACTTGAAGGATACTCTTCGGCAAATTCCAACTTTACAGGTTAAGCAGCAACACAATTACATTAAAAAGTTTATTTTCTGAAATCATGAATATTATTTGGTATTTTGGAAATTAGTGCATTATAAATTTCTTATTTTGTCAATAATTCTTCTGTATCTCTATTTCTTCACTTCTGATTTTCACACAGTTGATTAGTTCTATCAGGGGAAAAAAAAATAAAAATGTAAAATTAATGGCTATACCATTTACTACACACAGTTTTTATTTAACTTCTTTAGAGCCACTTAATATTTATGTATTGTTTTAAATGTATTACTTATAGTTGACCATCAAGCAATGGTTTATTTTTGATGTGACAATTACTCATGTTTGTTCATATCTTTTATAGTAAAATAAAGATATTCTCACATACATTATTTATTCTTCTTTAATTCTCTCCCAGTTCCTGCAACAACTCCTAATTCTTGAACAAAACAGCTATCATATCCCCAAAACCTTTTCTCTAATAGAAAGAACCTTTCTGATAGACCTTTCCGACCACCATTTAAATATACTAGAGAGAAATGTTAAAATAACAAACACACACTTTTGCTAGTTCAATAAAGGTAATAATTTTATAACAGCTGAATCATTTCTTCTTGTATTTACAGAAAAAACATTGAAAAATATGATAATTTATGACTATTTTGGCATGAAACTTTAACACAGACAGCCCTCAGATACTTCTCAACAATTACTATAAGACATTTAAGCCAAATGTAGTAAGGTATTATTTTATAGTTGGAGATAGGAATGAAATAAAAATTGCAATAGACAAAAAACAGCCTTCAAATTCTTTTTCATAACTTTTCTTTCCAAAAATAAATTTTACAACAAATGATATAAAGAAAACTCAATGCATTTCAGTGATTACACACAATATTCTATTTATAATATTAAAAACACACAATTATTTATTAGTCATAGCAAATATTTTGAAGTAATGTCCATAAATTACATTTTTTCACTGTTTGATACCAAAATTCTTTCACCAAATCAGCTCCTTTTTCTGCTATCATCATTACTGCTGCATTCACATTCCCACTAGGAAGACTTGGCATTACAGAAGCATCGACAACAAAAAGTTTATTTGTTCCGTGCACCCTGCCAAAATATTTATTAACACGGTCAGTAAATCAAATTTCATTCACAGTTTGGCCAGAAATGTTGAATTATTAAAGATCTGAGGTAGAGTAAAGTTAAAACCATCTGTAGCTAACAGACAAACCATCTGTGGTTGTCACTGTTTAGAGAATAAGTTAACAAAAACTGAACTTTATATGGCCAGTAAAAATAAACCTTAAGTTCAAGGGAAATACAAATATTGATCGTAAAAGTAAGAATAAATAATTATAAATAGTACACACAAGTGACATTATTTCTCTTCATGTAGTATTTAGCTACATAGAGTCAGAGGAGAGAGCAGGCCAGGAAGGGGAAGGAAACAGTTTAGCTCAGGCTGCACTCTTTTAGCTTGAATTTTCATCAAATCCTGCATGAAGTTGAGACAACATCCCTTCACCATTTATACTCATTATAGCTACGAAATTATTCTGTTGATTACACTGATTTTACTCATACTTTATACTAAAATTATTATTAAATTAACGGATAAAACATTCTTAAAAATGTTCAGTAAAAAGCATAAGAATATTTATTTCTCTGAAGGCCAAGTTTACTCTCCATTTTCATTATTTTTTACCTGAAATTTTAAATTATCTTACCTGAGGTTGGAATCAACAACAGAAGTTTTATCTGTTTGTGGGCCCATTTTGCAAGTCCCAACAGGGTGGTAAGATGTTAATGTGAGATGTTTTATATAGCATAACCAGTAATTTGGAGAGTCAAACTTTTCCATCTCACAACCAGGAATTTTCTTTTCATACAAGCGAGCACCAAGTTTCTGCAATGGCTCTGTTTTAATGAGATTTTTCACAATTTTTATTCCTAAATAGTAAAAACAAATAAATAAGAAATGCATTTTAACAATGAACAGAAATACTCGTTCAAAAAACTTTCTTTTTTTTTTTAACTTTGAAATATATTACCTTCATACAATGTTTTAACATCATCGTCATGTGCCAAATAATTAGGGTCAATTATTGGATCATCATCCATACTTCGGCTTTGTAGTTTCACTTCACCTCTGCTTTTAGGATGCAAAAGTACCGGCATAATACTGGCAACATGTGACCCTCTTAACGGAGAAAAATATTCATTCCAAACCTTGTACAAATCAAGTGAAGTAAGATATGAAATTAAAATTTGTATCTGTGTTTTAAATCAACAGGTTACCATAACTTTTATACCTCATCTTTAATACCCATTGCTCTTCTCATGTGTGCCCCATAATCACTTGTTAACCCCATAGGTAGTGCCATGATCTGCAAATCTGGAAGTTCTTTTCTTTGATCTACTAAATCAGAATGAATAACACCAAAAGCTTCACAACCAGTAGTACTCCATGGGCCTGGAAGAAAACACCAGAAAAGAATTCTCCAAGTACATTTCTTCCTTCTTTAACTTTTATATTTTTAGGAATTTCCATGTGTTAATTAAATATATGTTAAACAATTTCCACTAACACCACTTTATTTCCAATATGAAATGGTCTAGGGGTGTGATTTGTTATTGCTGTATGTTTGTATTTGCTGTTTCGGACACTGCAATTCTCAATACCTTCACAAAAACCTAAATTTTTTGTTGCCATTTACAACATGTTCTCAATATCAAATTTATCTTTCTGATTGTCCTATAAAGAAAACAAATTAGATTTACAAAATATACAATAGAATGAACTTTCAATCCAACGAATTTTGTAGGACAGCTGTAATTGCCACAATCATGTTGCCTTACACTCCAGCCAAGTGGAGGAAGAATGACATTTAACACAGCTGTCTCTAGTGCTCAGAAAACTTATTCTCACCATAGAATTATATTCAGTGAAAACAACATTAAAAGTACTGCAATACCAAATAACATTGACTCTAGACAATTGATCAAGAGTATGTTTCACATGATCTATAAAGCACTGTACTTAAAACTACAACACCCAGCTTATCAATACCCCCTAGAACACCCAGAGGAGTTGTTTCGGATCCAAGCTTTCAACGTCACTTCTTTAAAGGAAATATTGGAAAAATATTTATCTATGTCACTATAACATTATTAAAAGCAATAGTAAAGTATATAATAGAAGTTTTATGCCCTAACTTAAATATATTTTAAACATTTATTGACATTAGTGTCCTGCGAAAAGGAAGTTAAAGAAACATGTTGAAAAGTAAAATTAAATGTAGTAACAATACTGTTGTAATAATAATAATAATATTAATAATAATAGGAAAATGTTATCAACATTAATTTTAAATAATACTAGTTTCACATGTGACCAAAAAATATATATCCTTCAAATGCATGCCTCGCAAAATGTCAAATTTATTTGAAATATTCTACATATGTTTGTTTCACATCTTTAGGAACTTGATGTGCGTTAAAGGACAGAGTTCTAAATGAAATTTAACCTCATGTTTCAAATGGCAGTAGTTCTCATTCAGGTTTTCATTGCATTTACTACCTTCATTTTTGATCTTATTAGGCATAAATAGTATAAATATTTGTAGTAGTAGATCTAAAACTGTGATGACTGTACAGATTACTGTTTTGGGGTACATCTACTAGATATGTTCGATCAACACCTGCTTCGTATCCTAATGCGAGGTTCATGGCTACATTCTCCAGGCGTTCCTTCTAGATGTCTTTCATAGAACTTCCACAATATTTCCAATATATGTAATAACATTGAAACAGCATTTTAGTGATAATCTCCCAAAAGCCACAATTGTTTCCTGCTTTTGAACGGTTTTCATGTCATGAACTGGTAAATACATCAAATTCCTCTGATGCATAAAATTGATAGTTTGTCGAGGTATTGCTTGATACTAACACAGAATAATTTTTCAGATGAAAGCAGAAAAATTTGCTGTGATTTCTTACCAAACCCATTTTATTATTTCGAAAATCACGAAACGAGAGTGTTTAAAAACTAAGAAAATCTTACCACACCATTACCATCTAGAGTCCGAAATGTCCTCCTGTACACAAAAAATATGTTTTATAGTCAATCATTTCTTTTCTTCTGAATTATTTGAAGAAAAATTTTTTTGATTCAACCTTTGTATGATAACAATGTTATTTCTTCATGTGGTAAAAATTTTCTTTTCGACATTTAGTGATAAATTTGCTACTGTCACGAAATAACTCGTAAATTTCCATGGATTGAACACAAGGGCTGGAGAAAAAACAAAGAAGGAAAGAATGGTCACATATTTCTTCAAAAAGGTATCCAAAATACTAGGAGAGATATTTCAAAAAATTCAGCATTGAAATATATGAAACAAAAGCTTGAGGATGCGGACAATGTGCAAGGAGTCAAAATGACGCTTCCTGGACTTTCTTGATTATTTTTCATGAAATAAATTTTTTACCCATTTCAATTTTTAAACAAACTGTAAATAAATGAAAATGGTGAAAATTCACAAAATTACAAAATCCTATCTTCAAAAACAAAGAAGTTACAAGTACATAAAGATAACCAGGAGTCGAAACGATGCCTCTGAGTGTTCAAGTCAAAATTGTCACAACACAAATTTTTACCTTTTCCTTGATACATGTATTGCATAAAGGAGGACACAGATGCAATATTTTTTAAATCAATAGACAGTGATTGATTGAGTAGAATTAAATCCAGTCCTGTAGTAACATGATCTTGTAGATTCTTCCCAACAGGTAAATTTTGAAGAACTGGAATCTTATAAGAGCACTTATATAACTAAGGCATTGAGACTTTCATAATACAGTCTACAGATATGAACCTTTAAATTACTAAGATGTGTTTTTGGCCCAATTCCAGACCGCATCAAAATCATTGGAGAGCCAATTGTTCCTGCAGAGAGAATCACAGCCCTTTTCGCATATATGGAAAATTTTTTATCAAAGTGCATTCCTTCTACGCCAACTGCCTCAAAGTCATTTTGAAACAACACCTGCAAAAATTGAGTTTACAAAATTGCACACAATATATTTAACATTTTTAAATCTCAGAGAAATTTAAAAATTACCCAAAATATTATGCAGTGTATTTGCATTGTACAATTACCTTGCGAACATGAGCATTACAGAACGTTTTTACTTCATTATTATTATTTTTGGTAATATAACCGTAATCTACATTCCAACGCTGTCCTCTGTGCAAATGTACCTGAGTCTCCATGAAGCCTATGAAAGAAAAAGGTTGTGCACAGAATAGTATGAACACTTAACATTTAAAAGATAAATTTAAAAAAACGGAAAATTGTGACTGCTGCAAAAATTATTTTGTCCTGTTAGAGTAAATACTGATTTATACATGCTTAAAAAATTTAATTTTCATTGGCATTCATCTAAAGTATTTTAAGTTCTGTGCTTTTAATATCTACCTAAAAAAATAGTAGTTTTATATTAAATATTTTGCATTTTGTAAGGTCTTCTCACTGAAGTTTGTTTCTAAATAAACGTTTTTTTTTGTTTGTTTTTTTCCCACATAATGTTATTCATTTTTAAAGTCTCCTGAATATGTAATTATTTGATAACATATTTACTCCAGGTGAACTTCATCTTGAATGTAGTTTTCATTTTTTTTTATTACTTTTTTAAATTTTACTTCTCTAAATTTCTTACTTTCTCTTAAGGACAAATGCAGTATTATGGATGTAATACTATTATTACCTAATAATGTAAACTAAAGTAGTAATATAATACTACTACTACTACTACTACTACTACTACTACTACTAATAATAATAATATTGCTTATAGATTTGTAGAAAGTATCAAGCAAAGTCTGTCCAAAATTAAGTAAGAATTCATTGTTTTTTGAACCATTAACTTACATAATTAATTTAATAAGTTTACATTAACTTGATAAATAATTAATATTTAATAATTTAAAAATTAATTTAAAATAATAAAACATGAATGCATACAATAAACATTAAAATAATTCACATTATTTGAAACTACACAAAAAAAAATTAATTATTACATTACTACTTAATTTACTTTAAAAATAGATTTCACACTTACACACACAAAACTTACTAATTCCTAGGGATATATACAGCAGTTGGTTGTCTACCATTATAGAGAAGGCCTTTCTTTTTGATTTTCAATAATTTCCTCCAAAACTATGTTTTGAAAACTTCTATTTTACTTCTATCGACGATTCTTAGGGTTCAGCATAGAAGATCCATAATTCAATAAAAACACATCTGACCATTTTAAAGATTAGCATTAAACCACAATGTTCACCGTGGCAAGTAATATCCTGCTCAATTTCACTTATATTTCAATTTAAATCAATTCTATTTCCTGATAAACCAACTGCATAACACAATGTTGATTGCATTAATTTTTATACTACAAGTGAATAACAAGTTCTGCTGTTAAAATATTGTTCGTGACTTCAGAACAGAAATTGCAATGAAAGGAGCCTAAAAAGTCTGGGAAACCAATATTTAGAACTGATTAGTGACAAAAAATGAAAATACACATGCATGCCCATGGAAACATGCAGCACATCTTAGTATTGATAAAAATGAGAATGGAACAATAAAACTATAACTTTTTGATCTTATATGTTGTATAGATGAGATCCCTGATATCAAGAAAGTGGACAACTCTTGCACTAGGACTTTTTCATTAAGACAAAGTCCCTAGAACATTTTCAAAATTTTCACAAAAATTGCTCTAAATCATTCTTCAATTTTTATACAAAAAACACTCATAAAATGTCCCATGTGTAAATATCATCAAAACCTTTATTTTTTTTAATTGTTCAGTTGTTGCAAAAGTTCAAATCTTCTCCAATAAATTCATTATTGAAGATAGAGATTTTAGATATAGTTTACCTAACAGGAATCACCAGTTTTGCCAGTCCTTTGTCATAGTACCAATCTCATGGATTTTAAAAGTGTGGATTGATTTAACCATTTAACTAGTGTACTTTTGTAAGTATGTACATTGAAAACCCACGAGTGGAAAGATGTCATATTTACAAATCATACTTCAATTCTATTAATTACTTGTAAGGTGTAGTAGCTGCATTTCACACTTCACATGTTGATCTGGCCCTCCGGCAGCATGATTAACATAAAACACCCCTGAGACTGTCCAATACATAATAGACTTCAAATGAGATTTTTGTTTCTCAATGAATTATTAATTAGGTTTTTAAACAGAATCATGAATGCTTTTTTCCAAATATAAGCATAGATTTGCTTAATTGTGAATGAAATGACAATAATTTTTCACAAATACGTGAACAAGTTTTTTTCGAAAACAGTTCCTAATTTTGCTTTAAACTTATTGTAAGGATGGAGCACAAAAATTGTCTAAGTATTTTTATTACAACTTTTGAATTTTCAAAAATGAAACATAGTTACACTAGCAAAGAGCTTCTAAATAAGGTTTGAATCTAAATTTTCTTAAAAATTAAAAATACTTCCATGGATTATTATTATTATTATTACCTGTTTGATACTGACTGTTTAAATCTCGAATAGGATATCCCAGTTCAAATGCAGCCTTCACAAAAGCATCTGCTAAGGGAGTTGCATGCTGTATATCACTGACAACAGCTGGACCAACAGTGGAATGGTAGGAGTCTAAAAATATGATGCAAAATACAATTCTGCTACACAAAATTAAATAGCACATGTATATAAAACAGTTTTATTGCTAGTGTCACATGCCAAAAGAGATCTTCTTGAAAAGACTAAAAATTCACTCCTAAACATTCAACCTAATTAAATATTCATAATCAAATACACACTACATCGATTCAATTTGGTGTGGAGAAAAAGTAAATAAGAGGTTCGATTTTATATTACACTAAATTACATTAAAAAATATGGTTGTGATAATCGATGAAGATACTGTATATATATTTTCTTATTAGTTTTTTGCAAAAACTGTTTTTGCCATGAAAAATAGTTTGTGTTGATTCCTAAAAAATTCATGAGCTACAATTTACTAATTGGAGATTTGTACTTCAGTAGTTCATGTTTCAAACCCATCAGTACACTCTACAAAGGGTAAGTAATATATCTACATTCCCTCAAGCTAGCAAGGAAGAATGGAACTTTGCAAGTAGCACTATTTCTATGACTACTCTTACTATTATCATGCAATTATAGCTAGTTTGTCAACAGTAATTGCCTTACATTTGCCAATTATTCTGATAGAATCCAGTCTGATCAACAACTGGAAATATTCTAACAAAAAATAGGGAATCTGCATGGCATTTTTTATGAAACATGGTCAATTTTTAGAAATAAAAGAATATATATATTTTGTGTGTTCCTGAAACTGTTTGTTTTCCTCCAAAACATCTGCCCTCGTCTGTCTGTACATGTGTGAACAACATTCACACCAAAACCATGCACCCAACTTGACAATTCCATGATCAATCTGCCTCAACTTGTGGGGCAGGAGATTGTAAACAAATTTTTAAATTTTAAGTTCTACCATAAACCGGGACAACTTAACCACATTTTCTCTTCTTTTAATTGTTTTGTAAACTTATAACGTACAAAACGGTTTCAAACCTAACTCAAACAATTAGCCTTGATGTCTAAGTTTTACCATTTGTGGAAATGGCAACTCTGTTTTAAAAACATTAAAAAAAACAGCTTTGAAAAAGTTACCATAGAAATGGGGCAACTTGGCAACTATGTTAAAACCAAGCACCACTAATTATTAAAGAACTTTTTCCAAGTAAGATTTGTTAAAAATATTATCTATAGTCACTTACTGCATATTTATGAATTATTGGTGAAGGTAATTATTATCAGAAATTAATAATGAGAAATGCTTATTTTTAATTTTTTAAATTAACTTGTAACCATTAATACAGACTTTTATGGCAAATTATATTGTGATTATAAGACTGAATATTTTTATCGTGAGAGGTGGTGGTGATCTTCCCCTGGATGGCGAAATCCATCGACCTATGTATTTCCCACCAGTGGCACCACCCCTGCTGGTACAAGCTCTTAAGTTCCCATCTGATCTGACGACAAGTGTGGTAGTGTAGTGTAAGTTTGTGTAAGGAAGGAAAGATCACAATGTGGTCTGTGGCCCTTTTGTTAGGGCACTGCTCCGGCGTTCACCTGTTGTTGATCAGAAAAATCACGAAAACTACCAATCTGAGGAGCTGGCCAGTAGAATTCTCTTCCAGACAGCGGGGAAATTCAACATAGTTGTCTTGCTAGAGAGTTTATAAATAATAATACCAAAATTATGAATTTTTTTTTTATATTCAATAAACTTTTATATACAATAAGTCGTAACAAAATGAAACGACCATGCTCAAAGAAGAAGAATTCACAATTTGAAAAAATATTATGCAAGAATTTGAGAAAAAAAAAAAGAAATTTTAGGGAGGTAGAATGGCCCTATTTTCACAAAGTAGCCTTGTGCAGTATTACCAAGTCTCAATATTACATTTAAATGGAACATTAAATTAACCTCAAACAATGCATCTGAAACAGGATTATAAGGTGCACTGAACAAAATAGATTTTATTTAAGTGTTACTGAATGGGCAGGGCGAGATTCTTTTGTAGACTATCCAAAACTCCTGTTCTACAAGACAAAAACAAAATCGTTGATAAATACCTGTAAACAAGTGCTAAGGCTGAAAATGTGTGAAAACCCTGTTCTTCAATGATTTGTCTGTGCAGTAAAATTACTGACACCTCTATTTGTTGGATCCGGAACTTGGCAGGTGACAAATACCATAATTTTTTAAAAAACTGGTAAAGTTGCTCCACTTTGCGGTAGATACAGCAGATAAGTTCATAACACATTTCCAAAATTTTCAGAAAATTGGCGAAAAACATTTATCTTTAAATATCTGGCAGTAATAGAGTGAGGTGTGCTTTATAAACACAGTAAATATTTGTTTCCTTTCCAAACCTTTGAATTTTCAAAAATTGCATAAGCTCATTCTTTTAAACATCTGCTAATCTTTCAGTCTTGAAGCTAGAAATAATACACTTGACCCTTCAAAATCGGGTCTTACAATGATGTTATCTACAATTTTCAAACATTATTGGATTCTGAGTCATTTTCAATTAGCGTGTTAATTTTTCAAAAATTAAAGAATACAATTTTTACAAAATTTGCTCCACATTTTTTCCTTTAATTTTTTGAGCATATAGCAGAAGTCATTGAATCTCTTCACGATAGTGACATTTTCATTAAAAGCTCTGAATTATCAAAAATTTTACTAAAATAAATTTTTAAACTTCTTGTAGGTCATTAATATTTACATATTTCATAAATTAATGGATGTGAGAATACAAAAGCATTACATGGTGAAATGACATGATTTCAAAACCTTTAACACTTTCTCAAAAACAGCTAAAAAATTTTTCTTGACAATATTATGTCAAAAGGGTTTGTGCTCTTCTGTGATATTCTATTAGTCATTCTTATTAAAGTAACTGGGGTCTTTAAAATTAAGTTATCATGAAAAACTATTGTTTTTTTAACCCATTAGTGCCCAAATTAATTTTGTGCCTATTGTCGTAGCATTCGTGCAAGCACTGTCATTGTTGGAGCCCTCTGGCAGCTTGTTTTTGCAACTTTTAGTGCTAGTCAATTGCTGTGTTGCTTAATAATTGCTACCAGAGTGCTCCAAAGCACCAAGCATTGGTAAGATGAGCATTTTTTTCTATAACAAGAAGCAAAACTGTTAGAACTTAGCTGAATATGCCCCATCAACTTTGGTGCAGACCAACCTCCGTTTGCTTTACACCGGCCTCTTCCTCCGACTCAACCACATGCATATAGCAGCTAAGCATGGTTTTAGATGAAGATTCAAACTGACGCAACTCATGAATACACCCTGGCCAGGAGTGTACCATGCTTTAGCTTAATCGACATCTGGCAATCAGAAATTTAAAAACCTGCTTTTATGTTTTGTTTAGGATGTCTACGTCTATTGAATATATAAAATTCACAAAGTATTGCAAAAGAAGCAAGTTTGAGATGAGCAGAAACGTGCATCCTCAAATGAGAATGATATGTTCAAATTCAGTCTAAATTCTCAGAAAATTCTATCTAAAATATCAATATTATTGCAACAAATGCTAAACAGTCCTGTTAATTGAAATTTCCCCGAAACAGTAGACCATTCTTTATCCAGACTAATGAACACCAGACCTTGTCCAAAAATACATCACAGATATTTGAATAAAATATACATACATTAAAATTGAAAATAAACAAATAATTAAAATTAATAAGATATAAATCATACAGTTTTCTTTTAATGTTTTGCTGACTGTAATAAAGTAAAATCACTAAATGCATGGAACGTATCAAAACAGAGAAAGGAAGATTCATAAATATTATTCTACTAGTCAATTTTTGCTCATTTCAACAAAATAAATAAATCTAAAAACTTATAGATTAGTCTGGATTACTGATATCAGGATAATCAGCGACCAACTGTATTATATTCTACAACATTTTCTGTATAGTTGATGCATTTTAAAGAAAATGGTCATTTATATGAAGGATCTTACAAGTATTTCAAGTTGAAAAAGGCTCACATAAGATATGTGTACACATGTTTGTAAATCATACTTTCAAAGGTAGTAAATTGAAGTTTCATCAGCACTAAATAATTCAAAATTACCAATATATTCTTCCAAAAACAAAAATAACAAGTTTGCTTAGGCAGCAAGAAAAAAATTAGGCACAAGCAATTAATCTGTGAACAAACAAATGAGCAACATGGTATGTGATTTATATGTAAACACTACAAAAAGTTTACCATAAACTAAAGCAAACAGTCATTGCAGATTCTGTAGCAAGCAATTTATTAATTTGGAGTACCTGTCAAACTGGAGAGATTCATAAAGATGTCACGAATTAATCTTGCCACTTGCAATGAATTTTAAAAACAATGTGCAACATCATGGTGTGAGGCCATGGTGTTCCCATGCCTGGGTCCTGTCCCCAGGAATTAAACCTGGGGAAATGAACCTCACAGAAAACTAGCATGCTGGCCACAAGCCATCAGAGGGGCCTTATCAAAATACATTTTTGTTTTTCTTCCTTAAAATATAGTATAGGGAGAAAAACTATTGGAATTGAAAAACAACACAATACAATTCGACTAATCAGTAATTTTTTGCCTTTTCTCGTCATTTTTTTGCAGATTTCATTGATTTTAATATTGTTTTAATGGTACTTGCTTCAAATAATATTTACAGGACAAAAAATGTTTTCCACAGAATTCCTGAGTGGCCTACTCAATTTCTTTGCTCAGAAATTGTAAAGTCAATTATTGTGTGGAAACTACTAAGCTTCGGTAACACCTATCAGCACCATTGTTGGATTATTGGTTCGGCTGATTTTGCAAAAACTAAAGACAGAGACATCTTGATAAAGAACAGTTCAAACCAAAAGTTTGCAAGCAACTTTTGGTTTCAATTGACAAAACTATAGATGTCGAGGGTCAGAATGTCCCTATGTAATTGTTGGGACTCTTCAACCAGATGCATCAGGTATTCCTTTCAACAACAGACTTTTTGAAAAATTATAGAAACTTATTTATATTTTTAATATTGAATCATAATTTTGTCAGTGTTACTAGTGTTAAATTGATCTTATCTCCAAGGACAATGGTTGAAAATGTTGGATTGATTGGACACTAGTTGGAAATGTGTGTTTGGATGTGAATAAAATTTAATATTTACCCTAATGTACAAATTGTTTTTACTCAGATTACTGTTTTGCAGGTGAGCACTCTGGATTAATTTCTTCATGCAAATTATAACTGTCATAATTTTGTACTTGTTACAGTCTGTAGTAGTAAATAAATATACACAATAAAGTTTATTAGAAATTAATTTATTAAAATGTAATAAAAATCAATAAAAGTAATAAATCATAATTTCCCAAAAATCAGTGTAATTTAATCTGAACTGGTTTGGATACAATTTTTTGCCATTTTTCTTTGCTTCTGGGGCATTTTTAACACATTTTAAGAACAATTTATTGATAATTTTTAGCATTGGTTTAGGCCATCAAAATCCGCCCGTTATGATTGATGCTTATGGCGAGGAGATTTGTTCCCCAAAATCAGGATATCTACGGATGGCTGAGTAGATAAATGTATCTGCCACACTCAACTGTCAGATTAGAAGATTTTGAGCTCATGCTTGGTAAACATGTCAGGGGTAAGATCTAGTAGTGCAATTCTGGGGAATCATTAGAAATGGGGCAGATATTTTAATTTTTGGGGAACTTCATGTGAAGCTCCTGTGACATATTCAAAATTTTCTGAAAAACGGCTGCCTATTTTTTTCTTTAAATTTTTTACACAGATAGAGGAAGGTGTATTTATATACATGGTATTTTCATTAAAATGTTGAAAATTGCTGTCCCACATCTTCAACATTGAAGCTAGAGGTTTCTTTCATAATGCCATTTACCAGAGATTAAGATCTTTAAACATATGTCTTCGTGTATAAATCTTTAAAAATGTGGAGTCATTGAGCATTTTCATTAAGAAATTTTTCAAAAACCTGTAAACAAGAATTTCTTAACAATGGCACTATTGTTTTCTTTTAACTTCTTGTCAGGTTAACACAATTCACTGAGTTACATGAAATTTTAAGAGTAATGTATAAGAGCAAGCAAAGAACTAAGAATTTCCTCTTTCACTTCAGCATTCAAAGGCTAAGAAATTGAAATTTCTTTCACTATTGCTACTTTTTCTCAACATCTTCCTAAGAAGATAATTATAGGAAAAAATATCAGTTATAACACTTTAGTCATAAATACAGTGCTGGAGATTAATAATGAAAATTAAACAAATCCAACTTATTATGTGAGAAGAGTTTTACGAAGAATATTTGGATCCACATGTAAAAATTACAGACATAGATTGAAGTAACTCAAATAGACATTTGGAAGATCTGTTTTCATGTAAAAGTGGTGGCAGAAATAAAATAAATATTACAATGGCAACCTACAAAAAATGGGCGATTAATTGAAAATGAAGTAGTACATTTTCAGAGACAGCACATTGGGCGCAGTCTGAAAAGTAAATGAAGAAGATGAAATTGAAGATGTAGATGGATGCCGACATTCAGAAGATGAGAATAAAAGACCAGGGCACAAAATTACTTAATAGAAAAAAATATACATTAATGGTAGATGAAACAAAGACTAAATTAAATGAGATTGTCTCAATCATCATATTTACCATGCTTGAATCTGCCACTTTGTTTTTCAGAACGTCTAAAATAATGCAGTGCATCTTCAAAAAAGCCCCAACCTGTATTTCCTTCTTCAGACCATTGGTCATAATCTTGCCTGTGACCTCTAACGTACATCAAATAATTCAAGTGACTGGTACCACCAACAACTTTCCCTCTAGGCCATCGACTTGCCTAAAAAGCACCACAATATTGCTATTTAAAATATACACGCCAATAAAAAACAAAGATCAGAAATATTAATTTATTCTCACATTGCCTTCCAGGCTGTAACATGCATGCTTTTGCTGAACTGTTTCATACTGCCAGTCCAGGGCAGAAAGCTGCAGAAAAGGGCTCAAAATTGGTATGTCTAAAATCCACGAAGAGCAACTTCTACCAGCTTCTATCAACAATACAGAAACATTTGCTTCTTCTGAAAGGCGCCGTGCCACAATTGAGCCAGCAGTACCAGCTCCCACTACAGAAATACGACCGTACATGAACACTTAATGTTAATGTACAATCACCCGTAATATCACGGAGGGCATGCAATTCAATAATTAAATCTCTAACAAACCAACAACGTAATCGTACTCAGATGCAAGTTCATCACGCTGCAAACAAGAAAAATCGTTTGCTAAACTAGATGAACCTAAAATCGCTATCCATGCTGAAATAACAACTCCAGCGGTCCAATATATTAAAGTAAAAAAACAATTAATCATTTTCCTATGGCAGTTAATGATTTGAGATAAGTCGCTAGCCTTGATGTTGCTTATCAAATCCAACTGAAACAGTAATTTCCTTCGGTGTTAAATCGAACAATGAAAAATCGTCTCTTTTCAGTTTTATCATAACATATAAGTGAATATTAATTCCTAGTATCATTCAAACATTATTATATTAACAATAGTGTTACATGCAAACCACAAGAACATTCGTTTCTCCAACAAAAATTCTACTTTATATTCATTTCCACTCTTTGCCACATTTACTAAATTTACTAATAACTGCATACATTATGAACGCCAATTATCACTCCATTAACGTTTCATTGCAATGCAATACAAGTGCATTTCGGCCGAGAAGTATTTCGAAACGAAAGTGAAGCAGACGCGATGAGAGGTTAAACGTGTTCAATGGGGAAATAACTGCCTTGTTATATTATGCCTTTCTTTTCGGGAAAATTTTCTCCGAAGAGAACAACACCACGTCGAATTGTGAAATCAGAATCTGATTTATCTACGCTAGTGTCAGCTTCGAACGAAACAGCAAAGAAAGAAAGCTCTGAACCGGATGACGAGATTAAAATTGTCCTAGGGGACCAAATAATTCGTTTCGAAAATGGAGAATGGATCCCTGGTAATTTTTTAAATATTTAGTTCCCATTTTATGAATATTTAAATAAATATGCGGTTATTCTGTTGTGCAACGCACTTTTTTATTGTTTGCAGAAACCGGCACTGTGGGAGGCGCTTTCAAAGAAAACGTGAAGCTGAAAAAGCGGGTTAACAAACTTGAAGAAGAAAATAACATGCTTAGGATTAAATACGAAGTTTTACTTGATATGGTACTTATGATTTCCTTGTCTACTTAGTTTTCAATTTTCAGAAGATTGGGATAAAACATAATTTTCAATCAGTCTTATCTTTTCCAGCTAACGAAAACAACAGCAGATTTTCACCTGCAAACGAAAGAAATAGAACGACTGAGAGCTTTGACTGATAATTCAAAGCAGTTTTCTGTTAGGAATAGAAATAAATAAATAAATTTGATATATGTTTCGTTTTGTTTACCAAAAATATTTCTTAAGATTGGTGAAAGTGCCTTGACCTATACCTTCATGACATTTGAATATAATGCACCAACTTTGATCCAAGAATTGTTCTTCCATTGTCGTTTTATAAGCAAAACAATGCACATATTACAATAATGAACAATTATGAAAATTATTTTATTATATTAATTACATTATATCATTTTCAGTACACTGTAGATTTATATCTATTTAATTTCTACATGTTCAAAATGTTCAGAATTTGTGTACTACTGTACTTTATGAAACATTTGAAAATTTAGATACACCATTTACAAGGTTATCTGCCCTTCATATTATTTAACATAGTGGAATATGTTTTTGCAACAAGACAATAACTTGAGGTAATCTTATTTGGCATTTTCCCTCTGGGAGTTTGCTAGTTTTTGACCTTCACAGATCTGATATCTTAATCTCCAGGTCTTAAAATTTCTTTCCTCCACAGCTTCTTTAATGTAATTTACCGACTCTAGAGTTGGACTTCTTCTCTTCCTTCTTGATAGATGCCTTTCCAATATTTTCTTTGGCCATCTTCAGGCATCCTATGGATGTGTCCATACCTCTGGAGTTGTTTTCTAATATATTTTTTGTAATTGAACAGATTACCTCCATATTTTTCCATACATACATCATTTTGAGCTTCATCAACATGATAAACTATTAAAGTTTAGGCCTAGAGGGCCTGTTCCTTTGATCCAGTATTCGCTTAGTTGCTGCTGAGGTGTTCCTGGGCCTCTCATCTTTTCTTTAGCCTGCCTCTTTTGTTTTTTCCCTTAGTCTGTATTTCAGGATATGTTTTGGGATTCTCTCAGATTTCCTTCTTCTTACGTGATCTTGCCATTTCATTTGCTGTGTTTTTAATTTTCTGACTTTTTCATGTATTTATTTCTTATTCTTTCTTTTCTTGACTCCCCTATTGGTGATCTCAGGTATCTCATCTGAGCTGCTATTAATCTACTTCTGCCTTCTGTTTAAAGATCCATGTTTCGCTTCCTTATAATAGTGTTGGTTTTGCTGCAGTGTTATCGAGTCTTATCTTTGTTTTTTGTTGAACAAAACCGGAATAGGGGGTGGGAGCAGCAAAAATTAACACTCGGAAAATCACCCTGCAGCTAAGAGCAACCTTAATATACACCTATAATATTTGTCCTTTGGTTATAAATATTTAAATCAACAGTAATAATACTCTCATTTGTGTTCCAAACTGGTAACATATCTCATCCAATTCCTTTTTGTAAGTATTGAAACTAGATTTTGCCCGCTTGGATTTTGGCACTCCACTCCAAATGAGATAATTATTTCCTATTAGCTCTTCTCCACAACCTTTCCTTTTGTTTTCTGACAAATTCACAATATCCAAGTTCATGTTTTCTATTTCAGCTATTATCTCTCTCTTCTTTAGTTTTGCATCTTGTATATTCCATGTTCCAGCAGAGATAGTCTGTTTTCTAAGCCAGAGTCGTCTGTTCGGATTTTTCTTTCAAGGCTTTTGTGTAGGGTTGAATGAGGTTTTAAAGATTTTACAGAGAATGGGATTCAGACTGAATTGCTCTAAACTCATTACTCTTTCCACACTTGGATCCATCAATAGTAACTACTGAGGTACTTGATCTCTCTAGCACCCATTGCAAGTGGAGTTCTCATGGTTATTAAAGTAAAAATAATATAATATAATACTATATTTATGTCCGTTTATAATAATATAAATACTATATTTATGTCCCTCACATTTCGTCGCAATGTGTTATCAAGAGGTACCATCTCCACATATGTGCCTCCCACCACGTGCTCCTGCATCAGCCAGCGGACAAAATTGGGAAGGAATAAGGATAGGGGTAGGGTTTCAGACACTTCACAGAGGTTGAATTAGCCCTTCTGAAGCAGCCAAACTCGTTTTGTGGGAACAAATTTCACAGGAGATTCCACGGGAATTGAACCAGGACCTCCTTGGTGAAAGGCAAATGATTTCGCTCTGTACCATGAGATGACCACACTATGCTTATTTGTTTCTTAGTGAATGCCAACTTTCTATTTTAAAGTTAGTTGATGTAAATTTCACAATTGAGCATTGATATGCTCATAATTGAACAACTAATTTTTAAAATGTCTTTGACCCAATAAACGTTTGATTTAGCTTTGAGACACATTTCTTTTATTTAATTATCAGTTTACACATTCAAAATAAAAAATGCCATTAAGTATATGAAAGTATTATGATGCAAATTTATAATAAAGCATGATTTCCCTGTTTTGATTAAAGATAGCACAATGTGGCAAATGTTCTAAATCTAAAGCCTCATCTGTCATCCTGAAGTAGAATGGGAACATCTTCATGTTGAATTTTTAAAAAGTTCCAACAAAAGTAGCTAAGCAAGATTGTGAAAACATGAGGGGAAAAGAAGACAAAGTATTCTTAAATATAACAGGTTTTGATTTCCATATGAAAAGTCATGACTAGGGGTGGATTTTAATGAAATTTCTTTTTTTCTTTTCACATTAGAGCAGTGCCTTTTAGAATAGACATTAATTTTATGTTGTGACAAAAGGAAATGACACGTTTTTATATGACTTTTCTCCCATTTTTTCGATTTTGACTAATAAGTCAATTTTTTACCTTTCTCTGTCATTTTCAAAGCATTTTTCACTGATTTCTTCTATTTTAAAATCATTTATATGATACTTGCTTCAAATAATATTTACAAGATGCAACAAATATTCTCCACAGAACATCATGGAAAGTCTTTCTATCATGTTCCTGAGTAGCCTATTCGATTTCTTTGCTCAGAAATAGTAATGTCAGCCATTGTGAGTACGTTATCTAAGGTTCCTATGACTTCTATCAGCACCATTGTCGGTTCGGCCAATTTTGCAATAAGTAAAGAAGAGATTTCCTGGTAAAGAAAAGTCAAAATCAAAAGTTTGCAAGCTCAGCTCACTTGAATGAAAGGAAGAAGCTTCAGTTACATATCCAACAGCTTGAGTTGTTCATCTGAATTGGTTTTGATAAACTTTTTACATTATTTTTCTTTGCTTTTAGAGCGATTTTAAAATATTTTAAGAGCATTTTATTAGTCATTTTTGGCAATGTTTCAAATCATGAAAATCCGCCCCCTAGTTATGACCAAATTCAAAAGATTCTGAATAAATATTGACTATTTTGTTTCCAGTCAATTTTGGAACCTGACCCTAGAAATTGAACCTACAAGAAAACATTGTGATGTTTCAACTCTTTATTACCATAGCAAATTGATGGCTTAATGAGGGCAGGTTAAAAAAAAAGAAAGAAAGAAAGAAAGAAAGAAAAGTCGAATAGAAAATATTTTTAACAGGATTTTATCAATGACAACACAATATGCTCAGATTAATATGAAAAATATATATTACATTTGAGTATGTACAAAAATATAAACAAAGGTACACCAACACACAATTATAAAGTTTTACAACAGTTATAGATAAAATATAATACAGAACATGTACAAAACTGTTTTGAGAATTCCATTATTATAAACATTTCTTAATCAAACCTGGATGAGCGACTAGTTATTGGGACATGATCGTTTGGTGTGACCTGGAATAAATTAAATAAAAATTAATTGACAAAAATTAACCCACAAACGAACTAACATTGTCTTTTGAAACATTATTAAGTTTTCATAAACATAAAGGATTAATTTCATACAAAGATGCAAGAAACAAAGACAAAATCCAAGAGGCCATGGGAAGAATTAATGCCAGCACATTTTCTAGTTTTGAGAGCATTTCTATTTCTCAAAGCAACTGCTGTTTACCAGGTGGCGCAGAACTTGTAGTATCCACATAGAACAGATAAACTCTACAACATTATTTATTTATCCCTTTCATTTCAGTGTTTCAAGCAAACCTGCCTCCCCTATAACCCTCTCTTTAATTCCAGAGGGAGCAGTTAATTAAATAATTTTAAGGGAGTAAATAAATGAACAAACTGGACAACAGTGAATTGAACTTAATGGCAGTTGAACATTTATAATACAGTACAATCATATTTCTTTTTACAAGATTCATCCTTAGGAGTATCAAGTAATGATCTGGATTCTGCACGGCAGATTGTTGACTGGACTAAATTCAAGCATATAGTGATACAATTTACTAAAACATCCACTGTAGTTAAAGCATTGTTTTTAATATATAACATTATATTAAAAATGTTTATGTGTACGAATTTTATGAACTCATAGCGTCATATAACTCAATTTCAATCTGAAGTGATATAAGATTGTCATTCCTATGCTCTTCAATTTTAAATTGTTCTCAATGTAATGACCTTGAATGGCAAGTCAGAGTAAACTGAACTGATTTTTAGTCAATTTCTGATGCAGAAAAACTGCTGCTCATAACATTCCCTAACAATTTAGAGGGAAAAATGTCAAGAGAAGAAAACAGTAAATATCCTACAAATATTTCAAAGTAAAACAAATTAATGATATGAAATAGAAATACATATATGTCAAATTATGAAACTTGTCTTGTTCAGAAAATCAAGTACTTTGGAAGAGTAGATCTGTTTTGGCATACTGCTAGGTTCTGCTGCACCTCACATTTTAGACCACAAGGCCTCATGTCAAATTTACAAAGAATTTTTCATCAACATGAAAAACAAATAAGTTGATAAAAATATGCAAAAACATTGAAAATGATTAATAACATAAATCTAAGAAATATGAATGAATGAAACAGTAAAACATAATTTTACCTTCTTCATGGCAATTGCCACATTTCCGCCTTTTCCTCCCATCGGATGAATTTGATGAACTGCCGCCGCCTCTACCTAGATTCAACAACCAAAATATGTAAAGTAAATACTATTTATTATTTCCACCTTTAATTTCCTAAGTTATATTAGTAACAAGAATGGAAATAATGTCATTTAAAATATAATACACACCTCCCCTGTTGTTTCTTCCCCAATTACTTGAACTTCCAGAAGCACTGTCACTACTCCCTTCATCAGCCCACATAAAAAATTGGCATTGGTCTACAGACTTTGGGCAAGTATAAAATGGCCTGCCCTTATTTGGTCCTTCCTTCTGAACTATTAATCTGAAACAGCAAAGGAGAAAAAACATGGATTGTTTAAAGACTAAATTTACGAACTGTCCTGTTCCTTACTCTTAGACATATAATCTTCGTATTGAGAGATAAATCTTTATTGAATCAGTGAAGCCTCATAGAAGGCTTTTCAAAATCCCTATATATTTCTAATACATTTTATCATTATCATCATCCTAGGTGTAGGAATGATTTTCCTATCCTAATAGTGGGTAATGAAACAATCAGTACATTTTCACATATTGAAGTGTTCCTGCTGGTGCCATCGGTCTTCCTCTGCCTCCCTTGCTGATCTATAATTTAAAGCCATCCATAGAAGACATCATTTGTCCATTCTCTTTCACACATTGCATTACAGGAGGATTCATACAAGGAGGCAGGAATAGGTGTAACACAATTTAATTTTGCATTATGTACTTTAAGAAGAGCTTCTATGCTCTATGATTCATTAACAAACAAAAGCCATATTGAAAATCAAAAGTAAAACCACATATAGCAAAAACAAGACAGAACTAGTGAGGTTCTCCTATATTTTGACCTCAATAATGTCTGTTACCAAGGAACATGGAAAGTGCTATAAAGTGATTAAACTTGGCCATAAAAACAAAGAATTACATGCAAGTACCATACCTTTTACCAGGACCCCCACATCGACACCGCACATCATTATCATAGGTATTGGCAGCACCTGAAAAATTCAACACTATTAATTTCGATAAAATAAATCATAAAACAGGATAAGCATCACACTATCAGAATTGGCATTGTAACTTCCATTTTCCAAACACGTGAAAAAAATTGAATGTCGCAAGTTAAATCAGATCACAAAATGGAAATATGAAATATTTCATTCAAAGAACTGCCCAGAATCGATATGGAAGATACATGAAACCAAATCTCAATATTCTTTGATAACTCACAACGGGAGAGGAAAATAAGGAAGAGCAGGCTCTCAGTCAGCTTGCATGCAACAAAGGATTAATACAAGTTTCTTAATTGTGAAGTTAAGAATAAAATGGCTTCTTGTAAGGCATCACATGCATCGGGAGGATAGATGGAAATGTAATATTGAAAAATTGTAAATGAAATATTGAAAAATTGAAATGTAAAATTGAAATATTGAAACTCAGAAAAGAATAAAACAATGTTAATAAAATACTAAACAAAAAACAAAACTTTACTTTTTTTTGAAGTGAAAAAAATTATTTTTGAGATACTATTAATAATTCTTTAGCGTGTTTGAGATTTTTCTGGGATTCAAGAAATTGTTTTGTAGAAACTGTTTGGTGCATTGTTTTTAAATAATTATTGTATGTGGTTGTATGTATTTTCTTTTTTTTTTTTTTTTACTTTTAATGTTATTGAAAAAATTATAAATTGTGGAATTTTTCTTATTTTTTCTTTTAATCTCGTTTGAAATTCTACTGGCATCGTTGGGTCTAAAAAATTTTTAACAAGAGATAGTAGTATGACAAAAGAAGTATGTACCAATCCTGATTTCTACCACCAAAATTGAAATTCTAGCTTATATAATTTCTGCCCAGAACATTTCGCTTAAATACATTTTAGTGAAGTATGCTCGTCTTCAATTAAATCCGACATTAATTTGCGTCAAAATGTGAGTAAATGTTTCAAAACATGGTAATTTGTAGCAAAATTATAATACTCTTCTTAAGAAGTATGTAGCTCTATGTAATTAGAATTTATTTATGCAGATTAAACGTTCTAAAAAAGTTTCAAGTGGACCAGCACCTTGGCATCTACTTCTCACAAAAATGAGAAGGAAACTATGGTACACTTAGAAAACTAGAAAAAGGAAATAAACTATGGCACATTTAGGGCAAACTTTTGTTACTGAGGCAAAATTGAAGCTTATAACAACTCCATTTTTAATGGACACGTGTGATGCTCTATTAGGGGACAAATACACCGTTTAAAAAGTAGCAAATTCAACGTTTAAATGATTTCTGGAGAAATATAGAAGACAGAACATTCCATATCCATACAGATGAAGAAAAATTTATCTTCCTTATCTTCGCAAATTAGAATCAGTAGGTCTTTGTACACTGGAAACATTAAAAATTGTTGAAGACATTAAAGTGTCTGGAATTAATTTTTGGAGATGTGGGTGAGAGTGCTACAGAGAAATTACATACAATGTTAAATTCAACTCGTGACTTTAAATTTCTCCAAATTGGGGGAAATCAGAAAATGCAGAATTTGGTGTAACACTGGCTTAGATTGTCTTTCAAGTATGCTCCAATTACATCTAGAGATGTAAAAAGGTCATTTTCTGCATTCAAAAAACTTTTTTTCTGACAAAAGAATGATTTTGACATAGAACTGTTTCAAAAAATTGTTAATTGTTCACTTTTACAAAAGGCAATATAACTAAAAATTTAAGTAAAATAAAATCTGTGCATGTTTTGTGCATTTTCACCCTGCATCATATATATTTGGCTATTTGATAGTGCATGTTTGCATGCATATTTTAGCATTTGATAGTGCATGGAAATCCTGTCTCTAGTAATTAGATATTTCAAAACGAATCTTCTCTTTATAGCATTTAATGTAGTGCTGTAATTTATATTCAAATTTAATAATGTCAAAATTTGCCCCATTTTACGGAATTGGTAAACAGATTGCCAATGATAGAGGACATTTTTCCTCCCAAAAAATATTTAAGAGCTATTTTTCAGCAAGTTTAGATCTCTTTCTATTGCACAGGTTTCAAAAGGGGTTCAGGTACTCCCTCCCTTAAAGATGTCACTGTTCTAAGTAATCTGACACAAGTTACCAGATCCACCCCCTTGTTCCCTCATTAGCTTCTCATTGTATTCAAGTCATTATATCACTTAAAAAACTCAGCAAGTTTCCTATCAGCAACTGCTTTCTTATTTGCTAGAATCACTTGCCTCCTCTCAGCTAGTTTCAAACATGTTTTACTTGTGACTTATTTTCTTACTTGTGAAGCTCACTTTCAGTCCTCACTAAACTGAAGTTGCAACTAACTGGACTTCAAAACGCAATTCACAATTCAGTGAGCAGGGCTGTCCCATGAAGGAGTTTTGAAATGATCTTTTGCACAGGCAGTGTGATCCACGGGCCTGCCAAACAAAAATTCCCAACAGGGGACAAATTCCCAGAGGGGAAGGAAGGGTGAGCAAACTACATAAGAATGCTGTGGAATGGACAAAGCAAACAAATAATTTTGATAGTTATTAAAATCATCTTCATTATTTGAAACAGAAATTATTCCCCCTGCTAGATAAGTAGCTCCAGATGTCACTGTTCTAAGTAATTTAACAATACATTCCATCACAAGAAGATACCAAATACACAGTATCTCCACTGCTGTTTTTGCTTCTTAAAGTATTTCAGTTCAAAATCACAAGGTTCACCTTTATCAATCTATGAAATATTCCTAGCTGCCGACGGCATATGGCTGCTTGAAAGAAGAAATTCTTACCATTCTAGATGACGCGCATCAACTAGCAGGCATCGCGCATTGAAAGCTAGAAAACATGTTATATGGACTTCCTTTGTAGCTTGAGCTGTAAGCACAATGCATGTCGCCAAAAGTGCCCATGTGCCATTTCGCATAAGATACAGTGTTAATCTACCACGTGTGTTAAGGGACTTGTGTGCACAGGCATCAACGCAGCTGATGTCATCAGCGTTAGATGATGTGTGTCAACACAACGCTCGTGTGACAAGCAGTAAATACACATGTGAATTTGCAGCCAGCCCAAGGACCTGCTGCATTAAGTGTGAATATAAGGGCTATCTTTCCCACTGGCCCATGGGCCTGCTGGCCCATGTGTCTTCCATGTAACAAGTAATGCACTTCAGCTTCTGGTTTCAATCACGCTTTTGTCCAATTTCCCTCATCCATTGAGGAAACCCTTGTTTCACTTGTGAACATTAATGAAGCTTCATCTTCACATTTGGTTGAGATCACCTTTTGCAGAAGTCATAGGAGTAGAGCCCCCCGTGGGCTCTACTCCTATTCATACTGTTCATTATATATTGCTGTATCTGTTTCTTCCAAATTCATTGTTTTTAACACTTTATAAGCTATAATTTGTCTTTCAAATACATCACGTTCTAACATAATCACATATCTATTCCAAGATTCTTAATGGGCTTGTCTCACTAACGATTTGGCTTTATTCCTTTCTTGGTTGTAGATCTGTTTTGTCTGCTTGTTTTTGTTTTGTAGATAATTTAGGAATGCTACCTTTTTTCCTGCACTGCCTCTGGAACCGTATTATTCCAAATTTTGTAAGTTTGCCTTTTTCGCCTAATTTTTCGAGTGCCTAATGCCTCATATGTTGCCCTTCTTATTGATTCTTTAATGTTTCTGCGTTCTTCATTCAGATCTTCAGAAGTTGCGATGTTTCTCAAGAATTGATTCAGCCATCTCTGATACAATTCCCTTATATTATCATCTTCTAGTAGATATACTATACATCATCTTGTTTATTTTTTGAAGCAATTTGTTTCTTCCACCTTGCTCTTATGTTTACTTTTGTTTCCACTAGACAGCGATCTCAATAAATGTCATATTCTCTAAAAACACAGATATCCTTCACGTCTGAACTTAACTTTTTATTAATTATTACATAATCGATCACTGAGTGTTGTCCCTGGGCACTCAAAGTATATTTTTGAATGTTCTTTTTTCTGAAAAATGTATTGGTGATTCTTAGTTCACTGTATGTTACAAATTCCCTACGTTCTTTTCCATTTTTGTTCATTACCTCTTCTCCATAGAGTCTTGGGAATAGGCATGTTTACCACTTTCGCATTCACATCTCCAGCTATAATTAGTGAGTTACTTGGATTGCATTTTTTTACCTCTGTCTGGAGCTTGTCATAAAATTTTATGGTCTTTTCTTTTTAACCTTCCTCAGGGGCATTAACTCCTATAACAGTAAGATTACCTCTACTCATTTTAAAGTCTACTCTCAGTATTCTTTCTTTGATGTATGTGTGGCTCGTAATACACTTCTTTCATTTCTTATCCACATACATCGCTACACCAGCTTTTCCTCTCTCTTGCTGTTCCACTCCACTATAGATATTTACCCAGTCATCGACTCTCTTGTTCCCTTGGTTTTCTTTTTTGTTTCTGTTTTTACAGCAATGTTGGTTTTTCCTTCTTCAAATATCTTTAACAGTTCTATTTCTTTATTTTATATGCCGCAAACATTTCATGTTACTACATTTAGTACATCCATTATTCCCTTACGCTTTAACCTTTTTCGTTTGCTGTGGTTGTCATCAAATCGGTCCGGCTTCTTTCCTTGAGGCTTGTCAGAATACATCCCCTGGCAACGTTATGAGTGCTGCGCAGGTTGAGTTCGGTAGAGGGGCTGCCTCCTTTCTGCCTCCAAACTTGCAGAATTTATTTAGGTTTTTTTTCCCTAGACGGGTTGGTTTCAACTCACCTGAAGAGTCTCATGTACTCCAATGTGAAGGAAATGGGGTGGAAATCATAAGAATGGGCAACCTCCCAAGTTACTTGATCCAACCATTGGTCCCGAGGGTAGGGAAGGATGGCACTGAAATATAGATATATCAAAAGGTGAGGCCAGCGGTCAACTGCTCCTTTATAGGTAGGAAAAACCGGGCTGACTGCTGCAATCCTCACCCTCTGGTAAGCATGTGCTGGGCGAGGGGGTTGCTACATCCCTACACCAAGGCAAGAATTAGTAAAAAATAAAATCCCAGGAGGTCTCTATAAACTAGGATGTTGTCTTATATTCAGGTAAATATAGTTACTTTTATGTTATGATTTTGTAATGTATACTTGTGTATTTTATTTATATATTTTGTGTATTTATATTTTATAATGTATTTTTGGGCATGTTGTTGTTATTTCCACATTTCATTCCAATTACCTATGTGCAATTTACCTCTGTATGATTCATATCAGTATGTAAAGTGTCTGTTCATTAACAATAAAATAAAAAATAAAATTAATAAGGGCAGGGGATTTAATAGTTGCCTGAAGTAGACCAATGGCACAGATGGTGATGAAGGAAGTAACGACTGCTTCCAGTAGTTGAATTACAGAAGAGGCCTGACTTACCTGGCACACTTCCAGTTTGTTGCTGTGGTTGCCATGAGTTCACATTATTGCGGGTTGAAAAAGAATTCTGTAGATTTTCTTGTACATTATTGGTAGATTCTTCTGCCCACTGGAAGAAATTGCATGTTGACCGACCACATTTATAAAATTGTCGCCCTGTTAACAGACAAGCAAGAATATTATGAAATTATTAAACAATCTAAGTGAATACATTACAGAGCACAAACAAAATTAGGGATAAGGAGAAGCTAAAACACAGATCAGTGATCATAATTGCCAAAATTTTTCTTTTATTTCTTAAAACCAATGTTTAGAACTAAATCTTTAGAACTTTACAAAATCTTTAACCTTTACAACTAAAAAAGTCTCCCACTGTGATTAAAACGAAAGGATTTTCCACATATCTCCCAAGCATTACAAATGGAATTAATTGACACACACTAGCACACATATTGATTGTGATCAACTTATCTTCCAAGCTGGATGGCTATGGTCTACTAGAAAGCATGTTTCCCAATAAATCTTCTGCAAGTGCAGGAGGTATCATCTGTGGCATGGTGTTTAAGAGTGAAGAATTATCTTGGCCAATTTGCTGATGACTGCATCATTTTTCCACTATCCAACAACAGGATTGTTCGTCCCTGACCCCTCCATCACTGATGTTTTCTACATTTGCAGATGCAGATGAAATGACAGTAAATATGCTTTCCAATACACCATGGGCATCCATCACAGCTGATAATTTTAATTGTGACTACAGCCATGAAATCCTACTTTGTTTTAATAATGCACATCCTCATCTTGTGTATTTGTAGAACAGATTTGATTTGATTTGATGAGCAAAACATTGAAATGTATTAACATTAAGACAAAATATATAGGGCTGGGCATCCATCACAGCTGATAATTTTAATTGTGAAACCAACGTCGTCGAGCCCTTGGCCAAAGGGATAAAAGGCACTGACTGCAATGTGACAATACTTGACTAGTATAGTAATTATGGAGTATTAGTAATTAACGGAGGATTACTCCAAAGAATGCGCTCAACGCCCCAAATATATATATATATATATATATATATTTTAATTTAACGTGTCTCCAAGCCCCTTAAGGGGCGTTGAGCGCATTTTTTGGAGTGATTAGATCTCAGGATATAATATTTTTACTTTCTCAAAAATGGCTCCTCCTTTTTTTTTCTTTTTTCTCTCTCTTTTTCTTTCTTTTTTCTCCCTCTCCCTTCCTTTCTTTCTTTCTTGTATGAATAGAGTAAAATACATTTATAAACGTGCCATAGGTCCAATTTTCACGGTTAATTCTGAATTTTCAAAAATTGCAAACGTTTGACTTTTTTCGATGTCTTCCTACAACTATAAAATTGAAGACAGAGATTTTTCCTTCAAATGAAATTGCATATAAATTTTTTAAAATATTTTAGTAGTTTTTGTGCTTTAGTGCGTGCAATATTTGAAATTTTTTAAAATAAAAAAAAAACATGATTCTCCAAAAAACGGCTCCAATTTTCTCTTTAAATTTTTGGTAGGAGTAGTGCCAAATATACCATATACGATGACATAAATGCAATATTGCTCTTATCTTTTCTTTTTTCGAAAATTACAAATATGAAATTTTTTTACTCATCTCTCACATCGGTAATATTTACATTAGTGGCAATTTCTCTACATTATTATATTTATGAGTACATGGGCTTTAAATAATATCACATAAAGTGTCTTCTGAAAACTCAACTGTTTTCTGTTAAAAATGAGCTAAAATTTCCGCATTTTCAAAAATGCCATAATTTTTTATTTTAAACTTTTCCAATGGATAGTATTAACTCCACTGTTTAATACGATGTCAAGTTCATTTTGGTGTATTCTTTTGTTTTTAAAAAAACTTACACAAATATAATTTTTTTTAAATATCTCTCACGCCGTTATTGTGCACATTTCCATCGATTTTTATACATTATTGCACTTGTGAGTGGAATTGCTTCAAATAACTTTAAATGAAGTTTTTCAAAATCACAATAGAATGCTGTGTAAAAGATTTTCAAATTTCCCATTTACAGTAATGCTTAATCACAATTTTCTTAAAAACCGCTTCAAATTTTTCAATGATCCTTAAAATTTTTCAATCAATTTTTCAATATTCAGGACAATTTACTCTTCTTTAATATTCTTGGAGTAATATTTCGATTCAACTATTAGGAAACCGAAAAGTTGAGAAAATGTAAAAAAGAAAAAAAATGTACTTTGGGTGGCAATAGATGGCAGCTGGCAAGATGGGGCAAGACTGTAAAGCCAGTAAACGCCAAGAAAATTAGAAAACTTTACTACGAGAAAGCCTATGCGCGCTTTTTACTTTCTCGTATACTTATGTATATACAGAGCAATATACATAGTATAGAGTAAGTTATGTAATGCTGCGGAAAATTGATTTTGAGATTTCAATGGAAATGCATGTTTTGGGGGTGCCCTGATACCGAAAAGTGTTTTTTTCAAAACGTCCGTCCGTGAACACTATTTGCGCCGTAACAATGCGTAGGATTTTTTTCAAAATTGAAGAAACCCCTGTTCATGTGACTCTAGTTGAAGCTTTGAAATTTTGAAAAACATTATATAAAATTTGGGGACACTTTACATGAGGCCCCCCTGGACATTTGCAAAATTTTCTCGAAAATGACTTCAAATTTTCGGCACTCACACTAAATTTTGGCACCAGCACTTGAATGTTGGTTTATGTCCAATACACAGTTCTCTTGAGTTAATACAAGTTTGCTTTGGAAAAAAATCTATATCTATAAAAGGGAATGCAATACTGTTCTAAAATGCTCAGGAACACCTGGAAAATTAATAATATCCTTATAAGGCCTACTGCTTAACCAGTATTGTGCAATAAATGATAAGTTTTGCAAATCATGACATAATCCATTGCATTTATATACTCTAGACAGTTAAACAACCATGGTTTCAAACACAGTTCATGTATAGTATGTGATGAGGTGTGTATTTTTCAATAGAAAGTAAATGCTTCTTTGTTAATGTCCAGAAAATTTGGCTTTGATTAAATTGTTACAAATATCTGAAAAGCTAACTTCAGAGACTTAGACTCACCTTTATTAGGTCCCTCCTTCCTGACTGTGAGAAGCAAAGCATTTTCATTACAAGCACACACTATTGTATTATCTGCAGTTGTATTGAAAGGAGTTCTAGAGTCATTATTGCCCTGCATAGCAAATCTTCCAGAAGAATTAAATGTTGGATTTACTGAAGATGGCCCTATCCATGTTCCAGCAAACTCATGTACCACTAAAGAATGATTGCGGCAAGAATTAAATCTGTCTGATGTTACCCCTTGGGAAGAATTTCGGTGAAACTGAGTTTGTCCAAAAGAACTGGCATTAGCAGATCTTCCTAATCCACTATCACTACTAACTGCACCAGTTTGTCTATGATTCCAATCATTGCTATTTTGAGGATGAGTAGGAGCTGAGGATGTTGAATCAGCCCATTGAAAGAAATTACACTGGCTTTGATTCCCACATTTGTAGAATGGTCGGCCTGGAAAGAAATCATTTTAACTTTTTAAATTTTTAAGTATGATTATACCTGCATTTACAAGCATGAAGAGAGAGAGAAAAGAAAGAAAGAAAAAAAGAAAAAAAAAGGAAAGAAAAAAGGAAAGAAAGAAAATAAGAAGAAAAAGAAACAATCCACACACACTTGTTTAAGAAAACAAAAGCCAATGTTTTAATTTAATTTAAGAAAATTTCCAATAAAATTATGGTGATAAATCAATAAATGCAGAGTATTACAGGAGAAAACTATTTGCCATACCCTTATTAGGACCTTCTTTCCTCACAGTCAGCTGAATGGCAGCTTGATTGCAATTGCACATTACTGTCGCATCACTAGTTTGATCAATAAAATTCTCTGGATTAGCATTAGGCCTTGCATTTGACACGGGAGTTGCAGAAAATGTTCCAGAGCTTTGAAAAATATCCCTGATTGACCTCTGTCCACGATCTTGCCCTCCATGCCCTCTTCCACGAGCATTTCTTGTATTACCAGGCAAGTGTATATTGTCACTTGCAGGAAAGAGAGTATTGCCTGTCAATGTGTTGTTGGATGAAGGTCCTCTTGAAGAATTTACACCACTGTCACCAGAATTAATTGCTGTACTTTGTGTGTTTCCCAGTGATGAATTTGCATCTAAAAATAAACATATTTTTCATTCCTCCTTTGTAGCCCTCAACAATTCTTCTAAAAGGCATACAAATTTAATGACCTACAAGTACAAAGACAGAACCAAACCAAACAGTTCAAAGTCAGAACTTTGAAACAAACCCCAAAATAAGAAATTTCTGAGTCAGAATCTAAAATTATCATTCAAAAGAAATATTAAGACATTACTAAAATTTTATTTTCACAAAGCCAATTGTTAGTTTCTTTACATATTTTATAAACCTGATTTACACCTATTCTTTGAACAAGAATTATGTCAAGAAACATATTCCTGATAGATAAATGTCATATTGATTTTGTCATTTACATGTTCAATTCAGCCTTATTTTACACAGCAAGGATAAGACCATCAGGCTGCTCTTCTGCCTGACCGCATGAATTTCAATATACTCCTTTCCTTACTTTTGCACAGAAAGTCAAGACGTAAACACACTACATGTTTAGCCATTCAATAAGGATGGCTGTGGTAGTTTATTTAGCACAACTGTAACACTAAACGTGTATCATTTTTATTCACACAGAGTGGATATTAACAAAATCTCACTTACTGGATCGCACATTTGCGATATTAATGCTCAGAATCTCAAGCAAATCCCTATCGCAACCACCAATACACAAAGTATCCTCAGGGATACTATAACTTGGTAAAGCTCCTCTTCTAAATTTAAATTTTAGTTTATGGTAATTTGGACCACACTGAAAGCACAAAAAATACGAATAAAACAAAGCTGGGCCAAAGAGTGGAGAGTGGGGGAATGGACAGGCAGGGTGCGAGAGGGAGGGGTGGAGGAGAGGGGCAGGGAAGGTTGGAGCAGTCAGAGAAAGGGCAAAGCAGTGGGAAGGTCAAGAAGCAAGGAGGAGGAGGATGGTGAAACAGACAAAAGGAAAGAGTGGGGAGGAAACAAAAAGTGCAGAGCTGGGGAAGCAGAAGATTTCACCACTAACTCTCAGTAAATTTCACACTCTGTCCACAGCCTGCTGGAAAATATGGTTACATAAATCCTGTTAGTCCGCAACAGCACACTATCCATTCCTTTCATTCCCTTTAATGTTGTTTAAAAACAATAGCTAATAAATAATAGTGCATAATGCACTTTTTAAGAGTAACTACTTTCAACATGAATTCAACATTAAACTATTCAACAAAGAAATTTCAAAAATTTCCCAAAAGCAATTTTCCCAGAACAGCAATTTTAAGCATATTCTCTTTTCCATCTTCAGTCTAAAAATATGATGATCTTATTTTCATAAATTTCAAAGATTTTTTTCCACAGAAACAAAATTTGACATTTCCAGAAAATAACATATTCCCTGACAATTCCCATTTTGCAGGCCTGTGCTAACCTGAGGTAGTAAGGTAGTGTACATACCGGAGAAAGGCATGTCTCCTAGAAGAGTTGAAGAGCGAATTAAACAAACCTGTGCACATGTCTCATTGGATATGTCAACTTCCTCGACAATAGATGGAAACCACACTGCAGTTTTACATTGCGGATAACTCATACAAGAAATGAACTTCCCACTGCCATCTCGTTTTGTTCTCAGAACCATATCTGAACCACAGGCAGGGCATTTATAAACCACACTGGGAAGGTCGACAGTGACTATGCCATTTGTCTCCACTTGACAGGGTTGTTCTTGTAAATATATAGCAAGAGCTTCATCAATTTTTGCAGCCTAAAATAAAGAACTTAGGATTACTGTGAAATATGTCTACTGCTACATGGAAGCTATGTGAAAGGAATACTGTGAAATATTACAATGTAAAAATATAAAATAAAAAACTTTTAAAAACATTACAATACAATTTTCCTGCAATTTGCTTCCTTTAGAATTCCAATTTTACCTGCTGCAGTGCCACTTCAAAAACTTCCTTGTATTTTTGAATTTGCTCTTTCAGAACAATTTCAGGATTTTTCCTCCCTTCACATATTTTCACTAAATCTGCCTCCAATTCAGCTCTAAGATTAGGCTTTGACATAGGAAAACCCATGCTGTCATAACCTTCAACAAGGCCCATTCCCAAATGACCAGGAACAAAAAACTGCTCATTTTCTAACCCTACATACAACCTTGACTTGATTTTCTCAATATGTTCTGCATGAGTGGCATCAGTACCTAGATAATTCATTATAATTCATTAAACACTGAAATAAGATGTAATGTTCTCAAAACAAAAGATGCTGACAATTGCCTTACCTATGCCATGCTTTTCCATTAGAGCAATGAGATCTGCTTCAGTGAGTAATTTTGGGGGAGACGTGGTGCCATCAGTCATTTCAATATTTGGTCGGAACTGCTCACCAACTTCATACACGTGAATTTCTTTCGCAGACCATTTATCATATGGATATACATCCAGATAATTCCTTGCAGTAATCATTAAACCATTAGCCACAAACTAATCCAAAAATTAGAACATGAAAAATAAAATTCAAAATTAATAGACATTCAATTAGCACTCTGCTTTGTGTGTCACATAATATTTAATAAATTAAATTAATAAACTCTTGTAAAGATTCTACAAGCCCAACAAGTTAGCCTTGATTTTATACTCTTTAAACATATTATTTCAGTTTCAAATATCTTTTCACCTCATCTAGTATGAAGTTCAAACTTAATTTAGCATAAATAAAAAAATTAAAATTTTTATTAGATCTTTACTTAACACTGCTGTACAAGTTTTAATACTTCTCTCTAATCTTCATGAACTCCATCAAAGGATGCAAGATATTCGTCTAACAGGAATGATCTCAAAAGGAAAAGGAAAAATGCTAGTATAATGAGATTTAGGATACCATTTCCCAGAATAGATTTGTTCATATTGGTCTAGCATTTTGTGGATGAAAGGAATGTTATCAAAAACATTACATTGATTATGCAACAAAATAGGAAAGGAAGAAAGAAAAAGAACAATAACAAAGAGAGCGTGTGAGAGGGGCGGGAGAGATGGGGGAGTGGGAGAGAGCATGAGAGCGATATCTTGATGTAAATTGACAAATCAAAAAAGGATGACAAAAGAAAAGAAGGAAATGTAAAGAGGTATTCTTTTGCAGCATCAAACACCCTAAAATAAATGCTAATCAAAACATGTGTATTATATTTCCGGTTCTATAAATGGCCTATATTAACAGTCAAGATTTGTCCCAAAAGTAGACTAATTAAAAAAATGTTAAAAAATAAATAAATCCACCTCCCATGGTTGTACCCCTCCTTACAAGTCACCTGGAAGGCAGCTAATGGAATTCTGTTCAGTTTCCTCGTCACAGCATGCTGTACTGCCTGGACCCTACCATAGTGATATTATTTTCACTTGGAGTTGATGCAGGGGAAGAGGAAGAAGGCTGGGAGAGTGACATCTGGGCTGTAGTGTGGCTGTGGCAGCGATACCATGTTGTGTCAGCCAGTTACTCCTACACAACACTTTCTTCTGAACCATGGCGCATGTCTTTGTGAAACAACGAGTAATGGCTAGGCAGATGCAGACAATTTTTTTTCACAGGCACTGGAAGACAGTGATGAAGAAAATCCAATTCATGGTTTGTACCTCTGGCACAAACTCTCTGTGAATCACATAAGCGATTCACAGAGAGTTTTCTTCAATAAACACATTCTTCTCAAAAACAAACAAACTGTGCAACTCAAAAACACTTGATCACTGGATGGCATCAACTGCGAAAGTCATTTAAGTCATGCCAAGAGTTTAGTGGATGGGTTCACCAAGTTTTATGCACAATTTAATTCTGTAGTGTTGTTTAGGTAAACTTTTCATATCAGAGCCTACCAAAGCCACTTGATAATGGCATTTGACATGTGATCAACACTTGCAGAAGGTTTGAAGTAACTCTCACCAGTTGCCAGGCTTCCCCGACAAACTCTCCACTTTACCATACCACAAAGACCCTCCTTTCATTCTTTTCACCATGAAAAATTCAGTCCCACTACTTTGGCTGTTAGCCTCAGCAATACAATAAACATAATATACTATATAAAATTCCATTTATACATTACACAACCTGTTTAAAATTATAAATTGCAAAAAATACTTTTGGGAGAAACCTTGTAAAAATGAATTAAGAACTCCATTCTCTAACTTGTGAAAATAAGAACTCCACCACTCTGAAATGTACTAAAACAAATCTTAAAACTAACCACAATTTAAAATTTACATTAATAAAATTATTAGATATAATTGTACAAGAATGAGACATAACAGAAGCAAAAAAGCACTCAATAGTATTAAGATTCATTCATTAATTTTAAAGTTCATTATCTAGTGATTAATTTAGATGATCGCTTAAGTATGAACAAGAAACACAAATTCAATACAGATACAGTAAAACCCCATTTTTACGTTCCCACATTTTACATTTTCCAGCCTTTTACGTAATTTTTTGTTGGTCCTATCATAAAGCCTATACTTATAATGCATTCTCTCCCCACAATTTACAATTTCATATGAAGTGTTTCCCGTCTTTTAAGTCATTTTTTCTCTTTATTTTGACTTTTTCATATGCGTGTGTATTATATGGAGAAACATAAGTAGTGCAGAGAAATTTATGTAAAGCTATGGCAAAAAACGGCAATTCTTCAACAGAAAGGGCAACCTGCTCCAACATGTAGTAAATTAATACATGTGCTGACCCACAAAACGAACTCTGGTTACACCATGTTCTAGAGAAAGTAATTTACTAAATACAGGAACATGATTTATCCACTTTTTCATCGCATTAATTTGATTTTGTATAATATAAAAGAACCTGAAAACTCTTCACTTATCCACGGTAAAAAAACTTTAGGACAAACTTGTCTTAAAAATCTTAAATGATATTTGTGTTGTTGAGGATCGTGACATCAGGAATTTTGTGAGGTGGGATGGGATTCTAAAGGGCAAGTGTCGTCCTATCAAGGGAGCTCTGCATGATCCTGGTCTTGTTGCTGTTCTCAGGAACAGATCCAAATGTGTCGAACCTATGAAAGTTAACTCTGACTTTACTTTATTACAGCAGCATCAATTAAAAGGTATGCGGGAACAACTTGATATTTTGAACAAAAATGGTAGAGTTAAAACCATTAAATATATTAATGGTCAGACAAAAATTGTTGATTTTTTTACTGCTGATAATGGAAATAAAGCAAATAAATCAAAAAACGTCAGGACAAATCAAAGTTTTTTCATCAAAATCAAGTAAATAGTTCTGACTTGAATGTATATTCTCAAAATGTCAGGGGGATTCGTTCTAAAATTAGGGAAATAGAGAAATTTAGTTATGTTTTGGATGAATACAATTTAGTTGTTTTTACTGATACGTGGCTTTACCCTGATCTTTTGAATGCAGAGTTTAAGTTGAATAATTTTGTGATATACAGGAATGAAAGAAATATTCTGTCTATATATAGGAATGATAGGAATATCAATAATAGTCAATCTGTTATGGGGGGAGGTGTATTAATTGCAATAAATCAAAGATATCGAAGCTTCAAACTAGACTTTCCTGATGATGTTGAACATCTATTTGTGTGAGTTTTACACCCTCTTATAAATTTAATTATTAGTTCTGTCTATGCCACTGCAGGTGTCTAAAGTTACATTTTCACCTTAATTCAATATTCTTGAAACCCTTGAATTAGCATATCCAAACGTAAATTGGCTATTAACTATGTATTAACAAATGTAAACGTGCTATCTAACTTTTAACAAAGACGCTACATTAAGAGAGAGGAACTATGCAATGACATTAGCAGAAACTTTGAGCTACATTAATTTGTTTCAAATCAATCATATTGTTAATGTTAAAAATATTTTACTGGATTTAGATTTTTCAAACTCAGATAAGCTTTTCGTCACTCTGGTGTGTGATTCCATTGTTTCTGTTGATGCCTATCATCCTTCTCTCTGTCTCCACTATGTCATTCCAACAGATGAAAATGTGAAAGTTTACAATGATTGGTTTTATGATTTCACATTGGCAAACTATGCTAGTATATCTCATTATCTTTGTGACCTGTACTTACATTTAAAGTTGATCATTGAAACTATGAATTGTTCTAAATGAACTTCAATTCTATGTCTTTATTTATATGATTGTGTTGATAAGTTTGAACCAAAGAAAAAGGAGGTGAAATCGAAGTTTCCCTCATGGAACAGCAAAGAAGAAGAAGAAGAAAAAAAAAAAAAAAAAAAAAAAAAAAAAAAAAAAGAGAGAAAAAAAAAATACTTATTTTACAAACATTACAACTCTTCACTATATTTTTCACCATTTACAAATCTGAGACGTATATGCAAAATATTGGCAAAGAGGGATGTTTAAAATTACAATAATAATTTACAAGAATTTATTACTCTTAGTCCTTGTAATTTTTGAAAATTAATACATTCAAAAAAGAACATCAATAGTCTACCTAAAGTAATGCATCCCAGTGCTGATTCATTTGATGACATAACTTTGATTGTTAATGTCTTCACAAAATATTTCTCATCTTTTTACAGAGCTCTTGATAGCTTAATGTTACTTTGGATGATCAAACTTCATTTGTTATTTCTATAATTGACGTATCTGTTTGTGACATTTTTGATAAAATAGACAAATTAGACAAATACAGGAGTGAAGAACCAGATGGGATACCTGAAATTTTTCTCTGCAACACAAGCTTTATTATTTCTCAAATTTTAAAAATTGTTTTTCACAAGTCTTAGGCTGAACGTTGTTTCCCCCCTGAGGGGAAATTCTCCTGCATCATTCCCATTTGAAAATCCAGTGATAAATCCATATTACAAACTATCGACGTATATCTATTTTGAGTGTAATTCTGAAACTCTTTGAATCTATAGATACTGATCAAATCAAGTGTAAAATATTTCCCTATCTGTCTATTAGGCAATTTGGTTTTATGAGTAGAAGAAATATAGAGTAAATCTGGTATATCATACCCAGTACGTTCTTAATGCCTGAGAAAATTAAAACCAGGCCCACAGTGTATACAGTATATACAGATCTGTATACAATATATACAGATTTTAGTAAGGTCTTTAATTTTGTCAATCACAAATTACTATTACAAAAATTGAAAGCTTTTTGTTTTTCTGGTCCGCTCCTACTTTGGTTTTCGGATTTTCATGTAAATACATATTTTTACAGGGACAAGATATCTCCATTAGCTTTTATTTTTTACACTTAACATGATATTCTGATCTAATTTTTATTTTACATATTTTTACATATTTGGGTATAATTACTTTTTTTTTTTTTTCGTTACATTTTAATAATTTATAGGTGAAAAGAACATTTCACATGCGTGTTCAAATATATGTTACTTGAAAACTAATTTGTTACTGAAATGCTTATAAAACCACGCAATGCGCTTGTATTAACGGCATACCATTGCTATTTATTGCCAAACTTACCCCCCGTCCCCATCTACTTCTTGGAAACCGCATAGTTGGAATCAAGGATGAGCGGATGTAGTGTGTGAAGCAGAAGGAACTTCAACCACGTGCTCACTCGTGTTTCATAGATCCCATGCGTAACTCAATAAAAAATTCAGATCGTTGTCTTTATCTCTTTTCTGGAGGGGGGGTATGCTCCCCCCCCTCTTTCTATCACAGGCTACAAGGTACTATTCATTGGAGCGCCAGCTCCTCGTAAACAACATTGTATATAATACGAAAGTATTATATATTTCGGATGAAACAAGTAAATAATTGCTTCTGGAGATATGAAACTTTCTTTCAGTCTTTCTGAATCCATGTTAAGATCTGATCGGCAACATACTCTGCTCAGAAAACACTTGAAGAATGGAATTTTAAACATTATAACACATTTTTATTTCACATATTTCCTATTTTTTCTCACATATTTTAGAAAAAATAAGTACATATAATTGTACATATTTTGCTTTTTTTATTACAATAAATTCCGTTCCATACCAATTACTTAAACAACCGAAAACAATTTGTTAAAAATCAAAACATCATTTCAGAAGGGTTCCCAGTTCTGTCTGGAGTGCCTCAGGGATCTCATCTCCGACCACTACTCTTTATTCTATTTATAATTACATCTATCTCAAGGTTACTGATGTAGAGTTGCTATTTGCAGATGATTGTAAACTCTTTAAGTCAATCGTGTATTCGTGTATCGTGTATATCGTGTAACCAACATTCCTTACAATCAGTGCTAAATGCATTAATTAAAAAGTGTAAAGAGTATGATCTTATATTAAATGCTGCCAAATGCAAATTTATTACATTCTCGCTTCCTAATCAGTAGCTTACCAATACACCATTACCAATACACCATTAATGCATTACCTCTTGAATGTGTGTCTGTGATTTGGGATTTGGGTGTATATTTTGACTCTAAAATGTTGTTCGTTAACCATATTGACTACATGACTAATAAATCCTTGGCTTCGTCCGAAGAACATGTGCTGAACTCAATGCATTAAACAGTTTAAAAATGTTATATACCATACTTGTTAAACCTATTTTAATGTTTGCATCCATGATTTGGTCTCTGTGTTTTCACATTCATTCTGCTAACATTGAATCTGTCCAGTACAAGTTCTTCACAATTACTGCAACATGTTTAAGCATTTGTGACCCTTACATTGATCACAAATATCGTCTCATGTCTTCTACCTAAGACATACCCTCTACTTCATCTCCTTGTAATTACATTGATATCTTGTTTGTGTTTAATTCAGTTAATGATAAAATTGATTGCCCATTCTTACTTGAAGAATTGAAGTTTAAGAGTCTGCAATTTGCTTAAGAAATAAAGATACTTTCTCAGTGGCGACCTACACAAGTACTTATACTGAAAATAATTCGATTACTAGAATGACTATGGTGGTCAACAAGTCTAAAAGTGATCTTTGGAGTCCAGCTGACTGTTTTTTTTACTGATCTTCATATTTGTATTTTGTGGTAGAAGCAATTATGTTATTTGTTTTGTTATTGTGAAATTCAGTCATTTTTCTTAATGTTAGTTTTGTATTGTTCTGTATTTATACATTGGATGAAAGTCCATCCACAAATAAATGAATAAATACTGCAAATTCACCTTTGAATAGATTGTGTAGGGCAATGAATGAAACTGGGCCTCATTTCACTTTAAATATAGATTTTACAGAGTTTGAAAACAGATGAAGTTAAAACTATGGAAGTATGAATGATGGATTGTGTACATTAAAATAAAAATTCTGTTTCATTGAACCAGTATTTTATTTTTAATTACTATATTGTTAAGTTTCAGATATTATTTTGTTATATTGTATATTTGTGAGAAGTTGTTTTATGTTTGTAAATGACCATTACTCCAGCACTTTATTTTGTAGTAAATTATGGACATATTGTCTGTTAATTATAAATAAATACAAAAATACATAAATACTTGGGTCCGTCAATATAAGTTTTCTATGGAAAATTCGCCATTTTCCAGAGCATGATTATAACCTTCTGTTTTAACAAAATAAGGTGAAAAAGTAAAAACAGAGCCACCACTGCAGTAAATAACGTAAATACTCGCCTAGCCTATCATTTTTTAACTTTCCAACATTTCACACTTTTTTCGATCCGTTCCCTGAAAAGTGTAAAAAAGGGATTTTACTGTACACTGGTTAAAATAATTTATTTGACATCCATGTTCTTTGCTTCAATAAAATATGGTAATCAATGAGAATTTCCAAAATGAGTTAAATAATAATTTTCAAATTATTTTTAACATCAATTAAAAGTAAGTACAAATATAAATATGTTTAATAGAATCATACCAATTCATCAGCAATGTTAATTTCAACAATAGTTTCATGGCCCTGGGCATCTTTGGAGCAACAGGCAAGGAAACGTCTCACCACAAATTCATAAACTTTCTGCTCTGCACCTGATCACAAAAATAAATAAATAAAACAACACACACACACAATAACTGTTTGACAGAAACACCTGAAATAATACTGCCATACCCAAATACAAAAAGGTTATTACCATTTAATTTGATTTTCATTATCATTTCATAACAAATATATGATACATTTTTGACCTAATATTAGTATTTGTCATTCGAAACTTTTGCCCATGTGGTGAAAAACTTGTCAGGAGTAATTACATTTTTTCTCCTCCAATTTATTTACAATTCAAACAACATCGTGATTATTAGCAACTATTTCATTCCCAAATATCGAATAGCATTAATGATTAGATTAACGATAACTTGCAAATTAACAAATTTAAAAAACATAATCTTAAGTCTTTATTAATCTGCGATCCTCTCTTTTTTATAATTAGAAGACTCGACATTACAGTTCAATGAAAGTTATGTATGTATTCACTACATTTTAACTATACATTAGTAACTACAGTATACTATACTTCAAAAACCAAATATTCAAATAATTCGCATTGCCAGCATTTGGTTCAGACTTTCTGCTTTCTAGATCATAACTTCAATGTTATTCGATAATCTGAGTCGAAGCAAGGTACGTAGTTCAAAAAGATATCCATAGATTGCACTTCAAGGGAATGCTGAACAGCAGACCTCATTGGTCAACTTTGAAAAACAATGTCCCCAAATGTCTGATTTAATTCGTACCACTCTTTAAATAGTCTGATACTAAGTGTGAAAATTTCGGCAAAATTGGTAAGGTAGATTTTACAACTACATACAACAGACATACACACATTCCCTTTTATTTACATTTAGATATGACAACAACAAATAAGATGAAATATCAGTTATTTAATTGTTTGCTTCCAGTGTTTTAGTTCTTTTAAAACATTTCTCTCGATATTTTAATGGCAGTAAGTCCTAGGTTGTTCCAGTTCTGAAGAGGTTTAGTGTGAAGCAAAACGAAGATTACCCTCATGGTATTATTTGTATGAATGCATATGATACTCCAATATTATTATCTAATATCGATGCTTAAGTATATCTGTGTATATATTCTTTCAGACGCTAGTAAAGTTGAATGTACTATTTTATTGAATAGAAATTGTAACATTAATGTTAAGTAAATAAAGCTGTCTTATCTTATCTATCTACCATCCATATAATCGCTCAACAATAAAATTAGTACAGGCTCTTATGGAAATACTTTCACAAGCATAGTTTTCTTTAGGTTATTAAAGGAGTTATACAGATAAAGCACCTTTTTCTTTTATTCAATATGCAGTCAATGTTTTTAAGGATCAGATGATATTAAATGGTATATAACATACCTCACCAGGTATTCTGGGGAGTAATTTACAACAACCTGTTGTGAAATTCACTGCAAATTGAAGTACTAGCTCTAGGCCTAGCAGTTACACCATCAGCAGCTGGTCTAAATGAAACAGCTGTATCTTATCACCACCACCATCTGGACATTCAACAACAATTAGCTTCTCAAATATCGATGTGGCATTGTTGCAAAATTTCTATTAAGCTTTGAAGATTGCTCAATAAGAAATACAGTCAATTCCAGTTATAGTGAACCCTTGGTTATAATGAACTTACGTCACTGGTCCTGTTTCACTTCCATTACAAATAAGCATAAGAAGATTCGGTTATAGTGAACTTGAACCTTGACTATAGTGAACTCAGGAAATAAAACGTCCCAGAAATTAATTCCCTCCTGCAAAAGAAAATATCACCTCAATACCACAAATTTGAACACTAAGCAGCTTGAAAAACATATCGCTAGTCAAAGGTCAAAATCGAAGAAGTCTCCCCTGAGGTGAAGGTAGCAGACCCGGAATGGGGATCTTACTGATGACTTTATGCCAATCCATTTCACTGTGGAAACAAAGGCTGTGTCCTGCATGGGCGGCAATTGGTGGTGGCGAAGTGTGATTGCTTGCTTCAATTTCAAGCTTTATGTTACTTGATATTCCATTGGACAAAGCGCGCCGAGTTCTACGTAGGCGATAGGAAGGACACAAGTTGCAACAGCCTGGCTTTATCCACTGTGACGCGCAGAAAAGCGATCAGTTGCATTAGTCACTTGCGCAATACTGCTGCCGAAAGCATGTCATGTTTTTAGGCAAGTATAAGGGTCTTTGGAGTGTAGGATGGAGTTCCAACAGTGCAAGAGTGTGAAGACCGCATTACTGTACTCAGACACTGAAAACAATGCAGAATCAAGTATGGAGAGAGCACGAACTCTGGAGAAGGATCTAGAAAAAATACTAATGAAAAATATACAAAGCAAACCATTGAAAATTATTCATTTTTAAAGGACAAAGAAAGATATTGAAATTTTCAGTTTGTGCTGTTAATGTATGTTATAATCAGTTTGTGCTGTATCTCTATATTAATAAAATCCATTGTTATGGAGAAATTCTATTTAATTTTGACATCATTGCATACAGTGAACCAAAAATGCTAGTCTCCAGAAGTTCACTATAACTGGAGTCAACTGTACATTAATGTATTGAGAATACAAATTGAGTAAATTAAAAAAGCAAGAGTGTAGAAATAGATTTTTTTAAAAATTTGTTGCATCTACATATTGATGTAACGCGTCTCCCAACAGGCATTGAGCGCTTTTTCACTGGGGAGTAATACTCCATTAACATGCGTGGGAGTAATCCTCCATTATCTTTAAGTCATGTCACGTCACATCGCAGTCAGTTGTCAAGAGGATCGCCAGGTAGAATCTCCGCGTACATGCCTCCTGCTACGCGTTCCTGCGTCACTACCCAGCGGCCAGAATTGAGAAGGAATAAGGATAGGGGTAGGGTTTAGGACACTTCACAGGAGTTGGACAAGTCCTTGTGAAGCGTCAAACTCGTTTTTTGTTGGAACAAATTTCACATGAGATTCGACAGGAATTGATCCCTGACCTCAGTGGTAAAAGGCTAGCGACTACGCTATGTGCTACGAGTGAGCTAGTATTGACATTATACTAATATTGACATAATACTAAATTATAATTAAAATTAAATTCATTATTTTTCATATCATTCATTCAATTTTTCTCGTGGTAAGTAGTTGGTGTGAAAACTGAATATATTTATTTATTTTTTTCGTTATTTTCAAAAAATCTAGTGATACCTGAAAAAAGGGACTCGAGATGTGAAAAATTCAAAATAGATTACGCAACTTTTGTGTTTGTCAATAATAAAGTATAATTAATTATTTTAAATCAAAATGGATTTTAGCTTAAAATAACTTCAAAATAATATGATTACTACTGGTCACCACGTATCCTCAATGTCGAAATGATGCCTTTTTTTGCAAAAGTTTACAATTTTTTAAAAAATTCTTTGAGTTAAATCTAAAAGTCGAAATTTTTTTGAAGTTTGGTATCATAGCGATTTACTATGTGTGCAATTTTCAGATTTTTACCTGGTCCCCCAACAGAGATATTACAGTTCAAAATTTGGAAAAAATCAAAAATTCCAATTTTAAAGAGGTTGTAATTTTCAAGGGGTATGTTACTTATCAACGATATTTTACAAAAACTTACTATACTGTTATGTGTAAAAGCACAGAAAAATTTAAGGCTGAGATTCTATTCATTCTTTGGGAAATTACTGTCTGAAAATCGAACTTGGTTCAATTCCGTTCCATAATTTAGTTGAAATATTTCTCAAATAAAAACATGGAAGGTAGGTATGTAATAATTTGATTTGTAGGCCAGAGTATACTGAATCCAATGCCTTTTGTTCCAGAATGCTAGAACAACCCAGAGCTGAATAGTTTTGAAAAGAGTAAACCTCTACAAACGTGAAAAATGGCGCACGGCATAAAACAAAAATGGCCGCCATTTGTAAACCAGATTCAATAAAAATAAATCAAAGATGCTTTTGAACAGCCAAAACATGAGGAAATTTATGTACAAAGTATGCATTTTTTTTGAGATGGTCGAGTGACCAGTGCTGGACCACTTAAAATGGATTGACCCTAAAGTATGTGAAAGACACAGCAAAACAGGCATTATGTTTGCCAAAGAATCGCCAACAGTAGGCATAAGAGGAATTGCTCATCGCTTGCTCTATTTTCTCAGCACGTGACCCTTTGCACTGTGCCATTCCAAATATGGTGCCGGAAATTTAAAAATACATTTCCTTCTTAGACAGGCAATAATCTACATACATTCTCTAAAAACCATTCCATTTCCATGTTAGACAGGCTTCCGGCTTACAGAGATCATTTTCACATATACAATCGTTCTGATGTGTGATTTTTTTGTCTGAGATGGCAGGTTTCCATCTTATAGAATTTTAGACAGGTTTTACAGTATGTATCGAGTATATTATTAATCACACTAATAAGATGCTTGGTTATTTATTGGCAATTGGCAGAAAATTTAAATCTCTGCAAAGTTTACAAATTACATATTTCTCTCCAGTGAGGTCAAGATTATTAATTCCTGACAAAGTTAGTTTGAGTAAGTCTTGAGAATTGGCAAAGGCGCTTTGTCTAATATTTGAAATTTATAGATTCTGGAAACTATATCCCATGAGGAATAGCAAACCTCCTTTTTAAACAATTGCATTTGATAACAGCCATTTCACACAACGGGAGTTCTTATCTAGCTAGTTAGATAGCTAGTCGTTTCCTAGCTAAACGATCGCATTGCTTTAGTATTTTGCAAACAAAAACTTAACCGGTATTGTAAACAGAGGTACTCAAGTTGGATGTGATACATGAAATCTAATGGTGTTTGGCTTCTTCACAAAAAATCTCACAGCTCAGATTACGAAGAATACTGGAAGGGCTATGGGTTCTAGGAGTTGGACCATCCACCCTACAGTTCAGTTTTGACATTCACCAACTACCTCTTCTCAAATCTTCACAGAGGAACATTTTCTTAAGACAGTGGGTGAAAGAAGAAGTTTTTGAGCACTCGATGAACAAAACATCATCAGATAATATTTTGAAAGGTATAGAAAAGTAAATACACTCATGTGGAAAGTGTGTTTAAGTAAACAATGATTATCTTTAATAGTGACAAAATTGTTTTGTTCTTTTGTATCACAACCAGAAGTTGGTGAGGATAGAAACTTTGGAATCCACATTGCATTTTACCAAGTGAAAGTGAAAAAATTATTCAATAAACTGAAATCGGAAACATAAAATTACAGAGCAATTTGCAATTTCAAAGTCTTGTTTCAAACATCGAAGAAACATCCACATGACTGACCCTACAATTTTGTTTCTGAAATTAAATTACTTCCAATAAAACTGAATAAGAAAAACAATTTTGTGAAATTGTGGATCCTAAGGCTAACATACCTGATAAACCACTTGTGTATTTAATTGGATGAATTGGAGGATGGGCTTTGTCAGATTTTGTTCCATTCCGAGGATTAGGTCCATCTTGTAAGACCCGCCCTGCAAATTCTGTAATAAGAAGGAAACTTGTTTGAGGGTGTATTATCATAAATGATATACAACTATATCATTGAGCGAAAAATATTCATACATTCACAAAACAAAGACCCAACATAACTTGCTGAAAATTTGTAAAGAAAAAAGAAGAGATGAAAGGAAAACAATATGAATTTTATTAGAATCAATCATTTGCCATTAAAAATAATTATCTTTGCACTGCATACATCAACAGTTTTTAGAAATGATATTTCATTCCAGACATGAAACATTACTCTTTTTTTGTAAACGAATTGAATTTAACTTAGGGGATATTAAAGAAGGTACTGTTGACAGGGGATATTAAAGAACAGCGGATACAGGGAATATTAAAGAAGGTACACTGAGAATTTTTATGAATTTTAGAATTTCATTAGTTTTAACGCAAAAGAAGTTTCTTCTGAAACATTTTTGTCTCTTTTAGCTGTCTTGACAAACAAAATGAAATGAATGAAAAAATATTGCAAATATTCAAATTTTAAAGAGACTTTCCAAATGTGTTGCTATTTACTATTTTCCTTAAAAATACCTGATTTCAATTAAGACATTTTAAACAAATAAGCTACTTGACATTCAAAATAATTATATTTTCACCTTTTCTACATATCTGGAATGATATTTCCCAGCACACCATTCCTCATTTTTACCACAGTAATTTTTGTCTTCCTTCTAGAGGTTGAGCCATTTGATTCAAAGCAAAATTTCTAGTAGCTAAAATAGCACAAAGTGCAAAGTATATTTCCCAAAGGTTACCTCACAACACAGCTGTGGACTCATTTAGAACACTCATTCAAATAAATTATTTTTTGATAATAACTCATATTCAACAAACTAACAAAATAATACATTAAATAACAGTTAGTTCCAGACACTTATTAATGAAAATTATATCTTGATTGCAGCATTTTTTCATAGAATTATTGTTAATTGAAAAACAATATATGATCATCTGTGTTACCATAGATTAAAACTTTGGATTTTTCCCCCACACCACATAAGTGTAATAATGAATTATATCACTGCATAAATACTCTCAGAATATTTACATTCTTTTGCATTTTTTTCCAATGGCACATATGTTAAATTTGATTACTAATCATTATCGTCATCAGAGATCAAGACCTTAAGGACATTAGGGGATGCATATCAAATATCGATTCACTATGCAAGAATAGCGGGAGGGAAATAAAATACCTCCCACATACACTACAGTTCTTCCTTTATCCTACAGACAGTATACAAAGATGAAACAACACACACGTAATAAATATTCATTGAATCACAGGACTGATATCATCTAATATATTTGTTGAATTAATTGTGAAATGAAAGTATATAATTATGTAAATAAATTTGTAAATTGGACAATTTATACATGATATAATCAAATGAATAAATAAATAATTTATAATTATAAAAAGTAAGGCAATGTTTGAAGTGAACGCAATTCTAATTCAGCATTAGTTTTCTATTAATTTATTATACATTCAAACTCACACTTTATTACATGGCTGATCAGTCAAAACTTCACTCTCGCACTATATTACTATAGTTCATAGTTGGTTTGTGCGTGTGTGTGTGTTTTTCTTTTTCCCAAATAAAAAATGAAAATACTAAGTGGTAATACAAAGACGAATTACTAAATAAATATGTAACCTCTGGTGTGTACATCCATGTTGAAAATTATTATTTCTGGTCTGCACATTCATAATAAAAAGAAATTATACATACAATACAGTTGTCTGACTTGCCTACCTCTGTAGGCTTACATAGAAGTACTTTTTTAAAATGGATGTTTTGCATAATATAATTAGGTATAACTATTGTCAATCTTATGAAAGATATCCTAAGCATTCATGTTATGACAGAACGACCATGTAATAATTATCAGCATTTCATCATTATAGGTACCTTGAAATCCTCATAATATTTATTTTCTAGATCTCTTCCAGATTATTCTGACAAGATCCGTGAAAACAGTGCCAATCAATTAGTCTCGTCAAGAGGAATCAAATGAGCGATTGATCACTTCTGCCGGTACCTTAAAACTTCCCCTTTCCTTAGGATTTAGTGAAAAACGGTCAGTTCCCCCACCACAATGACCAAACACATCTAATTACACCTCATTTGCTCCAAATAATGGATCAGAAGCAGCCAAACCATCAGTGAAGGACATAGAAGTTGCTCTATTACTATGTAGAGGATACCTAGGTGGGAAAATAAAATAATATCCCAGAGCACATAATACACAATCAAATGCATCCAGAACTGGGATAAGAAAGTCAAAGCCAATAACTGATATAAAATGTAACCTTTAGAAAATTTTATTGTTTTTCCAAACAAAAATGTATATAAGTTACATTAAAAAAACAAATACAACATTTTGATGCCCCAACGTTTGCTCTATAAAGGCTTACTAAAATGTATTAAATCTATATGCATTACCTTCTCACAATCAAAATCATCAATAGGCTGAGACTATATAATCAATTTAAACACTTTAAAACATGGTTACTCACAATCCCAATGTCATTCTCAGATCGAATAAATTACCAGACAACAAAGCCAATCGACAACTGATTCAATAGAAGAAATTGTTTTGAATTCAACTCCATTATGACTCCGAGACCAATTCTGATGTTTTCATCTGTTCTTTGGCCTCCTGTACTTCCTACACACACAGCCAAAATGGAATTGGTTGAACATAAGTTCTTCAGAATTGCTACTACTTGGCTTGGTTTTAGTGATTAATTTCTTAATCATGATTATAATGAATTGGCAGCCATTCTTTGTTTGCCATTGCTAAAATCACTCAAGAGATCTAAATGACATTTTGCTATTGATGCTAAATGACATCATGCTCAATCCTCAACAAGTATCTAGATATAATGTTACATTTGCTCTCAAACCTATACCGATAACTGTCCATTAGCTAGAATGTGTAGAGCGCTAAACTGATAACTGCCTCTGTGATATATTTAATATATATTTGAGTACTATCATTAATCGCACTAAAGTTAAAACTTTGTTAAACCCCCTATATAGTTATGGTAATTTTAGCAAGGTGAGTCTGCAATGAATATTGCAATTTTTATATGTTCTTTAATTCTGTAGAGTAAAACTTGTTCAATGCGGAATTTCAATGGTTCAGCATTTTTTTCTGAATTAGACAAGATTCTGCATTAAGCGATGTAATACTGTTAAAATGACGTTTGCAGGGACTGCAATTTACGTTTACATTAGACAGAATTCTGCATTGAGCAAGAATTATTTTTATAATGGACTCTAGGTCTGTATATGTTTACATAAAGTAAAAAAATAGTAAATATGATAATTGATCTATTTTAGTGCAGATTACCACAGGTAATGTAACTGTTGGAAATACAGGATTAAGTTGAATCCTCTTACTGAAGTGGAACTACACATAAATGATGAGAAATAGGTTATTATAGATATTTTTTTTACCACAATGCCTACTTTCTTACAAATTCAAAATGCATATTCAATACCTACCTCCCCAAGCAGGATCTGCAGTTTGCATTCCTATCAAATTAGAAAGATTTATTTCCTTTGGAAAAATATTTGTTTCTGTACGTGGATAACTAATAAGACCTTGAGTATATAATTTCTCTGCTATTCTCATTATCTCTTTTGCATTTATTTTCAATTTTCTTGACCCAACTTTTTCTAATTCCTGAAACAAAATTATTTCATTACTTAACATTTATGTAACTGTTGCCCACTCTATTAAAAACTTTATTTTTCATATGATGTCCTTGTTATCTTATTGGATCAATTATAAATAAAACACTGATGAAAGAGCTACAGTGTGAGTTTATAATAATAATAATAATAATAATAATAATAATAATAATAATAATAGAATAATGTGCATAATTGTGCGTATGAGGTTAGTTCTATTTTTGTACACTTAGTTGTGTACACGACAGTCATTTGAAAGCACCTGTTTAGGTGATATCTTGCACACTGTTGACCACACGCAGTTATAATGGTTCACGAAACAGTTTTGTTGAACACACCTTATGGTGAAACCCATGCACTGCAAATCGAGTTACTTGATGTCTCAGTTCTTTACTTGGGCTCATCCAATTTTTATTGGTCATAGCAGGCGTGTTGTAGAAGTCTTCCCAGATGAGGTTGTGTTTTTCTTTCTCTCAGATTCTGTTCAGACACACGGTGGATGATAACAAATATTGAATCCACAAATTTTCTATGAAGAAGGTTTCTTTTGCCAATTCATAGACTAGTCTTGAGGGAATGAATCTTGAAAGTGATAGTATTTTCTTCAAAAACATTCCCTTCACATTTCCCAAATTTTTAGATCATTTTTCTTTAGATGTTCCCAGATGACCTCAATTCCATATAAGTGTAGGGACAATTTTTGCATTAAAAAGATATATCGCTGTGTTTAGGGGTACGAGATTTATTTAGGCTCTTCGTTCATGGCTCTTAATGCTGCAGGAGTTCTCTCTTTAACATGTGTACTGAAACTGGTTCCTGAAATTTGGAATGTGATCCCTAGATATCTGAATAATCAAACACATTTTATTATATAATGTATATATTCATTTCGTGCAAATTTTACATCCCTTTCTAAATATGATTGTGGCAGTCTTCACAACATTTATCACCAATTCATTTTCAGAAGCTCATGAAATCAACACATTCTTGTAAGGAGACAATGCTCTTTGCAGTCATCTGCATATGGTTATAATGAAACTCAAATAAATAAAATGTTTGACACCTAGCAATATTCAAAAGACACTAATTGTAGCTGTATTAAACAACAGTGGACTGAGACAGTCCCCTTGCAGTACACCATTTGTTTCTCTGACTTTGTTTGACTTCTGTACATTGTCATCTATGATCACGAAGTTTGCCTTCAGTATGTTCTGTAGCACTGATAGTAGATATTTCTCCCCATTCATATTTTCTTCTACTTTCTGTAATTGTCTTGATCTGCTTATCCCGCCGAAAGCTTTGCAATACATATTGAATAAAGTTTTCCTCCCAGTTTGCGAAGTGCATTCGTGATATCATTCAAGAGATTCTGAGCAGCATGGATGGTTGAGCACCTTTTTTGGAAACCCAGCTGATTCTCGGGTAACTTTTCTTCCATGATTTTGGTCATTTGTTTCGTAAGTATTTATGTGAAGAGTTTGTAAGCTGTGATGCCTCTGGTGATCTGGTGTCACCTTTACCTTTGTACAAGATTTTCACTGTGGCTTTCTTCCATATTTCAAGGATTTTTCCATTTCTAAGCATTTGTGGAATAGTAATACCCAAGTATCTTTCAGCAAGATTGTGGAGTCTTTTAATTGTTCGCTATAAATGTTGCCTGGTCCTTTAGCTTTCTTATCTTTTAATTCTTTCAAGACATTGGTTACTTCTCTGCTCATGATTGGGGGAAATCTCTTGCTATTCTATCCTGACGCTCTTCCAGAGCGCTGAGTTTATTTTGCTTGTTGAGAATTTTAGTGAAGTGGTCTTCCCAAGTACACATGTTTATGTAGTTTGCGAATATGGGTCTCTTCGGTTTCAGTACGATGTATAGATTTTTAAGAGCTTCTTTGGCAATCCGTTTTGTTTCTTCTTTAATATATTACACTTTCTTTCCCCTAAGAAGGTGGTTGTAATTAGTTCTTGCTCTCTTGTATTCATTTAAAGTGTGTGTTTCTGTCTCACCAGTTGTGGTTCCACTTACCAGCTTCTAGCCTCATGCAACAGCTTGAGTACAAATTTTCTTTCTTTATAACACTCAGCATTGAAACCATATTTGTGCTTTCTTTCTGTGGGGAGAACATGCAGTTTGAGCTTTGTAGATTACCTGTGTAATGGCATAGGCTGCTTCATCTATTTTGCATTGTGTCATGTATTTCTTTATACTTACTATCTGATGTGCTCCTTCCAGAAGTGCTTTTTGGTTCAATGTTCTTTTTTTTATAGGTTCTTCTACAGTTTTTTCTTGTTAGATACCCAAGGGATGCTCAGGACTGTGTGTACAAGATGATATTATCTAATGCATGTTATTGCCGATCATGTTATTATATTCTAATGGATTGTTTGGAATAGTGCATAAGAAAGTCTGGCCAATAAGGAAAGTCTGGTCATTGCATCACATAATAAAAATTACCAGTGAAATCATTTGCAGGATAAGACATTTCTGACATTATCCTTTTGAAAATTAAAAGAACTCTAATGAACTATGATGTAGTAGGCCCCTGCATTGAAATGACTAACTTTTTTCTAGATAAAGTTCTGAAATTCATTACCTGTCTTCATTATCTTCATTCGGTCTTCAAAATACAAAGTGTAATAAGTACAAGTGACTGTTCACAATCCAAATTATAGTTTTAAAAATATATAATTTAGATTTTGTGTTTTCAAAATTAATCATGCCTTGCATATCAACATATTCCACCAAACGCTCTATTGAAACAGGATACTTAAGGAAATAAAAGGATAGGATACTTAAGAAAAATAAGATTATGTACTCACATACATAAAACTTTAACAACTAAACTTTAACTAACATTTTTTTAATGAAAAATGTCTACTGGATACTTTTCTCCCATACATAGCAATACAGGAAAGCGACCAAGCAAAATCTTCCTACTGTACAAAAAAAAAAGTTGTGTTCAACTTACAACAGTGTCAAGAGGTAATGGTCTCCATCGGCTTTTTGGTTTACTGTTCACAGATGCAACAGTTGCTACAGGATTTTCTATACATAAATCATAGAAACATTGACATGCAATCTGGTCAAAGAGGCGAACACGTTTCCAAGAGAAGTCAACACACAAGTCATTCTTTTCATGGATAACTGCAAGTAAAAAGGCAAATGAATTTCACATCATTTCATTGTAATGAAGAAACACAAAACTGGCTATTGGCAGAGCACAAGTATGAAATCGATCTGTTAGCTTATGCTTGTAATTCACATGAACATTAAAAAAATGTAATTTCATTCTAAAATTACAAACTTATTAATTACAGATTTGGTAAAAGTTGTTCAAACTGCATGCATAACACTCTTAAAATAGTCTTTAAAAAAGAAATCTTATTTCTTTAATGTGAATGAACAGTTAAAATCTCTGTGATGTAAAGTGGGAGAGTAATCCGGGCACATATTTTTGAGCTCCAGAATCTTTACCTTTGCTCTTAGTAAATAATGTCCTCTTAAGTGTGATACAGAAAAATCTGTGTAAACCAGCACCTGTATTAGCCAGAAATTGGTCTTAACCAGAAAATTTTTCTGGCCTGTGAAGTTAAATGGCATTCTACCCAGCATAAAATGGAACAGCCCAACGCACAAACAGAACAGTTTTTCATGTCCCACAGGGAGAAAATATTTTATAAAATGGAATTCCAATGAATTTAATGCAATCGGTGAAGAGATGCGAAATATTCTTAATGAAATGAATGGAAGTCAGTTTTAAATTCTCTATCCATGTAACACGCGATTTGGGTTTTGGCAGCCGCACAGTGAAGGGGAGAGGCTTCAGCTGTCAGCGTAGACCTTGGAGTCGCTTATCTCTTGAGGCATAGCCCATAGGGGAATTCCCTCCCTCCTGTCTCTCTGACCATGGGAAGATGTACGGGCGTGGCTTCTATTCATGCATCTAACTGTCCTTGTTGAAAATCGTAATCCCTTGGCCAGAGACATTGCTCAAGGCCGTGTCAGGGTATTAGAAAGTCATGGTACTCTGGACCCATCGTGTGTTGAAAGAGCCTGCAAGCAGGCTGACTGCAGCTACTAGGCAGTGAGATGGTGTGTATTTTTACGAGTTTCACAACCAGTTTAACAATTGTTGGAAAAAAATATAATTAAACCTGCTGATGTTAACTTCCTTTATAATTTTTTTCAGTAATTAAAAGATAATTCTAATTGTTTTTTATTAAAAGGAAGAACTTTTTCAATTATGTGAAGTTAATTTTTTATGTGTATGAACGTGCATTGAAAATATATTCCAACAACATACACCATATAAATAAAAAATTAACTTCAGGTAATAGAAAAATATTCTTCCTTTGAATAAAAGCAATGAAAGCAGATTAGAAATGCAGATTTAACTAAAAGAAAAGTTTTATCTTTTGACGAGTATATTACTTAATTATGAAATATCTATAATAAGACAATTTAATACAATATGAGATTAAAAGTTATAAAATTATGCTGTTAGATCAGTTTGATAACCAATGAAATGTTATATAAGATTTTTAACACAAATATTGTTCATTTTTAAAAGTTCCAATGTATAATTTTTATTTCAAAATAGAACATTTTACTTCTCATCCTGGCAAATGTGGTCTGGTTTTGAGCTAGTTAATAGTTTTCATATTTTAGAAATTTATTTGGAGGTTTTTAATCTTTTGATTAACAATGAGTATTTTGCCAATCAAGATGCAGGGAATGTTCACTAACTTGAATCTCTTTCCCCAGAGAAACCTTTTAACAGAGTAAATATTTTCCAAAGTTGTATAATCAGAAGAATCCAAAATTTAATAAAACATGGCAGTTAATTGTGGTTTTGTCTTAATTATATACGACTAACATTTCAATGAAGCATTGCTTTACCTGTCGTAAATAATTGAACAAATGAATTTCAGTATTTAAGTACTATTATCAATTACCCTCTTTATGTCAATGATCAATAACCGAATGGGTGAAAAACAGAACAGTATAAGTGACATTTTATAAATTCTGAGAAAAACATGTTTATAGTAGGCTATATTTCTGTGATGTAAATTCATGTTTTTAATAAACAACTGAAATGCCATGGTTTTAATAATGAAACAAAGTAACCCGATTGTACAGTCATATTGGATTAAATAAACAGTTTTCTCAGAATTTCTAAACTGACACTTACTTCTGGTCTTCACCCATTCAATTGATCTTAGTCATAATGATTAATCAATAGAAAAGAAATTATAATAAATCATTCTAATTGCAAAATGTTATACAGCACATACATTAATTTGTAATTTTTGAACATGCAAGATCAAAAAGTAACAACAGAATTCCGAAAGTTTTTAGAAACCCTACAAGATGGTTTAGCAGTATATTCATCATTCTCCTATCTCAAGGCTTAATTCACTAGTCATTCATATTATCAAGAGCATTTTATCAAGAAATTGATTGAATCAACTCTTACAATTTTTCATTATTAATGATAGAGGAATACAATAAATCGCTCTGTTTATAACTTTCTATCATGAAAATACATTCAATTACAAAATCCAGCCAGCTGATACTGCTACTCAGCTGACCGGCAGATGAATATTTTTTGGAGAGCAACGCGGTCTCCAGCGATGCTCATTTGTCATGTCCAAATACCTTGTCTAGTATCATCTCACTTACTCATGGCAATTGTTAAAACTTCCCACCCTTGTAGCCCAAATTCAATGTTTCTAGTCTTATATCATGGCAATGATTGCAGAGAAAAACAAAACACAACAGTCCCTTCCTGTGGAGCAGACTTGCAGGTATGTTCCAGCTTGATCGCGATCAGTGTCATGGAAAATGGAAAATAATAACAGAAAGGGGAAGAAAAAGGACAAGAGGCGAAATATTAAAAATAGATATCTGAAGATAAAAAGCGTGCACGCACGCACGCACACACACACACAGAGAAGAAAAAAAGGAGAAAAATGGAAAATGAAAATTCTAAAACATTCTCCAGATATTTGGGAAAATTGCATTACAAAAACTGAACTTCTTCACTTTTTGAAAAAAATTGCCAATTTTGGAAGAGTTGGGTATTGGAAAGTTCTTGACATAGAATCATGGCATGAGATTAAATTGTAGCAAATGGAAAATACATTTTTCTTTAGAACAAGTGGAAAATACTTTTTCTTTAGAACAAAAACCTCAATAAGTAAAAAATATTTTGCTGTTTTTTGAGTATTGCACAGCTTGCAGATGTCTTTCAAAGCTACAAAATTCGATCACAAAATTAATATTAAAATCTCCTAACATTGGATTCAATTAACCGATTACTGATTTTGCTTAGATGTATCTCCAAAATTTACAGCTCACTTTGTTGGAGGCTTGTACATGCAAAATACACAAATTTTGAGCATAAGAAAGTGTACAACAGACATCAAAAATATTTTCAATTCAATTCCATCATGGTAATAGAAGCTACACCATTTCTAACGTAAACACCATATGAGGGACCCTTATTTGATTCCCCTACTCTACAGTAGTAGCTGGCAAGATAAAAGTTGGCACTTTGCTAAGCTCATTAGCATTTTGCTAAGCTCATTAATTACCATGTAACCAATGTTCTGTAAAGCATTCTGCAATACACAGTTTTATTTAGAAGAAATTGAATGTTATGAGACATAATGTAAATCTTTTGAAAGTTTCTTAAACAGATACTTTTCACCTGCATCTGACAGTAGTTGCTATTCTATAATTTACTCCATTTTTACCTTGAGCATGTGGTCGAAGGTAGCAATGAGTCTCAGCAGTGCCTGATAAAAATTGGGACATCACAATTGGGAAACAAATTGGTAATGGTAATTGTAAAACAAATCCAAATTGGGAAACTAATTAGTAATGGTAATGGGAGAATCAGGAGCAACTTCAGAAGGTAGAGAATGTAGAAATTAACCATTCATTGTGGAGCAATATAATTCTGCCCATGGATGGTTTCCGTATGGTCATGAGCCCGGTATGCTCAATACAGGCTCCACTTTGTTCTGCTCTCTCTCATGCGAATTAAAATAATACAGTTGGCTTGGATATAGTGAACTCGGATATAGTGAACCCTTGGTTATTATGAACTTAAGTCACTGGACCTGTTTCACTTACATTACAAATAAGCGTAAGAAGATTCAGTTATAAAGAACCTGAACCTTGGCTATAGTGAACGTGGGAAATACATCCAGGAAATTAATTCCCTCCTGGAAAAGAATATATCACCTCAGTGCCATAAATTCCAACACTAGGCAGCTTAAAAAAAGATCAGCCAAAGGTCATATTCAAAGAAGTCTCCCCTGAGGTGAAGGCATCAGACACAGAATGGGGACCTTACTGATGACCCTACACTACTTAGTTCTGCATGGGCTACAACTGGCAGTGGCAACACGCAGTCCAGTTGCAATCTTGGTATTACTTGACATTTTGCGGGATAAACCATGTGGAGATCTACAAAGGCAACAGGAAGCACAACTGCCACAGCCTGACGATATCCGCCATGCCACACAGTAAAGCGACCAGTTTCATTAACCGCTTGCGCCATGTCACTACCAAAAGCATCTTGTATGTCATTAGGTGAGTAAAAGGGCCTTCAGAGAATGGGACAGTGTTCCAACAGTGCAAGAAGCACTGAAGGGTGTCAAGACTGCATTACGATACTTAGACCCAGAGGACAATACACAATCAAATATGTAAAGAGCACGAACTCTGGAGAAGGATCTACAGAAATTAATCATGAAAAAGTATAAAGCAAACAATTGAAATTAATAGATTTTTTTAAGGTCAAATAATGATTTTTTTTGTCTTTAAAAAATCCTTAGGTGATTTTCTTATCCTTAAAGAAAAATAAAGATTTACAGCAATGCTCACACCCAATGAAAAACCATTTTAAATGAATCCATAGTAAATCTTGTGTAATATGTTATGGCAAATTATATTAAAATAAAGCACCTGTAACAATTTCTAATGAATGAAGCACATCCCAGAAAGTCGATTTGTTTCCCAAATCCAGTTTTAATTGTTGATTTGCATGCTTCATCTCATGCATAATCTTAGCCTGTTGCACCACAAATGCAGAATTGAAACCACAATCTTATTGTTCTCTTGAAGGCAGAGTAAGACCTTTCTGGTGAAAAGATTTTTAAATATACTGCTAAGATAATTTGCAACACAAGACATATAGAAATAACTAAATACAGTAGTTACATTCATCACAATGCTAAAGAAATCACTACAATAACAGCAGTTACACTTCATCTACAACAGTTTCATAACATGCCTCTAACACTGCTGACTCATTGTTTTGTAATAATCTTATGGACATTTTTTTAAATCAAAATTAATGTCCATTTTGAAATAAAGTACTTCTGACTATTTTTGCTTATTTTCTTTTTATTATAGGGAGTAATCATCATATGGAGGAAATGTAACCACGTTTTAGTTAAAAGTTAACCAACCATGTTCAAGAAACATCTACGTTATGCGGAGTTTCACATTATAATAACATTTTCTTGGTTCTTTGAGGTTTGTTATAAACAGTTTACCCTGTACCTGCCATTTGGATAATATTAGAAAAAAAGGTAAAATTTGTTTATCGTAAACATAAAGCAATACAACATTTAATGTAATTTCTCAAAGCAGACCTGATTTTCAGTGAAGAGAAAAATTAAGAATGTGAAGAAAGAGACCGAGAAAGAAATATAAAGGGACTACAACATCCTTGAATTTAATATATTCGACACTTAAGTAATAAAGTGTAATAATTCAACAAATTATAAGAATTGCAGATGTATTAAAATAACTTAAATAGAACATTTGAGAAAAAAATAACCAAACCAAATATACAGTATTAATGTTTCAAATCATATTCCCATGCACTCTTGCGAAATGATAGTTAATGAAAACGTTTTAGGTACAGAACAAAAAACGGTTGAAGTTTGGAACACAGTACACCCTTAGAGAAGCGTGGCGGCAGGGGGAGGGGAGAAGGGATGGGAAGGGGAGGGGAGGGGAAGAGGAATCTCCTTAAGCCCTCCCTCAAATTATGCTAAGTGCTCTGACAGAAATGAAAAACTCTTACCTATAGGCAATTTGGCTCGCTCTTCATACACTTTGTCCCTGCTGCATTTTAATGCCCAAATTACTTTGAAAGGCAAGTTTTCTCGCTTTGCTTGCCCGCATCCAAGTCACAGTGAAGCTCAGGCCTCCGGCCCTTGTGATCACTATACACAACCTTGAGTCTATCCACTGCATAATTACCAATTCACATTTATGAAAAAGCACATCAGTAAGCATTTTATAAGAAAACCTCGAAATCAAACGATGAAAGCTTTGTTTATCACAGTTGCACACACTATGATCACAAGCAGCACTATTTTCTAATGGAGCTCTGGCACGACACTAGGGTGAAATTGCCTCCCCTAACTTCACAACCTAACTGACATCACATTCATGACCAATTATTATAATCGCCTAATTATTATAACCACCCCTCGACCCCTTCACTGTTGATTTCCCCCTCGCCGGAGTAGCGCAAAGTGCCAGTTTAAACGACTTCCTTAGGTTGTAGCGTGTTCTAGACTTCAACCTTAAAAACCAAGTATTTTTACACAATTACAATATCATTTACATCTTCAATCATATTACCTTTTATCTTCCAAAAGGATTCTGGAATGAAACTTTCAATAGCTTTGTATCTTTCTACAACAAAGCCAAGTGTGGGAAACTGACAGCTGCCATAGCTGACAAGAGAGTCACTTAAATTTTGAGGGAAAACTTGTTGCAAACGAAGTGTCTGGAAACGAGTAAATGCAGCCCCTACAAAAAAAATGCTAAATGCTAACCAATGATTACAAAATAATGTTCATTTAAATAATCTAAAAACACAACAAAATATCATACCTATGCGTAAATCTAGCTCTTGTCTCACAACAACAGCATCATTTGTTCTTTTATCAGGTTGAGCTAGATTCTGCAAAGCTCTCTTCACAGACTGAGAAGTTATCTCTGAAAATTTGGCTCTGCAATTACAATATGATAGGACTTTTACAATGTTTCCTTAATCGTGAGTTCTACTCCACAAACTAATATAAATGATTCTCACCGATAAATTTTAATACTTGGCTTTACTGCTTTGCACACCTCTATAACTTCAAAACCAATGCTTTCTCCCTCTCTGTCACAATCAGTCCAAATTATTAATACAGAGCATTTTCGAATTTCTCTTTCCAAAGTTCGCTATAAAGAAAAAATACGTTCATTAATATATTATATCAGGAGGGGGGGGGACTGCAACATTTTATATATGTACACATCACAGGACCGTAAAACCTGATTTCCAGATTCAAAGGGGGCACAAGATATGTTTTTATGTTATAATCTACAAAACAGGACCTTTCTTTCACCCCCCACCCGAGTTGCCAGAAATGGAGGTTCGGTTCCAGGGTGAAGATTTTTTTCTTTTAAAACAATTATTTTAAAAGTGCTATTTTTTAATAACTGCAATATTTTGGGAAAAATATATCTTCTTTTGGGTCTTATAATATCTTCAGGCCATCTCATCAGACCTATCATGCTTTGATATACAGTTAATGGGATTTCTATTCAAAGTTGGGATACTGTATGAAGCTATTTCCATCTTCAAAACAATAATTTACAATGTTCACATGGGGCTAGTTACAACTGAAGGGCTCAGTAGAACAAGGGGTTATCCAACATTGATCTAGGTCTAAGATATTGAGAGTTTTACTATGCTTTGTTGTTTTACTTTACTTTGCAGGCATTGTTAGCTGAATTTGTTTACAACACTCAATGAAATCACAGACTTAAAGCGAATTTGAGACTCGCGGGTTCCTGATTGGGTGACTGGCTAGGAACCCTGGGATTTAATGGCATTGAGCTCCTAGCCGAAGGGATAAATGGCACTGATTGACTGTGACATGACAAAACTTGACAAAGACAGTAAAGGAGGATTACTCCATGCAAACACTCAACAAGGGTTTAAGAGACATGTTGCATCAATGACGCAACAAATTACAACAACACTCTTAAACCAGTCCACTTACAAATGAGTGCACACTGGATTGAAATAGCATGCAACTCTAAGAATAATATCTGAAGTTTTATTTAATGCTCATACGTAACTTTCACAAAACATATGGGATACCTCCTTGTTCTTTTGAGCCCTTCAATTGTTTTATCTTCATGGGTATGTTTTCATTCATGCAAGATTTAGGAATCTCCCAAGATGTTTTACATACCTATGCACACTTTTGAAGCAACAAAACACAACAATTTGAAGAAAATTTGCAATTTTACTTCAGCCACACAAAACAATAAACCTGATCTTGAGTATTTGAAAGCATTAGGATAAAATGTACAATTTTCCAAAACATCATCAAAACTGAAGGGATTATTGTACACAAGTTTCACTATATGCTATTTTTCTTAAATATTTACATACTGAAAAATAGTATTGGTGCAATTCTACCAATGGCAAAGAAACTTAATTGAATTTAACGAATATAGTATTTTTTTAAAACAAATTTAATTTTTGAAAATTGACATAGAAAATTTAAATACAAACATGCAAACTAGTTCCAGAAACTGGTGGTTACCAGTTGTCAAAATTGTACATACTTTTATTATTAATCAATTTGTTGCAGGTTAGAATAATTTATATAGAGATAATTAAACTGTAACAGTTTTATGAGTGTAAACAGCAAAGATAATTATTCATGTGCATATTTCGGAATAAATTTTGGACTTGAAAAAGCTGGGCATTTACCACTTAAGAATTTAAACCAAAAAAGTCCCATAACCAATTACCATACATCACTTCTCAGTACTTACAGTATCATAGTTTTTAACAATTTTCCACGTTATTGTAAAGACAAAGGTGAAAGAAAATGTATTCATAGGCATTGAATTAAACACTTGCTCTTACCTTTATATCTTCATAACCTGGTATACACTGTCTTACAACAGGGGCATCAAACAGAGACAGAGGATTGCAAGATCTCCAGTGCCTGTATGAACCCACAAATTCTAAACCCAACAAATGTCCAGAAACTGAAGTCATAATCATATCACATTTTTGTCCAAATAACATGTACTCAAATTCATATATTTTATTAAACCTTGAAAAGCCTTCTCTCTGAAAAGTAATGTGTAATACGTTAGCTATCATTTCAAATATAGAAGAAACTACTGAAAAATAATACCACTGTCTTACTCGCTTTATATTTGAGGACATGAAACCAGCTAAAGTTTTAGCAGCATCGTTTTTCTCGGCAACATTTAATACCTTCATTTTTGTTGATGAAAAGTTCGATGAGAATCGGGAAAAAGCACCGACAGATCTCGATAAATATTTCAGAATTACAAACATGAATAGAACTAGCACCTCGAAAAAATATAAAATTGTGAAAATGTCTTTATTGAAGTAGATGCAATTTCACAATGCGTGACTTCACGGAGTTCACGAATTCCACGATCAACAATTTTACATCTGCCGAAGTAAAATGCTACTTAACCCTAAAACTACGATGCAATAGAGGTACTTATTAAACATTATTGTTCTCTTCAAAGGTATTTATAATTAACATTCCCAATCCCAGAAGAGTTGAGATCTGGCAGCTTAGAAATTCCATGAGTAATTATTGAATAAATTGGAACGTCAAGAATTGAGATCGAACTGATGGTCATTCCCGCCTTCATTTGCTTCACACTTTCCTGCCCATTCGTGCCGGTTTATTTTTATAGCTCCGCTCCAAGATTTTTTTTTTTTTTTTTTCCATTCACGCTCCCGCGGCCAAGTGTACCAACCAGAGAGTATTATACGATACCCTACGGTACCAACCGTTCAGAATCAGTCATATGTTAGTAAGATCTGATCCGTCAGTAATTCTGACTCAGTATTATCAAGTATTATCTATATCTTCATCTCGGAAATGAATGGGTCAACCCAGAGAGTATATGGGGTCAAATAAAGCGAACGAAGTAAATAAGGCGCGCCCCTATATTACAGAGTTTGCGCACTTGGGCTAGGGTTAATAAAAACACAAGTTGTGAAATTGGGTAACCAGCAGGAGACAAAAGAAGTAAGCAGAGAGTATACTAATAGTAAAGAAGTAAGCCCAAAGCAGTGATGGCAAGAGTTTGTGGTCGAGCTGTTAGCTGACAGAAACACTTTTACACTTCAGACTCGTTTTAAGCTTCCAAATTGTTATGCTACAGTGTAGAAGTCTAAACCGTTTCCTGAATTTATAATAGACATCAAAAGGAGATGATAATATCACACATTAAATACTTCTGCCAAAACAGGGTAATAACGACACCCATTGTAAGGATATTAAGGTAATGGAAATTTGAAATTTTGCGAACACATTTTAATTTTCAAGAAACTGTCTAACATGCCATGTATTTTTAGAAAGGAGTTTCGAGAGCATAGCGGGAAAGCATCTTCACATCCAAGAATTGAAGAACCTATTAAATTTGCAGAGAGCAGAGCATCTACATGGAAAGCAAAGTATACAAGGATAGGGACTGAATCAGTGGATTCTCCACCCTGGTACCAGGGTATAGTTGTTTGTCTTAGTGTGGGAGTGTTTTTACTTTATTTTTGTGTTTTTCGAGAAGAAAATGATATTGATGAAAAATTGGGGAAGACATTATATGACCGCATTGAAGGTTTGGAAGAATTTCAGCTACAATCCTCTCTTAAATATAACCTAGAAAAGGGATTGGATACTACAGCTATTGAAAGAAGACTGCAAGAAATAAGAGAAGAGAAAAGAGCACGAAACTTGTGAAACCATTGACCAAACCTAGATTGTTCCTTTGATAGTTCAAGTACAGATTTGCCTTGTTAACACAATGGTATTGTGTCAGATAACTATCACAGAGAGTTGCAATTATGTAGTACCTGATGTCAGCATAGTGAAAAACGTAATAAATTATTAAAACAAAAATTATACCATTTGTCATTTTACGGTTTCAGCATAGGCTCCATATCTAAGATATGGACATGTTTGTGTTTTGTTATTAGAGATACAAATTTTGTATTCTTTGATCCCTATTTTATTGTAATCTGGAGAAGTACAGAATTTGTTTATTATTAAGTAACCATTAAATTAATATCACTAGAGTATATGGAGTAGTGGTTTTGGAGTCACAGTGGCCCAGTGGTAGGGTACTGTCTTCTTGACCTGAAGGTGGTTTAAATCTCAACACGTTGGGATTGTATCAGGTGATTATCATTTAGGCTGACTTCAAGTTCAACTTAGCCTCATTTCCAGAAGAATATCGGGATCTTACTTGGGGGTAATTGCAGCTTTGTGCTTAACCTTGCAATCTTCTTATGCCGATAATGAAGAATAGATGGAGCTCCACCACCTCCATCAGCCTGTGTGCAATTGCACAGGGTACCTTTACCTTATATATTAGGCTTTATTATTGGTACATAAATGCACATACTAATGTAGAATGTGTGAACTAATATTTTGTGACATCACCGAAATTTATTTAACCTGATCTACCACTGCCCTAACTCTTCCAACATTTCTTCCATCCCTTCACTTCCGTGCTCATGGCTGCCAACTCTGTCATTATAAATATATTTTTTCATAGTAGTTGAAAGAGTGGGGACATCAGGTTAAAGTAATTTCTGTGATGTCACAAAAGATCAATATGTGTGTTTTACATTAGTAGGAGTTCAATCTTTTTTTTCTTTCTTTATAATAATCAAACTAGTGCTTTATCAGCACATAAGTTCTCACATTGTGACTTGCATTTTTCAAAAAGTGAGAGGTCGATGAAAATTGGACCTGTGTCACTTTTTAAAACGTATTTAGCACTATCAAAAAAAAAAAAAAAAACAATTTGAAGCCTTTTTGAGAAAAAAATTTAAATGCCTTTCTTTCATGCAAAATTGTGTGAAAACTACTCACATTTTAAAAAATTGTCTTCTAAATTGTAGATGTAGGAAGACGCTGATAAAGTTTTGAACTTTCGCAATTTTTGAGACTCATTAAGCGGCATTAACTGCATCACAAAATAAAGTTTAAGCAGAAAATTTGGTGCCCTTTTCATCTTTGAAAACGTAGTAAGCTAACTAAATGAAGTAACACTAAGCGTACAGTACCCCCAAAAATCAAAATAGGTTTCAAACACAGGGCCACAATATAAGACAGGTAATATCAATTTTGGGGAAAATCCATTTTTATTTATTTTGTTGCAGAACAATAAAAATTGTGTATTGCAGAAATTAAATCAATTTTCATTGGTACCAGGAATTTTTCAAGGTTGCTACTGGAATATACATTTAATCATCTCACAACGCTAGGTGTGTAGGATTTGGTACGGAAAGAAGTGCACACGTTTCCTTTTATTCCAGAATCTCTTTCCCGCCTTCCGTTGTTTCATTATACATATCCAGTCACAATATGAGTGTGCTATTAGTACATAAATGAACAAGATTTATCCACATTTTCTTTACCAGGGCAAAAAAATACTACTATGCTGTCGAAATCCGGCGCTTTCAGCCGTAGCATTTATGCCCAACGTGTAGAACAAAACTTTGCTTACTACTTTCTCGTATACGTAGTTATGCAATGCCGTGGAAAATCAATTTCAATGAAAATACAAGTTTTAGGATACCTTGATACCGAAAAAGTGGTGTTTTTTTTTTCTCCAATACACATCCGTATATCTGTGAACACCACTGGTGCCTAAACCATACGTAAGATTTTTTCCAAAATAGATATTCCCAGATCGATCTGGCTCCACTCGATGGGCTGAGATATTGAAAAACTTTCTTTAAAAATTGCGGGTCCTTTAGGTGAAGACCCTGCCCCATTTTCAATTTTTTTTTCTCTAAATTTCTTGAACGAATAGAGTAATATGCGATTATAAAGGTGGCATAGGTCCTATTATCACCGTTAACCCTGAATTCTCGAAAATTGCAAAAGTTTGAAAACTTTCCGGCGTCTACCTACCACTAGAAAATTGAAGATAGGTATTTTTCCTTGAAGTGAAATTTGATATCCATAACTTTTTTTTAATTTGACGCAACATGTTTCTTAACCCTTGTTGGAGTAATCCTCCGTTACCAAGTAATTACTATCATTACTGTTATTATTTACTGTATTTGTCGAGTCTCGTCACGTCGCAGTGCCTTTTATCCCTTCGGCCAGGAGCTCGACGCCGTTAGATCCCGGGGTTCCTAGCCGGTTACCCAACCAGAAACCCGCGAGTCTCGAATTCGCTTAACCTTCATAACTTCACGGAGCGTAGTAAACGAATTCGACTAGTGCCACCGGCTCTAAAAGTTCTTAAAGTCATGAGGTTTTCTTTCATTAAGGTGCATTTTTTGAAAATTATAGTATTTTCGCGCAATACATATGTAAAATAAAAAAACAAATTTTCTTCGAAACTGCTCCAAATTTTTTCTTGTAACTTTTGGTAGGGATAGTGCCAATTGTACTCTATTAGATGACGTACACGCATTTCCTCTATTTTTTTCAATAATTACAAAAATGTAATTTTTTTACTAGCCTCTCACGTCATTATTATTTACATTAGCGGCAATTTGTTCAATTATTGCATTTTAAAGTTGCGTCTTCGCGTTTAAAAGATGCGAACACGAGCTCAAAATTCCGCATTTTTACAAACGTTCAAATATCAATTTATCACAAACAGAACCAATTTTTTTTCTTCAAACATTTCGTAGATAGTGCTAATTGCACTGTTTAAGATGACCTAAAATTAATTTTGCTGTATTTGTCTTAATACATAAATGCCGCCACTGATCTGTACTACCTTCTTTGCAACCAGTCTAATTTCAGGATTTTTTTTTTTTTTTTTCATTTCGCCTGCATCCTGATTTTTGCATTTGAATATATTTTTCTTGATGAGTTTTTAATTTTAGCAAAACGTTTTGAATCTTCTCAAGAACTATGTGGCTCATCTGCTTATCTAAATTCACCAAATCAACTTCACACATATTTCAGTGTCTATAGTAACAGCATCTCATTGAAAATTACGCTATGAAACACGATCAGCAAATGGCAGGCAGGAAGACCTAGAAGATGGGAGACAAAATGAAAGCAGGTGCTCTGTGGTCCCATCAGCACAAAACCAAAATGAATGGAAGAATTACAAACCAACAAAAGAACACTAATATGAACTTAAAATTATGTGACAATGTGTTAACTTAGTGTTCATTTAATGATCCAACAATTCTGTAGCTCAATTGTGGGCCTTCAAATTAATGAGCCACTCTCCACTTCGGAGAGACCTTTGCCCTGTAAGAGATTCCATTGGCTTTATCATATAATGAAATTTAAAATCGACTCTTGCAATCAAATATGAACAAATGCATGCAGCTGCCAGTACTAGCAATAAACTCAGTGCAACTGCAAACATTCTCACCCAAAAATGTCATGGAAATTTTAGGACAGATTTTTTTGAACACTATATTCCAAATAAGTTACAAAATTAGAATCAAAACAAATTTTCAAAGTTACTAAATTTATGAGCATCACTTCCACTTAAGGAAAGCCCATGTTTTGTACTATTTTTAAGATTCCATCATAGCACTAACACCCTACGTTTGAAAATGCAATTAATCCCCCTCTACGATGCAGAAATAAATCAGATTCCAGAGAAATAGAAAGTTTGTAAATTAACAAGCCATCAGTAGGCACACATGAAATCCAGTATTTTAATCATTCCTATTTGAAATCAATGGAGCCTGAACCCTAAAAACTCCAGCAGTTTCTTATCCCATAATCTTTTTTTTTGTAATTTGATGCGTCTACACCTTGACGCAACACGTCTCCAAGCCCCTTAAGGGGCGTTGAGCGCTTTGCACTGAGGAGTAATCCTCCATTAATGTGCAATTTTTTTAGCATTTGTCTAGTCTCATCAAGTTGCAGTCAGTGCCTTTTATCCCTTCGGCCAGGGGCTCGACGTAGTTTGATTCCGGGGTTCCTGGCCGGTCACCCAACCACGAACCCGCGAGTCTCGAATTCGCTTAACCTTCGTGACTTCACGGAGCGTAGTAAACGAATTCGGCTAGCGACGCCAGCACACAAGAGCTTTCTTGAACCATAATTTGCTTGTATTTGTTGCAATTGTGCCTACTTGAAACAAGAGTGGTCAACAAAAACCTGTGAACCTATGTGAAGTTGACCATTTGATACCATGCAGGTATCACAGTGTAAGCATGAAGACATTTACCAATATTGGAATATTTAGGGCCCCTGCAAGTGTTGACACATCAAAATACTGGTATCTTATGCAAAAAAACATGCTTTGGCCAATCCACATATGCATAAAATTTACACAATGCTTGTGACCCAGGCCTTACCCATACACCATGGTCTGAAGTTTGGTTCCATTTTGTTTATGATCAGTAGTCCTTCCACTTTTAGATCAATGGAATAGTGCACCATCTCATTTCACATTAACTCCTTTCAGAATTTAAAATGCCCAAATAAAAAATGGTTTTCACTTTGGTTACACACATTAATTCACTAAATTAAATTGCTTAACACTTTCCACATGTTATATACAAGTTTAACCACATGAAATGAAACTAAGAACCCTTTTTGCCCTTGTTTTCCCCAATTACCTTAAGCAGCGTCTACTTCCACCCACTAGAATGCCTTTATAAGCTATGCAGCACGAAGATAATCATTTCAAACTGAAGTCAAAACTAGCAAAAACAGTGATATGTAAATAGTAAAATTATCTTCTAGAACATCAGGTAAGGACTAGCGAAGGATGATCAGATTGGGGGAAATTAAATGAAAATACTAATATATAGTGTTAAATTATATTTTTCTACAATCTTGAAACAATACTGTAATAAATCAATAACCTTTATCAAGTATTACATTGCTTTTGTACTTGCCAAACCAAGTCTCAAATGTTCCTTGCTTTAAAAAAATTTTTCTCCATTTCAGGAATGTCATGAAAGCAAAGCAATGTAATAACATTGGGAATGACTTGCCTAAAAATCACCCAGCTATACAAAACAAATTCAAGAGCCTCCAACTGGATTTTACAGCTCTGACAAGATGAAAAATCAAAAATGTGAAATGCACCAATTGGAAACTCCTAAGTTACAATGGTTAAATGAATATCTACTTAACTACATGACCAAATTAGCCATTCACAAGACAACTAATGAATTCCTGGCTTAGAAGCCATCTAACAAAGTACTTGAACACATGAAGAGCAGCCAATGAATACATAGATATTCAATTTTTATGAACTTTCAGAATACATCTTAAACATATACATATAAAAAAAAAGGGACAAGTATGTGACATGCAGCTGGATACAAAATAAGTTAAGCACAAAATACAATTTATTTTAAACCCCAAAGTATTCCACAAAGTGCAACAGTAGTGTAACCTGTCCCAAAGTACTCAACTTTTCAATAAATGGCAGTGTGTTGAAAGGGGTTTCATTATTTCTCGAGTATCACAAATGATGGTGAAGGTGAAAAAAATGATTGTGAAAACTGATGACATCACTACAGGTTAAAGTCCAGCCATGAAGATGATAATAGGCTTATTTAGATGTCACTGAGAAATCTCCTTAAGCTCTCTCTCCTCGAATGCGCCTGGCAAGCTGAATATCCTTGGGCATAATGGTCACACGTTTAGCATGGATGGCACACAAATTGGTGTCTTCAAACAGACCAACCAAGTATGCCTCACTGGCTTCCTGTAACAAACCAAATTATATTACAATATGCAGTGGATCACTTAATTTAATTCAAAATTAATTTTTCAACCTAATGATTGATAATGAAATGATTATTAACAATAAATTTACCACACTCCCACTCAACCCTCCATTGACACTTCCATTTACTTATTTTGTCACCAATAAACAGTTTGATGCTGCAAGACCCCCTTCACTACATTAGCATCAGAACCGATGTTAAAATTGCACACAGTAAAAAAATATTTTGTGCAAAACTAGGCAGATTCTAAAAAGTAAACCTGATAGCAGAAGAAAGAATCATTACTGAATGTTCACTTTCAGCCCTTGAAAAACATGTCCTGCCAACGAATTACCATTTCTTCCATTACATCTTTTTCACACAATATTGAGAACACCAAAGTAAGCAAGCTTTCGAAACGCAAGGATTTTTTAATTCTATCCATTGTTGGAAGTACCATCCTAACAAAAATACATATTCTTGAAAATTCACATGCTACCTAAATAACCAACTCACTGGCATTGAAATTGTACTGGCAACAGAACAGCACTTTTAATACATAATCTATAAAGAGGAAGTCCAAAATGGAATATAGAACAGTTCTTCCCAGATGTGTATACTATGAGTGGAATGCAAGCTTTTACAGGAAATATCTACATTAAGGGCCAGTTTCACCAAACAAGGAGTAAGTTTACTCTGGAGTAAATCAAGTTTTCAAAAGTAACTTCTTGGAGCACTTTACTTACACTAACTTCAGTGGAAATCACTAATCTGAGAGAAAATTCGAGAGTCATTTTACATGGTGAAAATACAAGGAAAGTACGGAGCAAGTTCAGTTTTTAACATGCAAGTAACTCTGAAGTGTTGTTATGGCTCTACTACACATAGTAAATATAGAATAAAAAAGGAAAAAACTAGAACTAAAAGTGCTAAAAAAAGATATAGTTAAAAACAGAACAAACAATGTGATGAATGGGGGAGATCTGCACAAATGTTTGTGAGTTCCAGAATCCCTTCCTAACTTAACTATAAATAAAGACTAATAAAAGTTTAAAAAATAAAACTAAAGAATATAATCTTAAAAAGCATGAGATTAGCAACATTTGAAACATCTTGTCCCTGAGTTACAGAAAACTTATTTGCATCAGTTAACAGACAGATTTGATTCTTCTGCATTGCTAACAAAGCAGAGAAGAATTCTTCCCAAGAGAAGAATTAATATTTGTTCAGAAATAAAGGAACAAAAACTAAGAACACCATACCACCCAAGATTTTAACAATACCAAGTCACCAAGAACACCAAAACTAAGATGAATGATGGAATATAAGGAAATATCTAGAAGTTTGGGTTGGCATACATTGGTTCACAGCATAATTCTCACTGATGGCCTCTGACATCTGCTGTGCATGAAAAATTGTGTTCGGCTCATTAGAGGAATAAATCTGAGGGTCCACACTCTTCAGAAAAAGTTCAAAAGAAGCATTAAGAAAACCCTTCTATTCTACTCAATACTAACCATCCTGGAGAAATGATTCTAGAGCAATTTTCTTAAGGATGAGCCAAAGTGACAGCTAGTGCTGGCAACATAACTGAAGGTTCTGGGGTCGTTGTGCCCTTAAACCCATTAGACTCCCTTCCCGCATTTGTTTGTTTGCAGTTGGCTAACTTTTAAATGGCTTCGACACTTCCTTTTGGTGTCCTTATACGACAAAAATCTAGGGCACTGCGAGAAATAATTGATATTAGAAGTGCAGTGTTATGTACTATTCTGCAAAAATTGTTTTTTCTTTACATATTACATTGAATTTACTTTGTGTGATAAATATTATGTTTATTTTAAAACCGAGACTTTAATACGAGATGCGCACTGGTGCACGTGTTTCCAATTAAAAATCCTTTTTCTTTCTATTTACATTAATGGCAGTTTTCTTTTACTGATTGTGAGAGCATGTTAAGAGATTTTCCACATACGTAATTAAATGTAAATATTTCCCAGACTCGCGTACATGCATATACCTCAGCGAAACTCAGACTTCTTCATAGGGATGTTTTCACAGGAGCCATTAGCCATACGAAGGGGCATGACTGTTGCAGCGGAGGGACACTTCTCTGAAATACATGTGATGTTCACTTGTTTCCGTGAACTGTCACTTTGGCTCATCCTTAGGAAAATCGTTCTATACTCCGGTAACTTTTGGTGAAACTGGCCCTAAAATGGCTAAATTTTAAAACACTCTTCAGCCATGCAACTTCCTCTCTGTACAGGTGTCAACATACTCCCCAGCTGTCTAGTATAGAAGGATTTTCCTAAGGATGAGCCAAAGTGACTGTTCACTATACAAGTGAACATCACATGTAATTCAGAGAAGTATCCCTCTGCCACAACAGCTGTTCAGCCACGTAAAGTGCTAAGGACTCCTGCAAAAACATTCCTATGCAGAAGTCTAAGAGTTCCACTGAGGTATATGCACATACACAAGTCCAGGAAATATTTAAATTTAATTATGTGGAAAATCTCTTAACATGCTCTCACAATCAGTAAAAGAAAACTGCCACGAATGTAAATAAAAAGAAAAATGATAAAGCCGAAAACGTGCACCGGTACTCCTCTCACTATATTTGTGAGACAAGGACATCACAAACGGAAGCATCGAAGCCATTTAAAAGTTAGCCAACTGCAAACGAATGAATGTAGGAAGGGAGTCTAATGGGCTCGATGAAAAATATTTATAAAGTACCACTATAAAAACAAAATTAAAAACTAGTTCGAAGTTTATGTACAGCAATCACACGGAAAATAATTAAAATCTTTCACATTGGTATAACTTCATTGCAGACTCGATTTCTTTGATAAACAGTATCCCTACACCTCATATCAAATGAAAACTAACCTGCAGGGCACCAATAGCTGCACTCTGGAATCTAAGATCGGTCTTGAAATCCTGAGCAATTTCACGCACCAAACGTTGGAAAGGCAATTTACGGATCAACAATTCTGTCGACTTCTGGTATCTTCGGATTTCTCGAAGCGCGACGGTACCAGGGCTGAAGTAAAAAGAAACCAATTAAGATAGCCAACAAGAAAATCACATACACACTTATTCTTCCAAGAATACAACGTACCGGTAACGATGAGGTTTCTTCACACCTCCAGTTGATGGTGCACTCTTTCTTGCGGCTTTTGTGGCCAGCTGTTTACGAGGGGCTTTCCCTCCAGTTGATTTACGGGCGGTTTGCTTAGTACGCGCCATTTCAACTGCACAAAATAAAGAATTCTTTTTAGTAAAAAAAATCGCTCTGCACATTCAATGTTAAAATGTACGGGTATTCCAACAATAAGCACTGCATTAAATACAAAACACTCGAAAACCCTAGAATTTCTCGTATAATTGAGAGAAAACAATCATGGCGGCCATTAGGACAACGGCATCATGACACACTTCCCAAACTATGACAGAAAATACTTTATAAACTGAGCGAAATTCAGAATTTTATAACTAAAAGCGTAGAAAAACACACAAAGCAAATGATAATCATCCTTCTTACCTTATCAGAAAGAAATCCACACAAATTGTAAACTTCAAAATACAGCGAAATATCCTCACTTACTTCTACACAATGTGAAGCTCGCAATAACAACCGACCTGCAACCGACGCTTTCCACTGAGAAGACTCTCATTGGTTTGACGTCATACAATCTCCTCCTCGTCATTGGTCAGAATAAAACCTTTCCTTATTGGTCAAATATCAGAGAATCTGAAATGGCACTGGTCAAAATAAGACATTACCTTATTGGTCAATTTCACAAATCATGTTTTGTAAAGGAGGGAACATTTTTGAAAGTAACAAATTACATTAGATTACATACACAACTATTATTTTTTCTTGAACAATGACATCTCCACATATGTAATGCGCAGTTTTTATATTTCAAATTTCTAACATTTAGAACAATTTTTGTTAACTGCTATGACCTGATGCAATGTTTAGAATATGACATTGATATTTGTTAATTATTAAAGGGAGTTGATAGATAAAGATACAATAAACGTTTTTATTGTAATATTCAAAGCAATACAGTTTACTCTGTATATTTGGAATGTTTTTCTTGTAAAATGTTATTGTATTCTATAATGGATAATTAATTTTACGAAGTACATGCCGAGTATAAAACTACGTAAGTCTGGAAAAGCAGAAAGTATGTTCTTTCATAATTTTTCCCTAGAAGGCCTCTAGTTTTTACTTTCTTGTATACATACGCATATACGCAGTAATATATATTATATATTAAATATATGTAGTATAGAGGAATTTATGCAATGCTGCGTAAAATTGATTTCGAGATTTCAACGGAAATACACGTTTTGGTGTATCCTGATACCGAAAAAGTGTTGGTGTTTTTGTTTTTGTTTTTTAATAATTATATTTTTTAATTTCATTTTTCAAAACGTCCTTTCATACATAGTATGAAACAGTAGTAATTATTGGTGAGCAGAATGACAAACTTGGGCAGTCATTTTGATACAGAGGGACATTTAACAAAAATACAAGAGACTGCTAAACACTCATAGGTAGTCACAACTACGCTGCCCCCTGGCACAACAACAAATATCACAAACCATCACATAAAACAATACTTGAGAGAAACACCTATCACATTTATTGGTCTTGAAATTCTCTCAAGAAAACATTTTACTTAGCATGGTCTCCATATGAACCAGATAGGTAAACAAAAACTAGGAGCCATGTTCATTTCACACTTATTGGGAGCCCCGGCCCTGCCACTCCACACTCATCCCCCACCCATTCTTCCTCTTCTCCTTACACACCCTACTTGCCCACTCCACATCCTTCACCTGCCTCCACACTTCTCTTACCCTCTTCAGTTCTTTCACCTGCCTCCACTCCTCCCTTACCCTCTCCAGTTTCCTCTTCTCCTTACACACCCTACTTGCCCACTCCACTTCCTTCACCTGCCTCCACACCTCTCTTACCCTCTCCAGTTCCTTCACCTGCCTCCACACCTCTCTTACCCTCTCCAGTTCCTTCACTGCCTCCATCCTCCCCCTTTCCCCCTACTTCCATACGTTCTACTCTCCATCCCATCCGTAAGAACAACTTCCATTACAACCAAAAACCCACTCCTATATATAACCTGTAGCAGCAAACATCAGCAGGAAAGTGGACAATATACAAAAATAAAAACTATCTTCATATTCTTCATCAAAATGTACCTGAAAAACAAACTCACTGACATACAAGTATTACTAGAGGAGAAGCTCAACCACATTTCAATACTGTGCTTTACATAACTCTGGCTGACCAAAGAGCAACTAGATAACACACATATACCAGGCTTCCATTTAGCCAGCAACTCATGTCAAAATATTAACAACGCACATTATGTATATGGTGGGACAGGCATTTTTATTAAAAATACTATTAGTTTTGTACCCTACACCAATCACTCATCTTATAAAAGAAAAAGACTGAAATATCCATCACTGACTTAACTGCAATAAAAACATGGATCTTATGCAGATATTGCAGCCACACTGGGAATTTGAAAATCTTCTTAAAAAATCTCGACATTATTCTAACAAAGCTTAAAAAACACAGACAGTATAAAATTATTCTTTGCGGTGACTTCAACATAAATTGCCTCAAACAAGCCAGTAATGAAAATGTTTTTTAAAGACCTACTAAAATCATACAATCTACAAACAAACATAAATACACCAACCCGAATATCTAAAAATAGTAGTACTGCTATTTATAATAATAGATATCAATCAAATAATAATAGAAGCAAATAATAATAGTTTTTCTGTTACTATATTTATCACAGGTTTCAGTGACCACACTGCCCAAATTCTAACACTTCAAATAGAAACAAAAATTACAGAACAAACAACTCACCAAGAATTCCGAAACTATTCCCAAGGAAACATAACGAAATTCCCAAATTTACTTTGATTACAAAAGCGTAATGAAGAATACAAGGCAACTGATAAAAAATGATAAGTTTAACTCATTCATAAATGTATACTTCAGACATTTCTATGCCACTTTTCCTCAAAAACTCAAAAAGATTCAAAATAAAAAAAAAACAAATCGTCGATTACCAAAAGCATTAAAGTAAAGAAAATGCAAATTAAAATGAAAAAAAAACAAACAAAAAATTTGACAAAAATAACTACATTGCAAATGCATGTAACAAAACAAAAGCTATATTGGACATTATTAAAAGGACTATAGTAATTGTTATTATTATTTTCTATGTTATTATTAGTACCAACTAATAATAACAGAAAAAAATGACATCAATTCACATCAATGTTTTTATATTTAAATTATATTGCATAAAATTTGCAATATTGCAAGAAATTTGGATTGCATAAATTGTTAAAATAATCCCAATAAATCTAGAACTTCTAAAGACATTACACATTACCTCAAACTCCTTTCCCTGGAGATAAGGAGGTCATGAGAGGAGATTGGATGTCAGGTATACTAATTATTTGATTACTGCAGATATAATAAAAATAAATTATATTTATATCGAGTTTCAAAGTGTTGGCTACAGTAATCAAGTTTGCCACTTTTCTTGAGTAACATCTATAACTAATATCCTTTTGCTTCAATTTACTAAGTATTTAGGTAATTTGCTTGTATTTGCAAATGTAATATGCATTGGAAATTTGGTTCCTTTTGTTTTATTAACTTCCAAATCTGCCAACATTTGCATGTGTATAATTTTGATCATTACATGGTGACTTGCATTTCAGAGATTTTCAATATTGTAATTAACAACAGATTAAAGATACCCATTATTTTATGAAAAAGGTATGTTTCTGAGATACCCAGGACCTACAGGAAGTAATTTAGCACAGAAACGTAATTCAGCGCAAATATAACTCATTTTCTGATTTCATCAGGGTCACCTTTTATCTGTAAAAAAAAACTAGAGGTGCCACAGAATGGCACAGATTTTCTCGTAGCAAATTTTTCTTATTTCCTTGGTGTGGACTGGCTTTAAGGTCTTGAGTAGTTACACTATATCTCTTAACATTAAAATAGATTTTTGAAAGTTTTCATGGCCCCCGTCCGACCACCCGCACCCTCTACAGCGCGAAACGTGTTTTATTTTTATTTTAATTTTGTTCGTCAACTTCACACTATTTTATGTGATTGAAAAAATGTGAAAATAATTTATAAGATCAGAAAAACCTTTTTACATTCTCACGAACACCTACGCAGTGGAGAGAAAGAGATGTAATGCTGCGCGAAAAAAACGGCGAAATTTCGGCAGAAAAATTCTTATTGCTGGGCCCTAATAACGAAAAAGTTAATAAATTAAGTTGCTACATTTAGAAAAAAAGTCTAACACTTAGTGTAGCCAGAATTCATGTTTTGTGGGTCCTTGATACCGAAAAATCGATTGACGATAAAACGTCCGTCCGTGAGTCCTTCCGTCTGGTATACAGGAACAACACTTGTACCTAAATAATGCGTAGGATTTTTACCAAATTGAAGAAACCCCGCCTGTGTCTGTTGCTGATGCTGGGCTGTTCGTCGCACTTGTGGCTGTGTGGTGGTGGGTGGGGCGAGTAGTGCGGCGGCAGCGGGCACCGCCAGTCCCAAGCCCGGATAAAGGAGGAGGGTCACTAGTGTGGCATTGCCTCCACTTACTTCTGCCAAACGTCTATTAACTTTCCTATTTGGTCTCTCTTGATCTCTTGTGTTCTTCGACCCCGATGCTATTAGGTTGCGAGGGATAGGGAGTCATTCATTTCGCTTCTTCTTCTTTTCTTGTATACTCGGTTTCTTCTTCTTCTTCTTCGAATCTCTTTTCCTTCTATTTCTTATGGAGGTAGGGTGGACAGGACTCTGTAGGTGAGAGCGGAGCCAACCTGTCTAGGGGAAAGTAACCCCCAAAAGAAAATATCTGCTCCTCCAGGTTGGGGGTTGAGGCGTTGGACCTGCACTACGTCGCCCTTAAAAAATAAACAAGCTGTAAAACTTCCCGACAAAGCCTCGGAGCAGGATGGATCATCAAGATGGAAACACGCGCGGAAACGGACTTTGAATTTCGGTACATGGAAGGTTCAGGAAATTGACACAAAAACTGAGGATATATTTAGAGAAATCAAAAAGTATGATATGGACATAGTAGGATTCACAGAAACTAAGTATAAAGAAAAGAGTATGGAAGAAAGGAAATTTATTATAATATTTATAGTGGGGTGCCAAGGAAGAGAGTGCTTGAAGTGGGGTTTCTATAGCTTTCAAAAATAGATATAAAAAGAATATCACCAGCTGGGAACAAATTAGTGATAGACTTTTAAAGGTGCAAATGGAGCTTAAAAGTCACGTAGTTACTATTATAGTTGCATATGCACCAAATGATGATGCCGATATGGCAAGTAAGGATGTATTTTATGTAGAATTGACAAAATCATTGGAGAAAGTAAGTTAAATGCTCGCACTGGATGGAGAATTGCCGATCGTATAGTAGGATAGCATGGGGAGAGTATAATAAATAATAATGGAGAGGTTGATAGAATTTTGCCAACAGAATATTCTCAGAATAATGAATGGTTGGATCAAGCATAAACAGATACATCAATATGCATGGAAACAACCAACTCGCAATTTAAGATCTATAATTGATTATGTTATATTAAGACAAAAACCAAAACTTTGGATAAAAGACGCAAGAGTATTGAGAAGCTCTGAGTGTGGATCAGATCATCATTTACTGGTGTCCAGAATTTTCTTTCCTTTTAAAAGTACAAAAAATGCTTACAAATTAAAGGTGGTAATAATATTTTAAAAATAAATTATAATTTGCAAAAACTTCAAGACGACTCCACTTGTTTTCTTTATAAATTGAGATTAGGCTCAAAACTGTGTGACGTTGCAGATTATTCTGCTAATAAAATATATCGGGCGGTTAAAAAGAAGATACACGAATCTGCCTTTGAGGCATTAGGGGAAAGAGAACAACATTTATGGAATAGGAAAAAAGAAATGTGGTGGAATGGATCCGTAGAGGAGTTAGTATATAAGAAGAAAATGGCATATAATAAGTGGCTCGCTACAAAATCTGACGAAGACCTTCATATATATATATATATATATATATATATATATATATATATATATATATATATATTGTGACGTCACGGGGTTATACGAACCCGTAACGCCACCATAAGCCACTAGAAAAGACCAGAGAACTGAGAAATAGGGTACGAGGCGGAGCGATGGTCCGAGAAGGCGACATCTACCCGCAGGTTTTCGCACTCCTATGTCCAAAGTTAGCGGACAATATTTTCTCGAGAGGGCGCGAAGGAGGAGAAAATTCACCCCTCCAGAAATTTTTCCCCAGGCGGAGTTGCATAAATACCGTGACGCACTTCGGTAGAGCTCTCTTACGACTTCGACAGCGACGGCGACTCAACTAAATTCTTCAGCGGTAGTAATCGGTTAGTGCAGGAGTATAATTTTACTTGCTTTAGTAAAGCTGATTTAAGAAACGCGGTGATAAGTGATAGAATTCAGAAGCAAAGTGCATGTACAGCATTTGCAATAACATTACGCGAGTAAGCAAGCGTTGTGACTGCTCGAACTTGAAATAGTTTCATCATCGAAGTAAATTCGCGCAGAAGGACTCTGAACGAAATCCAGTATTTAATTTTGTACGCCACGACCACGCACGCTCAAAGTGTGGTATGTCGGCCGAGTGCTAGAAGTAGTCAATTCAAGCACGTTAGTTATTTAAAACTGGAAGCGCGAGCAACGGGTACGCGGCAGCCGGCAGAAGGACGACTCAACACTCAAGCGTAGGCGAGAAGGACTTGGACCAATTCATGGTGTGTACGAGTCCGAGGACGAGAGAAAGGTTTGGAATTTGGACGTGTGGCGGCATCCGGAGATCGAGCGAAAGAAGTGGTGACCGTGGGGCACGAACCAGTCAAGGACGTGGCGAGGACTGCGAGCGGCCGAACCCCCAAGGTTAACTGACGGCGAGCGGGAAGGAAATGTCGAGGTAAAGAACTGGCACTTCTATGCGACAATTTGTTGGGAAACTGTGTAGCGTTAAACACCAGGCGTAGCGTCCTAAAATAGGTGAAAGTTACAAATAGTTACTGGGGAAATATTTCGAATGTATGAGCGGCAGTTTTGATTTCATTCGCTGTACGCACCAGTAAATTCGTTTGAATGCCATACCTTGTACAACTTTTCTAAAGTAAATTATAATTTTTCATGTAATGTAAAAGTAATCTTATTGAAAGTATTGTTTCCATTGTATGATATCAGGGATAATCAGTTGCTGTAATTTTGTAAAGGGTACGATTTAGTAACGTGTGTCACGTTTATTATTGTGTTAGAGTTAACAGCATTGTAATAAATGCGCAGCTCAAGGCTGACCTCTGTGAAGTCTATAAAAGAATTGTAGAGAATCACTTAAAGGGCCGTGCACGGAGAAAACTTTAGATTTAACAGAAGTTAAATGAGGTACATAAAATAATTGAGAAGGAGGTCAAAGCAAAAGTATTGTAAATAGTGCGTATTGAAGTAATCAGGCAGTCAAGGTGACGCCTATACATTCTCTTATGATTGTGTTATTTCTGTTCTTTTTGTTTCTGTTTTCTTTGCAGTGACCATCTACGTAAAATACATACTTATTGTATATTTGTGCCACTGTGTAATTTGTTTACTGAATATATGCTCATTTTACCAGAATTTTATATAATTCATTGTGTCAAGGGTTCAGACCTTTCTCATACCCGAAAGATCCTGCTTCCTGAGAATTCAAAGCTCGCTTCACGAGCATTCATAATTTCACGCTTCATCGCCACCGGCTGGAAGGTAGTAGGTGGGCGTGTTATAATATATATATATAGAGAGAGAGATAGAAGGAAAGAATCGCTAAGAGCAGTTACTGCAGAAAAAAAAATGAGGTATGACAAAATATAGGGGAGAATATAGTGAAATGTTTTGGAAACACTAGAACCAATAAAGCATGGGGTATACTGAAGTCAATGAGAAAGCAAAATAATGACACTGCACGAATTAGTCCAATAAGCATGAAAGAGTGGAGGGAATATTATAAAGCACTGCTTACGGAAGATAGACCCATTTTTTTGCTGGACATAGAAAATTAGAAGAGTACAAATGAGAACAATTTACACGTTCTACCGGTAACGACTCAAGAAGTAATCAAAGCTGTAAAATTAAGTAAGAACGGTCGAGCACCTGGTCCTGGTAACATATATAACGAATTAATAAAGTTCGCACCAGTTATACTCTATGAGATCCTGGCCAAGATATATGATAAGTGTCTGAAAGGGGATATCGTACCTGAAGAGTGGAAAATTGCATAATAACTTCTCTGTACAAGAAAGGTAATAGGAAAGTCTGTTCCAACTATCGTGGAATCAGTGTCATGCCTTCATTAGCTAGGCTTTATGGCCGTAAAGAAAGAATAGAGAGGGAAGTGAAGGATTCTGAAGAGCAAAATGGATTTAGACCAGGGCGCTCATGTATAGGATATTTACATTACGAAACCTGATTGAAAAAAGAGTTTGTAGAGGTTTAACAACTCATCTAGCTATTGTAGATCTACACAAGGCTTACGACACTGTACCACAAATCACGTTGTGGACCAGTTTATATAAGAATGGAGTGTCGATAACTTATGTTAGTGCCGTAATAGAATTTTACAGCAACTCTATGAGCATAGTCAAAATAGTCACTAAAGTTTCCTCAGAATTCCTGGTTACGAAGGGCCTTTGACAGGGATGTACTACGGCGCCGACACTTTTTAAGATCTACTTAGCGAAAGCCCTTGGAGAGTGGTAGAGGAAATGTAGTGGTATGGGCATTTATAACCTACTCTTTGCCGACGATCAGGTCATCGTGGTCGGGGATATGGATGACTTGAGTTATATGCTCCGTAAGTTAAAAAAGGAATATGAGAAATGGGGTCTAAACATTTATATGTCTAAAACTGAGTATCTGAAAGTGGGAGATGACGAGATGGAAGATATAGAGATAGACACAGAAAAAAATAAAGGTTGTAAAACTTTTAAAAATTTAGGGGTACTTACCATCTAATGGTAAAAGCGTGATGACATTAATAATAAAATTGGACAAGGTAAAAGAGCATACGGCACTAAAAAAAAAAAAAACAATTTTTGGTTGAAAGTATCACTACCTATGGTGCAGAAGTGTGGGAACTGAATAAAAGAAAATGAGACACTTCTTGCACTTGAAATGGATTTTTGGATAAGAAGCAGTGGCACTTCCAAACTGGAACACGTACGGAATGAGAAAATAAGGGATATTATGGGCGTTAAAAGAAATATTATTGACAAAATTGCAACCAAACGCCTCCTCTGGTATGGTCATCTAGAAAGAAGGAAGGAGTTTAGATGGCCTAAATTAATATAGAAATGGATTCCTCCCGAGAGAAGAAAACGGGGTCGACCACCACGAAGCTGGGCCAAAGGTGTACTAGACGCGATGGCTGCCAGAGGAGTACAGGAGGGAGATTGGAAGGATGAAGAAAAATGGAGATCGGGAAGCGAGATGCGGCGTCAACCGTAAAAAAATACTCGCTTCACACACACACACACACACACACACACACACACACACACACACACACACACACACACACACACACACACACACACACACACACACACACACGCGCGCGCGAAGAAACCCCTGCCGATCTGGCGCGAGTCAAGGCTCTGCGGTTTTGGAAAATATTGATTAATTTTTGGCGGTAGTTCGCATGAAGCACCCGCCACATTTTTTAATTTTTCTCAAAAATTACTTCATTATTTTTTTTAAAATTTCGTGTAAGAATAGAGTAAAATACACATAAAAGTGGCATTGGTTCAATCTTCACTGCTAACTCTGAATTTTCGATAATTGCGACGTTTGAATTTTTTCGACGACTTCCTACAACTACAACTGAAGATAGAGATTTTTCATTCACATTAAATTTGTTAGTAATTATTTCATTAGTTTTTACACTTAACTTAATTAGTTCTTTCATTAAGATCAGACACATTTTTTTTGAATTTTTAGTAGTTTCCACGCAATATTGTGTGCAATTTAAAAACATATCTAAACAAGATTTTCACAAATTTTTTCTTAAAACTTTTGGTAGAAATAGTGCTATATATACTCTATGAGATAACATAAACGTCATATTGCTCTATTCTTTTGTTTTTTCAAAAATGACAAAAATGAATTTTGTTAACTTGTTTTTCGCGTCGATTTTTTTCAATTACAGCTATATGTTCACATTATTATATTTACGTATTACTGTGCTTTAAATGATGTCTTATAAAGTACATCGAAAACTCACGTTTTCTTAGAAAACCTCAAAATTCCGCATTTTCAGAAACGCTCAAATGCCATTTTCTAAAAAAACCGTTCCAAATTTTTTCCTTCAAACTCTTCGTATGGATAGTGCTAAACGTACTCTTTAAGATGACATAAAGGTCATTTTGATGTATTCTTTTATTTTTAAAAATTACACAAATGTATTTTTTTTAATATCTATCACGTCTTTAAAATGCATATTTCTAGGGATTAGTGTACAATATTGCATTTGTGAGTGGAAGAGTTTCAAATGATTTCCAATGAAGTTTTTCGAAAACTCAATAGATTTCTGTGAAAAAGTGTTTCAAATTTCGCATTTACAGAGATGGTGAAAAGGTGTTTTCTTAAAAACGGCTCCAAAGCTTTCAACAAAAATTTCCTTATAGGACGATATTACTCTTCTTTAATATTCTTAAAGTGATTTTTCGGTTCTACTATTAGGAAATCGAAAAATTGATTTTTTTAAAAATTTACTTTGTGCGGCTAGATTGTAGCTGGCAAGAGGGCAGGCAAGATTGTAAAGCTGGCACAGATCAAAGAAATTAGAAAACTAACAAGTAAGAGAAAGTCTGTGCCATTTGTAACACCACGAGTTTCGATTGCTGAGCTGTAGTTAAAAAATAAAAAAAAATATTTTTACTATTTCCCCGTTTTTAAATCTCATTGACTTAAACTACCCTTTAAAAACGGCTTCAACAGTTCTGTGCATTTATTTTCGTGTTTATTATAAATTTGTAATGAAAATTGGCAAAAAAATGAAATTTTTTTGTTATAATAATGTAACCGACATGCTTAAAACAACAGATTCGCGTTTAAAATAGAAAAGTGGAATTATTATAACATTGAAAAGAACATAAAATATTCAGTTGAGATAGAAGGTTCGTTTTCTTCTCCGTGTACATTTGGCATCAAACAAATATAATGCATTCGTTACATTATATCATACATTATAATGGAAAAACATACTTACAATATATAATATAACTAATGGTGTTACAGAATGACACAGACTTTCTCGAAGTAACGTTTTCTAATTTCCTTTGTGTGGATGGGTTTACGGTTTTGCCCCATACTCTTGCTACCATCTATATATTATTTTGACATTCGCCCAAATATATTATTTTGACATTCGCCCAAATATATTATTTTGGCATTTTCTCGATATTTGCGTTTCTAATTGGAAAACCGAAATATTGCTTTAAGAAAATTAAAGAAGAGTTAAACATCGTCCTGAATGTCAATTTTCATTGAAAAACTTGGAGCCGTTTTTAAGGAAATGGCGTTTAAGCGTAAGTGTAAATGTGAAATTTGAAGCTCTTTTAGCAGGAATCTATTGAGATTTAGAAAAATTTCATTTGATGTCATTTGAAGCACATCCACTCACAAATGAAATAATGTAAACAAATAGCTGGGAATATACATACTAGCGGCGCAAGATATATTTAAAAAAATACATTTGTAATTTTGAAAAAATAAAAGAATATACGAAAATTAACTTTACGTCATATGAGCCATTACCACTATCCGTTGGAAAAGTTTGAAGAAAAAAATTGCAACCATTTTTGATAAAATGGCATTTTAGCAATTCTGAAAGTGAGGAATTTTGAGCTCATTTCACAAAAAACTGCTTAGTTTTCGAGAAATTTTATTTGACATTATTTAAAGCATAGGTGCACATAAATACAATAATGTGAACAACTCGCGCTAATGCAAATATTATCGACGTGAGAGACAAGTCAAAAAAATTAAAGTTTTGTAATTTTTGAAAAAACAAAACAATAGAGCCATATGACGTTTATGTCATCTTACAGAGTGCATTCAGCATTATCCCTTCCAAACGTTTAAAGAAAAAATTTGAAACTGTTTTTGAGAAAATTTTGTTCTTGTATATTTTAAATTGCAAATATTGCACGCCATATTGCGAGAAAACTACTAAAATCTAAAAAAAAAAGCGCATGACCTTAATGAAAGAAATAATTATGGGCAACAACGTTTATTTGAAGGAAAAATCTCTATCTTAAATTTTGTTGTAGGAAGACGGCGAAAAAAAAGCATACTTTCGCAATTTTTGAAAGTTCAGACAACCGTGAAAATAGGACCTATGACACCTTTACAAGTGTATTTTACTCTATTCTTACAAGAAATTGAAAGAAAACATTTGAAAATGGGCGGGGACTTCATGTAAAGTACTGAAATTGAGTATTTAAGAACTCTTAGAAAATTTGTAATGGAAAGAGTTCATTTAATCATAATATAATTATGTTAATTGGAGTGATATGACTCGTCATTTTAGGCACGAAACTTAAATTTCTAAGTAAATAACGTTTAAACGCAATGTAATTGAAAGATTATTTATTAATTCGGGATATTCACAGTAATGCTTAACCTGTGCGTTTTATTATATGGTGCTAAATTTCACCAATATATTAATGTATCTTATTAGCTCAGCTTACTAAAATTATTGTTCGCTTTTAAATTAAATTATTCCAAAATACAGAAAAAGTAAATCGTTTATGATATTAATTTGAAGTCCTCCTAATGAAATTTTTTTAAAAAATTGTGCTGGTTTAGGGGGGGCGGGGCAGTTGCCCTCCCCCCTTGCCACCCCTTAATCACGCCTCTGTCAACAACGACGACGATACGCGCTATCCTTTCGCTCGTATACTTCGTCGCGTGCGCGCACTGCTCCATCGCGGACAGCTTTTCGTCAAATTTTGCGCCGAGATATGCGATGTGGCTGCCGATCTGAATGACCGAGGTGTGTGCCCACTCAGTGCCCCGGTCGGAAGGGTTTTCCGGCGAAAGCAAGTTTGTCCAAGTCCCTTGCCTTTCACGCATTGTCGCGGAAAGGCATGTGAGTCTGCTGATCACAGATTGAAGAGCCCGCAAGAGTGTCTAGTGCAAAAAGTATGTCCGTATGTATGTATGTATGTACGAAATTCGCACCCCTCCCTGAACAAAGTCCCCGGAAGAAGAAAAATGTGACGTGAACACTCTATGGTATTCTGGATCCGTTTATTTCTATCGGATGGGGCTTTTCTTTCCGATTACATCTAAAAGTGATACTTTGATATTTATTCGCGTTTATGCTTATGCATACCCCATGAAGCGTACACCAGTTTACTCATTAGTTTGCGGCAGTTTTTAGTCACCGTATGCGTGTGTGAAGGGTTTGAGCTTTTGCTGTAAAGGCTTTGTAGTCGGCGTAGAGGTATTGTCTTACGTTTGAAAAAGTTGAGAGGTCGTAAGGGAAGACTAGGGAAGAGAGAACTGCCCCTTACGGGATTCCGGCGGTTATACTGAGCGGAGAGGAGAATTAAGAAAAGGGACGAATTTGGAAGGTTCTGTTTGTTAAGTAATTGGCCAGGAAAAGATTAACGTATTTTGGAAGGAGTCGGTGGCATTTGGTAAGAATGAGGTGGAGATTTACTTTGTTGTAAGCTGCGGTCAAGTCGAAAAAGATAGCAGGGAGTGAGTGAGAAATAGCTATGGTTTATGTCGCTTCCATAGCTAGGCCAAAAAGTTGTAGAGCCGACGAGCGGCTTTTTTTGAACCCAAATCGCGTGATTTTAATTTGAGATTTTGCGTCAAGGTGAGATTCTTTATTTGGTAAAAGTAGTCGTTTGATTTTTTTATGTCTGTATTAGTAAGTTAATGGGCCTGTAGTTTTCCTGATCCTTGTTTTTTTCCTGGTTTATTTAATAGAAAAACCGTGGCGTGCTTCCGCGCTGCCGGAAAATAGCATAAGCGCAGGCTTGCATTTATAATTTCGAGTAATGTTCGAATAGCGGTGCGTGGAAAGTGCTTAAGCTTTTCGGTGTTGATTCTGCTCGCTTTTCTTATGTTTAGTTTTTTGATTTCTTCTGCTATTTCTTATGTGAATTGAGTGATATTCGCTAAACTATCAGGATCTACCGTTGTCGTGTTATTATCTTCTACTCCGAAAGGTCGAGTTTCATTTTCCGGGACGTAGTTTCCGTTTTGTTTGATGTAGCTTTTAGTCGGGGTCGGTGTTAGTTATTAGCTGGGGCCCATCGTGGTGGCTCCTAGTGCCTCGGCCTCCTTCCTCTCCCCCCTCGCACACAGCGACATCCCACTCCACTTAAGGATGTTGCGGGTCACAGGGGAGGAATCGCAGCATGGAGGGGGGGGGGGACGTCCCGAATGCATCGGCGGGCCATGATGCCTCTGCACCCGTCGGAAGCGGTATATCCGCGGACGGCGACTTCCGGGTGGAGGGCCTGGTTTTGGTCAAATCGCGTAGGCAGCTCGTGCGCCGCCTACGTCGCGACGCGTCGTCTATTCTGTGACGCGCCGATGCTCGGGTGCCACGGCGTTGGGCGCCAGGGCGAGTTCCCGAGGATGACGGGTATCCGTCTACTCACCTGCTTCGGCATCGACTCCCCTGTTTCGGCATCCGGTTGTGGCGAAGATCTTGATTGCTCTCGGTAGAGCTGGAAAACGTCTCAGCGAGAGTACTCCGGTGTAGCCTTGCCACCCCTCTTGGGGTGTAATTGGAATTGGGTGTACGTTGTGATTTATAAAGGAAACATGAGACACACAGTTTTGCGGTTCTTGAAGGAACTTAACTTCGTTTATTGAAATTGAAATTAGTCGCAGGAAATCAGCATGAATACAATAACATTGATAAAATAAACCCTTTTCAATTCCTTTACATTAAATATCTGAACTGTTACATGCATCAATTTCCTCAATTTTCTTTCTTTTTGAAGTTGTGCAATAAAGTTCATTAAGTTTTTAAATTTTAATAACTAACAAAAATGTTAGCACCCATACACTTTACAAAGATTGTTCTCGCTTACGAAACCTGGAGATTGTGAATCAACGTTTGTCGGTCGCCTGAATGACGCGGAGGCTGTCAGAGGCGCACCTGCGTTGCGGGGCATGCCGGGGGCGGACGTACCTTCCATCGGCGTTGACTGCGGCCTCTTTCGACGGTGATGATTGCTGTGTATACAGCATTGTGCCAGCGGAAGCGGCCCAGGTGCGCACAACGTGCCGGAGACAGAAATTTGGCCCACTATGGCTGCCGCGAAGATGTGCCTAGGCCAGCAACGAGACGAGAAATGGGCATCATCGGGAGGCGCCACCAGTGGCAGGGCGAGCAGCGGTGGCCCGCACCGGAGCACCGGACTGCAGGGGCACCACCCCTGCCTGCCCCCCACGGGGGTGGGGGATATATAAGGCTCCGAGCCGGGAGAGCCGAGCAGATAACGAACATTATAAAGAACGAACATTATAACGAAGAACATTAACGAACATTATACGAGATAACGAACATTATAAAGAACAATCTACATGATTATCAATATCTTGTTTATAAAACGATGAGCCCAAAGAGGCACTGTTTAGTTTTAATTAGGTTGAGATTAGTTTTAATTAGTATTTTTAAGATACCGCCCTCATCAAGCTCCAAAAACCTTACCGGTTGGAGCATTTATGTATCCAAATACTTGAATAAACTCCGCCTTGCCAGGGCTACTGGCAAGGGAAAATGGGAGAGCCGAGCAGATGCCGGAATCCGCGTGGGAGGCGCGGAATCGCGCTCAGCCGGGTCTGAACCGCCAGTCCCTGAAAACGTCGCGGCGCCACGGACGCCTGAGTAAAGTCGGCGCCGTGGCGTAAATAAACCAGTGTACAAAGTGAAAATAGTCAAGTGAAGTGCAGTGTGGTACGAATGAGTGAGTGAATGTGTTGTACATATAGATTAAGAATGAATGAGTGAGTGAATGTTACAAAATGAAAAAGAAGAAGATACGAACTTATTATGAACTTGAAACTCGAAAATGTTTTATTATTTTATGTTAAAACGTCAATCGCCCAAAGAGGCACTGTTTTTTACTTTTAGTATTTAGATTAGTTAGTATTTTTAAGTTATTCCTCCTGCAGCTCCAAAAGCAGAAATGCTGGAGCTTAAGTATATACACCCAGAAATTGAATAACTCCCGCCTCACCAGGGTTACTGGTGAGGGAAAATGAAAAGGAGAGCCGACAGGTTGGTACACAAAACTGAAGTGGGCGCCTAAGGCAACTTACCTGGGCGTCTCTTTCGATCGAAGAATGCGCTGGCACTTACATGTCATGTCAGACGCATTTGATCGAAACTTCAGTATCGAGTAAGATTACTTCAACCTCTTCTGAGGAACCTTCACTCCCTAGGACCTTCGCCTGGCACTCTATAAAACGTGCTGCCAGCCTGTAGCCACTTATGCCGCGGCGACATGGTGGACTTCAGGAAAGAAGTACAAGGATACACTTGAGCTGGTTCAGAACTGAGTTCTAAAGCTCATAGCGCGCCCTCCGTTTCGGAAGTTCTGAAAAGAAACTCGACATTGAATCCTGCACTCAATGCTTGAGACGGATGTCTTTTAATGAAGTCTATCAAGCCTTTCAAACCTGCGTAGCACCGGCGACGCTTAAACAATTAGCCTTATATAGAATGTCCTACAATAGGACGCAGAAGACAAGCTCTCCCGCGGACATATTGAGGCGTAGCGCTATCACACCACAGACTCAAAGACACTAAACACTACCGCCAATTCTGGCTTATGACTAAGGTCCGTCGCGAACCTACACCACCAACCCACACATAGCAGTAAAACGCTCAAGCGTGCGAACTGCAAAATACACAAACCTTCACTGACCTTCTGCTTCGCCCCAAAAAAAGAAAGAAAGAAAAACAACAACAAAAAAACGACAGTATCAGGTTTCAGCGTAGAGCGTGTTGCTGTGCAGTGAAAGTGTTATTGCGGAAAGTTAGTGTTGATGATGCATCAACGTCGTCACACGTCGCAACGTGTGACTTGTTTCTATAAGATTCTGGCGGAACTGTGACCTCGGCGTTGTGAAAGGGGCATCTTCCGGTATGTGTGTTGACTGGGCTTTGTACTCTAGACTGTGATTTTGGATTGTTGGTAAACTAATTTGCAAAGAACTGTTATATTTTCTACTCCTGGTTTCCCTGTACTTGTATACAACAGTCGTCTGCAGCCAGGTAGACAACTTCCTGGTTAGCAGGCTTCCTCCGGGTTCCGCTCTGGGTGTCGGAAACGACACTCGCGGTTGCGTGTCGTGTAGCGAACGCGAGTACTTAGCCGCGCGTACGTTTACAGTTCTCGAAGATGACGGCCGAATAAACTTTAGCCAAGTGGCCAATTTGCTTTGTTGGCGTCACTCTTACCGTTGTTGTAATTGTCTGAACACTCGCGATTGTTTTCGTCCGCCTGTGTCCGTGGTTGAAAATTGTTTCAGATCGTCCGCTTCCGTACACTACAAGTTTCTCGTTCGTCTCACTCCGTGGCCGAATATTCCCGTAGTCTACAAGTGTCTCACATCCGCACCGGGAGGTAGCTCAGGGCATCAACTGATGTCACTACTATTCGCGCACTTTTCTTGGTACTCCACGGCGGGGGTGCGGGAGAGCCTGGTTCTGTTTGACGTCACTGCAGTGCAACTTCATTGACAGAAAACTCAACGTAATAGCGCGCCTTGGACTACACAACAATGAGAAACAAAGCAAGATTTTTTTAATTCTGAAGAATAAATTAATAGTTATAGAAACTCTTGAGTAACAAGGAGTACTGTACGCACAAGTAGTTAGAAAGAGGCGAAAATTGAAAAACCCGCATTGTTAAAGACGAAGGTGAGCGGCACTGCAAACTGAGCCGTGACGTTCCGAGTGGAGCTCATATTTTCTACCGAGCCATGCTGTGTCGGGCTGAACCAGAACAGGGAGCTGGAGGATCAAGAAAACGTGCGCGCATAATACAATGTCTCTTACCGGGTGGTCGCAGGTTCGAGTTTCGACGGTGGTTCGAGTTTCGACACCGCAGAGAGCTAGGTCGAATTCAGTTGCTGTTTGGAGAAGAATTCTGGCGGCCGGCTACTCTGATGACTTTTTCGTGGTTTCTCCCATCAATTCCAGGCAAATGTCGGAGAAGTACCGTAATAAACGGACCTCGGAACGCGCGCGATTTTTCTTCCTCTTGCCCTAACCTCACTCCTTACTTACACACACTTACACTTACATGTACTACATTTTCACATGTGCCTGGAGATTGGTCGGGAGCTTAGAGCTTGTCCCGGCTATGACGATGCCCCGGTGGTAGGGGTTACTTGGTTGAGGAAAATTCTGCTGGAAATTCAGCCGACTGAGGATACGTGAGGAGAATTCCGCTAGTCGGCGCCGAATTTTCGGGAGGTGCGTGTATCTCTAGAAACTCGACTTCCGCGCAACATCTTCTACCCCGAACATCCGTGCGCTTTTTCGAGCAATCGCGTTTTAGAAAATATTGGAGCGCGAGGCTCGTAGGCTCATTCGCTGAGGATCCGACGCTTCGGCTTGCTTCTCGAAATTTCTACGAACTTTTTAATTATGGTTGGTCGGCAAGGGTTCACTTATCCGGGAGTTTAGAAAATATTGTTACTGTCTAAATAGGTCATTTCCGAACGTGTCGGGCGAATTTTACGGTGATTAGGTACATGCATAATGAACGCGTCTTTCGCAGGCATCTCTATGGTGAGTGGGTGGTTGGGTGCATCGCTAAGCAAGGCGCCAGCTCTATAGCTAATGCGGCGTGAAAGGGCGTAAATCCGTTTTTTCGACATTTTGTCTCTGCTGAGTGACGAGGTGGGCAGGGTGGAGTAGGCGGTGTTCACCAGTGCTTATTGTCCTCTTACAGTGCAACGGGTGAGTTTATGGCCACTCGAACCCTTCGAAAGAAAGATCCCGATATACGTATATACAAAAGGCGCCCTGCTGACAAGGGTCCAGGCAAGCAGAACGAAACCGCGACACATTGACATGCGTGACTCGTTTCAGTACCAGACGGCGTACGGGCGAATATATATCGTAAGAAAATGGCGTTAAGCGTTACTGTAATTGCGAAATTTGAAGCTCTTTTGCACAGAACTCTATTGAGTTTTCGAAAAAATTTAATTAAATTAATCAAAATTAATTAAATTAATTAAAATTAATTAAATTACATTTAATTAATTAAAATTAATTTAATTAAATTGTTTTAAAAATTTGAAGCACTTTCACTCAAAATGCAATAATGTTTACAAATATATGGAAATATGCATATTAAGTAAAAAATCATTATTTGAAAAACTTTGCATTGATCGTTTCTGAAAATGCGGAATTTTGAGCACATTTTAACAGAAATCTGTTGATTTTTCCAGGAACTTAATGTGATAATTTTTAAAGTACATGTACTCATAAATATAATAATCTGAAGAAATCGCCTCTAACGTAAATATTACCGACGTGAGAGTCAAGTCAAAAAAATTATATTTTTGGTATTAAAAAAACAACAACAAAAGAATAGAACAATATGGCGTTTATGTAATCGTATGGGGTACATTTGGAACTACTTCTTCTAAAAATGTAAAGAAAAAAATTGGAGCCGTTTTTGAGAAAATCTTGCTTTTGTAAATTCTTAAAATTGCAAATATTGCACACACTATTGCACGAACACTTCTAAAATATTCAAAAATTCAACATGACCTTTATGAAAGAACTATTTATGGGCAACGAATTTCATTTGAAGGAGAAACTTATCTTCAACTTTATAGTTGTAGGAAGACGTTGAGAAAAAATCAAACTTTTGCAATTTTCGAAAATTCAGAGTTACTCGGACATATGCCACCTTTATATGTGTACTTTCCTCTATTCTTAAAAGAAATTTAAAGAAAAAAAATCGTTATCAGGGGACCCCAAAACGTGTATTTCCATTGAAATCTCGAAATCGATTTTCCGCAGCATTATAGAACTTTCTCTTTACTACGTATATACGTATGTACGTACCGTATATACACATTTATACGAGAAAGTAAAAATTGAAAGATTGAGTACGATAATTGTATACGAACTTTCATTACGATAATTTTTGTTATTACCACCGTACGTGGCGTGGTCATGCACTACAGTGTTATGGCAATTTTGAGATCCTATTTCGAGAATTTTATTGTTGGACGGTGTCATGGATGGGAGAGAGATAATATAAGGTTTTATTTACTTAACGTTAATGTTAGAATGCACCAAAATCCAAATAAATTATACATTCAACTATGTTAAAGTCGGTCATCTCTCTCTCTCTCTCTCTCTCTCTCTCTCTATATATATATATATATATATATATATATATATATATATATATATATATATAAACACATGCATATATGCATAAGATAGACATTGATGGGTAATTATGTAGTTTCGTATGCATTTATAAGGCGATATATTAGATGGCCTTTAGTCCTGGATGTCCAATTTATATGTGAAGTTATCCTCGTATGTCTGTACAATGTGCTGCATATAATGCGAGCAGTTTACAAATAATGTGAGAAAGTATGTATTGTTGTAGGATCACCAGTTTTAATATGTTTTCTAGGTGGGGGACCGAAGCGCCATGGGCCCCCTCCCCCCTAAGGTTTGCCACCGCAGTTAAGAATAGAAGCTATTTGCACAAAGCGGAACACAGAAAAACGTAAATATTATTTCCGTACTAAATGTTCAGAGTCTTTGAAATCACTACCGGACGGCGTTGAAGGAAAACTACTGCTATTCCAATCTACATCAGAAATTGTGTCCGGAAAAGAAGGAAGTAGTTTGAATGATTTATTTTTTGTATTACCTCATGGTAATGAATACAAAAATCTGTATGCGCCTTAAGAGAATCCCGGATTATGCACCTGAAGTTTATGTAGATCTATATGAGTGTACGCGCGTAGATCAACTATGACAATCGAACGTAGGTTCTCTCTCACGGGATTGGCTTTTGAAACGTTATTGTTTTGTTATTGCTATCCTACGTATGAACGTGCGATACTTTTCCACATGTGAACGAATGTATACGAGGAGGAGTTGGATCGATTTAATCCACACGAACTACGTGCTACAAGTTTATGACTAACGGTAGATACCTTTTGGGGGTAGTAGCTCTGCGCTTCTATTAAAAGAACATTGAAAAGGTTTAGTGACGAAATACCCGGCCCGCGGTGACGAACTTTTAGTCATTTTCTTCGTGAACTGCTGACTCACTAGAACAGCTGACGCACGTTTGTAGTTGCTTACAATGAATTCGAAAGGAAGCTCGTCGTACTCTAGTCACACCAGCTTGCGAACCGAGTTCCGCTCCGCTCCGACGAACAGATTCTGATCGGGAGAACCTAGGGTACGTTTCCATCAGTGGGGATTTTCCGACACCACCTAAATAGACAAGTCGAATTCAGCTGTTGTCTGGGGGAGAATTCTAGCGGCCGACTGTTCATATCGGTAGTCTGTTGTTTCTTGGAACAATACCAGGCGAATGCAAGAGCAATACCTTACCAAAACGTGCCTCGGGTCACGTGTGGTTCTTCTTTCCTCAATCTTCCTCTCTCCTTACAGACACATACTACATACCCTGCACACCAAACCCATCGGGAGGCTAGTCGGGAGCTTAGAGCTTGTCCGACTGAGCTGGTGCCGCCAGGTGAAGATACCTGGAAGGAAAACACCCTTCAAGCTGACGTGTAGGTCGGCGAAAGATTTCATGTTCTAACGGGCGAGGTATATAGCAACCTACCGATGTAACATACACTACACTTACGGGTCTAATGGCCATGGCAGTTGACGTGCTCGGAATCAATCGACGAGTCGAAATTACTCGGGTGTGAGACTCCGCAAGTCGGACTTAGCGGCTGGCAAAGTCAACCAGGCTGGACTTTCCGAAGACTTCCGTGAAGCTCAGTCGCCGGTTGGAGGGGAAGGGGGTGGGAAGAACGTCAGCCGCCGCGCCGTTTACTCAATGTGGCTTGGTACTGAAGGGTTGGAAGAATGAGCCAGCCACTGGAGGATCTCCTCCCGTCAGTGGCATAGTTAGAGGGGGGCAGGGAGGCTCTCCGCACCTGGTGACACTAATTAAAAAATGTTGACACGTTTGCCGCCCTTAAATCTCGAAAAATGTTTTTATACAATAAAAACATGCATTTGTTAATTAGGTTTACTTCGTTTTAGATTATTTATTGAAAAATTATATTTCAATTATTCAGAATTGGTTTTCCAATATATTATAAATAAATGCCATGTGCAAATATACTTGTATTTGTATTAAATAATGTGTAAACTATTCAGTAATATATATTTTTTATTTAATTTATGGGGGAACCAACCACCCCCTCGAGCTAGTCAGTGTGCTCGCTTTCCATCCGCGAGCCGGATTCGATTCCCAATCGGAGCAGATAGTAGTGTGCGCTTTCCCTGCAATGTCACAGTATCTGTTTCTTCGGAACGATGAAAAAACACACTTCTCAGGTTGAGAAGAGCAGAATATGGCGTAGGGATGTCTATGTGCTCACCACATGTACCTCTCAACCCATGCCCGCACAGCCGGGACGTCGCTGGTGGCCTTGGCCCCGGCAGAGGCTGCTGTTGCCAGTGCAGTCAGGGGGACCGACTGAAGCTGCGCCTCTGCCTCTCGCCGAGATACACGAGCGATTTGCATGAGAAGGACGCGCTATTCTGCCTAGGTTTCCTATGCTGCCTGGTTTCCCATCGCAATCATGTAAATCATGTAAAAACAAGCGAATTCTTTCTTTCATTTCTAAACGTCATGGCGTATCTCAAGATTTCCTTATCTACTTTAAAAAAGACAAAACATTGTTACGAAAATTTATAAGGCAGGCTAAAATCATGAAAAACGATCAGGATATTTTGAACTCAAATAATAAAACAAAAGCAATGTGGAATATAATAAAAAATACTACCAAATCAACTAGAAAACCCGTAGAGAATGTTGTTTAAAAATATAACGATATAAATGTGAACGATCCGGCAACAGTGGCTAGTCTCTTTAACCAATACTTTTCGAGAATTGCTGCCGATCTCACTAAGGGTCTTCAAGCACAAAATTCAAAAACAGACAGTTCACCCAAAATTCGAAATTCTTCCTATGAAATTCCAAAATAACGGTAAACTAAAAATAAATATTCGTCCGGTTTAGATAATTCCCGGATTCTTTGTTAAAGACTTGTGCGTATGCCATTATACACCCGTTAACTCACATATTTAATGCATCTTTATGCACTGGAACGTTTCCAGATATTTTCAAAACAGCTAAAATTAAGCCGCTTTTCAAAAAAAGGCAACAAAAATGAAATTCAAAATTATCGGCCCATTTCTCTTCTATCAGTCTTTTCAAAAATATTAGAGAGATTTTTTTACATACGAATGGAAACCTTTCTCACTAAACACGACGCGCTTTCAGATTGCCAACATGGATTTAGAAAATCAAAATCAACGGAAACAGCTATATTTTCTTTTCTTAAAGATGTCGCCTCATCATTGGATCAAAACGAGGTACCTATTGGATTATTTTTAGATCTCTCAAAAGCTTTTGACGTCATTGATCATGACATTTTACTTTCCAAATTACCTTCATATGGAATTCGTGGTATTGCTCTAGATTGGTTATGTTCGTATCTTAAACAACGATCTCAGAGAGTTGAAATACCTTACTAGAATGATGAAACATTACGTACGCACCTTTCCGACTCTTTGCCCGTTGCATGTGGAGTTCCTCAAGGATCGATTTTAGGCCCTATTCTGTTCCTACTTTACGTAAACGATACGCCCTCGACGATTCGAAACGGAAGAACGGTTCTCTTTGCGGATGATACGAACATCCTTTGCAATAAAGAAACAGTAAATAGTACAATATCAGATGTTTCAAATTGGTTCCGAAATAACAAATTAATAGTAAACGAAAAGAAAACGGGTTTAATGCAGTTTTCCATTTCAAATAAACAATTCTGTGCCCCATTGAAAATGAACAGTGTACCATTGACTGATGTTAAGGCAACAATATTGTTAGGTCTCTCAATTCAGTCAAACCTTCAATGGAACGTCCATTTAAATGAATTGAACACAAAATTAAGTACATTATGCTACGCGCTCAGAATTCTTGCAAATTCAGTCAGCCTTCATACTGCTCGTTGTGTATACTTCGCGAAAGTTCATTCCCGCCTGAGATATGGCATAATATTCTGGGGAAATACATCTTATAGCTCCCAGACATTTAGATTACAATAACGAATTGTACGAATAATAACCAAATCCCACCCACGTGATTCACGTAAGCCTCTCTTCATTAATCTAGGAATTCTACCATTACCGTGTCTTCTTATTTACGAATCAGTGGTTTTTGTAAAAAATGACTTGCTCAAGGGCGGGAATATATTTTCAGAAAATGCCGAAGTCTATTACTATAACACTCGACGTAGAAATCATATTCATCAGGGGACAGTATCAACAGCTCATTACAAAAAATTCACATACAATACATGTACATTATTTTACAACACTTTGCCAGATGACATTAAACGATTAAATTCAATAGAAAAGTTTAAATCCCAAGTGAAATCGTTTCTGCTGCATAACTGTTTCTATACAATTAGAGACTATACTGAGCATCACAAGAAAAGTAACATTAATTTTAACAATGATACATAATGCATTATTTACCATTTGAACTGTATAAATGAGTATAAACAACCTGTAACAACAATTGTACTACTGCTTCCGGGTCAATGACCCCCATCTCGATCAGGTTTTTCGTCCAGTTCCCTGATCCATTGAGCAAATGCTGAGATGGCCCCTTGTTTTGCTTCTGGACATAAATGTAACTTCATTTTCTGTGCACGTCTTCTAGAATTCAGTGGGAAATACAATTATTCAAATTATCGTTTCCATGTCGCGGCAGGAAGTAATAAGAGCCAATATTTATTGCTTATTTATCCTTGAAAATAGATTTTATTACATGGGAGTTTTTGTTTTTCTCCCTTTCAAAATTCAAAATTTATTGCTTATTTATCCTTGAAAATATATTTTATTACATGCGAGATTTTTTTTGTTTTTTTTTTCTCCCTTTCAAAATTCAAAATTTATTGCTTATTTATTTTTGAAAATAGATTTTATTACATGGGAGTTTTTGTTTTTTTTCTCCCTTTCAAAATTTAAGTAGTATATGACTTGGTGTAGGGATCACAGAATTTTGAAAATGTGCACACAATTCACTTTTCCCCATAGCACGTCATACGCAGTTTTTAACTGTTTTTTGACGAAAAATAAATAAATAAATCATTCCTTCCAACTGAGCCGAGTAACAAAATATGCATATCCATTCTTCAAAATATTGCGTCACAATCAAATCCACTTCAAAAACCAGAAAGAGACGGCAGAATCGGCATTTGAAGTAGTAAATGTCAATTGCCGAAAAATAACAAGCGTTCAGGAAAAGTTGAAACCGTGCAATAATTTGACGAACATGCTGTGACGCCATTCCTGATATCTGAGCAGTTGGAGAAACATAGGATATTTATTTATTTATTTTACGTCAGAAAAACAGTTAAAAACTGCGTACGACTTGCTATGGGGAAAAGTGAAATATAGGATGTAGCGGATTTCACCAATCGTCTATGTTATTAAAAATAATAAACTGAAGGCGGACTTTTTAATTACAGTTTATTACTCCAAGAATTATGCTGTAATATTACGCAATATTTTGTAAGAATAAAGTAATGTAACATTTTCCATATTCGAACTGTCTTCTTTCGCTTTGAAAATATTTTTACAATAATAAAAGAACTTATAAATTTATCAAGAAAAAAAGGCCTTATTAGGTCCTAACGTAAAATTAGGTCCATTTAGGCTCCAGCAAATTGAAGTACTATATTATTATACTCGTTGGTATTTAAAACTTTGGAGTAAACTGCAATTTGGAAACTAAGAGGCCAGGAATAAAATAAGTCAGAACCTAAGAATCCGAGGCCTAGTGGTAATTAGTGATGTTAGAATTTACTCCTTAAATTTTAAAAAATCGCAATTTGAAAACAAGGCTATAGCATTTTATAGCAGCATTGAAATTATAGCAGCTCTTCGCTACCAGCAAAATTAGTAATTTTACGAATTATTAAGTTAGATTCATGACTCGTTTCGTTGGAGTGACACTCGTAATTATTTTCCGGATAAATTAGTTAATTATTTGAGTGCCAGGAAATAATTACGACTGTAACCCGGATGTTTCCTACGTAATTTTAATATTTCTCATCGAAAATTATGTCGTGCTAGCTCAGTTAATTGGGTTCGAAGTTCATAATTGTTGCTACTTTGCAACCAATTACTCAATCTGCATCCATACGGAGTGGCGAGGAATCTGAAAATCTTATCAAAATATCTACTACTGGATTGCACGTAACGAATAATAATAATCAGGTTTCTTTTAAAGGAATAAATTGGAATTTATTTTAATGTGAAATATGATTCTAATTATTAAATATGAATTGTTACATCGTTAATCCTAAATGAAATTATCTTTAGTCATGACCAGCCCTCTGTATCTTGTAATAATTATAAATCAACCTTGTTATATTCGCGGATCTTCGCGCGCTCTTCAGTTCTCCATTCGATGGCGCCCCGTAGAATCTTCTCCGTCGTCGCAGGAGAATCTTCCTTCTTCATAAAGTCCTCCGCCTAATGTTCGCGATCAAGTTCAAATTCTCCCAGCGATACTATTATTACCCGTTACGTCCCTTACTCGCATCACGGGTGGACGCCTATACACGTACTATTACTTTGTAGAATTCCTTCATCTTTTCCCGCAAGAACATTTTATCCTAATATAAGAAACGATATACTTAATTATACTACAAGTTATTGCATCAGATTTGGTTGTACATCCTCGACTTGGTAAAATGACAGGAGCCGACCCGCTCATTACCGCGTTGCTAGCGAGTGTCACTGTTCTTCCTAAAACTCAAAGCATCAGAACTCATCAAACATCATCCTCTTTTTGTCTAACAAAACAATTCTATTTCCGCCTCCGTCCGGTCTTTTCCACATCGTCTTCACCTAGCGAAAATTACCTTTCACGCCGGTTGTCTACTTGTCACATAGCGACCGCTCTAGCGATCATCTTTTGACATCCGTATATCCTACTTCATATAAATGACATTTCATAAACAAAATGGTTCGTAATTTTGGTATATCACAGTATGAAAATCAAGATTTCGCATTTTGTGGCATTTATTAAGTAAATAATTAAGGGAGGACTCTTTGTGAGTAAAAAATATGTTGGTGCTTCTTAGATTTTCCATTAAAATCAGGAAAACTAATTTACTATTTCGCCATTTCAACAAACATAAAAGCGTCGCCCCGTGGCCGAGATCGCTAAGGCAGTAGTGTCGTAGTGATCTCGGACCGAAGGGTCGCGGGTTCGAGTCCCGCCTCGGGGATGGTTGTAAAGCGCGCCATATAATTGAGGGTATAAAAAGCGTAAGAAGTCACGGATGCACTGTTGTCGTAAGATCTTCCACTTCTTTCTGTGACCTCCGTACAGCGAACTGAGGAAGCTGAGACCCCTTGAGAGGATCCAAAGCCTTAAGCTTTTAGGATCAGTTTTTTAAAATTGTTCGTGTATTTCTGTCTTTGCAGGGGCGGATCCAGGCGATCATGGGGCAGAGACTTATCTAGATATTCAGGCGCCCATGGCAAGCGTAGAATTTGCGCCCCTATCAGGATACTTCGAATTAGGGTGGTTATTTGTTTTAGCGGGTATACTCTAAAAAGCCCCGTGTGAGTGGCGCCCATGGCACGTGTCATGTTCGTCATATCGTAGATACGCCTCTAGGAGGGGGGCATCGCAGATTTTTCTTAAATAGTACACATTTGTTATGAAATTTAAATTATCTTTGTGGTTCATATACGATAATATACAATATTACTTAAATAATTACACAATTCTAACATAAATAATCAATTTCGCCATATAATTGAGGGTAACAACCGCATTCGCATTTCAATCGATTTCCCAATATAATAGAGGCTAACAAACGAAAACTCTAGGCCCTTTGGGGGAGGGGGGGGGCATACCACTGATTATTTGTTACTTTTTGCCAATTAAGTCTTAATTATAAATTAATAAAAAACGGGCAATCTCAAATTAAATGTTTTCAAACATGGACGAGCGCGAGCGCGAGCGAGCGAGAGATAGAGATGAGAGATAGAGATAGATAGATAGAGAGAGAGCGAAGGAAACCATAAAATGCAATTTAGCAAATATTTCGCAGATTCATGACCATTTCACCCTTTATTTCTTTATTATTATTATTATTTTAAATTTGTTGCGTACTTCGTACGTGCTTTCGCATTTTATCGCAGATTGAAAACCGTCAGAAATATAGTGTACCATCAAACATAAAATTACTAATTTTTTCAGCGTTTAGTATCATTGCGCATTTTTAGCAATTGCTAAAATCTACCATCTCTAGTGATAATAAGAAATGCCTGAAACGTAAATACTAACGATGCGAGATATTAAAAAATACTGACATTGTGTAATTTTTGAAAGAAACATAAGAATGCAGTAAAATTGCGTTTACGTAATCTTATACAGTGAATTTACCACTATCCACAGAAAATATTTGGAGCCGTTTTCGAGAAAATGGTGTATGAGCGTTTCTGAAAAAGCACAATCGTGAGCTCATATTCACAGAAAACATCTGAGTTTTCGTGAAACTTCATATGACATAATTTAAAGCCTCTGAACTCAGAAATACAATAATGTACACAAATTGCTCCTAATGTAAATATTAAGAACATAAGAGATATATCAAAACCTTACGTGTATAATTTTTGGGAAAAAAAAGCTAGAAAAAAAAAGCAACAAAATGAGTATAATAACGTTTATGTATGCCATCTTTTACAGTACATTTAGCACTATTCCTCCAAAAAGTTTAAAGAAAGACGTTAAAGCCACTTTTGAGAAAATATTTTTATTTTTTTGCCCATATTTCACTCAAAATTACACGAAAGCTACTAAAATGTTCTTTTTTAAACGTACATGTCATTAATAAATGAACTTAATATGAAAAATACAATTCATATCAGTAGTTTTCTGTTATTTCTTGGAACAATACCAGGCGAATGTAAGAGCAAGTAGCGGAAAGCGACATGAAGACACCGAAGAAACCAAACTTTTGTAATTTCTGAAAATTTCAGACTCAATAGTGAAAATCGGATCTTCTTTATAATGGTTTCTTAAACTATTCCTATAAGAAATTGAAAGAAACATTTTCAAGCCATTTTTTTAGATTTTGAAGGCTGTACTTAACGTATCCCTAAAATTTAAAGAATGTTTTTGAAAATCGCTGAAATTCGAGTCAAGCCAGTTTGATCAGGGAATATTTTGGAAAAAATCCTATGAATAGTTTAGGCTTAGACTTTAGTGTTAATAGATGGCCAGATGGATGTTAAAAAAAATCGGTATCAGGGGAACCCAAAACGTGTATTTGATGGTGTTGATGATGGCCACAATACTGCCGAAAATGCTTTCTGACAAATAAACACCTTCAACAAAACAATGCCTCATATCTATTGCTCTAATGATGGTTATGTCATAAACATCACACCATTTCCTACTACTGGCCCCATAGTATTCATAGTCGCCTTCTATTGGTGACTACAGGACAATTTTTCAGATCCTTAATAACAGAATTGAAATATGTCTTTAAGAATAATATAGAAGAGTAAAACCTGGTTCTATATGATAATTTTGTTAAAAAATTTGGTGCCACTTTTCAGGAAATATTGATTGAGCATTTTTGAAAATACACATTTTTGAGCTCATTTTCATAGAAAACATTTGTTTTTGAGAAACTTCATTGGAAATCATTGAAGTATTACTACTCACATAAGAAAAGTTGCTGGTGAAGGATGTAAATATTAATGAAAGAGATGTCAAAAAAATTACGTTTGTGTAATTTTTGAAGAAAAAAATAATACTGCAAAATGACATTTATGTCATCTTATAACGCATTCAACACTATTTCTATAAAACTTTGAATACAAAATTAGGAGCGGTTTTAGAAAATGTTTGTTTTTAATATTGCCCATAGTTCACTCAAAATTAATAAAATTTACAGAAAAGAAAAAAAAAAGTAAGTGACATTAATTAAAAAACTACTTTGGAGAACAAATTTTATTTGAAGGAAAAATTTGTATCTTCAATATTGTTCTTTTAGGAATAAATCTTAAAAAAAATTCGGCTTTTGAAATTTTCAAAACTTTAAGAGTTAACTGTGAAGATCAGAGCAATGACTACTTTATAAGAGTATTTCACTATATTCTTACAAGAAATTTACAGAAATATTCACCACTATGATATTTTATAGGTTGTCTTGTGCCAGAAAATATTACTTTCAGAGTGGCAGGAATTGTGTCATGCCAGGCGGATGGGAAAAGCTCTGTACACAATCATTGTGTTTAAGGAGATCTGTGGTAATGTCATCAGAAGTATTAGTTTATTCATAATGAATGTATTTGTCAAAATTTCGTTTACTTCTCGTAACGATCCCCCAAACATTTACAATTATTTAACTCCTTAATTTATAATGAAAATTTGATAGAGACATTTAGAAAGTGGCATTGTCTGAACATGTAACTTCATTGTGGTATTTGAATCCAGAGGAAGTCATTCTTTGCTTTTAACTTTTTTGCACTTACTTCTTAAGAAGAGAAAGTATTGTAATCATGCTGAAAAACAGTGATTTTTCAACAGAGAAACTTACAGCAACTTTGTAAATCTCATTTTTACCAATTGGCAACTTTTTTGGGGTTCCAGTCAAAACAATTTCTGAAGTCAATGTCTTGCAACCACCCTTTTACACACATCATTCTGCCTGGATAAAATTGCATATTTTCTTATGTGGTCCTGAATGTTTTCTACGCTAATTTCCTGGTGTTCCAGTTTTTCAGAAATCTGTTACTTGGCTCAAAGAACATCTCCCATGACAGACTTGCAGTTTCTACCCACACTATCTCTGTAAGAGATCTTTGTTCTTTTTCAGCCTCTGAAATTTTTTTTTCTTTATATGCTGTGAAATTAGGGAAAGACTATTCTTATTGGCTGCAACAAGACATTTACCCACCACAGAGGTGAAAATAGCCAAACGGTAAATTGGGAAAGGAGTAGCAATGGGATTTCAGAACTTTCATTATACAGAGTTGTGGAAGCTGGAGACATAATTGTTGCCCATGAACCTTCCATAGTCTAAGTGAAGAAATTTTTTTCAGAATACAATGTGATGAGAGTTGCAAGGGCATGTCACACGAGCATAAGCATGAACCTAAGTACTATTCTTGGATCTAGCATTTTCTACAATTGTGCATCCTATTTTCATTGTTCTTTTCTACTCATAAGAAAATATAAGTTTACCTTTTGAAAAAATGGAATATAAATAATACTGCCTTTCGAAATCTACTTGCTACAACATATAAGACAACAAAATCAATGTAATATGATTATAACAATGATAATATAGTTGACTTTGCCCAAAGTGGTTTTGCATAGAATGCACCTAAAGTTTAAAATAGGAGGAATACAGGTGGTCAATAAGCAGCATTAAATGTTCAAGCTTTACATTCAGCTAACCAATGACAAATTCCTAGTTATGGAAACTACTTTGGTACAATTTAATGCTGCGTCAACTACAAGTTTGGGATCAGCATTATGAGATATATTATATCTTTGATCCCGGTAAATAAGCTGATAAGTCATAAACACAATTTTATAGGAGATGAATTAAATCAGGGATTAATGATATTTGTGATGAGCAACTTTAATTTATTAAAAATTCAATCTTAATACAATTCTCGCCTCATGGCTACCCGGACACGGAAGACGAGACGTGAAGAAATCAAGGCTCTGGGACAAACATGTTGACCGTCTACACCGACTTTCGAAAAACTTTCAAAAAGCATCCCCCAGCATATAAATACGGAGCGCACGAAGCAGGGGGCAGTCTGAGCTTCTGAGCAGTACCGCGTACGTGTGTGCCATATCGAATGACCCGTCACTCCGTCTCTCTACATCTCGAACGACGCCATGGACCAGAACGCCGCCTCTACTGCCGCCGCAGCATCCAACCTCCTCCAGGCCGAGATCGGGGCTATGGTAAGAGGCTGACACCACCAGGAGCACATCTCGATTCCTATCTCTCTCATTCTCCCACTCTTCAATTTCTCTCTCCTTCTCCTCCCTCTCTCTCAGCTTGGAATAAGATGGTACTGGGTAATGGAAATTAAATATTTAATTCAGAAATGAAAATCTTTGCTCATTTCTCCTTCTTCCCCTTCCTAGACCACTCAGTTCATTAACGTGAAAACTCTCCTGCGTGAATTACGCTTCACCACTAGCATTCGCACAGGAGGGACATCACATATTCAAACAACACTATTTGTGTGTAGGTTTTGTTTGAATATCATTAATCTCTTATATACAGCATTGGTTTAAAGCTGTTTTTTGCTCCTCAGTAAAATTAATTTTTTTTGACTTATCAGCTTATTCACCGGGATCGAAGATATTAATTCCATTTCTTGTTTCACTTAAATATTCTTGTAGTATACGATGTTTAGCTTAAAGATATGCAAGCTACATTAAACTGCAATAATATTACTTATAATTATGTTGTATTATTCACAAGTAGCTCATACAAAATTTTAAAAATTTTGAAGTCACAACTCTTTATTAATAATTTTAAAGGGAGCATGATTTAAAACTTCATACCACACAAATATTTGAATAAGGAAAATAAAAGTGGAAGGATTATTGGAATTAACACAAAATTCAAGTAATACCTTGACATTACTTTAATATTATGTAAGGACATCATTAGACCACCTGCACTGCTAACATAAAAGAAAAGGCAGTCTATCATGTTTTAGCATTCAGACATTGAACAGAAGTCACTTCAACACTCATTATGTAGGTTTGAAAACATTTCCAACATCCATTTATTCCTTGCCAAAATTTACAAGATAAAAATGTCTCAATTTGTACTGTGACATTAGAAGCCAGATGCCCTTACTTAAAAAATGACAGATATTCATTCTTTCAATATAAGATCATCCGGAAGAGATTTGTTTGTACTTTTGTTTCTCCTTCTGGAATGTAAAAAAAAAATAAAAATAAAATGAAAAAAAAAATAAAATAAAAAAATAAGATCTCTGCACAAAGAAAAAGAATTGCATCTCCTAAGGTAGCCAAAAATTAGGAATTGCAACACACAACTGCTTCACTAGCATCATACAAGCACAATATTTTGAGAACCAAATACTTTTTACCAGAACAATCTCACTAATGGGAAGAAAACATTTTTGCAAACAATGTATACACAAGAAAAAGGCTGACTTCCATTATTATGTGGGGGAAATGCTGCAATGAACAAAAACATTTTTTGACATGATATGCTCATTATTTATATAAATAAAATTCATAAAAACAATGAAATATATAATTTGAGACTTGGAGCTGCATAACCAAAGCACAAACAAATGCAAAAGACATTAAAATTATAAGACTCTAAATGCAGTAGAGATAAATTATAATAAATAAAACTTGGCAAGGAATGCTGAGAGATGGCAAACATTCATTACAAATAAATTCCTCTACAAATAGGAAAATTTATTTATAACTATTCACTCCAACAGGACTAATGATTTTGAAAATATGATGATGAACTTTCTGATATTCAAATGAGATTCTCAACAAGAAACAGAGACTTAGAAATCAAATGTTCAGAATATTCAGATATTTGTGTATACTAATTGAAAATGTCTCTTTGTAACGCTATTGCAAACAAAATTACCTTGCCCAAAATTAATTACAGAAAAAATAATGGTTTCTATTACAAGTCTGAGGTGTATGCATTAAATTACACTGATCAGCAGAATTTTATGTTGTTCTTTACAAATACATCTACTAGAAACTACATAGTCAAAGAATATAGTTCAAAAGAGAGACATTAATTGGAAAGTATGCCCTTTTTAAAAATTTTAAAAAATGAAAATTAGTTACACTTTATTGAAACTAAAGCATTTTAAAAAATGTTTTGAACAAACTAATTAACAAATGATTTGTTTGCCATGTACAACTCTCTAAGCATTCCCAGACATCTCTTATCTGAGAAATAGCCAATACCCAAGGAGATTTGTATTATTACTCACATTCATTCCACACAATTCAGTGTCTAATTTTCCTCTTAATATCATACGAGCACATCAATCATTATCATAAAAATCTACAAGTGTACAAGAAGCAGTATAATATCTGAAATTCAGAACTGTTTGAAACTACAATCACACAGCAAAAATGCATCTGCAGCAAAGTTCTGATGAATATTTATGTAAAATTAATCAAATTGAAACAGAAATTCTCTACATTTCTCTTTCAACTTTTAGTCACATTGTTACTAAACACTGCCTATATTTAATGTAGAAATCAATAAACATTTTCGCACTGGCATATCTTTGCACACAGCATTATTATATTCATTAACAATTTATAAATCGGAAACTTTTCTAAAGTACCATAAAAATTATCATTATGGAAAACATATGGAATTTGGAGATTAATTTCAATGCCATGCTATAATATGAAGCAACAATCAACATCTTACCCGGAAGGTTGAAAAAAACTTTTCTTGAAAAGCAATAGGCCATGAATTAAAATCCAATTTGAATGATATTAAACACAATTTCTTAAAAATTACACTTCAAACTAAGCCCTAGTAGAAATTCTTTTAGTACACAATTAGCTGGAAACAGTTGTACTGAATTTATCTCAAAGGAAAATCAATTAAAGAATCTTTTGAACTTTTATTTTTGTACCGATTATAACACCTTATTTTCATGAATACTCTCAGAAAGGAACCAAAAAGTTTACACAAGTGCCCGCATAAAAATACAATATAGTTTAATGCTAATAAAACCAAAGCAACAAGTAACAAGACCTGAAGATAAAGCGAAACGTTCAAAAATTACAGTAAAGAAGAAACAAAGCAGGTAAGAATGTAATTGGTGTTTTCAATAAGACTTTTACTTATTTAATCCATATACAAAACCTACAAAAATTATACAATTTATACTTGCAAATTTTATATAAAAGAAAAATAATTTACAATATTTCATTATAAAAAATTGCACATAATTTTTGATCTCGAAGATATTCTTCAAACTCATATTTAGCAAAAGTACATACTGTATGAATAAATGAAATGAACAAAATACAAATATATTAGACAATACTATTAAAAGGAACTGTCGGTAATAAAGTGAAAACTATTATATCATATTACTCTCCATAAGTTGAAACTATTTTTCTACAGTTAAAATTTTTATTGCAGTGTGTAAAGAAACCACATGATAGATATAAATTTTCTCAATATTTAGGTGCACACAGAAATTAGGCACAGAAAGCAATCTTTATGCACCAATAAATTGACTAGGTCATGCTGATGTCTTCCATTTCTTTACATTTGATGCAAGATCATGAAACTTCATGGTTCCACTCTGGTAAATATGTTTACTAAAAGTGTCACATTTGACAAATACCAATCATATCTGATCATTAATTCTGAGTACAGCACTTAAAATAATTTTTAAATCTTTTTCGATTTATCTACTTCCCACAGTTCAATACAAGTAAGCTAATGAAATTTTATTCCACACATTAAGCTTTGGCTGCAGCTATCCAAGATCAGCAATAACAGAGGTGCTTTCTCAAGAAACTTTAATCTCACACATGCTACTACTTAATACAATTTTAAAATTGTCTTTTTAGATCAAATGTATGTAAATGATTATGTATGTATGTTATAAAGCTTACACATTCTATCACTGGAATAGTAATTTATGTTATAGGTGTTTGGCAGTAAGGGCATTCTTTCTGTGTGGTAACACATTTACTGCACAGAACAAAATGATTGCAAGGATTCAACGTGACACTGCGAACCCCTTCCTCGCACACCATACATTTTGTGGCAGTCTGCAAATAAATTATCTGAAACGAAAATAAATATAATTACAGCAAGAACTCTAGGAATACTTCTTACTTCATATTTTTCCATTCCTCATCAAATTTACCTTTTGAATTTCTTCTAGATCATTCTTCAGTTGAGATTCTAATGATTTTAATGTTGAAAGAGAAAGAGTTTTCAATTCAGATACTCTTCGTAAACCATGTAAATAAGGACTACCTTGTAAGAGATCTACTTCTTTCTGAAGAGCTTTTGCTTGAGATATTGCCTGAAAATTACATTTATCATTACACATCAGTTTGTATCAAGCAAATAAACTAGAAATTCAAATGGAGTTTCTTAGTGTATGTAGCAAACATTCTTCTCAAATGCCTCAATGTTTATGAAGTTCAAAGAAATAATGATTTTTCTGACTTTTCCGATGCTTCAAGCTGCGTCTACGGAGTTAGTAGCCTTCCCTTAGTAGTAACACTTTCAAACAAACGAAAAATTGCTCCCTGCCACACATAAAACTATTACTGAATTTTAGAAAAACTGACACGCTTTCAGAGTGAAAGATCATGCTAAGATGTAATTTAAATATTGAAATAAAAATTCAGAGAATTCAACTGAGAATTACAACTTTTGTTCTTAGTGATTAAGGAAAGGTTCTGACATATCATCCATCTACAGGTAACTTACTACTCCTTTTAGAGAATTTTATAAATGTGTCATGTGGAAGAAACCTGTATGAGAAATACAAGCAGGAAACTTGCACTAAAGCAAAGAACATGGAAATGGAGCCAGATTACAGCTGACCACCATTTGGACTCTGCTGTGAAAATGTAGAATTACAAACAGAAGTCTTAGCCAGCCAGCAATGTCAGGCAAAAATGAGAAATAATAATAATAATAATAATAATAATAATAATAAAAACGTTTGTAGTATTAAGTGAACTAATGTTTTAACAAGACAATCATGTTTCCTTATGGCAAAGTTATAATCTGTATTAATGAAAGTAAATTCAATGACCTGTAACCAACATCGATGCCACAATAAAGAGTGCATGAATAGAAACAAAATTTTTACAGGCTCTTCTTCAGAATTGATGTAGTGCCCTTGCCAAGTCTGGTAAAGATTAATACAATACAAATGTGGAAAATAAATTAAATAATGTGTTCATAGACGCACCATCCTTATGTGTTGTATCCTTATTTTTTGCCTGCCAATAAGAACAGATTGGTTCCTAATACAGTCGACTTCGGTTATAGTGAACTTCTGGGGGCTAAAATTTTTGGTTCATTCTATCGGATGTTGTCAAAATTAGTTAGAATTTCTCCACAACTATTTATTTTAATTACATAGAGATACAGTAAAATACAGAATGAATTAAAAATTTCAATATATTTATTTGATCTTCAAAAATTTATTATTTTGAATCGTTTGCTGCAGACATTTTTCATTAGTAATTTCTCTAAATCCTTCCCCAGAGTTCGTGCTCTCTCCATACTCGATTCTTGAATCACCAATAATGTTGGCTTTCTCTCGCAAAGTAAACCCTTTACTTTCCGACATTATTGCTGAAGACTACATTCACTTGTAAGTTAGCACTGCAAACTTCTTCCACTCAGGATGCATCTTGTATGCGCATTTCTCACTCTCCCAATCTCTGAAGGTTGTTTTACTCATCATAATAATATACAAGATGCTTTTGGTAGCAGCATGGCAGAAGCCATGCCACTCCCAAAATACCGCTAATGAAACATCCCATTTCCAAGTGTCATGGCAGAAGTCGCCAGGCTCTGGGAGTTGCTTGCTTCCCTCCGCCTATGAGAATCACCGCTTGTGAACTCTCAATTAGCATGAAGCTGGAAACTGAAGCACGCAGTTGTGTGTTGCCACCAATTGTAGCACACATAGGACACAGCCTTCGTTTCCGCTGTGAATGTGAGCAGCACAAGATCAGCAGTAAGGTTCCCATTCAGTGTCTGTTACCTCCACCTCAGGGGAGACATCTTTGATGATGACCTTTGGCAGACAATATTTTTTTACAAGCTGCCTACTGTTGGAATTCATGGCACCGAGGCAATATATTTTTTCCAGGAAAGAATCAATTGCCAGCCCATTGTATTTCTTACGTTCACTGTAGCCAATGTACAGAGTTCCCTATAACTGAATCTTCTTGTGCTTATTTGTAAAATGAAATGGGACCAGTGGCAAGTTCACTGTAACTGAGAGTTCACAATATCTGAGCTCATTATAACTGGACTCGACAGCATGTTTGGCCATGAGCCTGTAGCTTTGCAGAACTGGTTCTTAATAGATTCAAAGGGGCCAGTAGCAGTGTGCAAGATAAGATTTTAAGAGAAATTAATCTAAATCAAGAAGAAATTTTAATCTGATAATAATGTACTCTAAAATAAAATGAAACAAAATTACAGTATTTCATTAAAATTTGAACCAATTACATTAGAAATAATTATCTTAAACCTCCCTTTTTCTTGACGTTAGTAATAATTTTTTATGAGTGAGTGAGCAATTCATTTTTCAGGTCAGAGTGCACATGACATGATCGGAGTGAGTCATTTTTCATGACAGAGTGCAGCTATAAGGGTAGAAGTTAGAAAGCTCCCTCGGACCGTGTGTTGTCTATTACTCTGCTTGATTCTCCTCTTAGCCAAGTGTTGTCAGAACTTTGCAGCATCTCAACCTCCATACCCATTTCCTGGGCTGAGAAACAACAAACAACACAAGTGCTCTGTCCCTTATCTTTGACAGCTAATGAAACGAAAGACGTCCAGTAAAAAATAATAACTGGTAATTAAATTCACTCGGTTGACTCAATGTTAGTGTGACTTCCAGAGCATTCGGCTTATATAGAGTATATTTTCAGCGGTACGCCTAATTCGTAACTTTCTTTTTTTTAGTAGAGATACTAACGAACTTCATTTTGAAGAACATAGTGAGTACGGTGCATTAATATTTCTACATGATGCTGTGTGTTTGGAAGATCCTCAGAAAAGAAATGTGAGAAATCATTTATAGTTCAAGAATAAGAGGCTAAAAATTAAATTTAACAGAAAGTGCTGAAGTTATAGGAATGACAAGTGAAGCATCTGGTTTATCTAACTTCACCATGAAAACAATTATTATTGAGGGAAACTTAGGTTCAACCTAAGGTGTTCTTAGATTTTCCTAAAGGAAGAAAATTTGAAAGAAGAAAAAAATTGTAGTTCATACTTTCATGGAGCACTTTTATTCTGTAACCAAAATATCAAAAACATGTAACAATATGTATAGCAGAATTGATGAAATCATTATATAATTTAGAAACTCCTCTGAGCAATATGAAGATAGTGATGACAATTGAAGTGACAATGATGATGAATGACAATCGCATCAGTTTGCAAGGCAGACAGAACAAGCTGTCAACTTCACCCTAGATGTAGTGGTGGATCACATGCAAGGAATGCCACTCCTAATCGATTTCTAAGTTGTTGAGCTATATTGAAGAATGAAAAATTCACTTCCTGCAATACCCATAAAATGTTCTGGCACCCCCCCCCACACACACACACAAGAGTCACAACAAACATCATGTAGCACACTAATTCACTTTATTTTCAGCATTGCACAAGTCTTTGACAAACGCAGATGAAAGTCCTGAGGGCCAATGTCTTCTCCTTGAGCAAGTTACGAGTGTTGTTAGCTGAATTGCTTCACGACTCTCTGCTCCTTTGCTCCGTCAATTAATGGAAATTAAGCAATTCGAGACACCATGGATTCCTGGGTGGTGACCATCTGGGAATCCCAGTTACTAACGGTGCTGACCCCTTGGTCGAAGGGACTAAAAGGCGCTGACTGACAGCAGGCATGACACGACTTATAAAAAAAAAACTTAGTGGAGGATTACTCCAGGTGCTCTACATCCAAGAAGGAATTAAGAGATGCACTGACAAAAATGTTAAAACACTCGGTGACTGACTTACCAACAGAATAAAAGCTGCTGAGATGGGATTTCTATGATTGGTTGATTTGAAAAGCTATCACGTTGTGCCCAATTGAGCTAAGGGTAAGATTTCAAAATTTTTCTATTTAAATAAATCACATCATTCATTTTACAAATAAATATGAGAATGTACTGTGCAGAAAACAATATTTCTGAAACAACTATCCCATCAGCAATTAGGGAAATAAAACCCCGAATTATGAAGAATTTTAATATTCTTCTTGATTTGCACAATCAGAAGACTCAGAATATTAATCAAAGAAAGGATCGATAGGCATTTATCTCTTGAGAATTTTGTTTGTGATATGTTATAATAAAAACGAACTCTGAAATAATTATTTTTAATTTGAATCTTAATCCCTCAGGCGTGTACGATTGAATATGCCTTCTTTCATTGGCTCACTCTCCAGCTTGTATGACGGCATATGCCGTTCGTGCTTTTGAATGCGTTGACTGAGTTACTCGACATATTCTGCGATGAAATCTCAAACATGTGGTTAACCTCACTAACAGTACCTCATTACTGCATGATAATCCGTTTTTTTCAGATACTGATGCTAAACTCCTGGGCTCGATAAGGTGCATCTGATGGAACGGTAATATATAAAAAAGAGAAAACTAGAAACCAGTTTCTTCTCATTCAGGCGAACAGTAAAGATCTTTAATACAAAACAAAAAGTTAATGTTTTATCGAGACAAAACTCATATGTTCTTTCATAACAAAAAATTGTAGACTAGTGTTCGCCACAAGATTGTAATTAAATGGTTTCAAGGTAACAAATGCCTTAAATTTCATGTAGAAGCACTTTTGAATGAATGAGTTATCATTTCTGATTAGTGGGGAACTGAAGTTTAACATAGGCAGTTTAATTTTGACCTCCTATTAATTGTCCAATAAGTATCTTACGAAACACACAACTGTGGGAGCAGACAAAAAGCAAGGGTGCAAGCTTCTAAATTATAACATAATACCTCATCACGTTGCTGTTCTGCTATATTTGCTTTCCGATTTGACTCTTCAGATTCTCGTTGCCAGGCTTCACAAGCTGAACGAGCTTGAGCTATCCTCTCATCCCAGGAAGCTAATTTTGATCTACTGCTAACAAGTTCTTCACATAATCTTTGCATCTGTAACTAAAAGTACATCATAAATACACTTGCCAAAAAAATGAATATTGTGATCATTACTCATCAAACATATGAAAGTATTTACCTCACTAGTTAAATTTGTGCCTATTGATGAACTTATAGAAAAATTGTTTATTAGAGAAGAATTATGATTTCCACGATTACTGGGAGACATATTTTGATGAGAATTAAATTCAAATAAGCTTGCTGTAGATGAAAAACTACCAATTTTTGAAGCACTGCTACTCAGCTGCATGTGTGGTGGATTTAAAAAGGCAGAGCTCTGAAAAACAAAGGAAAAATTATATGCGATGAAAAACTGTATGAATACATTTATCATACATTAAAATCAAATACATTTTTACTGCGAGCAATTTCGTCTATACACGAGTTAACATCGACACAGGAGATTGTAAATTAATTTTTTGTATACCAGAATTATAAACTACTTTTCTACTGCAAGAAATCATCCATAAAAAGACATTTTATGACACACATGATAGCTCAACATTCTTTTATATTGTTGCTTAATTGCATTTGTACTAATTTTAAAACTTGCTCCTAATATTAAAATTGAATAAAGCATCACATTATAAGCTAGTTGCATTAACTTTTATTATGTATACTACAAAGCCTAATTTATTTTGAAACATTTATGTCGTAAAAAGATGTTCACTGCACAAATGTTACGTGTAAAAATTCTAAGGATGTTGTTTAGTACATCGTGTAATGTACAGTATCCTGTATCCATGTCTACCCAATAGATTGTCCACATAGCTCACAATAAATATATTCAAAAAAGTAGCAGGCAATTGACCATTTAAATACATTTTTACTCACAGAATCCAGAGAATCTTGATGAGAAAAACGTGTTGATAAAAAGCTAGATTGTAATTGTTGTAAAGGTGAAGACGTTGATGGAGAAAAGTTCCCTAAACCAGTTCTTTCACTTAATGCACTACCAGGTATGTTTACAGGAGCTGAACTTCCTAGCATTCCTGCAATAATTTTAAAAGAATTTTATAAATTTATTTTTTAGTCATATTCTATCTCTGACACTGTACACTCAAGTAATGAGAAACAAACAAAAAACAAGAATGAATTTTGAAGATCAAACTTCACAAACTTATTTACCTGAACTTGCTAATCCTGCAGAGATAGAATTGCTAACAGGAGAATCAGCTTCTAAATCTTTGTCTAATGATGCAGCTAAATTAAGTGGTTCATCTAGTGTTAAGTCATCTAATGCATTTCCTAAAAAAATTTTAGAACTATAATTAACATTTCATTTTTCATTAGAAAAAATGTAACCCACATTATGCGATCCATATACAGTGAAAACTCAGTATAAAGTACATCATAAAATCATTTTATTTATACATTATACTGAAAAGTACTTTATAATGAAAACACAATTTTATCTAATTTATTTTAAATAGTTTGCCCAATAAACAAAACTAATGTAAAGAAGTACATATCTCTCATTAAAATATTCTCTGATGGAAACTTGTTTTGCCTTTTTGAGCAAGTTGCTTTCCACAAACTGCTCTATCTCAAATCATGATTTGAGAACTGTCTCCAGAACATTTATATTTTTTGGAACATGCACTTTCAACTTCTCAAGACACTTCACTGCCTCTGCTGAAGACACGGTTTCAAGCTTTTCTTTTTCTTTTACTTCTTCCTCCTCTTCATTATTTACTTGTGGGTCAATCCTTATTAAGTGGTGCAGAATTTAATAAATTGGTCGCTGGACCAACTCAAAAACTAAAATCATTTTATGAATGAACGCAAATGAACCAAATTTGATTTTCAAGGAATAATTTCTCAAAGAAGGAATAGAATTTCAGCCATAATTTTTATTGGGTTTTCACACATACTAGTGAAGTTACATTTTGTAAAGTATCATTGGTAAGTAACGTACCCATTAAAAATTGCACCCTCTTAAAAATTGGTATTTCGGATTTTTTCCAAATTTTCAACTGTAATATCTCTGTTGCGGGATCAGATAAAAATCTGAAAAATTGCACATATACTAGATTGTTACGATAGCAATCTTCGGTAAAAATTTCAACGTTTAGTTTTAATTCAAAGTTGTTTTTTTTTTAATTGTAAACTTTCACAAAAAAAAAACAAAGGTTCATTTCCACATTGAGGATACGTTGTGACAAGTAGTAATCATATTATTTCAAAAGTTTTTAATGCTAAAATCTACTTTAATTTAAAATAATTAATTATACTTTATTATTAATTAACATAAAAGTTGTGTAATACATTTTGAATATTACTTTACTTTAAAAACAAACTTACATCTTGACATCTACATTTGTAACTAAAATATGGTCATTTTGATATTAAAAGCTGAACCGGATAATCTAAAAATAGTTTATAAAAGATAACAAATAAATAAATGCAATGTTTTCTTAATTTTTTCGTGTTTAAATTTGCCACTCTGCAGATTATTTCTGAACGTTTCTTCAGCAAATATTGTGAGTGCAGATGCAAACCTGGCACGTGGTAGGGTATGGCAAACATGGCACGTGCCAGGGGCGCCATTCACTAGGGGCACTATTTACAGTAAATCCCAGTTAGTCCCATAAGTGTAGTTCTTTTTTCTCTTCTTCCTTTGTTGGGAGATGGCAGTGATCTTGCCCCACTGGATGTTGAGGTACCACGCCGACTTACCGTCGATTAGTGGGGTTTTCCCCATCCCATCAGTGGGGCACTGCTCCAGCTGGGACAAGTTCTAAGTCCCCAACCAGTCCCCGGCATGTGTGGTAGTGTAATGCAAGTTAGTGTGTGTGTGTGCAAGGAGCAAGGATAGGACAAGAAAGAGGAAGGAAAGATCGCATGCCTACCATGGCCTATTTGTTAGGATACTGCTCCACCATTCACATGGTGTTGATCAGAGAAACCACGAAAAAGTACCGATCAGAGCAGCTGGCCGCTCAAATTCTCCTCCGGACAGAGACTGAATCATTTTATAGATACAGTTGCAAATATTTCCAAATATGCAAATGCAATTAAAAACATAGAAGGTAGGTAAATAATATTTTGATTTGTAGGCGAGAGTATACCGAATTGAATGCCTTTCATTCTGGAATGCTAGAACAACCCAGAGCTGAATAATTTAGAGAAGAGTACATGTCTACAATCACGAAAAATGGCACATAGCATAAAACAAAAATTACAACCATTTATAGACCAGATACAATAAAAATAAATCAAAGATGTTTTTGAACAGCCACACAGGAAATTTATGTACAACATAAGAATTTTTTTCGAGATGGTGAAGCAACCAGCTGGACCATTAAAATGGATTTACCCTTGTGATGTGATGTAGTCAAAGATTCCATGTCACTCTCTGCGAGGCAGAAATTTGTTTCAGTCCCCGCAAAAATGATAAATTACATTTCAGTCCCATCAATATTGACATAATCATCAAATGTAACAGTTCATGGAAGTTCTACCTCATTTGCAAATTTGTTCCCATACCTCCCAATGATCTTCACAAGCCTCAACCTCTGCTGATGCACTGTCTTGGAAATCAAAATTCTGACTTTCTCCAACAATTGACAATTGGCAATGGTGCTTTCACGTTGCGCCAACCCACTGCTAATATTTGAATCCATGTAGGATGTTGATTTTGGTTGCAATATTCACTCAGGTTGATTAGAATCCACTGAACCAGTCATATACGAAAGTAGACCTTTGCATTATTAATAGTTCCCTGGTCTAGTGGCTGCGGTATAGAAGTGTAGTTGGGAGGGAGGAATTCAATATTGATACTTTCCAACCTGCCGTTTACTTTATGAGCACAGCAATTACCTATCAAAAACAATCTTTCTTTTTTGTATTCCAATATCTTTGCCCAACTCAAGAAGCCAGTCTGCAAACAGTTCTTTGGTCATCTGTGGTATCTTGTTGGCAGTATATTTTACTGGCAGAGATGCCACAATTTTGAAACATCTAGGATTTATGGAAGGTCCTACTACCATAGACTTTGATTTTTCAGTACCAGTGGTATTACAAGAAAATAATGCTGTCAATCTTTCTTTTGGGCGTCTTCCACCTACACGCTTTTCTCCCTTGTAAGGCTCTGTCTTATTTGGCAGTTTCATCTGCATTGAAAATATCTTTAGGATCATACTTTTCAATTACATTTTTCAAATGATGTTCCTTCCACACTCGACAGCGTTCGTGTCAGCATCTTTAGCTTCCCCAACAACAGTCTTCAAAGTTATGCCATACAGCTTGCGAAAACGAAGCAGATCGCTAGCACTTGCCTGAAAATTCTTAACATTCATTAATGTTGCAAATTGTCTTGCTTTTTCTTGTATAATTGGTCCAGAAACAGGAATTTCACTGCATCTAACTTCCTTAAACCTTGAGTCTACTGCCTCTTCCACTTTATGAAAATCCCCTAAACGAATCTTTTTTCGATCAGGGCATATCACCGATTGTTCATACATTTTTAAAATTGTTGAAACTGATGTTGGCTTCATGCCATACACATGTGCTACATCGACCTGCTGCGTTCTACAATTTTTTTTTTATTATCTCCTCTTTCTGTTCTATTGTGAATGTCTCCTTTTCTTAGCTTCCATTGTAACCAAATCGGGTTGTAATTTTTATGAACACCACTACTAACTATCCCAAAATGCACTTAGAAAACTGAAACAACCACAACATATGCATTTGCAATTAGAGAGTTTGCTACAATTATCAAGATATTAAATGAATTTCCGGAAGATTGTAATATTAAAAATTGAAAAAAAAGTTGGGATTCCCCATCATGTGATTCAGAAATAATGACTACTGCTTCTATCTGCTGTGATTATGGGAAACTAGTTCTTGGTCTTCAGGAATTTGATTGACGTGTAGAAACGGTATATTAATCAATGCATGTTGCAAACAACGGACATTTCTTGACATTTCCTATGTCATGAAATACATATTTCAGAAAATCTGGGGACAACAGCAAATTAAAAAGGAATGAAAATATTAAAAACAAACAATAATCCATATATTTTTACTACATAATACTGACATAGATAACGAGTTTGTAAAAGTGAAATATCTTTACAATGTAATATAAGACCTTTAAACAAGGATTTCAAATACGTACATAATACTGAGATTTCACTGTAAAAGATTTATTGTAAATTTTGCAAACTACATATCATCACATGAACTTTTGTTAATCTAAATCTAAAATTAATCTGAAAGGGAGCAGTTCTAATACATAACAAGTTTGTTTTCTTCATTTTTATTACCCAGTTTATTCTGAAGTATTGTTTTCAAATTTCACATAAAATCATGTATCATCAATATTCAACATAGACAATCATGATTGAAATATACTTACTTCTAATTGAAATAACAATTAATATTCAAAGCTGGGGAAAGGGAGGGGGGGAGACACTGTGCACAAGTTTTCATCAAGTTGCAGAAAATATTAACTTACCTACAACAGATTCAACAGTATCACTAGTGGGATAAAACGGCATAGCAAGAGGAGATACTGCTGATGCAAGCGATGTAGAGTTGTTAATACTATGAGCTAGATATATGCTTTGTTTCTTTTGAGCTTTTTCCAGAGGGTTCAGAACTGGATCAGTATCAATTTCCATTATTTGTTTCCTAATAATACTCTAAAGAACAAAACAATGATAATTCATTATAAATGTATTTGTGAAAGTTTTCATGTTTATTAATGTACCAAATTAACAAACACTTAAATGTAGGGAAATAATTACCAAACACACTAAAAAAACATTGTCAAAGAAAAGGGTAAACATAAAGGGAATTGTAGTTTCATCAAGCACCCAATGCGTTGGAATGTTAAGCTATTTATGATATGTAGATTTCTCACCATACTTACAGCATGCATAACATCTTGGTGATTGCTACTAAGACTTCCAAATGCGCTACTATGGAGACTATTATTTTTATGATGAGTTAACTGAGAACCAGGAGCTTTACTATGGGAACTATTTGAGCCAGTGCTACTAGTTGAAGCTGATTCAGAGACTTCTCCGCTACCATTCTGCAACAAGAATTTCATTGTAATCTTTTTTTCTTCTTTCTTTCTTACCAGTATACTGTAAAAAATTTCTTACAGAGGAGTCACTACTCTTCTCTTCTCTTTTAGAATCTTGACAGTTGTTTTCCTTCTTCTCAGTTGGTAATGCATTTGAAAGTATATCAGCCAGATTCATTCCAGAGTCTACACGAGCTGCAAGGTCTCTGGCAAGATTCATTTCCTCTGGAAGTGAAAAACCACATATTCCATAAGGATTCCAAGTAAATGTACTCAGCCATTTCCATCAAGTCCATATACCATAAAAGAAATTTGGTGACCAGAGTTCACAAATAGTTAAAATTTCAAAATAAAGAAAGGTCATTTTACAAACGGTACCCTCTGTATTCTGACAGAATTGCAGGAAGTATTGCTTGAATGCTATATGTTATTGCTACAATGAAGATTGTCTTCTTGGGACTATTTTATCAAAAGATAAGCTCTTCTACAATTAGTCATGAATGAGTGGCACACTAAAACATATTCCAATAAATTTTAAAAATTGATACTTAGAACATTTTTTAAGACTACATTCAATAGATTTTGAAAAAGAGATTAGACTAGTCATTTTAGTCTATGAATGTTGACATTCACAAATCAAGCACATCTTCATGCTGGCATTTCCAAATTCATAGTCTCTAAGAATTCTTGTTTCGTGATTTCCAAAACAACAACAATACCTTACTCCCAAATGTTCATTAACTTACGTTCAACATGAGCAAAAGCACAAAAGACTCCACGGGGGCAGTAACCAGTTGTTTGAATATCATTACATTTTGTTGATTTATAGATTTCTGGGTGAAACTGCTGTTCTGTCCTAGTATGACAATATGCACACTGGTCACCACTGTCACAATTGTTGGGTTCACCCCATTCATCTCCATGTTTCACATTTGGGCACGGTGTAGACCTTCAGTAGAAACAAAGTTTACATCTTTGATGAGTTATTTGGCACAATAGAAAGAAAGATCAAACATACATAAAGATACTTCAAATAAATAAATAATATTAAAAATCATTCATTCATTCATCATTTAATAAATTGGAACATCCCAGGAATATTTCTTGCAACTACTGATACTTTTTAAAACTACTACAACAAATTGCACATGATCCATATTTAAATTTTTGTATCTTCAATTGAAAACATAATAGCTCACTTGTCTAAATGTGACCCTGCCAAGGAAACCGAAGTCAGAAAACATAAACAATATTATGTTTACTGATGAATATTACATTAACTGTAGAAAACAACCAACCAGATGAGAAATTACTTTTAGGTTTCAATGTAATCAATTGTTTTCATCATCTATACTATCTGATTATAACAAACCTAAAAATGTATTACCAAACACAATACAATGAAACCTGCTCAAATAGCCACCTTAATTAAGCAACCACCTCTATAATGTAATTTTTTGTGTGGAACTGATCGACTTTTCTATACCACATACATAAAAATTCCCTATCGTAAGTGGACACCTAGTTCTGTGGTCAGACGCCAGGCACATATTGTAGATTGCTCACTATTATGCCGTCACCTCTACAGATTTTGAATGGTAATATAATAAGATGCCAGAAGAATGGTGTAGACGCTTGATTCAATAGCGACATGATGCATTGTCAAATTACTTAGAAGAGAGACATTTAGTCACTTATCTCGCAGGGGGAATTAATGTATATTAATTTTGTACTAGCGTACCCATGCGAGAACTCTCACATTTGTTCCAAATTCCACCCTCTTCCCAATATTTCTTTGACAGTCACAAAAAAAATCACAAAACCTATTCACTCTCAAGAAAGCTACTTAAAGTTGTGAAAATACAGAATTGGCCAAGTGTTTTCTTTTGAATATTATTTAACTTTATTACCGAACTGAGAGGTACATCCATGCAATTTAATTGCCTAGAATATCAAGTAATTAGTTTCATTTCACATACAGTAGCAAATTCTGCAAGTCTCTGAACAGGTGGGGTAGTATCAAGGAAGCGTCGGACCAGCATGTCCATTAAGCTCTCGTCCTATAGATTATATTGAAAGAAAGTTTCTTTGTGGCCTGAGACTTCAAACTTCCAGATTTGAAGACCCTACAATGCTTCTTCTAGGAGTTATTCAACTAAATAAATTTTAATTTTTTGCAAATGCTTCGACTTGTTGCCCGATGCATTTGACATAAATATTTACATTAATTTTTGAAATAAATCCTTCATATTTTCAAAGTAAAAGTTGAAAACGCCACATCGCCATGAAGTTCTCTTTCTGTAGAGACCTCATTTCTGAAGATCGGTTGCATGTGCAGGAAATTTGTCTACACTACCAAAATAACACATTTTCAATGATTAATAAATCAATTTGTTTGATAATAAAGTTAACTTGCTTGCATTTAACATCTAGATCTTTTACTAACGTGCTCAAAAGAGCATTCACAGTACCCAAATGTTTTCTTGCAAATGCTTCAAAATTTTGAAATTACTATTCACTCTAGGAAAAGTATTATTTCCCAGCCTTTTCAATGCAATATTACAACTGATCACGCTGACTTGAAAATTTTAAAATAAAGAAAACTGGCACAGGTAAAACAGAATTCAATCCTGGCAAAACAGTCTTCACTCTTCTCTGTACGCAATTGTTCATTCTTTGCTTTGTTTCTTTCTTCTTTTTGACGAAGAACATCAAACGATGTAAGAACTCTCTTCCCATCATAGTTTGATGAAGTTTCTAAGCTCTCTGAAAATGCCCATCCCAAATTTTCTTGAGCCTTCTGCCTTATCTTTTGGATTCACACGCAGAACCCCCATGGCAATTTCGTGAAGATGGTTCCTTCCTCGAGTTTCGGTCGTTCTATAGTACACTGTAGCTCCTTTCATAACTTGTCATCATAGTACAAGGACTTGCAACAAATTTCCCTTTTATCGCCTCCTGTAAAATGATTTCCATCCAAAGTCTCTTAACACTAGAATGGCGACAGGGTTCAAAATGACACCTACATCAATTATTTTGTCAATATTAAATTCAGTTGCTGTTGACAGTTGAATTCAGCTGCAAAGTGCTTTCCTTCACACATTGTGACTTTTCACCTCATTTTTCATTCTCTTTATGATGATATGGTTGGAATTTATAATATATTACTTTTTATTGTTTTATCATGTGATATCCCTAGAACAGCAGGAGGGGTCATTTCGACACCCATATTATTTTATTTGTAACACTACCATATTCTCAACTTAATCAGTGTTGGTTCAGTCTAAACGTTTCATCATCATGAAGATACTACAGTACTGCCATCTTAGAAGATATCTTTTTCCTCCACGAATGATGCGATATGTATTGTACAGTTTACACCGAATATAGAGGTGATAATTGTTCCCTAATTGATTTGATGACTGTATCCTTCCTGGAAAGTAAAGACCGCAAAACAAGCGCAAGTTTCAATGAATATCGATCTGTGATAAGTTTCTTTCCGTTTTCCATTCTCATATTAGTTTCCTTGTCAGAACGTTGAAGTTTCTGCAGTCATAACATCAGGTTCAATTGGTCTTTCTGTTCACGAGTTATCTCGTATGCTAGAAAATTCGGATTTTGAGTCCGGAAGTGATATAACCTATTGAGATGAAGATTTTGTGCCAAGGAATAGTGATGAAGAAAGTAGTTCAAGCGATGAACAGTTAGCGAAAGAAGATGCGATGGTTGATGTAGCCCTATCTCCCCTCGATCATCTCAATAAGAGCAGCAAAATACCCTACCAGTAAAAATGGTTGCCAGAAACAGAACCGAGTGGGAGATCATCAGCACCAACTCCTCAGCAGCTGGAAGAAGAGAGGCTGTGAATGTCTTGAAAGAACGAAGTGGTCCCACTACGTGAGCGTATCAGCAAACAAGTGAATCTGTGATAAGTTCCTTCTGTTTGGTTTTTGATGAACCAATGCTTCACCTCATGAAGAGACACACCGAATCAGAAGCAAAAAATGTATTGCAAAAACAAACTAACTACTGGACCGTGTCTCTTGAAGAGTTGGAGGCAATGATCGGCATCATGTACGCATGAGGAGTGTTTTGTACAAAGGCTATCTCTGTGGATAATCTTTGGTCTCCAAGACAGATTTCATGAGCTTCTCAGATTTTTCCGTTTTGATGATAAATCAACCCGAGCTAAATGTCTTTGTGCTGATAAGTTTGATCTGGTGTCAAAAATGTGCGAGAGGTTTGTAAAAAACTGCATTTGTTGCTATCACCCAAGTGAAAATTTAATTCTCCGAGTAATTACTTCCGAGCAAAACTAGCTGCAGATATACTCAGTTTATGCCAGATATGCCCAGTTATGTCGGATTTGTCAAAAGATGTACACAAACGAGAAGAAGAGACTGTAGTACTGGAGCCAATCAAAAAGCGAAAAAAGTGCCAGATTGGTTTATTCAAAGGCAACAAAACCAGCGATTTGTGTGAGAAGTGCCGCAAAGCCTTTTGTGGAAAATGTGCCAAAACAGTGGAAATCAGTTGCAAAAAATGTATTTAGATTTTTAAAATGCTTTTTAAATGTGTAAGAAAAAATGCCCCCTCCCGCTGTTCTAGGAATATCTGATTTGCTGCCATTCTAGTGTAGAAATAACGATGTGACTACTTCACCTATTCTGCAGCATTCTTTTGAAGTTTGTTAATCTTTCCTTGCCCTTTATGGGAATCTGTCAATGACCTGCAGAACACACTGCACATGCAAACACGATTTAAAGGTATTTTGCAAACTCTTGCTGCATGAATGAGAATTGCATTTTGAAGTTAGTTTGCTTGCGAGTTCATTCGGTAAGGGCAGAAAGTTAATTCTGCGAGTAAGATAACGAGTTACAATTCAAGAGCGACACTAGATGAGAGGAGGTAAATGATCCAAGAAAACAAGAAAGAGTTTTCAGGTAGAAAACTTGTTGACATTTTTTGTGGAAGGATATAAAATAAAATAAAAATATATACGAAGGGCACACTTTTAGGAAGTTTTGGAACCTGTGCAGTTAAAAAGGATGTCAACTTGCTAAACAAACTACTCTCATACAACTTTCTTGGGTTAAAGTCCATTTTTGTTAACAGTGGTCCATGGATTAAAAATACTTGTCTGCCAAAATCAATAATGACTGCTTAACGCAGTTTCAATGTAGTTAATTACTTCCTAATCTTTGGAGACACAATTACTATAAATTATTTCAAAAAGCGACAACCCAGTTTATGTCATTAAACATCAATATTTAGACCAGGGACATTTTATGCTCAAAATTTTATGCTTAATTTAAATACAATAAACTCTCATTAACACAGCCAAGGGACCAAAATTATCAGAGTTCAGGTTATCCAAGTATTATAAATGTCCATTCTCCTGTAATCCCTTGCCGGGACCAAAGTTTTGTTTGTGTTACAGGGAAATTCATGTTCAGCAGATTCGTGCTACTGTACACTTAAACCACAAAAATTTATTTCTCTAACTTTTGATTGCGTTTCCCTGGCAGGATTAAGAAAATTCAGTACCATTACTACCACTACACCATGAAATATTTGCAAAAACATTATTATAATACTTTTAACAAAACTCACAAGTACAGTAAAACCCAATCTTTCTGGTCCTGGAATTTCCTTTTTCCCATCATTAATGTAGATTTTTACTGATCCCTTCAATTTCTATACGATCACAATGTAAAACTGTCCAGGATTTACTCTTTAACAGATTTTTAAAATCAAAATTTCACAACTTTTACATCTTTTCCCCATGACTACTCAAACTCAAGGAGGATAGGATGGTTCATGATCATGTAAGTATGTTTCCACAGGGGACTAGAAATACTTTATCATTTGTGTCTAGAGATGATATTGATAGACCAATATTGCCCACAATTAGATATTATAGCTTTTAAATCTATTTTTGAAATAAGGGGACAATGATTCTGTTGCAGGTTGCAAAATTTTTACAAATGTTTAATGCACATTTCCAATTTCACTAATATTCTGGTTAGTAATAAAGCAGTCTCTTGACAGCACATTTACTTGGTAGTTACTACAACTTTTACTTTCTAGATTCATTAATGTGATCATTTTTGGTGTATAGTTAAAAAAAATTTTTGAAATTGTAAACAAAGAAAACCACAGAATTAGTGGATCTAAGCCCAAGGATTTTTCATTAACTTATACAATTAATATACAGTAAAACCCTGCTTTTACGTTCCCGCAATTTACGTTTTCCCGGCATTTACAACATTTCTTGTCGGTCCCATCAGTTTTCGTATATTCATAATGTTATAAATACCCCCCATTTACGTTAGTATAATTTCAGTTTTCCCGCAATATACAACAGTTTGCTTGCCACAACACAAGCCGTTTTTCCGATTTCCGGTCTCACAAGGAGCGTGATTTTTTCACGTTGCGTCGTTCTGGGTGGCGTCGGTCTGAGGGAGACTTAGGCCATTCAGTATCAGTACTGCGTTCATTGTGGCTTGTGATAGTGCAAAAGTGATAGTGATTTTAAGTAAATTGCGGGGTAGAATTGTGCGAAAACTTCGAGCTGTAGAAGTGGAATACAATGGAGAAGAAAGATAGAAGAAGTTTTTCTATTGAACAGAAAATGGAGATTTTGAAGAAAGTGAACGCTTTTCCAGGACCACGTGTTGTGTTGGCGAAGCAGTTGGAAATTTCTATTTCAACTCTAAATACAATCGTGAAGTGTCAAAAAATAATCGAACAGAGCGCAAAGGAGTGCGGACAACAATCTAAAAAGAGAAAGTACGTGAAATACTCAAAATATGAGAAACTGGAAGAGATATTAAAAAACTGGTTCGAGACAACAAGGGCATCCAATATACCAATTAATGGTACAATTTTGAGGGAAAAGGCTAAAAACGTGGCAGATATGTTAGGAATAGACGATTTTGTTGCATCCAATGGTTGGATTGATTGTTTTAAGAAACGGTACAATGTTGTATATAGGGCAATTAGTGGAGAATGGAATAGTGTTGATAAAAATATTGTTTCTTCCTGGAAAGACTCCAGCCTTCATGAATTAATTAGTAAATATAATGCAAGAGATATTTTCAATATCGATGAAACCGGGTTATTTTTTAATCTTCTGCCAAATAAAACGTTTTCGATGAAAAATGAACCGTGCCATGGGGGCAAACATAGTAAAGTTCGCCTCACGGTAATGTTGGGGACAAACGCAAATGGAACGGAAACCTTGCGACCGTTTGTTATTGGCAAAGCAAAAAAGCCACGTTGCTTTAAAAACATAAGAACATTGCCAACATCGTACGCCTCAAACAAAAAAGCATGGATGACAAAAAAGCATGCTGAGTAAGTTCATGCTCTTGATGCTAAAATGGACGCACAAAATAGAAAAATCCTTCTATTTATAGATCAATGGCCAGCACATCCCAAAACGTTGAATTTAAAAACATAAGAATGGAGTTTTTCCCAGCCAAATGCACAAGTGTATTGCAGCCTTTGGATTTGGGCATGATTAATAATTTCAAAGTGCACTATCGTAGAAATTTAGTCCAGAAATATTTAAGGTACATTGAATGTGGTAAGGATGCAGCAGAAATGAAGATTTCGATATTAGAAGCCTTGCATTTTATTGCAAAATCATGGAGAGAAGTAAAGCAGTCTACTATTGCCAACTGTTTTAAGAAAGCTGGCTTCCTGGCAGATACAGAAGAGGCCGTAGAAGATGCTTCTGATTTTGAGTGTGAGGGCTGGACAAGTATTAAGTCTCAAACTTCATTTGAAGAGTTTGTATCTGTGGACAATGATGTTCGTACTGCTGATGAACAATCATCATTAGAAGATATTGTTCAAGATTATCTTCAAAATAATGCTGTTGGTGAAGATGCTGATGGAAATGAAGATGACAGTGACGATGATGATCAACCTCCTCCCACGAGTGCACAAGCACTTGCAGCCCTAGAAACATTAAAAAAATACCTCTCTGCTGCAGATGGTGGTGATACTACTTTTGATAAAGTGTATGAACTAGAGTCTCAAATTCAATCAGTCCAAGCTAAAAGAAGAAAACAAACCAAAATATCTGATTTCTTTTTGTCTTTATAATCTTATTTGTGTATAATACTGAATATTATAATTTTTCTTGGTTTTTTAGTATTTAAATACAATTTATTTATAGTTTTGAAGAGAAAAAAATAATTTCCCCTTATTTACATTTCCCGCAATTTACACCATTTTTCCTATGGTCCCATGAAAAGTGTAAAAGAGGGGATTCACTGTACTTAATTTCATTATAAAAGCAAAAATAATTTCCTCTCATTTTCAGAATCCCTAAATTTTTCATGGAACACAGGTTTTTCTTACCTATATTTGAATTTTCGTGGACTTCTTCTTTTATCTCTACTATTATGATACTGAGGGCAAGCGTAGCCTTGTCTACATAATCTTGGGGGTCGCTTGCAGAGTTCAGTCTTATAATTTGCTAATACATAACCAGTATCTGAAATTCATAAATTATACGATTAGATAAATTTAACTTGTTTGTGCAACATGGCAACATACATACACATGTGAAACTAACCTTGCCATTTAGGATCTTCATTCATTAGATTTCTCTCCTTGTCCAACACATTGGGCCCATTGCTTACAGTATTTGGATCAGAATCTGGATTTTCTAACGCCTGCAAAAGAAAAAAAGGAATTTTATATTCAAACTCCCACCTTAAAATATGATGTATTACTGAAATTGTCTTCAACAAATGTAGTGTCACAAGAATATTGCCAAAAAGAAAGGGTGTAATTAAGTCCAATGAAAAATTAAAAACAATTTGATATAATTTGCTGAATTAATTAGTGGCGATTTCAAATCATAGAATGAAGCACCAAACTGAATAATGTATAAATCTTTTATTTGGATAATTTGTAGAAAGAATTTTATAATTTCAAAAGACAAAAAAATGTTGTACCATTCAAACATTAAAACGCGTTGAAATAACAATCCCATAAGTAAAGCTTCTTGAAGAAAATAATAATTCGTAAGAGCAAGAGAAGATAGCTTCACTGTTGCACAAATTGTAATTAAATTTCTGATTTTGTATGTAGGGATGTCAAGTTTGGAGCATTCATTGTTTAAGTTAAAGTAAAAGTTAACCTGTTTGGAGAACAGACAGACAACTCAAGAGGAATGATAAACTAACAGGATAAGGAGTAACAAATGCTTTTAGTTCCTTAATTTTAGTTTGGCCGTTTTTTTGATTAGAATGTGAATAAAATGTTTGCTCCTTATTTACGGAAACTTTTTAGCTGATAAACATAATTGTTTTATGTACATGTAACTCACTGAAATGCCTTGTGAATAAACAAGAATAGTGAAGAGGTATTCATCTTAGTTTGATTATAGCACAACTGAACTAAATAGAAAAAATTTTATAGAAACTAGAAGAGGACTTCATAAGAAATTATTTCTTGCCACGATACTAAATATAAATTTTTTTTTCGCACACATTTTGTCTTTTTTAAAATAGCAATCAAATGAACTGAAATGAAATCTACAAAATATTTTAATTTTAAACATAACTGTAGTTTTATTAAAAACAAAGTGCAAAGACCACTTTTTTCTGAGAAATTCTACTGCCTAATCCTGGTTTTCCAGGACTTTTTTAATGATTTCATTTTCTTCAGATGAAATTTGAAGATTGCTTAGGGTTTATAAAAGCACTGCTCTCAGCTAGAAGACATAATTTAATTAAGAAACAGTACAGTTGCTTTGATAGCACCATTTTCAAGCTTTCACTATATTGGACACTTTTTAAAAATATTTTATGTGAAAGAGCACAATAAACCAACACTGAATACTATTCTTCACATGCACTTCCAGTTAAAAAGACTGTGAAGTAAAAATCACACTGAATCTATCATTCACTACCTACATTCCTGTTATTTATTTCAGTTTAGGAACTGTTCAATTGCTCATTGAAGTTCTGGAGTTATGATATAATGAATTAATAATAGCAATAGAGAAGATGCGAATGATTAAATGAGGGACACAGGTAACAGGAAAACTCCAAGAACCTCGGCTGAGACCTCCCTTTGTCCACGCACATTGGTTTAGGATTAAAACTAAGCCAAGGTGGAATGTGTATGTACTAGCCGTTACAAAATGGATCGCCCCATCTACAATCATCTTATCCATTTCAAAAGTGCGGATGAAAATTTAACTGTAATATTTTGTCATAGTTAATTGTTAAGCAATAAGTAAAAGAATTGTTATATTTATTTTAAGTGACTGCCACCATAACGGAAAGGTGACGAGTATCAAATAACGGACAAAACACATCACCAAGAAACTTTGAGCGTAAGTCTGAGAAGCTTAATGGTAAAAGCAAATGGGTGCAAACCACTGATTAGAAACTGATACTGATTAGATAGGCAGATAAATTATCTCAGTCTGCATGACCAAAAATTTGAACAATCTGAATTGCATTTATGCTATTACTACTATTATTAGAAAAATGAGAACATTCAAAAATCAAATAGCCTTCAATTTAGGGGCTATATCCAAAAATAGTATTCATTTGTTCGCAAATAGCATGTGATTATCAGATGCTAACTAAACTTTGATAACTACTGATGTGAATGGCAATTTTGCCAACAATACCTGGATTATAAAAAATGAACAAAAATAGTATATGTATTGATAAAAGCTTTCCTTTTCTACTTGTCTCAATTGAAACTAGAACAAACTGAATGTAACAAGGAAACAGCAATCTCGATGCATATTCTGATTATAACAGGTCCCTTAAAAGGAAAATATACTGTAGCTTCAAAATTGTAAATGAACAAATTTCTGAATTTTTGCAGTTGAATTTTCATCTATTTTACTACAATTATCAACAATTGTGGATCTTATGCAACAATAAAAATAATTTATTTCATATTGTATTTCAATCTCTTAAAACTTAACAGTATTCTAACATTCTACATGGCACAAAAAATTTCTTAAATTCAAGAAATCTTAAGGCAGATTTACCACTAGATATTGCAGCAAACCATCCGTGTATCACAAGTATCACATAAAACAAGAACATTAACAAATGTTTACTCAAACAAATTAATTGATATCCTCAAATTATATCTACACAAGATTCAAAAAGAAAATTAAGTAATGTATATAAAACATTTTTCAAATTGCATACCTGCAGTTCTTTTATATCATAAACAGGTGGCCTCAAATCATGATTTCCATGGGCAAAAGCACAATGAGGTCCATTTTTCACACAGAAACCCCTTGTATCTGTATCATGAACACACATACATGTTTTATAGTATCTCAAGTGATAGCGACGTTCTGTATCACCAGCAGTGCGATGTAAATATGGGCATCTACAAACAGGAGACAACATTTTAAAAAAAATTATAACTTGGAAAACCTGCTGTCTAAATTAATACAACAAATGGAACTTACAATAAATCAGCAATATATGTAGCTATTGTGAAAAAATACAGATGAACCACAAGAAAAATATTTTTACTTCTAAAAACACATCAATATAACAATATATCAAGCTTTTTTTAGTTTCAAATACAACTACACTGACAACATTTAAAGATTGCTTGCATTACAAAGTTGCCATTCAATATTTATATAAACATGAGCTCTAAACAAAAAAATAAATTAGGAAGGTATCCACATTATTCTAAAAGTACTTACGTCGACATTTTTCACTTTAACAAATCTAAAGATCGTGTATCATTAAATATAAGTCTTAAAGAAATTCAATAACCATGACTCTAAGGTTGAATTGTAAACAGTGCTCAATAAATTAATAATTTACGTACACATACGAAGGCATTTGCAGTACGAAATTTTATTATATATTACAGACAAAAGAACAGGTTTCGTTCTCACAATAACTTCACATACCATACATACAGTCCTTGTTAGATAAAGCTAAGGCAATAATACAGAAATATCAACTAAAACTAATTGGGATTATAATTGCCGCGAAAACGGTAAGAGGTGACGCTTAAGCTACAGAGCATCTTGCACTCACTCGTCTCCTTCAGGACATAACCCCGTAGTTTCATCAAATTTTGTGCAGTAGTTGTCTGCACTATAATTAAATGAACCATCTCTTTTTCTTACAGGTCTACGACGACGCTGATTCATAAAATGCCAGTGGAAACAAGTGAAAGGTCTGTGTTGAGTACATTTATGCTGAAGAAACAATGGACACTGCTCCACACGAAATTCCTTTAAATACCTGCAAACGCATCCAAATAAGATTACTTCCACACATACCGTTCTAAACACTTTTAAACACATTGCAATAGGTACAAATCGATAATAAAATGACTTACGAGTAATGATTTGGCTTTTCTGTTTGAGCTGTCAACAAAGTTTTTGATTCCGACTTCATTTTATGAACTAACTGGTCTACAGCGCATCTTTCCAGCGCAGGGAACGCGGTGCCTCTGCTTTGCCTAAAGCGCGACACGATTGGCTCCTTGAAATCACGTGGTCGGAAACTTGACAGACTCAAGGTCATTTGTGTTTTGGGTTGGAACGTGGTCCGATACGAATGATATTAACGAAAGCTTACGAATAATAATTAAAAATTCAGTATATTATTAAATAATTGTATTAATAGTGAATTTTCAAATTAGCCAACGACATTTCTTACTTTGCAGAAGAAGGCGTTTAAGCAAAAACAGTTTAAAATACTCAACAAAATATCAATTTTCGTGAATATTTTTTATCGTGTTATTATAAGTACTGTGGCTGGTCGTATAATGGATACAAAATTTTAATTAATTTCGAGCTTTGGATAATATTGTATGCCCGACAGTCTTAACGAACTTCTGCGAAATAGTGTGGACTATTCATCAGATTCGTATTTATTATGTTACCGCGTTTTCCAGTTCTTAATTTTCAAAATTATATTTCCTTGTGCTATACGTGGGTACTAGTTAAGTTATCATACAAAATTCTTAAATGTAACGCCAAGAACAGAAGGTGAACATTCATTTTCTGTTAATAAATAATTTCAACAGTAATTAAAAATTGCTATACAAACTAAAACTTACTTTATTTTGTAAGAAATTTGTCCACAACCCAACATCTTACTTATATTACACATATGGATAATATTGAGCTTTCCTTTTCGTGGAGGATGTAAATGAATATTTTTGTTTTGAACTTTTTGCATTTACACATTTTGTTAAGTTTTAATTATTATGTATATTTTCCTTTCTTTTATTATCTCTCTCTTGTCCTATTTTTGGAAAATGTCATAAATTACCAAGTAATTATGAGAGAATGACCCAGTAATGTTTCCAAATTGGGCCAAAAAATTGTCTTCCTCATGAACCCATGATTTAAATTTCAAATAATCAGTTGACATTTCATGAGGTGGCTACTTTTTACAGCAATATAATTTGAGTTTAGAAAGGCATGAAATACTACAGAATATTAACTACTTATATTGAACAAAACGTTCGATATTTCCTGCATTATTTAATTTACTTTTAAGATTGGTTTATTTTTATTAATAAAGTGTTTGGTTTAACACCTAACAGAGAATACATGTGACTTACATATCATGTGTTGGCAGCAGAGTTTTAAAACACTTTTTACGAATTCACGTGATATAAACCGGCTGATTTGGCAGCAAAATTAAGATATATTACGAAATTACCGTGCGAGTTTACTGGATTTTAGTAACAAGTATAGTTCAGTCGACAAAAAACGATTCGAACCGAATGAGTGCATGGTGAAAAACACCATATATGAATATGAGAATGCGTAGTATAAAGCGGTAAAATTAAATCTTGTTGAGATGAGCCATTGCAAGTGATTGGACGCACAAGTTGTTTTATTTCATAATATTCAATATGTCGTCAGAGGTGTCTTAAAATTTCCTCCACGCACATCTTTGCTTTGCAATTTCATTTCACGAAGTCACTACAGATCTTCGCCCTGGAAAGTGACGATTTGCTAGATAACATTTTCAACGACCACATTCATTACCGTAGGTTTCATTTTGTTGATGGAAAATAACTTTTGAATGGAGACCTTACTTTTTAAATACAATAAAAAATAAAAGTGATCAGTTAAACAACAGTCGACTTTAATTTGTTTATGACAAATTCCTTTTTCTTTGAATGTTTACATATTACGACTCGCTTTGCGTTGTTTTGGTTTGTACACTCGAGCCTGCGCAAGATTGCAGTTCTTTAATGCCAGTAAATGAATTTTACTACTTAAACGTCGGTAAATTAATATTATTAAAAGTCATAAAAATGAACGACAAATCGCTCGCTTCAGAGCGAAAAGTCCTAGAGAAAAAAAAGGGGGATTTGTCGAGTACGTGCGTTTAACTTGCCTCGAACCAGCTCCACGTTGAGGTGTAGATCACCTTACAGTGGTGGTGATTTAAAACGTCTTAAAAATCGCAAGACTTGGGGGGGCAGTGTGCGGCATACCTTAGGAATAGCGTCGATAGCGTTTGGTGCAACCACTGCCGCAATATTCTCGCAATCCTAGCGCTATTCTAGCCTTCCTTTCCAGTAATAACGAAAGGATGATTATAACTGCCCATTTTCTCAAATTGAAGGTAGAAGTTATTCTTCGATTCCTGTCTTTGTATAACACTGTACAGAAATCTGCAGCATTGTTTTGAGGTATACAATTCTGTCTCTGGACAACGCGTCTTCGCGCAACCCGAACAGCTGCAGTCAGATGCGTGTCCCCCACAGAGATCATCACGGGAGAAAATCATTTAACTTGGGCGAAAAGAGCTCGCACGTGATATGTCATCCCCGACAGGCAGTATCTCGGGGAGTTCTTTGACACAAATCAGCGATGACCTCAGATTATATTTACGAACGTCTGCATTTGCACCTCCCTGCGACACCAGCTCTTCGTGCGTGACACCACGTGCTGGACGGACTGGAGACACACGATTGCTGCATGCCACTCTGATTGTTTATCGGTTCTGATGGTTGTGATCAAAACACTACACTCTGAGAGAAGTGGATTCAAAGTTGCTGATTTCATTGTGGATTCGCACGTCACAACAATCGCAAATATTAAAAAACACTGACACTACAAATACTTAAAGGACCACCTGCAAGACGCAGAGCGCCGCAATCCGTCCCTCCCTTTCCTCACACCACTTCTGCATTTCCTCCCCCTTCTCAATACAATCTGACACGCCTCCGGCGAAGGCATCTGCCGAATGCACACGAACGTTTCCGAAGAACCACGATCAGCTGCTGAACTAATGGCCTGTGAAAAATGTAAACAATACGCCCACGCTGACGGCATATAAGAGCTGTCTGCTGCTAAACAGCTACTGACGGCCGGGTTTTATGTAGGCAAGGCCCTAGGCGAATTCTATTGTGCTCCATATGAGATGTATCAACGTTCCAATCCTGTGGGTCTGTATTTAAAGGTCATTATTTGAATATTCACAGGAACGAATCCACTAAATACGACTTAATCCAGAACTTGAATAGTTTTTAGCGACAATTGTTAAATTATTGGCAACTTAGAATGGTATTTTTTTTTATCTTCCAGAAATTAGGCGTATATTGTGGATAATTCTAGTTCATATTGCATCAGAATCATCAAAATGTCATAAACATTGTTTTCACAAGTTAAATGTGAAACATGTGTAAGGCCGTATGGGTAAAGAAAACAAGAAAGGACGGAATGTCAAAATATTTGCAGAGAAAAATAATTTTATAAAACATTTTGGTTTAATTATAATGCTTCATTGATAGCTTTTGTGTTATGTGTAAGACAGGGTCAAAACCTATTCTCAGAATATCATTAAATTATTTTACACATGATATTTTTTCAAAACCAAGTTTAAAATTATTAATTGATGAATGAAAGTAATTGTAAAATTCTTTGAAATAAGTGCTAATGAGCTAAATTCTATGAATGAATTTAGAATTTTATGAAAGTAAATGCAGTGGTATACTACTTTTTTCCCAGTGACGGAATACAATTTCAAATTCATGAAGCAGAAGCTGCACATAATCCATTAATTAGTTATTAGTGCTAGTTAGATCAATCTGAAGTGTCAAATACTCAAGAAGTTGGAAGTATTTTAATTAAGGAATAATTGTGTAAAAAGGAATTTATTATAATGAATTTCATACTTCTATAAGCAGCATTTTAAAATAAACCATTGTTATCTAAATTAACTATGAAAGTAACATGCAGTTGAGTTTTTCAGGATAAATGCTTTCTATTGTTGAAAAAATCTTTTGATTGTGAATATTATTTATTATTTACAATGCTTACAGTGAATTATATTTGTTGCATTTTTAATTCATTTTATGAATATCATTGCTCACTCATTTATGGAAATTTAATGATAAAACAGAATATGTGTAAATCCAAATATCTTCCATGTAAACTCACTATAAAAATCAAGCACTTAAAATTACCACCTAGAATTGAAATAGTAGTGGGGAATGAAGGCAATGGAGTATACAGGGTATGGCATGTGTAATAGGCACTACTAACCAGCAGCTCTATTCAACATTCTCAATTTGTGAAGAAAATTTCAATGACAAATAATTTAAATTTATGAAATGAACTTGAATATACACCGGAAACTATTGAATAACTAATTTTTGTAGTAAAATTTACTGAATCACTTTAAAATTACAATTGATAAAAGACAATTTGTTATGTATTAAGCTTAAAAATTTTACTATTGTTGTATCGTATGCCATTTTTATTAATATATTTTTTTTTTAAAAGTGTGCTGTCAAAGGACAGTAAATTAGAAAAAAACAATTTCTTTCCTCATTTTCTCATTCCTTTCATTGTATATACGGAAAAAATGATTTTAAAACACAATTTACCAAATTGAAAGGAAATTTAATTAACGTATTTAAAGGAATTGTAATGCTTTTGAGTGGCTTGTTCCTGTGATTCCAGATTTTCCTTAGTCAATCCTTGCCATCTCAACTGCCTTCCTTAGTCGTTCCTTGCCTTTTTTACTTTTCCCCAACCCGACTGGTTCCCTTCTTCCTCTAGGCGTGAATCTCAAGATCTGAGATTTAGAGAATCAGTTGGGTTTCATACTTTTAATATGGCCTTGAAATTTTCTTTAATCTCCATATCATCTCCTATATTTTTAGTTTTGATGCTTATTCTAATTTTTTTTTATCCCATATCCTTGCTTAATATTCCTAATGATCATCTCAGATATTTTATCTGTGCTGATTCTGTCTCTTCATTTTAATATTCACATTTCTATCTCATACAATATAACTGGTTTTGCTGGTACGCTTTGGAGTCTCATTTTTATACTTTATTGAGACATTTTTGGGTTTCTTTCTGTAATTCCATTTTTCTTGATGAACCTTTCCAGTTTCCTATCTATGTCCATAAGGTTATCTTATTTCCTAAATAAGTTCAAGATTCATTTATTTATTTTCTATTTCTATTTTGGTTCTGCAGTGTTTTCTTCATTTGAATCCCATTGCTTGTACTTTTGTAATGGAAATTTTTGTATAATAATATTTGTTTATGAAAATTTGAAGATAGCTCTACGTACATCTTTGAAGTTGCTACAATTACTTAATCTGCAGAGATAAATTTTTGTTTTTCTTTGCTGCTTGCAATTTTTATGGCTCTTTCCACTTCTTTCTGTTTCCTGACTGTAATATTAATATAAACATTGAACAGGAGTGAGGAAGAGGTGCATCCTTGGAAAAGACCAACATATGTAGGGATCACTACTGTGGTTTCTCTGAGTTTTGAAATTTAATTTATGATTTCTCATTCAGGCTCTTAATGGCATCTATTGGGTGACTGTCAAAGATATCTTGCTCCAAGTTTTTTTAAAATTTTTTCTGTTAACCCTGTCATAAGTTTTTATACATTCTACAAATTTGTAATATATATATATAATTGATCTGTCAACTCGAGACCTTGAGTTATTATATATATATATATATATATATATATATATATATATATATATATATATATATATATAATATCTCAAGGTCTCGAGTTGACAGATCAATTTCAAAACTTTCTTTATGAATACAATAGAAGAAAAAATATAAAAATAGGATAAGTTTTGCAACGTGACAATTTATTGATAGTGTTGGAATATTATATAAAACTCCACAAAAATTATGTATGTGAGTCTACAAGTATTTCATTTTGTAGTTTAGATTTGTTTATTGCTTTTAGTTATATAGTGAATGTTTAGAAGCTGGAACTTCAAATAAGAAAATTTAATTATTTGTGGAAAAGTGAGTGAGGTAATCCAGAAATTTCCAAATGGGGGTCAAGAGAAGACAGCTATCGTAGCGTGGCCGGGCAGAGCATGGCAGGGAGTAGGGCAGAGAATAGATTCAATGGAAGAGATAGAGGTAGGTCCCGCCACTGGGCATGAAAAGATTGAATTCCTCTTCCTGTATAATAATTTCCTGTAATAAATGCCCGAGGAACGTCGGGTACTTCAGCTATTCATTTAAAAAAAGAAAGCATTTTTGTAATTTTTTAAGGAAAAAAAAAAGGAAAAACAGAAAAGAATATAGCAAAATTTAGTTTATCTCAACTCATCGAGTACATTTTGCACTAGCCCTACCATAAATATACAGAAACAATTTGGAGCTGTTTTTGAGAAAATCTTATTTTTATTTCAAAAATTGCACATTTTCCAATACTACGGAAAAGTACTAAAGTTTAAAAAAATTAAAAATTTATTTGTAAGAAAAATCTTTCTCTTCAATTTTATAGTTGTTGTAAGATGCTGAAAAAAATACAAACTTTTATAATTCTCGAAAATTTAGTTAACTGTAAAAATCAGATCTATGCCACTTTTGTAAGTCTATTCTTACAAGAAATTTAAAGAAAAAATTTGGAGCCATATTTAAGAAGATTTTGAAAAGGTGGCAGGGGTTTCATGTAAAGTATCCCCAAATTTTAAAACATGTTTTTTCACAATCACAGCGGTTCGAGTAGAGTCAGATCGACCAGGGAATATCCACTTTGGAAAAAGTCCTATGCAGGGGCAGCAGGTGCCCCAACAGACTGTAGGCTGTACCTCAATCAAATGAAGGAAATTCAAAATTTCCAAAATTCAAAATACGAATAGTATATTATAAAAATGAAATAAATAAAAGATGTTGTTCGGTATCAAATATATTTTTTATTATTTATATTATATATTATATATATATATCTCTTTCTTTTTCTCTCATCAGAACTGTCTTACAGCGTCTGGGAAGAAAACGAAGGCAGAACTTCTACCTGTTTAAATTAACTAAATACATTTATCAGTCAATCAAAATGAAAAGTTTACTTAGTAATTGCAAAGACCACATTTAAACAATAAGAGATTTTCTGCTGAAAATTTGCAGTTTCCTTGTGCATGATTACATAACTTTCTCTTCTTTCAAAGTTCCTTCATAAGGCGAGTGAGCAAAAAAATTAAGTGTAAAGAATTCTTTAAGTCTAAATGATTCAAGACTAATAAAGCGGTGAACAGTTATTTGTGCCTAATTTGTTCAAGTAAATAATAAATTCATACACTAATTTCTTCAATATTACATAAAGAAAAACAACAATTAATTTAATTATCTCAACGAAAATTTAATATTAAAGAGTCAATTTGTTAAGAGACCTGCACACAAGTTTTGGGTATTACCAGTGACTATACAATAATTACTTATATATTAATTCCTCTATAATTTTTAATATTATTTACATTAAAGGGCTCAGTAGAACTAGAGGTTATCCCACATTTTTGGTTATATTAAGTTATTGGCACTAAATATAACTTTAAATATTGTTCTTTCAGTGTAATGTGTTAACGAATTGCAGTATGGACATGTATGCAAGAGTACTGCATTAAAAAGTTTTAAAATGTACAGAGTTATATTATGAAAGTTCTAGTAAAGCCCTCAATATCTCAGTGCCTTAAGTATCAGGGGTTCACAGATGGTCACCTATCCACAGACCCCAGTGTCTCAAAATGCTTAACTTCTGTGACTTCACAGAGCTTGGGTCAGAAGTTCAGGTACTGGTGCAGGCACACTTTTTAGGAGTTCTGGACTTTTACTACAAATCTTTCAAAGGGTACGAAAGTTTGGTCTGGTATGGGCAACTGATTCATCCATTAAGTAGTAGCCCCAACACTTATTACACCCACAATGTGATGTTGAGAACAGCATTTATGTTTTTCGTGGGAAGTCTACAAAATTACACAGGCATTCACAAATCAAAAGGCAGAAGTTTCTCTGAACATCTTATTAAAGTACAGATTGAGAAATAGAGGTGTTGAAAAATCATTAAATCACACAAATGAAGAGCTTGTTTCCAAAGTGATGAATATCCATTTAAGACTGTATTCTAGTTCTATGTATTGACACATTTTTAAGATGCTTCTCACCATACTGCCAAGTATTGTGTTAAAAAATTCCATTTTCCTACATTAAATGGTATCTGAAAACTAAAATCCTGTGTTGAACTGTAAGGCTGAATGTGGACTCTTTCCCTTCCTGAAAAATTGTGTATTATGGAAATATGTTACTTTGAAAATAAGCTCTTCAATTCTGAAATAAATTAAATGTTTTCAGGATTACAATTGATAAAAAGGGTCTTTAGTCTTGCATCATACATGAAGATGTCAATTGCAGAATTCTCTCACCACAGTGTTCTGTACTATTCCTATTCTTCATTGTAAGGACTTGTGCTCCTTACAATGCTTGTTGATACTCCTGATTATCTTAGGGTCAATAATGTACAGTGAGACGAATTTAAATATTCAAGCAGAAGAAGTTATATGATACTTCTTTGCAATGAAATAATCACAATTAATTTATTTCTTCAATTAGTACACAGATATTCCCACATTTATTTAATTCCATGCAACATCATACTATTTTTTTCTAATTGATTTACATAAATTTTGAACTCAAATTTATCACAGAATTCTTTTCGTCAATATCAATAAAATCTTTGACACCTCGTCCTTTCACTCGTAACTTGATCACAACTTCCCCATCTTCCCCATTTGGACAATGTACAGTCACATACACTGCAGAGCCTCGTCCAATCAGACCACGCTCATGAGCAGAGGCAAGCTGATTCACCACTCGACGTTCTACTTCATATTTTATTGACCGAGCTCCATAATGAACATCGTAGCCATCAGCGAGGATGGATTCTACAGAACGATCCCATGTCAGGTCAATCTGGTGTTTTTCTTTTGCCTGTTGACAAGAAAAACTGACACATGAATCTATTATGTAACAATGTACTGAACTTGATATGACTACTAAAATAACCTCATATATAATAAAAATTAAATGATATTAATTTGTTCAAATAATTCAAAAATTTTATTTATATATTATAATGTATAAATGTATATAAATAATAAGCATATTTTCAATTATTCAAAATAAATTGTATATTATATATATGTATATGTATATATATTATATGTATATATGTATATATATATATTATATTATATATATGTATATATATATATATTATATATATATGTATATATATATATGTATATATATATATGTATATATATATATGTTATATATATATATGTTATATATATATGTTATATATATATATGTATATATATATATGTATATGTATATATTATATATATATATGTATATATATATATGTATATATATATATATATTTATATATATATATATGTTATATATATTATATATATTATGTATATGTATATATTGTATATATATTATATGTATATTATATATATGTATATATATGTATATATATGTATATATATATGTATATATATATATATATATATATATATATATATATATATATATATATATATATGTGGAATGGTTTTCATTAAGGAAAAAAAATCTTTATCTTCAATATTATAGATGTATGAAGATGCCCACCCCTCAAAAAAAAAGAAGCATTTTTTCAATTTTCAAAAAATCTGTGATTAAAATGAGCATGAGACCTACACCATTCTCTTTAGCTTCCTTAAAGCCATCTGACAAAAAAAATTTAATCAAAAAATTTGGACCCATTGTTTTTGAAAATGTCCCAGGGATGTCATATAAAATACTCCAAGTAAACTGCAGTTGAACTTAATTCACTTACTAAACAATAATATAATATAATAAGCACAAAACTTACGTATACCACACTAGAAGAAAAATTAACATCTTACTCTGTATTATTAAATACAAATGAAATAGCTTTTCAGAAGTGATGTATCAAAATTCAAACTATAATTATAAAATTTTCTCTGTATATGTGATATTATCAAATGCCAGATTTCATTATAAAAAATTGTCCTCGCAAAGTATGCTTTCTCAATAACTCAGTGTAGTCAGAACCCTTTGTTCTTGGGTCTCATCATGATCAATCTGGCTCATGTCACAGTCCCTTGAATTTTAAATGTATATTTTGTTTTTGGGAGACTTAACGTGCAGCATTGAGAACATTTTCAAAATTTTTTCTTGGATGGAGCAAAGTATGCTTACATAAACAGTGCAGGACTGATTTTCTTTGTATTCTGACAAGTTTTGAAAATTGCAAAGGTTTAAATTTTTTTTGGTATCTTCCTACACCTACAATACTGAACCAACAGATATTTTGCTTTAATGAAAACGGTACTTCAAAGACAGATCTTTAAATAAGGTCATGTACAATTTTTTGAAAAGGAGTTTTCATGTCATTTTGCAAGAAATGAAGGCATTTTAAAAACAAGATTTTCTCAAAAATGACTCCAAATTTTTTCTTTATATTTTTTTCTCAGATAGTGCAAAGTATACCTACATGGAGCAAGTACAATTTTTGTTGAACTCTCTGAATTTTTAAAACTTGCAAAAGTTACAACTAATGCGAGAAAATATATGCTGTTTGGCACCCCTGGTTCTTTTATCCTCAATACAGCAGTGCTATCTCACTAAAATAGCAGAAACCTGATTTTCATTAAAACCCCCTGAATTTTTGAAAATAGAAAAAGTACAACTTTTTTTGATGCATCAAGTACATCAGTACACCAAGTCAGCCAGTAGGTGTAGGCGGTAAGTTCATAGTTTTCCAAACTTAAGTACATGGGTTTGATACCCAGTCTGGGCAAATATTTTTGTGGGTTCAAATAGTATTTTAATATTACACAACTGTTACAAATAACATGGGGAAGTAAGAGCTCTTGTAGCACCACTAATTTGTTATCTGATCTTGAATCTAATTGTAGTGAGAGAGCTATTTCTTCTCTATCATCATATGTTGATTAATCATGTGAATTGAAACCAATTCAAGATACACATTTTCATACCTTCTTTGCCCAAAAATGTAACTCTTTAGATACCAGTTTCAGAAGCTCAGAGCGTGAGAACGGAAGAAAGTACACGATTTCATTTATTCGACCAAGGAATTCATCTCTTCGAAAATGCTTCTTCAAAATTGGCTGAACAACATTTTCTTTAAAATGGCGTGATATAGTGATTGTTTCAGTCATTTCCATATTTTCTGCAATGCCAAACGCAAAAATTAGGTATAGCTCTGACAAGGATGTGAAAGATACAGTAAGGACAAACAGTTTAAAATAAAAATAAAATGTGTTATAGTTAACAACCTAATTTTCCTTCCAATTTCTTGTCAACGATGTCTTGGGCTTCTCTGCGTAATTGGAGAGCATGCTCAGCTATTTCATCACTAGCTAAATTTGATGTCATTACAAAAATTGCATTTTTACATTCTATTGTTTTTCCTTTCCCATCAGTCAATCTTCCCTGCAAAAGAATGATTTCACAAATGTAGAATCATTCTCAAAGAATACCAGAAAACATCACGTATGTACCATAGCTCTATCAAAAATTTGATAAAAATCTTACGGCCTTTTATTTTGGTATGTAATTGGTTGTTCAAAATCAATTTTGATATTATCAATTTGTTGAAGAACAGTAAATTTCAATACTACTACCAATATTATTTTTGTTTCATTATAAGAGAACTATTTAGGTGAAAATAATAAAACATTACAGTGTACACAAAGTATATGCTTCTACTTATGTAAGTAGGAGAACCTCATCAAAGAGTTGCAGGAGTACTGTTAATACATCAGGATGAGCCTTGTCAACTTCATCAAAAAGAACAACTGCTGTAGGGCATTTCTTGAGGAGTTTTGTGAGCTGACCACCATCGTCATGTCCTACATAGCCAGGTGGGGCTCCAATGAGTTTTGCAACCTAAAGAATAAGTGAATCGATTTTTTTAATGTTGCAAGAAGAGCATTTATAATTATTACACTGACATGCACTTACTTCATGTTTCTCCTGATACTCAGACATGTCTAGGCGAATGAATCCATTTGATTTTTCTTTGTGTATATAATTGGCCAGCTGTTTTCCAAGCTCAGTTTTACCAATTCCAGATGACCCAAGAAACAAGAAAACTAAAGGATGTTCTTCATCTGACCAGCCATTCTCCTTACGACGTATAGCTGAAACACAAATCGATGAACTACATTGGATTTTAAGTCTAAACAAATTTTAATGAAATTCAATTGTTTCCAAAAATTTCACAATTAATTGAAGGAGTCAAGAGAATATTGGTCTAAGCCACATTTTAAAAGATTGATCTAAGCCACATTAAATGGAGAAAAAGCAAATTTCAGTACATGGAGTACATCAAGTTATGTATACAAGTGTTTAGAAAAAGCTGTGAAGAGAAAAAATGGTAACTTCCTTCTCAACTTTATGGAAGAAAACCAGTCAAACCAACAATCTACAAAGTCAGTTCACCTTCTTAGATAACAAAGGATGTCAAATCATTTTTAATTTTTGAGGGATTAGACCACTATTGCACTCAGCCTTTTAATTTCAATAATTGGCCTATTGTGAAAAATGCAAGTTCACCTGATGCCACTACTGTAATTGGACCTTCTTGTCCCACAATATTCTTTTTGAGTCTCTGTTCTAATGGAAAGCGTCTCCTTTCTTCGGCTTCCTTTTTTTGACGAATTTCATCAAACTGCAAGGAAAAAAATACCTCTTGTACTCTTGTATTTAATTATGAAATTTACTGTCTTTAGTGAAATATCATGAAAATAATGCTAATTTTCCATTTTGTTAAGGTTCTTCTAATGTGTTGAAATAAAAATATTTTATTTAAAAAGTCCACACTTTTCTTTCTAGTCTGAATCTCTTTTATTGCTGCTTAATGCCTGTTATTATGTAATGATAATACTCATAATAACAATGAAAATAACAATAAAAACATCAACAACAACAATAATAATAATAATAATTATAACAACATTTTTATCAACAAAGTTAGTAATCTTATTAAAACTATTTACATATTGCAAAAGGACATGGATAAGTATTTAGGTGACAAGCATGATTAAGTGTAATTATAATTCATTGATTTCAAGATTACAGGCATTTATTCAGTAAGAATTTACTGTTTTATCTCAGTTCGTAATCTGTTTCATTTATTTTTAATTGAAACCTTAGATATACATATAATTGTTTAAGAAATCACTGAAACTACTACAGTTCACTTTTGGTACCTTTCTTGATTAATCTTAATTAGTATGTAACAGCCAATGAATAAATGTTTTAAAATGTCAAGTAGTTACATGTACCTTAATAGAGTATTGTTTCAAGAGGTCCTTTACTTCCCCATCACGTGCATACTCTGCTGGCTGATGTCCAGCATCATTCTCTATGGTGGGATCTGCTCCTGCTTCCAATAACGTTCGTACAACTACAGCGCTATCTGCCAGGACAGCATAGTGAAGTGCAGTAAATCCTTGGAAAGTGGCTCGGTTATTTAGTCTGTCACTAAATTCATCCTCGCGTTTCACAAGCACTGAATGAAACAATGCAAGAGACATATCATTTAAAAAAATATATAACAGATGGAACATAAGGCAGACCAACTTTTTAACTTCAAAAGTCATGATATCTTTATTACTAATTTTTCAGATGCACATATTGTACAAATTTTCTATACGCTGGTGTTCATAATCACAACTTGTAAGATAATGTGTTCATTAACATTAATTTATTTTGCATAAAACCAAGATGAGTTCTACTTATATACATATTTTAAATTTAAGTGATCCAGCCCAGTTCAAAGAGAGGGTTACCATCTATGGAATGCAATCCTTTCTCAATTGCAGTCCTGTAGACATTGACAAAATCATCTCCAGAGTTTGGTTCTGCTCCACATTCCAGAAGAGCTTTAACTGCCTCCACCTTGCCATTAATAGCAGCCACCTGAAGAGCTGTCCAGCCTAATGGATGGCGTAAATTTACATCCATGCCTTCAGAGTGTAATCTACAATAAAATAATTTTTATAACGTTCTCTGAAAGAACTCGCTAATTAGAAACTGAATCTAAGAAAATATTTTACCTTTTAATTTCTTGCACATTTCCATATTTAGCTGCTCTAAATAAACGTTTTTCTAGAATTAAAAGCACATTTCATACAAGGATCTTTATTACTTCAAGTACACTGACAAAGTAATAACTTCATAAGTTTTTATATAATAAAGTGTTTATTCTCAAATACATTTCTATATATTATATACCAATAAGTTTATCTGCATCGGAGAGATTTAAAAGAATTAATTTGTTACATAATATAATTACCATTCATTCCATGATGGTCATTGTCTGTACACAAGACAAAAAGCGCGCCCCAGACACTTGCAACTCGAAAAAATTTTGGATTACTGTAAGGGATTTCCACAATTTCACAGATTTTGTCAAGAACGTACTGATATACATTATTACAATTTTCACTGCTATCCTTTGGATATTTTGACAGGTTAAACTGAACTGTATTAATGTTGGAAAGTTTGGAATGTTGGAAATTTTTCATGTTGGAAATCGAACATCTATGTGTTGCATCATGAATCTTGACAGAAGATATTCTGTAGACGTCACGACGAGTGATTTTGGGTCCACTTGATCGAAAAGCATTTCCTCGAATTATTTTTCCCAAATTATACCAACTCATTCCAAAATGCATAGATACTAACTATTAATTCTAACCATTAACCTTTAATACATTCATATTCAATCTGAAAAAGTAACCTAACCACGTTGTCCCCATCTGTGAGTCGGTGTCACCATGGTAACTCACGAATAGCGTCCCGGCCAGGTTCCGGTCCCGGAATGGAATCATGATTGGATTTATAAACAAAAGAAGTAACTTATAGATGGCGGCACTATTTGAAACGTCAATCATTACGAAACATATTTAAAATAATAATTTTAAAAATATTTAAAAGTTTTGTACATTTTATTTTAGGTATCAAACATAAAATTTGAATGTAATAAATAATAATATAATAACTGCAGAGATTACGTGAAATTGCGATGTAAACAGTTGGTTTTATCCTTAAAACCATACATAGAGCGTGCGCAGATGATTTTCTCCCCCATACAGTTTTTGACTGTTTTTGACTAAATAAATAAATAAATTCATTAATTCAGTACGTAACGTCGCACGCATTCACAATAGGATATTTTACATAGCTGATTTCCAATGCGTGCAGTGTATTATGTAGCAGTGCGAGAAGTGTCTAAGATTTCGTTAGACGCTCAGGAAGTCGGGAAAAATTCAGAAACAATGAAACAGTTTCGAGTTTAACTGAAAAATTTGTAAATACTTGATAAGGTTTTTCCATTTATTTTCATTCTGCATACACTGACTATGTTCTCATACTCAGTGCATCACTGTTTACGACATAGTTGACGTCATGCGTCAGAAAAGTTCCAAGGAAAAGATCACTCACCATTAAAAATTAACTATTCACCTTTTGCGATATGGAATTTTTACTTTTGCATACTATTGAATTTATATATTACCCGTTCAATTTACATTTGCAGACGGCAGAATTAGAATTACTATTGTTTTGATAGCGAGAGCAAGGAAGAATGTATATATTCCGCACATATGATCGAAGGCCCGAAAACAGACAAATAATGCCGACATGCAAGAATACAGTTCTTCAAAGTTGCCGAAGTTAAACAGCATCTGACTAATGTTGATGCCAGTGAGACAGTGTGGGAAATAGGGCTTGTTTGTTTTCGTGAAGACTGTGGAAAAATCAAAATCTCTAAAGTTCCCTTTGCACACGTCTACTACATAATGGTTACTGCGGGGCATTGAGTGGTTTCACCCGCTCACCGACATTATATAATCTCTAATTGATTTGTATCAACTGTAGACATGCGGCTCATTCAATCCGGGGTGACTTAATGTAAACAGGGGTCTCCATGTGAAAATGTAAAATGAACAGTACAGTCAGGATCGGTGGTTGGTGTTTATTTTATTTTAATTTATTTTACGTAAAAAAAAAACAGTTAAAAAACTGCGTATGACGTGCTAAGCCCGAGTGGATAATTGACCCTGGTGGGGCCCCTCCTCACTCTCCCCTCCCTTCTCCATTCCCCACCAAAATGTATATTAAGAGAATACAAAACATAATTGTTTCAAATTGTCACGTTAAATTGTCATCAGATTTATTTTATGTAACTTCTGTTTAGTTAATTTTTGCAAAAACGGCGCTGCGCTTTGCATATTTTGATATAAATTTATTTAACAAGCGTTGCAAATTGTTTTTGTCTTTCATGTCGCTATAAACATGTAAAATCGCTTATACGATTTGATTTGAGGCAATACCGGCAAATTTCGATAATTTGAACAGGAAAATTCAGAAATCGTGACCAGCATTCGACGTACAAACTCAGGGATAAGCCCTTGCCCATTCACATTTTTGCAGAAAATCACGATTTCTCGCAAGTTTTCTGCTGATTTATTTTGCCTCTTCAAAAGTTTCAGAAACATGTCCCGATCACTCAGCAATCTTTCTTTATCGAAATCATTTACATAACTGTACAATTTTATCGACGTCGGCGGGCTGTTCCAGAGCGAATCGTTCTAAACATTTTAAAAAAAAAAGCTCAGTTTCGTTATCAAATCGACTTTTTAAGGAAAGAAGTAACTGATCGAAAACTTCAAAATATGGTCTCCTAAAGAAATCTTCATAAGTTAATTTCCAGTTTTCCCGGATCTTCATGGATCAAGACGTTTAGGAACTTTTCGCTGACGCGGAACTTGGGGTTCGTCAAGTTCACGTTCAACAACGGCTTGAACACTTTTACGTCACATCTTCTGAAATTTAGAATCGTGAGAAGCGCCCAATAAATGAGTCACTTTTCAGAAGAATTTATAACGCAGTTTTCAGTATCTACAGTACTATGAATTAGCACATTACACGAAGTGTATGCACTTAATTATCACATCACACAAATATATGGATGTTACATTTAAAAACGAGTTGAAGTGGAACGAATATGCTAAAATGTAATGAATACGATACGATGAAGCTGAAACGTGTTTGTAAACATCACCCCTAATTTGATTTCAAAATCAGGTTAGTTATGACTGGGTGAGTTAACTCGGCACCGGCTGATGCCTCTGCAGCGCCTCTGACAGAGGGTTCCTAGACTTCTAGGCCCGATAGGGTCGGATTTTTGACACATATACTTGGTTTCTCTAAAGCGGCGGCCGAGAGTAGTGTTTCCAAGATGGAATTCGGCATGACGTTTTGAGTCATTCTCAGTCTTGCCGCCAGAGTCGCTTGATCTGCAGCACTGCTTGATGCATTCGCGATCATGCGACATCTTGCGGCAGGACCAAGAAAGACGCAAAAAGTGGTGCCGAATTCTATCTTGAAGATAATACCCTCAGCCGCCACGTGAGAAAAACCCAACTATAGTTCTATAGCTAGGTCGAATTTGGGCGCTATCTGGAGGACAATTCGAGAGGTTATCCGTAACAGACGAATGCCGGAGCGGTACCTTCACAAACAGGCCATGGACCGCGCGCGATTTTTCCTTACTTTTTCTTAAATTTCCTCTCCCCTTACACACACGCTTACTTGCAGTACACGAACCCTCGTCGGGAATGAAGAGTTCGTCGGAAGGTCTTGAGTGGTGCTCCGCTGGTGGAGATACTTGCGGCTGAAACCGCAAGCATTGTAAGTCAGTGTCACATCTCACATTCTAGCGGGGGAGGAATACTGTCAACTCCAACTAATATATATATATATATATATATATACACACACACACACACACACACACACACACGCACGCACGCACGCACGCACGCACGCACGCACACACACACACACACCTTCCACTACTAGTCGCGCGACTTTTCTTGACGTCTCCCAGCGCGGAGTGCGGGAGAGGAGGCTTCTCCCGACGTCACATCCAACGGGTGTTGCCAACTGTTAACATTATTAATACTATTCGCGCCTATTTCGCTCTTAATACAACAGGACATTATAGACGATAAAATATAACAAATAACACAATTAATAGCAACCACAAGTGAAAATAATTAGATAACGATAATATTGCCTATTGAGAAAATATATTACCAAAATCCGAATCGAATAAATCACAGGGCAAACAGCGAAAACGCGAGAACTGAATTCATTCGAAAGCAGAACTTGGCAGCCCTGACAATCTTGCCGTGCCGTTCCGTGTGAGACCAATGTTGTGACCAGACCGTACCGAGTCGTGCTGTGTTGAGCACTAGGGAGCTCAGACGTCAAGAAAAGTCGCGCGACTAGTACACCTACCGGACTAATGGCCATAGCAGTTGACGCTTCCAGAAACACAAGATAAGCAAATTAGAGTTATGGGAGATGTATACTTGACGACGGTTAAACTGAGTGGGCACTTTTACATAGTCAAAGACCAAAATACGATGATGTTTACAGAGGACACCTTCTAAACACATTTAAGAAGGTAAAATGTAACAGTTACTATCAAACCAAGAGGGCAAGGAGTTACGATCAATATATTCAAATTATTAACAAACTGTTATTCGATCTCAAGTTTATAACACAGAAATCACATTATCCATTCAGCACTCAGAGAATTTGAAATTATTCAAAAGTGTTTCAGCGAAAGTACTAGGAAATAGTTTCTGTCGAATTGGGTTGTTGACAAATGTAATTCACTACCTCAAAAGGTAATCAACTTTGAAGATAAAACGATGTTTAGAACTGATAAAACATACAAATTTACGGTTTACTAATTTACATTAATTTAATGAAATTTCTTAATTTAATCAATTGCATGCAGCTATGAACTGTAACTGAATCAAATCAACTATAACTGCTTGTTCTCATTCTTCTGTTAGTTCTCCGGCACCCATAATATTGTGCTGGAAATTTGAACGTCACAAATTTCTTCTTTTTCTTTTCTTTGCTATAGTTTGATTCCCGGAAAAGAAACGTAGCCAGGGAGGGCTTGGGAGCTGAAGCGACCCCTCCCAAAATTTATTGACCCCAATTCCTTGACAAGTTGCAAATACTACTTCAGTGAAAAAAACACTTTATTGTTAATACTATGTACGTATGTATGAATGTATGTATGTATGAATGTATGTATGTATGTAAGTATGTGCAGTAAAATCTGTCTAAACCGAAACCTGCCTTAACCGGGAAATTTCTTCGGCCCGTGAAGTTATGTAGCATTTTACCCAGCATAAAACAGAACCTGTCCAACGGAAAAACAACGGTTTTTCTTGTCCAGCAGTGGGTAAAACGGAATTTCTGTGAATTTGAAGCAATTGGCAGAGAGACGCGATATATTCTCAATGAAATTAAAGCATCTGTAAATCATTTTTACATTATCTAAAAGTTTCAAAAAGTATTAAAAAGTATCGTTATAGGGTTACACATTGTAAGGTTTTGTTGCCAGAGACTGAGGCAATTAACTACGCTAAAATACTAATCTTCCATCACTTTAATCCACACCTGTCCCAAATTTCTAGTTTTTCTATTCCTAGTTTATATACATCCGGTTTAGATGAATTTCCGAACTGTTCATTAAAAACTTGTGCTCCTGCCATTATACACTCGTTAACTCACATTTTCAATGCTTCTTTATGCACAGGAATATTTCCAGATATTTTTAAAACAGCAAAAATTAAGCCACTTTTTTTTTTTAAAAAAAGGAACAAAAATGACATTCAAAATTATTTGCCAATTTCTCTCTTGTCAGTTTTCTCAAAAATATTAGTGAGACTTTTCTACACTCGAATGGAAGCTTTTCACAGGAAAAACGAAGCGTTTTCAGACTCGCAACACGGTTTTAGAAAATCAAAATCTACGGAAACTGACGTTTTTTCTTTTCTTTAAGCTGTTGCTTCATCAATGGACCAAAATGAAGCACTCATTACTATATTTTTAGATCTTTCGAAAGCTTTTGACGTTATTGACCATAACATCTTGCTCTCAAAATTACCTTCATATGGAATTCGTCGTATTGCCATAGATTGGATTACCTCGTACCTTAAACATCGATCTCAAAGGGTAGAAATACCGTACTGGCACGAAAGGACATTATTTACTTATCTTTCCAATTCTTTGCCAATTGAACATGGGGTCTCACAAGGTTCGATCTTAGGTCCTAACATCTTCCTGTTGTACGTAAACGATATGCCCACATCTATTAAAAATGGAAGAACAGTTCTGTTTGCCGATGACACGAATGTTCTTTGCTAAAAATAAACACTAAATAGTACAATTTCAGAAGTTTCAAATTGGTTTCGTAATAACAAATTAATAGTTAACGAAGGAAAAACGGTTTCAGTGCATTTTTGCATTTCAAATCGGCAATCATATGCTCCATTGAAAATTAACAATATGCAATTAGTTGATGTTAAAGTAGCAAAATTTCTAGGTGTCTTAATTCAGTCAAACCTCATGGAATGTAAATGATCTTGGCTTTCCGGGTGACGCCGCGTCGAAGGCTGTGTTGCCGACGTTTCGACCCTCTTTTCGTGGTCTTCCTCAGGGCTGGTCTGCGAATGGTTGCTGGTCAGCAAATGCTGAGATGGCAACTTGATTTGCTTCTGAACGTTAATGTAGCTTCACCAAGCGCACGTTTTGTTGAGCTTTCCTTTTGCTTGTAGTGGTAGTAGAGCTTAGGGTGAGTTTCTATTTTGTTAGCAATACAGAAAAATCAAATCTGTTCGTTCGTTTACCGTTACAAATAAGTTTTTTATAATTTGGCAACGAAAATATCTAGTTTTTGAAATGTTACTCTCTCTCTCTTTTTAAAATTATTTATTTATTATTATTATTATTATTATTATTATTATTATTATTATTATTATTATTATTATTATTATTATTATTATTACTATTTTTTCATCTTTCAACAATTTAAATTGTTGGGAAGGGATTCTGAAACTCAAGAAAGCGTGCGCAGATGATTTTCTCCCCCATACGTCACATACAGTTTTTGACTAAATAAATAAATTTATTAAAATAAAAGAATCGTGCGTCGCCACTGCCAGTTGTAGCCCACGCAGGACACGGCCTTTGTTTCCGCAGTGAAACTGAGTGGCATAAGGTCATCACTAAGGTGCTCATTCGGGATTCACTACCTTCACCTCGGGGGAGACTTGTTTGATGATGACCTTTAACCGGCGATATTTTTTTCAAGCTGCCTAGTGTTGGGAATTTGTGGCACTGAGGCGATATATTCTTTTCCAGGAGGGAATTTATTTCCTGGATTCCCTTTCCAAACTAACAAATCCAAGAAGGGAATCAATAATCTGATAGCTTACTTTTCAGAGTAAGGAAATGCACCAAAATGAGAGAGAAACTGGATAAGATCAATTGTCAAAAGGATGAAATTGTGAATTAAATTTGAAGATATGGGTAAGAGGTTGAAAGATGAAGAGTGAGATGTTACAAGCAGTTTGAAAATTCACCATTATGATGTAGCAACAAAGAGAAATCCATAACAGCCTTCACGAAGAGATGTTGTATACAGTTGAACAATGGCATTGTTAACCAAGGGCAATTTCTGAATAGTGAATCAATAGTTCAGTATGGATCTGTTATCTGGGTAGAACCAACTCATCATGAGGGTGGAACATACTGGCAAGGGGAGGAAAGAGAATTTTGTAGCAACATCACCAAAATGCCTCCTTTAAAAATTTCCCTGGCTGATATCACTGTGGCAATAAAAAAGTCACAGAATTGGAAGTTGCTACCCCTTGACGATGTTCAAAATGTATGGTGAGAAACTGGAAAAATTTAACTACCAAGGGGTCCTATCCTAAGTTGGCTGTTCAACCATGCTTTGCAGTATCCAAATATATCATTAAAAGAAATATTGACACATAGAATTTATGTGGTGCTCAAGGCAGGCCAAGAAGTTACTGACTGATCACTTGCCTGTTAACAGAGTATAAAATTTTGACTTCAATAATTTCTTCCAGAATGTAATAGTAATTAAGTCAATCAGCTTATTTTGGATGCTGAACAGTGTTACTGTTAAGGAACCAGGGCATGCAAAGATTTATTAGTTATTGATAAGTGTAATTACACAGCAATTACATATGCACCAGCACAATTTTTCTGTAAGCTAGGTATATTCCAAAATATTGAATTGCTGCCTTGCCCTTGACTAATGGTTCTTCTATGGTTTTGTATGGCACTCACTCCTTTGAGTAGAATGCTCAGGCAAACAGGATATGGGTACCTTGTGAAGAAAAATCCGTAATAAGTAATAAGTAAAATCTGTAACTTGCACCAGCTGTAAAGGGATGACTTCAAACTATATGATTCAAAAAGGAATTTTTTACAAAATGAATTAAAACATATGAAGATGCAGTTTGTAAGGAGCTTGGGATAAACAAATGTGTCACCTTACATATTATTCATGGGCAGGTTGAAAAGGAGAAACAAAATGTGCATTTATCTGATGTCACAGATATTGAAAGTCTCAGAACAGAGGACACCTACAAATACCTGAGAATGCTACAGTTGTTGGGAATTTGTGTTTTGGAACATTGGAATCAAAATGATGTAATAATAATTACCTCACTCTTCCTGACTTCACGCTGCCCCTTCCTTCCTTCCTCACCCCAATAATGCCACAATCTAGCAAGCACTGGTTTGTCTAAATGCATTACAGTTTGCTTATTTATTTCCTGTGGAAAAAAGGGTAACCAAATTTTCAATGGTGATTGTCTACCCTCTAAAAGCAGGAAAAAGGAGATCAACTTTGCTCTCTACCTTTCAGTGAAGGTACCAATGAAACTGGTTTAGTTCATCTCAAGATATGTCCTCTAAACCAGAAACTAATATTGTAAAAACAATTGTAGTGGTTTTTATATGTGTTTATTCACATATGTTTATAAAATGATTTTTTTTAAACCACAGACAGGCAGTTCAAGTTTATTAATACAAATTAAAAATATTGTATAATTAAAAAAAAGTGATGTGGGAGGGAGGAAATGCATAGAATATCAGAACACTTAATTCAATATATATGTATATGTTTTATATATCTGATTTAACAGATTGAGTTAACAAAATGCACTTATCAACAAATAACACACATGTATGCATATAGAATTTCTCTGAATATGTATAAACTTGATGGCCCAAACATTTCACACAGATGTATATATAAATACACAGAAAAATATTTATTGTGAAGAATTTGACATCTCCTTCTTGTTCTTATTTTATAATCATGGAAAAATGCCATAAAATAAAGATGGTAACACAAAGAGTATTCCAAAAATGGGGAAAATGCATTTTATAAGTGAACGTAATAATCCAGAGTATATATTAAAGGCCTTCTATCAAATCCTCAAAAATATTTTAATAGGATATTATGTTAATAATTTTTTTTTCTCTACATATCATAAGTACTTTTTGTTATTCCATCATGATTTCTTTCTTAATACTGCTGATAAATTAAGAAACTTATTTTAATTATTGTAACAATCTAAAATCAATATACATTTTTATTGTGGCCATACTGAAACAAGTGCATCATACTTATCAAGGAGATGCAACTATTAACTACAAATATCCCTGCTGTCATACAAGCGTTTGCCAAGACTTCAAGAGATAACATGCAATATTCAAATCCATAACAATATTTGATTTGTAAGTTTATAATAATGTTTACGAACAACAACAACAAGCAATAGTTCTATACAATTTACAAAATAATTGTTTCAAACAGATTTACATGAGAGAAATTAGTAACTATTCTACTATAAACTATAATGAAATATGGTACTGTATGTAAGATTGTGAGTGCCACATACAAAGCTACAGAATGAAAAAGAAAAAAACACAAATTTTATCCTAATATTTTTATCACATTGTGTACTTTTTATTAATAGATTTCTGAAAGCGTAGTAACTCAAATTATTGATGTAAGGAAATTATACATAATATTATGAATAATAATAACAAGAAATAATACACAAACTTTGTTCTTCATCAAAAAATAATATAAAAAATTATTATCAGTAATTCACTGTTTTCAGATTATGAAAATATGAGAATTCCTTAAAAAAATACTTTCTGCAATCTTCAAAACTTCCTACTTTCATTCACAAAAGTTATCCATCTTTCCTAATTTATCACTTTCAATCAATTGACTTCAGTTCCTTTGAACAAAAGCTTTAAAAGACTTACTTATATTAAATAATTTTTTGCTGTTAAAACAAGATCTTAAAAATCTAAGTGAAATTGACATACCAGTAGTGAAAAGAAACTGTTTTGTTTAAATTTATTTATTATTATGTAATATTTCTTTGAGTGCAGTTGCTATATCAATATGTTTATATTTCATGCAGATTACAAGTAGTTTTACTTCTTACATATACTGTGTGTCTTTATTGGTTTAATATCTTGTTCAACTTTATCCCATCATTGAGTTCCTGCTAATAAAAAAATATAATAGAAACATAAATATGACACAGAACTCAAGTCAAGGAAGCACTCACTTGCATGACTCTTATTATTAAATAAACCTAGGATACAGATATTTAATCTGATTGAATTGAACAAATTCATGTTCACAAATTTTCAGAATCTTGGTGCGGAGAACATCTATTTGTATTTATAGTTTTGGTTCAAGTGCAAATTGATATTGCAAACATTAATAATTACGCAAACATACCTTTTTGTAAACATCCACATTATGAATACAATAGTTCTGTGTAAGGTGCTTACATTACATGAACAATAAGCTCATTTTTAAATTTGCATGAGGATTTAACAACTTAAGGCCTTTCTGAACTGTTTTCTTGGCTTTTCAGTTGTTTATCTTCACAAATGCTTTTATTAAAAAGATTTAACGATTCCTTATTTAAAAAATAAAATAGTTTGCAATTACTACATAGTAATATATGTATATATATACTAACTCTGTTTCTAAGTGTAATAAATACTGTTTTATTTGTACATTATACGTCTTCATATAAATATATCATGTACAGCCTATCATTTTCATAATTTCTCTTTATTAATGTCTTTTTATTGAAAATGAAGTCCAAAGTCTTTTTGTTAGATCAATTAGTTTTCATTTGGTTCAAACAAATATTTTGAGAATAAAAAAAACACACAAAAAACAATATATAATGACATTAAGGTAATTTGCAGACTTTAATACAAGACTGATTCAATGGCTGAAAGAAAACAGATTCAATTGAATTTAAAATAATGTATAACAATTTTCTTTAGAACTTAAACTTAGTACTACTAATAATTCACATAATATGTTTTTGTGAAGTAATAAAACAAGAAATTTTGATTTCATAATCATGTTCTTATTGAGGATAAATAAGGGTACTATGTAGTAGCTTTATTGAACCTCCATTTACATCATCTTCATCAGTAAGGTTAATATATTAAGAAGATCTAAAATGTGCATTCTTCTAAGAGATTCTGAATGTCTTAACTATCACATCTATTTGCCCTACAAATTTTAAACGTGACAAGAATATATCATGCAGCTTTACCTCTTACTTTTAGGCCATAAACAAAGGGAACAAGAGTTTTTTACAAAAAGAAGCATTTCTTATATATGAGAATATAAAATAAAATGCCGATTTAAAAATATATGTATATAGTGATAAATTTCTTGAGTGAATATGAATGAATGAATTACTTGTTATATCTATTAAATCTCTTTGATATTTAATGAAAATAGCCTCTTTAGTGTTGTTGTGGAAAATACTTTATCTCCATGCACTACTAAAATACCTTTTTTAAAATAATTTTTCATTTTTGCACAAAAGTCAAGATTTTATTGGAAGAAAATAAATTTTTGAAAATAATAGCCATTCCCCTTCAAAAATTCTACACTCTTGTCACTTCCAAATAACACCATCTGTAATCATTCTGCATATACTTGTAGAATAACATTTTATACTAGTATTTGAAATCACTGTCTTTTTTTGCAAGTGCAAACAGGAACATAAATATTTAGTTTAGGAGTGCCTGTCTGCTGAGATAACTATGTATTAGGCTTTGAAGAAAATTCTTCTTGTTGGAATCTTTCTCAGTGTTGTAGCATTTGATATTTTTTTGTTCACTGCCTTACATTTGCTGTATGGACAATTGTTTATTTTTGTATGTAAATAGATACTACTTTAATATTTTTCATGCCAATATACTGACATTTTTATTCATGCAAAATGCAATTGCTAATCTTGTTGGCATTATGCTGTTGTTCATGTTAGAATACGGCAAATATTAGTATCACCAGTATTATCACAATCAACAAGAGTTTAATTTTCTTCTCAATTAATTTTCTGTGGTGGTTTATATTTTAACACTATAGCAATGAACACTATAACATTGCTTTTTTGATTTTTTTTAAGCTTATTACAAGGCCATCTATATGCAATTTTTAAAAATTTTGATTTTATATTTGAAATAAGAGCTTCAATATTATTTTCATATCATATTACTTTTAATGTTATGTAAATACATGGAAGGGAAAAGCAATCATTCAGATATATAAACAAATTACAAGGCAGTTTTCAAAAGTTTTGTGAACAAAAGAAAAAAAATAGTTATATCTTTTGAGATTTGCTTGTTTAAACAGCTGAAATGTATGTTAATGAGCATAATTTACATTCTTTACTTATTGAATCGAAATTTATTTAGATGCTGCTTGAATAGTGAAATACGTTTCTATCTGTAAATAATGAAGGTGATATGTTTCAACATTCCAACATTCCCTACAAACAAATCATAAGAATAATCAATGATATTGTTTATGAATTGCAATCAATAATAGATTGAAGTATAGAAAAAATTATTAATAAGGGTTGAAGTTATATAATTTTTATACAATGTTTCATGAATTTTAAATTTCTTACTGTAAGAGTATGAAGACACTCATGTTGTGTCAGAAAGGTATATTTAGAGGGAAGGCATTCATGACTCAGAATAGTTATAGCTTATATGATTAACATCTTATCAACACTACAACTATTTTCCATTGCTTTTTGAGATCAAGAAGCCTTTGAGGTGGTTGCTCAGACATTTTCTGTTTAAGAATGAATTACCGTAGAGTATGCCACATGGCAACTGCTTTTCTGGGGCTTTGGGTCATATCACTCCAATGTTCACGTTCTGCACCTTCTTCATGAGGACCAATAATACAGCACCCAAGAAGGGGGTTGTTTCCAATTAAGTCATTACCTTGATCCATTACACAAACCTGAAAAGAACAATGTTTATAATAGAAGAATGGGTTTGTAACAATTAAAAATAGTTTATTTCAGTAAAAACTAAATGATGTTGTATAGTAAACTGAAAGTTGTTTTTTTCTAAGTATTTTTAAATAATAGGCCCAATGAAAAGAGAAAGACAGATGTTACAGCTTGAGAAAATTAGACACTTATGTAGTAGTATTGCAAAAAAGTTTTCAAGTTATATTTACAAAAAATACAAGGGTATAATTGCACCTTTGACATTAAGAACATGAAAAAATATTTCTTTCTCTGTTCGTAACATTAATGAAATATGATTAGTAGGCTATGTTTTGAAGATCGTAGCTGCTTATAGTATTATTTGTGACAAAGTAGAACGTCAAAGACGCCTGTTCATAAACAAAGAGGTATGGTAGGAATGTGCAAAATTAATGAATTAAATATTAAGATAAAATACTGGTGGCAGTCTATATGATTAATCACTGTAAAAATCTCACGAGAGAAACATCTTATAATCTATTCACTGAAATAAATTTAAGAAAATAGAATTAACATTATCAATTGAGTACAGTAATTACTCTCAAAAGCCGATCTTCAACAAAGAAATAATTTTTCGTAGTGAAAATTATTTAAAAAAGAAAAAATCAATGATAATAAAATTAAAATTAAATGAACTTTATCAAGATATTATTTGCTGTTGATGTGAATACCTGGATTAATATTAAAGAACAATTTTATCCCATCACATTTTAAGGAATTAAATCTTTAAACCAGACTAACATTAATTTTAAATAGTAAGATAATAAAAATATGTTTATGTCAGTATGTTCATTCAAATTAACATTTGGCTTTCTCTTTGTCTTTTCTCAGTTTTAACATTAAGCTTAATTTCAAATCTATTCTAGGTTCTGGTTCTGAGTTTATCTTAGAGCATAATCTAGCATTGTTGCAGCCTTTGTGATTATTCTGACAGGAAGGCATTATGTACTGACTATGGCAGATTTTTGTTACTATCTAGTTTGCTATGTGGAATTCAGCATCTTTCAGGAGGAGAAATCTAGTGGTTAGATGCTCTGACGGCATACAATCTTTCCTTCCACTTTCTTGTCCTATCCCCTCCCCTTACTCTCATACATTTGCACAAAGTACATATGTTGGGAGACCAATTGGGAACTTAGAGCTTGTTTCAGCTGAGGCACTTTCCCAGTGAGGGAGATACCTGGAGAGGGAAATCCTTTGTAATCCGACATGTAGGTCAGATGTGGGGAGGGAATCACTGCCACTTCCAATGAAAGAACATTCATCACATTACTGACTGTAGCAGTTCACATATCCAGAAATATTAATTAATCAATCTATGCTGGTGTAAGGTTGGTACAAGTCAATTTTCCACTCGAATAACCTAAGTTGTTTGACAGTTTTTCCGAAAATACTTACTTCAACTGCGGCTTGTGTTAAGTTTGCAGAAGGTACATTAAATGACAAAGCTTCATTCCATACTGGGTTGCTATTGCCTTTTCTTGCAGCAGTTTTCTTCTTTTTGACACGTTTTCCCCCACTTAAGAGATAGACTTTTACAAAGGGATCTGAAAACAATTATACAATCATACCAATGAACTGAAATCTCTGACTAAATATTAATTTACAAAACTAAGCCTGAGGTATTTCGGGGATATTTTAAATAATAATTGTCATGAGAAAGTTCAAACAATGTAAAGAAACTTTATCCAATTAATATTAAAAATTTTAAAATTACAGTTTAGGAAGTCTTGGGGAAAAGTTTACTAAAGAATTTATAAAATTGTTTTTACATTCAATTGTAATAATGCTCATATAAATAAAGAGAGGAGAGAAGAATTCTTTCAATTGCCCATTACTAGAGCACTTAATGTAATCCATAGGAAGAGGTGGAAATGCAGTAGGGTTTACTTATAAGAAATCTGTAGTCTGTGTATTAAGACAGGCTTGACAGCTATAGAAATGAAGGAAGGTGAATGTAGAAGAAAATTTTAAGTTGTCCATATCTTGGAAAAAAGACTGGAAGGGATTGGGAAAGAGATGTTTGAAAGCAATAAGTTGTAACTCACTAAAAAAGAATATACATATGTAAACTCTAAAAGGAAATTGATATAAGTGAGGGACATATACAATAAAATTAGGGCAGCCTGTGATATATCAGCCAGACTGGTCACCTTCCACAGCTGGGCTTCAATTTCTAGTTGAACCATGCAGAATTCATGGGGGAGAATGCAGTTTTCTTGGGGTGCTCCTATTTCTCTGCCTCTGACTTTCCCATTGCTTTTTTTCATTAATCGTATAGCTTTTCACAGCTGAATGTTTTTTGCAAGTGCACATTCAGTATTAAGATATATTGGACATATATTTGAGAGACATGGAAAATATTGTGATCAAGGATATTGTAATTAGCTATTTTTAGCTCTAAAGAGTAATAAATCTATCCTTTAGTATTACTATAGTAAGTACTTGAAAATAGAGCATATTGGTTTTTAGAAGAAGTACGAGAAATAATGTTAATTCATTTCATGGTAGGTGGTAAAGAAACCCTGAAAAGAATGCAAATAAAAGAAGGGAATACTAAAAAATAACTGTTTATTGTAGAAATTTCAATTGTCAATTTCACCTTTTGATTAATATCTGTGGTAATTCTATTTATTATGGGTATATAAACATAAAAACATTACCTATGCTGTCTTTGTCTTGTGGTGGAAAAAGATTGCGAGCCTTGAGCAATACCACTGTTAATCTTTCTGCAGAAGGTAGATAACTGAGAGATAATAGAACCTCTTGCATTTCTTCTGGAGGCTGAAAATTTAAAACATTATTTTAATGTAATGATAAGTTACCTTTCTGTACTTTTAACACTATCTTGCAAGAAAAACAAATATTGAGTCAGAACTGAGTCAGGATAATTATTTCTTTCTTACAAGGCATTATAGCTTCTTCTTTAACAATGCTTCAGGAAAAAGGGCATCTTCATTGGTCATTTTTAGGAAGTATGTGTGAATATGAATTTTCAGTAATAAAGGAAAGAAAAAAAGAAGTGAAAAAGAAACAACAACAATAAATTTAGGAATTTAATCTCAAAATTATATTGTGTATTCATCAATTGCATTTTTTATTTCCTTACAATTTTATGACTATGAATTTTGCTATTTATTTTAGTACAGAGGCAAGATATCACTTGTGGAAGTAATATCTTGCATTGATTACAATAGATAATTTTCACGATGTCGACTTTGCAGTTGCATATTGTATGAAACATATTGCCTCTGGCATAGGCTACATCTTAAGAGCGGAAGAATAGCTGGCCAGGTGATGCTGCGTCAAAGGTAATTATGCTGACATTTTGACCATCATATTGTGGTCTTCTGTAGGTTGAAGTGTGCTTGAAGACGACCATGATATGATAATTAAAATGTCAGGATCACTCCCCTTCATGCAGTGTCACACATGTAACTAATACAAGAAGTGGGAGGGGGTTTGAGGCAATGTTACGCTGTGTTAGCTAGGAGTAGGGGAGTCATAGTTTAGTGTTACGTAATGTTGATATTTATTTTTTAAATCTTTCAACATTGGTAATTAAATTCCTTTCATTCAGTCTTATACTAAAACATTAACATATTAACAAATTTAATTAAAAATACAATAAATTAAAAAGCATTATGATGTATAAGTTGTTACAATAAATGGAAATAGTTTTTCATCAATTATATATTGATTGAATCTGTTAGATTACAAAGAAAATATTAAAAACTGGTTTATAGTATATTCTAGAATCCAATTAAATTGGCAGTAGACTTGGAGCATATGCGTCACCCACAACAGCATGAGCATGGCTTGTTGTCAGAAGTTTTCTCACCTACACATCTACATTTCATTCAAAAATTGTCCCCAATCTTATTGTTATGTGCAGTTCACATCGCCAACTAATTCTCACTTAAATTATCATAAATTTTAATATGTAACAGAAATACATTTAATACAACCTATCGTTTCTGCTTTATAATTGATTTTTACTTACTGGAATTAGGGGGCGGGGTCTTGTCACAAGCATTATGTAATTATTAGAGGGGGGTTGTGGCACATGATACAGGTGGGAGAGGGGGTATTCAAAATACTCCAAATTTGTATAACATAATTTATGGAAGGCCCCTGTGAGCTCCAAACTTGTACTCTTCGGTAGTTGGCCACTATTTTTTCTGCCTATAAAGGCAGTTAAAGAATTTAATACTAATATTACATTTAATTGACTGATTGATTTATTGATTATTTTGTTTTCAGGCATGTTATCTGATATAGTCATTTGTCCTGGCTTAAGGTAGTTTCCCACTCCAGGGAATACTGCCCCAGCTGGGACAACCTCTAAGTTCCTGACTGATCTCTTGACATGTATAAGAGTATGTGTGACATATGTGTTCTGCATGTAAATGTGTGGAATTAAGGAAAGAGGAAGAAGGATGAGGAAAGAAAGATATCTACCAACTTTTACCAAGAAATCTACCAACTTTTATAATATTTATTGATTGTTAAAAGTCTTAAGACAAAGTTAATTGACAGAAACTCTGGGAAATACTAAAAGGAGGAGAAAGTTCCAAATCAGTTGCTCAATGCAATACAAAGTTTATACAAGAACTCAAGAATTAAAATACTGTTAAAAGAGGGAAGAAAGTTGGCAGCAATAACAACCAACGGTGCCTTAAGTCCAGAATATGGATTATCACCCATCCTCTTCAACATATGTATTTAGTGAGAAACTGTAAAAGGAAAGTTTGACGAGAAATACAGATCACAAAAGACAAAAAGATAGATACAATCTTGTATGATGATGACCAAACTATCATAATAGATTCTGAAGATTATCTACAAAGAGCAGTTTTTGAATTGATGAAAGTGGTCCAAGAATATTCCATTAAGATATATGTTCAGAAAACAAAAGTTATGGCAATACAAGGTAAGGAACAAAGGAGAGTCAAAAAAGAAATAAATGGAAAATTAGAGGAACAAGGAAATACATTTTCATACCTTGGAAATATCATGTGTGTATAACCAAACTCAGGAAGACATAGAAAACAAATGTAATAACTACAACAGAATATGTGGAGCAATTAAGAGACACTTTCACAGAGACATGGACCTGGTAACAAAACTGAAACTCCACAATGCAGCTGTTAAACCTAGTATGGCTCTGAAAGAGAGAGACAAGCTCTCTAGTATGGTAATGAACGAGAGAGACAAACAAAAACTACAGGCAGCACATATGAGATTTCTAAGACACCTCATGGGAATGACAAGAAGAGACAGACTGAGAAATAAAGACATCAGAAAGAAATTGAAAACCAAAGGTTTAGTAGAAAAGATTGAACCGTTTGAAAGGAAATGGAAAGATCATTTACAGAGAATGAACAACAACAGATTGCCAAAATTAATCTGGAAGTACAAACCGAGGGATCAGAGATAGAGGTAGACCACTAAAAAGGTGGCAACAGCAGGAACCCTTGGAAGACTTCCGAGAACTCTATAATAAACCAATACAAACAGGCTGTAAAGACTAATTTCTAGTTAGTTCACTATGATGGTGGTGATGATGATGCTATTAGAACTTTCTTGCACAAAGTCATGAAAGCCCATGGTTCCAGTATTCCAGTATTTCATAGATCATTTATTAAGAAACCCTACTCTAAAGCATCTATCAATTTTCCTTTTACCTCCAATCCTTTTAATAGTAAGCCTGGACTATTTAATTAGCATGATATTTCATTGTTGATATTATTTTATTTCAATAGTAGATAAAGAATTCCACCAAGGCAGACATTCTATGAATAATTTAAACAAAACATAAGTAAATATAAATTTTACATTTGCAAAACTTTTTAATTATTTAAAATATAAATTCAATAGATTAAATCTCTTGCAACATCAACTTAAGTGAAAAAGACTTACCAAGCTTTTACATGAGCTCTCAACCACATGTGTCTATGACCTGGGGCAAGAGGACTAGAAACTAAATTATTCTGGCCTTGTGGGCTAGGGGGCTTGACAATTATAACAAAATGTTAATCTAAATCAGTAAGCTCTTCATATTTCATGATGCCCGCTTTTTTATATGGTTATGTAACATGCAATTTAAATATGATCTGATTCAGATGACAATTTCAAAATATTGTTGCATTTTTCTTGTAATTTTAATATTTTTGACCTGAGAAGTCTGATCCTTCCTCCTCTGAAGGAAAGTGTCTGTATTGAACACTGAACACTCAAAAGGCAAATGCATCAGTGGCGAATTCTCCGATACACCGCGTATACAGCCGGTATACCTAGTACCATTCGAAGAATATAAGTAATGTTTCATAAGTTTGGTAATCCCCTAAAAATTATTGAGGTTTTGAGAGCTTTAAAACAGATGCGAAAAATAACTCTGTTTTGCTACTGAGAGCCATGAAGTGCGGTAGAGTGAGAGGTTTACTTTCTTTTTTTTTACATACTTTTTTTTTCTTCAAAATTTAAGTAGTATATGACTTAGTGTAGGGATCACAGAATTTTGAAAATGTGCACACAATTCACATTTTCCCCATAGCACGTCATACGCAGTTTTAACTGATTTTTTTGACGTAAAATAAATAAATAAGTTTAAAAGAGTTCTTAATGCTTAATTCGCTAGCGCTGGCGAAGTCACCGTATGCAAGCCGCGGTAATCAAGCGTTCCTTCTGTTTCAAGGGCGGGGGGGGGGAGAGGGGAGGATGCGCATCTGGACGATCAGTAGGCACCGCAAAATGTTGCGGTGAACAGTCCTTCTCTGGTCGTTCGTAACTTACGCTTCTCTCAAGATTTTGTGAAAGAGGAGTGTGTTAATGATCCAGAAGTTAGTGGTTTGTGTAATTGTCTTATAGAACAATTGTTAAGGACGGAATTTCGTAGTATTGGGATCTCAGAAAAGCTCAAAATAAAAGACAACGGTAAACGTAGCTTCCATTAAGTGCGGTATACTTAAAATAATGTTCAGGATTCGCCACTGAAAGGGATATTATGTTGATAACAAAACAAAGTTAATATAACTCACCTTTTTGTTTTTAGTGATTTCACCCCATATTTCAATGCTTGATGTAACATCAAACTCATCCATAGTCATTCTAACTTCACCAATTACATCATTGCGGGAGAATCTATCATAATCAAAGACCTATAAAAAAAAAAGATTTAGTACTTGAGAAACAAGTGTATTATTCTTATTTGCTGCGAGAACGATTTTTTATTTTTCAATGCTAATTATATATTCATATAGTCTCTGAAATAAAGTTAAACACATTTAAAAAGAGTAACGAAAACCATGTTGAAGTGGTAATGATGCAATGTTAGAATTAACATTTGGAATGTCAATCAATTAATAGGATTAATTTTGTTGCAAGGTATAATTAGAAAATACTGACTGAGGAAAATAAAAGTAGTTTATTTTGTTTCATTAACGTAGCATTACTACAAAGCAACCATCATTTAATTCAGTATTAAACATTAACATCCATCATCAAAACATATTAATGTTATACTTCTCCATATGTGATGCACAGTTCCCGACTGTTTTTGGATGTTTAAATAAACAAACAAATAAATAGCTCTTTAAATGCATAATTAAACTAGTGATGCTACGGAATGGCACAGACTTTCTCGCGCAAGATATTTTGTTTTCTGATCTCTTTAGTGTGGGCTAGCTTTTCGGTATTGGTTCCTCCCAGCTACTACCTATTGACGCCAAAACATTTTTTTTGTTCACAATTTCTCAATATTTCGGTCTCCTAATTGCAGAATTGAAATATGCCTTTAAGAATATTACAGAAGAGTAAAACATAGACCTATATGAACATTTTCATTGAAAGAATAGGAGCCGTTCTTGGGAAAATGTCTTCTGAGCGTTTCTGAAAATACACAATTTTGAAGTAATTTTCACAGATAGGTTTTGAGTTTTCGAAAAAATTAATACGAAATCATTTGAAACATTTGTACACAAATTCAAAGGGCTGCGACATCAACTACATCGACTGATGGATATCAATTTTGGAGAAAATTGGCTGAACGGTTTAGCCGCAATTGTTGTTTACAGACGGATAGGCAGACGTTTTGCTGTCATTCGATTTTTCGGTTCCAAGGACCCACAAAACTTGGATTCTGGCTACACCACGTGTTAGAGGATTTTTTTTCTAAATTGAGCTGCGGATTTATTCACATACAGGGCCACTTTTAGGGCCCTGTAATAAGAGTTTTTCTGTCGAAAATTCTCCGTTTTTTCGCGCAGCATTTCATAACTTTCTCTCTACTGCGGTAGCGGTAGCGAGAAAGTAACAAGTGACGTTTTCAAATGTGCGGGGGGGGGGGGCTATTAAATTAATGGTTCTCAATTGCGTGCTCTGTAGAGTACCAAATATTTCCCTTCTACAATGGACAAAATTAATCATCCGAATGGAGGAAGAATCGACACTATGTTTATAAAAGTCTTCACTCAGAACTTGAAAAGGAGAGATTTAAAGTTTAGTCGTTTCCTCCTCGGACTCTCATTTTCGAGAAACTCTCCGTTTTTTTCTAAAATTACAAAAAGTTAACATTTCAAAATTTCAAAATTGATGATAGAGATTTGGCCTTAGATAAAGTCTGTTGTAAGAAACCATCTCTTTAAAAAGGGTAATGTACAATATTTTGAAAAAACGAGTAGATTACGCGAAGTTTGTGTCTGAAATTTTTGCAATCTCTAAAAAAAATTATTTTCTCAAAAACACTCCAAATTTTTTTCATTTTTCGCCTCCCACGGATAGAAAAAGGGACGCTTAAAATAATTGGGCGGGTCTCACTTTCTTTGAACGCTCTGAAATTTCGGAAATGGCAATTTTAGAATGAATACGAGAAAGAATGTGCTGTTGTACCACCACCAGTTTTCCCTTTATTTTCTCACTTAATTCTTTATTTTAAATCAATAAATTATTGACAAATTAATTCCACTCCTGCGCGAACATTAATTGACTGTTTTTCAAACATGATTTGGAGGCGCTGTGAAACAACGTGCACAAAGTGACCGGCCGTACCTGGAGAACGAGGGTCTTGTCCTGCAGCTCCTCGTGGGAGACGGGGAACTTGAAGTGCTCGTCGAAGAACGGGTTGGGCTCGTTGCGGTGGATGGCCGTCTGGCGCTTGCGCGCGTCCACGGCGGGCCACAGGCTCAGCCGCACGTAGGGGTCGTTGAAGCCGCCCTGGTCGCTGCCCGCCAGGTCGTGCGCTGCAACGCCCTCCGCCCTCAGCCCTCGGCCTCGCTCCCGCACGCACAAATGGAGAGAGTGAAAGGAGAGGAAGAGAGCGAAAAAGCGGAAGAGAGAGGGAAAGAGAGAGATTGCGAGGGAAAGAGAGAGAGACAAAAAGAGAGAGAGAAAAAAGAGAGAGAAAGGGAAAGGAAGAGAAAGACAGAGAGAGAAAGAAAGAAAGAGAGAGAGAAAGAGTGAGAGAAAGAGAGGGAGAAAGAGTGAGAGTGTGAGAGAGAGAAAGGGGAGAGGAAAGAAAGAGAGGAAAGAGACAAAGACAGTGAGAAAGAGTAGTGATAATACAAATTATGTTGTGTTTTCATATATGTCCACTGCTATGATCATTAGTTCTGTAAGTATAATGGATGATAATTCGCAAGAGATTGCCCTGTTCCTCCCTCGTTAGAACGTAAGATCCGTCGCCGACATACACATCAGCTTACGGGTGTTTGCCCCCTCCAGCTATTCCCGCAAGCGTTGCACCATCCTAACGGGACAAGCTTTAAACTCCCAATTTCTCTCGATGATGGTGTAGTACGTGTAACTGTAAATGTGTACGAGTAAGAAGGTTAGAACAAGGAAGAGGAAGGAAAGATCCCGCATGGTTCGTTTGTTAGGGCATTACTCAGGCGTTCACCTGGTACTGACTGGAGAAACCACGGAAAACTGGGAAGGGAACGTCACGGAGATCAGAGGTTATTCAATCAGGAGGTTCAATATCGAAAATTCAAGTGTTAACGAAACTCCAGATTGGATAACCGCGCCGCAGCTGCTCGTTAGCTTACATTTAAATCAGAGTACAAGGACTGCCCTTACATTTAAAGAGAATTAGCCTTACATTTAAATCAGAGTACAAGGTCTGCCCTTAAAATGGACTGTTTTTGTTTCCAGGCAGACGGACGGACTGCCAGTGGTTTCTCCACCTGGTGTTGGTGGAGGGGATGGGATCAAAGGAAAGGCTGGAAGCCAGAGACAGTAGACTCCCAGCCGAAGTAGAGTGTAGATCACTCGTCTTCGTAACCTCTGGAAGTGCCCCAGTCACGCTGCGTCATGGCTCATCTTTTGGAACAGGGCTACGCCATCAAATTTGGCGTTAAGCTCGGCAAAACCGGAAAGAAGAAACGGCTTACGGTGAAAACGCCATGGGTAGATCGAGCATTTTCGACTGGCATAAACTGTTTCGGGGGGGGGGGATAGTTCAAGACGACCTTCGAACTCCAAAACTGACGAAAATGTGGCGAGAGTAAAGAATTTACTGAACAGTGACCGCAGATTAGCTTTTCGTGTGATTGCCGATAACCTTGGCAACGTCAAAAACCAAGTGCACGAAATTGTGAGCGAAAAATTGCAAATGCGAAAGCTCTGCGCGAAGTTGATGCCGCGGCTACTGACAAGCGAGCCGCACAGCCTTCCGCGTGGCTGCGTACCTGGCCCAACACAACATCGCAACCCTGCCTCAGCCACCCTACAGTCCGGACATTGGGAGATAAGGGTAGACCTTGTTCTCCTACGTACTAGTTCTCCCTCCTATTGCCTAAAGCTACCTCAGCCAGACACCGCGAAAAATAAAGAGAGAGGAGGCAGATTAAAGAAAGGGGGCGCGGGGCGTACCTTCGATGAGGTGCACGTGCAGGTCGGAGCGGTCGAAGTCGTACTTGAGGCGCAGGTGCAGGCGGCCGAGGGAGGCGCCGGCGCCGCGGGGAAAAGGGCCGGGGGGGGGCCCGGGGGGGCGGCTGGGGACCGGGCGCGCCGCCCGCGCGCTCCGACAGCGACGCCAGCGACGACTGCGACGGCGACGGCGTGCGCAGCTCGCCGGTACCTGCGCAACACACGTCAGGGAGGTGTATCGCCACCACATCCTTAAAACCTTTTGATCACGTGGCTACCGACGTAATTTGATCGTAAGGCACAACGTTCAGAAGAAGTTTAGCAATGGAGAGTTTAAGCGCCAGGCGTGAGGAGTTATGCTTTAAATCTAGTGATCACGTGACTACCGACGTTATTTGATCGAAAGGCACAACGTTCAGAAGTTTAGCAATGGAGAGTTTAAGCGCCAGGCGTAAGGAGTTATGCTTTAAATCTAGTGATCACGTGACTACCGACGTTATTTGATCGAAAGGCACAACGTTCAGAAGAGCTTTAGCAATAGGGAGTTCAAGTGCCAAGCGTAAGGAGATATCCTTAAAAACCTATTGAAAACCACGTGACTACCGACGTTATTTGGTCGGCACAACGTTCAGAAGATTTTTAGCAATAGGTAGTTGTTGCGTCAGGCGTAAGGAGACATCCTTAAAATCTATTGATCTCCTGATTAACAATGTTATAGGATCCTAAGGAACAACCAGAGATAGATAGTAAAGAAATATAGTTCTATAAATCTGTAGGAACAACGTTCAGAAGAGCATTAGCTATTGCGTTATGCAGCAATTCAAGCATCGACGAAGATGCATAATATATCAAAGAGTGAAGGCAAATGGCGGGATAGTTGAATCACGGTACGAGTCGAGTATGAATTGATTATCAGTCTCCGTTTCAATATTTTCCGTTAACTATTGCAAGAGTTGTGGAAAATAATTGCCAGAAATAATTGTATTTGCTTCACATTCGACAATCAGGTTATTAAAAGTTGGAAAGATACAACCTTTCCTGTTTTTAGGCTGACATTTTACCGTTTGTAAGGCGACTGTAGAAACTCCCACAGGCGTGCACTATTTATGAAGGTATAAGGTCGTTCCTTAGTCCTAAGCTAAGACGTTATGACTTCAAGGTCCGTAAAGTGATTGCTAGTGCGTAACATCGCTACCTTACGCGAGGCGCTAAAATGCTCCTTATTAAAGAGTTTCTGCACAACGTGAAGCATCTTGGCGTACGCGCTAATAACTCATTTTTAGTCTCCCATCTCTAACGCCCACGTTACGCTAATATGATAGCGGGAAACGCTATTCCATAAGAATTAGCGGGTATAATTACGTGACTTGAGTCGCATGTTACACCAGTCACGTGATCACGCTATTACATTTGTTCCCAACTGCGGCAGCAGAGTGTGGTGTTAATTCTATGTTTTGATGCCGCTGTAAAAACATTGAGAGGATTTGGTGTTATACGCATTTAGCGCACCTCTGTCACCACAGTTCGGAACCATAGGCGTGCCCAGCCTGACACCTGAGAGGGGGAAACTACATTTTTGGGCCCCCCGTTCCTTCGCCCCCTTTTTCTTAAATATTTATTTACAATGGAATTATTTTATTAGTAAATAAATAAATAAAATAATTATTACCAACAATTAATCAATATTATTGGTTTCATCTCGAGCCACTTCTAGCTTGGCAGATACTTTAAAAAATCTCGTCTCAAAATGTCGTACCATTTCACGAAATTGTGAGTTTAGAGAAGGGGAAAGTCCGGAATTGACCACATTTAGTGATATGGAATAACCATATCACACGAATGAGCGATGCAGACTGGTGAAGATAGCCAGGGATATGATACCATCAGGAAGGAGAAACCTTGAAAGGCCGCAGAAAAGATGGAGAGAAGATCTGCAGTCAACATCTAGTGAATCCCCGGGATGAAGCGTGTAGAAACACAGATGTACAATCTACATAAAAGAAGAATAAGAAATGTTTCATTACGTAGGACTACAAGGTCACTTTCTAATTTTCAAAAGGCCCACAGCACGGGTGTCCCTCTCTGTGTGCACGTCTATGGTCGGAACTATTTCCATTTGGAACGAAACGTTGCGCAAAAGCTCTTCTTAAACTTCACATGCCATTACACAATTAACTGTATAATAACTTTTATTTTTTACTGATACGTTACTGCTTGCTATTGCCTTTGATAATGAGCTCGATATACTGCATAACTTACATAGAATGAGCATGATGGAAATACATGGGTGACTAGTCCGGCGCACAGATTTTTGCTCGTTCTCCGCAGCACCAGTTTGTGTCACGAACCACGTGGCTATAACACGGGAGTTTCGTTTGAAAAGCCAGACCAGACGCTGGCTGCCATGTTGCACGGAGAGCGAGAAGTGTTGAGAAACATTTCGAAAGCGGCATCAAGTGACAATTTTCAACGAAAAATAACACGATGAAGGAGTAATTGAAATAAAAGATGCAATATTGAAAAAACATTCTTTTGTTTCAATGACTTGTAACAAGGTGATAAGATTATTATCTGGCTGCATGTAAAATTCCCGCTAATATTGTGACGCAAACTCGTAGCTCAAACTCATTGGGTGAAGTCGAATGCGACGCGCAATAGCTCACCCATGTCTTTCCATCATGGTTACGAGGAAAATATGGAAACAGTTTAATGATGCTTCATGTTACCTTATGGAGGGAATTATGGGAGGGAAATATGACAAAGCAAGTCAAGTTACCTTCAAATTAATTAGTAAGTAAATCTACATGATTAAAATTAGGTAAAAAATAATATGTGTGTACCACGGGCATTAACTGGTTCTAATGCTCCTGCGGTTCCACACATTCGTTATTCGGCGAACACCGAGCAACCGCTCGCCGAATCCCGAGTAGTGTGGATGAATTGCTTGCTATTTTCAGGGCGAATCCCGAACATTCGGGATTGCGTGTTGGTCTTTTGGACCCATCAAAGGGGCGAATATTCGCCGAACACATCAGCTGCTCGGGATTGGGCGAGCACTAGCTCGCTGCTCGGCGAATGCCGAATGATTGATTGATTGATTTTTTCGTGTTTCCGGGCGCGTCAACTGCTTTGGTCATTAGTCCCGTTAGTGTAGTGCATGCTTTTTCTCGGGAGATGGCGGTGATCTTCCCCCGCTGGATGGCGAGATCCGGCGCCGACCTACCGTCGGCTAGTGAGGTTTCCCTAACTTGGACTCTCCCACCAGCGGGGCACCGCCTGTGTGTGTGTGTGTGTGTAAGGGGAGAGGAGATGACAAGGAAGAGGAAGGAAATATCGCGCTCGGTCCGTGGCCCGTTTGGTAGGGTACTGCTCCGGCATTCACCTGGTGTTGATCGGAGAAACCACGGAAAACTACCGATCAGAGCAGCCGGCTGCTAGAATTCTCCTCCAGACGGCGACTGAATTCGACCTAGCTGAAAAGCTAGTGTCGAAAATCCTGCCGCCGTCAGGACTCGAACCTAGGACCTCCCGGTCAAAGGCGCTGCAGTGACATCAGTTGATGCACTGAGCTCCCGCTCCCGGTGAATGCCGAATGTGTGGAGCGGCCTTTAGACCCCTTATAACGCCCTTGGTGCGTAAATACCACTTTTAGCCTTGCGACGCACGCTTGTGCGGAAGGTCGCAGAGGGCAGGGCGGGCGCTCACCGATGGAGCCGCAGGGCGAGGAGCAGCGCGCGTCCAGCGAGGCGGCGCGCGGGCACGAGGCGGGCGAGGGCGAGCGCGACGACGGGCTGCCGTCCGAGCCGCAGCCGGGCCCCGGCCCCGCCCCCGGCCCCGCGCGCCCGTCCGGCGCGAACGTGCGGATCTGCGGCGACGACCCGCGGTGCCCCTGCGCAACGCACCCCGCCGCGCACTCAGCACACGCCGCGCCGGCGCAGGGCTTGACTGCTGGCACTCCTCAAGGCCGACACAAGGGAACATCGAATGCACTCGTGAATAAGAAGTGGACGGGGTTGGACTTTCGAAAAAATACTATTTTGGCTTTTTGAAACTATTTTGGGAATGGTCAACCCTTTATACAAAATAAAAGGGGTCCTCACCACACACATCCCCTGATTCATAATACCTTATATATGGACAATTCGTGGGGAAACAATCCATTTTAAATTAACAATGCCAAAGTAACAAAATTCTTCAGTTTTATTTAACTTACGGTAACGGGATGTGTGGGATCGGTCGTTAGACCCTGCCGCTCCCCAATCTCTCAATCATCAAACGTATATCATGTACTTGTCTGCAATAGATGTGATACCAGATGCTACTTTTTAAATGAAAAGTGATAAAAAATGTATTTACCCGTAAAAAGAAGAACGTTAAGGTGTAGCATGCAACCCCTCGTATAATTTTTGCAATTTTAATTATATTTTAGTCATTTTCGTTCGTGTAAAAATCAAAACTTTTAAAATTATGTAGCATAAAATGATGAATTGTCATTATGTTACTTTACATACAAACTTTGGCTTACAGACATGATATTGTTATGTCATTAGCAATTTAGCGAACTAATTACAGTTAAAAAATCGCTTCAAAGAAACAAAAAAAGACATCTTTTATTTTTGTGAATAAATTTTTGACTCCAGTATACTGCCCATTCATCATAACTTCATATTACCTTCCCTGAATACCACTGAACAAGCTTAAAAAAGTAATTAAAAACATCGGATTTAATTGGAGTGTATTTTACAAATAGAATAAAGGTAAAGATGTCCGTAACGGTGACCATTCTCTGCAAAAATAAATTTAAAAAAAAGAGGATAAATGGCGACACTTGCCCTTTGATTTTTTTAATAACTGTAAGAAGAGTAAGAGAAAAAAAGTCAATTAAAAATACAACATATGTGTTTTATAGCCTTGTAAAAACTGAAACATCTGCTTTGCAATACTCTAATAAATCTTCAATTTATTTGTCTAGGATCACATGAAAATGAAAGAAATAGAAATGTAATGTGACCTTTGAAATACAGGAGACCACCCAGCTTTATCAGTCGCATATCAACGCCATTCCCGTATTTGGAAATTAGCAAGGGGGAAGCAACGGTGGTCCCCATAATAAAATGCAATATAGTTGAAGGAAAAAATATATATTTACGAACTAATTTTACATATTCTGCAGAATTGTACAACCATTTTATCCAAGTTTGTGTTAAACTATTTCCTTTTTTTTTTAGATAAGGCAAAGGCACAAATATTTTGAAAATTTTTTCAACTTGCGTTCCATTCCGCGGGAACACAAATGCCAACGCCCTTCTTTAAAGAAATATTTCAACATTCCACATGTTGCTCCGAAAGCCAATTCTTCTTTACTTGGACAGATACTAAATCAATTTCCAGGGTGTTTATGAGTAGGACTGGCTGCACGAGAACGGCAGTTCCTATAGCATTGATTACAAATGTTTTGTAAACATCCGATAAGCGGTGAAAGACGCAACTGTATCTTAGGGCTAGGAAAGGTTCTAAAAATAAAAGTTATAAACGACAAAACCGTAATCTCTTGTCTAAAAAATTGAGGGGCAAACAAATTCGCTGGAGTTCGACGTTACCCTTCCCTCATTATTGTCCAATTCCAACAGAGTGACTTGTAACAGGTCATCAGCTCAACAGGGCTATCCGACCACGAGTTTCGTTATAACTTTAATTTTTGGTGTTGAAGCTCCGGATTGTATAACAGTAACAGCTGATGATCTCATGTGATAATCTGTAGATCTCGCTCTACGAAGACACACTATTTAAATCGGACAATATGTGCCGCCTGTTAACCCCTTCACACCTGATTTTTTGAGACTGTGGAAAAAAGTTATCTTGTATAACTGGCTTCTCGAAAGATACATAAATAATATGTGATAAATAAATGATAAAAGATAAAATGATAAAATCTTTTATCTCCGACAATTATAATTCTTACAGATGTTTAGTAAAGGTGTAAATGTCATGTGCCGACCTGTCGGGAGGAGGCGCTGTCCAGGCTGCCGTGCGACGCCACCGAGGGCGTGCGCGCCAGGCGCGGCGGCCCCAGCGGGTACGAGCGGCTCTGGTGCGGCAGCGCGGGGCTGCTGTCCAGCGGCGCGGCGCGCGGCAGCTCGGGCGTCACCGCGTGCGGCGCCACCGTCGCCGGCGGCTGCACCACGTGCTGCTCCTTGGCCACGGCGAACTCCTGCAACATCCACGCAGCATCTCCAAGTCATCTTCGTCAACTTAATGGACGATGATGACGGTAATGCCGTCGAAATCCGGCTGAATAAATCTATTAAGTTGACGAAGATGACTTCAATTATTTCATCATTTAATGACGTCAACACTTCATCAGCATTCCCACATCATCTCAGGTTTGATTATTTTGTGTTTGCGAGTGCGGCAACTGCTATGGCCAACTCCAACTTTCTGACTGGTCTCCCTCCATGCATCTCCCCAGCGTGGCACTCGCCCAGCAGAGACCAGATCCTGACTGGTCTCCCCACCTATGTGGTAGTGTAGTACATGTAAGTGCAGGAGTATGTAAGCAAGGGATAAGGATAAGACAAGGAGCTCCTGCAAAATCCGCGCAGCATCTCCAGTGATGAAGGAATTCAAGTCATCTTCGTCAACTTAATGGACGATGATGACGGTAATGCCGTCGAAATCCGGCTGAATAAATCTATTAAGTTGACGAAGATGACTTCAATTATTTCATCATTTAATGACGTCAACACCTCATCAGCATTCCCACATCATCTCAGGTTTGATTATTTTGTGTTTGCGAGTGCGGCAACTGCTATGGCCATTGGTCCGTAAGTGCAGTGATTGTTATAGCCTGGATGTAGTGGTGTTCCTCCCCAACGGGAACGGAGGATCCAGCGAAAATCTACATTTCGGCTTCTCCTTCAGGTATCTCTTACCAGCACCGCCCCAGCAGAGACCGGCTACAAGTTCATGGCCGGTCTCCCTCCAAGCATCTCCCCCGGCGTGGCACCGCTCCAACAGAGACCAGCTCCAAGATCCTGACTAGTCTCCCCACATATGTGGTAGTGTAGTACATGTAAGTGTAGGTGTATGTAAGCAAGGGATAAGGATAAGACAAAGAAGAAGAAGGAAAGATCTCGCGCAATACGTGAACCGTTTGTTAACGAAGTACTCTCGCACTGGCCTGGTATTGATCGGAGAGACCCTTGAGTTGCCTCAGGCGGCTGCTGGCTCGAGTGTCACATGGGTCGCTTAACAACGACCCATGTCTTTCGGCTCCAAGGGGAGCCGCAAGCTCACACCATCACAAATCTCCTTTCAACATCATCCTATCCATAATCGTTCTTCTCGTTCATTCCCCGTAATTACTCCCATCATCATATATGCAAAAGAATGACAAGTCAACACTTTGATTAAAATAAAGGAAAGCTCAGGAAATACCCGGTTTTGGGCGCCTCCAGGAAGCCTTCCCTTGGTCAACAATTTGAAAAGACAATTTTAAGGGAAAACTTGATTATAGCATAATTATCTCCATTTCTACGTAATCACGATAACTGAGTAATTTGTCATACTGTAGGATCAAAATTTGCAGCCTGTGTCGAAGACGTCTGCCGCCTAGGATAGGTACCAGTGCTTGACAGTCACCTGCAACTCTGCGTCACTGCGATGCGTGTAATTCAGACCGGACTGGAATTTCGTGAGGTGGAAGATGGAAATCGCTGGGGAGCGAAATTTGGATTATAAGATGGATCATCATATGGCCACACACGACTCGGCTCACAGCAGATAATCTGCAGCAGTTTCGCTGGGACGTGTTTGACCCCCCCCCACCTCACAGTCAACGTTGATGAGCCATGAAACATGAGAATGTGAAGAGTGCTGTGACGGGTGACGTCAGACCTATGGAAGTTCCCGGCATCAGAGAGTGTGGCGAGGCGCACGCCGTCACAAGTGACGTCAGAGCGGTAGTAGTCGCGCAGGAGGCTCGAACAAGGGAGAAGAATCGAGGGTATGGCGTCGTGCAAATCGTTAGATGCGTGATAGTAAGCGAAGCAAAGCAGGATATTCTATTATTTTTTTGTCTCGGAGAAAAGGAAACTATTGGTTTTCAAAAAGTTTCTTTTATTTGCAGAAGGAAAAAATGAGGACAACTCCAGTCTTTCTAAGAAATACTATTTCTGTTACGCACATTAGCGTGTAATTGCGAGAGAAACGTGCGTTGTATACATCACCAGCGCATGCAATATGTTTTTCTTTCTTTTCTTATATGGTTTCAGAAAAATATTGTAATAAAAAAGGTGTCTTATCACAAAAAGGTTTATCTTTCAGTTTCCCTCATTACGTACGCGATGAGGGATACTTTCTCTGCGAATTGGTCTCTCGTGTGGCGTCCAGAGGAAAAACAAATGAGTCTTATGTTCTTAAATTATGTGAGATTATGTCGGAAACTAATAGGGATACGAGGGAAGTAAAGATAACCTTTTTTATAGAAATTTTAGTGTTCCTATAAATAAAATGTGGGAAGTCCTAACATAAGCCCTGCCTTAATAAATAGAGTCTCTATGAAAAGAGTATGAGTCATGTTAAGATAAAAAAGAAAGTATGAGAAGGATTTATAGTAAATAAGGTTCTCAGACAAGGATGCCTTTTTCACCACCTCTGTTCAAGATTTTTATTGGCGAAACTCTAAGGGAATGTTCCAGAAAATTTGGAAATATGGGAGTAACTGTTGGAAACGAGAATATTTATAATTTTCTTTTCGCCGATGACCAAGTAATTTTGGCTAATGATCACGACGATATTGAATACATGTTAAAGAAATTAATAGAAACATATAAAAAATGGGGACTCGAAATAAATAATGAAAAGTCAAGACACATGGTTGCAGGGAAATCTGGGAATGATCTAGAAACACAAATAGGTATACTTCGAGTAGTAAAAGAATTTAAATATCTTGGAGTGACTCTTAGTTCAGATGGATCTGATGATAATGACATTATAAAAAAATAAGCAAAGGAAGGGCAATTACTAGTAGACTTCATAGTATTTTATGGCACGAGAATATCAGAAAGTAAACCAAGAGACAAATATACAAGACAATGGTTGAGAGTTATGTGACATACGGATCTGAAATTTGGGTTAAAAAAGATGCAATAAACTCTCGGTTAAATGCTATGGAAATGAATTTTTGGAGACGATGTTGTCAGTATATCCTGTTTGATCGAATATCTTACTTTGCATCTACAGACCTCCAACAAAGCAAGCTGTAGATTATTTCAATTTCGTAGAAAATCTAGAGATAACTCTGAACAAAATTAGTAATCTCTCTTTTAAATCCATTGTTGTATGTGGAGATTTCAATATTGATTTTCTGGGCGAATCCCACGAAAAAGAGCAGTTTCTCAACTTAATTCATTCTTTTAATTTAGATATTACAGTGCACGTACCTACACGGAATACTCTTAAATCACAAACAGCAATAGATCAAATTATAATTAACAAAACCACAACTAGATATGAAATAATAACGAATAATCTAGGTTACAGTGACGATGCACAAATGAAAAATATAATTTATTTTCTCAAAGCTTCATTCTCTTTAACGCATGCTTTCCTATTAAAAGAGAAAATTAAACATTTCACGAAAAAGTAATACTTGGATCACAAAAGGAATTAGAACATCGTGTAAAAATAAACGTACTCTCTACTTTATTTCTAAACGTCATGACGTATCTCAAGATTTTCTTATCTACTTTAAAAAATACAAAACATTGTTACGAAAAGTCATAAGACAGGCTAAAATAATGAAAAACGATCAGGATATTTTGAACTCAAATAATAAAACAAAAGCAATGTGGAATATAATAAAAATACTACCAAATCAACTAGAAAACCGTAGAGAATGTTGTTTTAAAATATAACGATATAAATGTGAACGATCCGGCAACAGTGGCTAATCTCTTTAACCAATACTTTTCGAGAATTGCTGCCGATCTCACTAAGGGTCTTCAGGCACAAAACTCAAAAACAGACAGTTCACCCAAAATTTTAGACACAATGTTCGTTTCCGAAACTTCTTCCTATGAAATTCTCAAAATAATCGGTAAACTAAAAAATAAATATTCGTCCGGTTTAGATGAATTCCCGGATTCTTTGTTAAAGACTTGTGCGTATGCCATTATACACCCGTTAACTCATATATTTAATGCATCTTTATGCACTGGAACGTTTCCAGATATTTTCAAAACAGCTAAAATTAAGCCGCTTTTCAAAAAAGGCAACAAAAATGAAATTCAAAATTATCGGCCCATTTCTCTTCTATCAGTTTTTTCAAAAATATTAGAGAGACTTTTTTACGTACGAATGGAAACCTTTTACTAAACACGACGCGCTTTCAGATTGCCAACATGGATTTAGAAAATCAAAATCAACGGAAACAGCTATATTGTCTTTTCTTAAAGATGTCGCCTCATCATTGGATCAAAACGAGGCACCTATTGGATTATTTTTAGATCTCTCAAAAGCTTTTGACGTCATTGATCATGACATTTTACTTTCCAAATTACCTTCATATGGAATTCGTGGTATTGCTCTAGATTGGTTATGTTCGTACCTTAAACAACGATCTCAGAGAGTTGAAATACCTTACTGGAATGATGGAACATTACGTACGCACCTTTCCGACTCCTTGCCCGTTGCATTAGGAGTTCCTCAAGGATCGATTTTAGGCCCTATTCTGTTCCTACTTTACGTAAACGATATGCCCTCGACGATTCAAAACGGAAGAACGGTTCTCTTTGCGGATGATACGAACATCCTTTGCAATAAAGAAACCGTAAATAGTACAATATCAGATGTTTCAAATTGGTTCCGAAATAACAAATTAATAGTAAACGAAAAGAAAACGGTTTTAATGCAGTTTTCCATTTCAAATAAACAATTCTGTGCTCCATTGAAAATGAACAGTGTACCATTGACTGATGTTAAGGCAACAAAATTTTTAGGTATCTCAATTCAGTCAAACCTTAAATGGAACGTCCATTTAAATGAATTGAACACAAAATTAAGTTCATTATGCTACGCGTTCAGAATTCTTGCAAATTCAGTCAGCCTTCATACTACTCGTTGTGTATACTTCGCGAATGTTCATTCCCGCCTGAGATATGGCATAATATTCTGGGGAAATACATCTTATAGCTCCCAGACTTTTAGATTACAAAAACGAATTGTACGAATAATAACCAAATCCCACCCACGTGATTCATGTAAGCCTCTTTCATTAATCTAGGAATTCTACCATTACCGTGTCTTTTTATTTACGAATCAGTGGTTTTTGTAAAAAATGACTTGCTCAAGGGCGGGAATATATTTTCAGAAAATGCCGAAGTCTATTACTATAACACTCGACGTAGAAATCATATTCATCAGGTGACAGTATCAACAGCTCATTACAAAAAATTCACATACAATACATGTACATTATTTTACAACACTTTGCCAGATGACATTAAACGATTAAATCATGAAAAGTTTAAATCCCAAGTGAAATCGTTTCTGCGGCATAACTGTTTCTATACAATTAGAGACTATACTGAGCATCACAAGAAAAGGAACATTAATTTTAACAATGATACATAATGCATTATTTACCATTTGGACTGTATAAATGAGTATAAACAACCTGTAACAACTATTGTACTACAGCTTCCGGGTCAATGACCCCATCCGATCAGGTTTTTCGTCCAGTTTCCCTGATCCATTGAGCAAATGCTGAGATGGCCCTTGTTTTGCTTCTGGACATAAATGTAACTTCATTTTCTGTGCACGTCTTCTAGAATTCAGTGGGAAATACAATTATTCAAATTATCGTTTCCATGTTGTCGCGGCAGGAAGTAATAAGAGCCAAAATTTATTGCTTATTTATCTTTGAAAATAGAATTTTACATGGGAGTTTTTTGTTTTTTCTCCTTTCAAAATTCAAAATTTATTGCTTATTTATGAAAATAGATTTTATTACATGGGAGTTTTTGTTTTTTTCTCCTTTTAAAATTCAAAATTTATTGCTTGTTTATCCTTGAAAATAGATTTTACATGGGAGTTTTTGTTGTTTTTTCTCCCTTTCAAAAATTCAAAATTTAAGTAGTATATGACTTAGTGTAGGGATCACAGAATTTTGAAAATGTGCACACAATTCACTTTTCCCATAGCACGTCATACGCAGTTTTTAACTGTTTTTTGACGTAAAATAAAATAAATAAACAAACGAAGAGATTAGACAGATAAAGAAGATAGAGAGACAAGTGATCGAAAATATAGAATCCAAACAACTCCAATCGTATGGCCATCTAATGAAAATGTATGCCGACAATACCAACAATTATCTTTCAGTGGATCCCATTCGAAAGAAGAAAACGAGGGAGGTCAAGAAAATCTTGGAAGTCCGTCGTCGACTCGACAATGACGAGAAGAAGAATAGAGGAAAATGCTTGGCGGAATAAAAAAAACATTGGCGTGTATAGTGCGAGATAGGTCATTAGAACAGTAAAATACCCGCTTAATAATAATAATAATAATAATAACAACAACAACAATAACAACAACAACAACAACAACGAGAGACAGCACCTTTGACGATGCAAGATCGCATGGCATTCGTTGGCCCGGTGATACATGGATTTCATAATACGTCAATGACGTAGGTCTCTCCCCACCACACTCCTTTTGACATTACCACCTAGAATGGTTAATTCACATATCACGCCAACTAGGCAACGACTTTAAACGCTCATAGCATGACGCACCGAATACCAATCGCAAAATGCCGTCGGCAGGTTTTTGTTTAGAGCTGAAAATGAACCGTGTCCAGTTGTAATTCATAAATTTGTTAGCTAATTTTAATTTATATTTTTCTTTCTTTCGTCTCCCCTACCATATACCATATATACAATTTTATATTACCATATACCATTTTATATTACAAGCAGAACCCGGCAGACGTCCTGCTCTCTCTTTATCTCTTTCACAATTTTTCCCTCATTCTTTCTCTTTCTCTCTCTTCCTCTTTCCCTCCTTATCTCCCTCACTCTTTTTCATCCCGCACCGACCTCTTGACTGTTCTTCGGCCTCGTCCCACGTCTACCGGGAACTCCCAGCAACAATGAAGTCCAGATGTATTGGCAATTGCATTTCACTGAAGCGCCATCTTGTGCTGCAGCGCCATCTAGTGGAATTACATGAAAATGAACAGCATGAACAAAAGGAACAAAAACCTTCTCCATGAAAAAGCACGAAGATGTGCCAACTTTCATGGAGAGAGATCAAACGGTGTTGGAGTTCATCGATCTAGAATATACCAAAATCCATATATTTTCGTGAAAAAAGTAACAGTTGTTCATGGCGTTCATAACGTGTATAGATCAAATGTCGTTGTTGGATGCTACTCCTACATGGGCGGAGCTTCTAGATTCCGGTCCAGAGAGGTCTGAATTTTCGATTCCAGGTCAAATGACTACTGGACGCTGCTCTGGAATTCCACAAGCCGCTGGCGGCTGGGCAATCGTTCACGTTGTCTTTGGGGGAAATATTACCATGACCAGCGTAGGTCGCTCAGGACATCCACTGATGTCATTTCTTCTTACAGGGAAGACCTTGGGTTCGAGTCTCGATGATAGCAGGATTTTCGACCATAGCTACATAGCTAGGTCGAATTTAGCTGCTGTCTGGAAGAGAATTCTAACGGCCGGTTGCTCTTATCGGTATACTTTTTCATAGTTTCTCCGAATAACATCAGGGGCTTGCTGGAGCAGCACCCAAATAAGCGGGCCACGGTCTGCATGCGATCTTTCCTTCCTTTTTCTTGTCCTATCCTCACCCTTACATATACGCACTTGAACTTACATGGAACTTACATGCCAGGAGACCAGTCGGGAACATAGAGTCTGTGCCAGCTAAGACAGCGCCCCCCGGTGGGAGATAACTGGTTGGGGAAAACCCGCTAGCCGACAAGTAGGTCGGCGCTTGATCTCGCCATCCAGTGGGGGAAGATCACCGCAACCTCTCGAGATAAAACATGACTACACTTACGGGTCTAATTACCATAGCAGTTGACGCGTCCGGATTCACGCATCAATCAATCAATATCATGATATGCGCTCAGAACAATTCAATGCAACACACGGATGACGCATGCAAATTTCTTCAACTGCCCTGGGGGGAGGGGAGGCCGGTTTGGAGGGTCGGGGCCGCAGCGAGATGCAGCAGGATTGCTGTCGGGGGGAAGTCGGCGGGTTGTTCCGCGCCGATCGGAGCATCTCATCTTCTCCAGGCAGCGGCTTAATTCGACATAGCTATATAGTGTTGCCACTGCCGGGACTCATCATCTAGGTTCGAAACTCTGAAGCTGCAACGGTGACCGAGCCGCAGTGAGAAGCGGTAGCTGTTGGGAGGGCGAAACGAGATGCTTCGTGGGGCGTGCCTCGTCGCCTTCCGGGATCCAACCCAGCATCGCGCCGAACATCATAAGAATTACAAAGAAGATGAAACGGAGATATGTTAGATGTTTCAGGAGCATAGCTATCGGCAGGGGCAGAGGACGCGGGCAAGGGAACTTTTTTCCCCCGAAGTGTGACTAAATAGGGTCGGTTTGGGGGCTTTTTTGGAGACGGCCGGAAGTTCGAAGACGCACCATCAAAGGATGTGGTGCCCACCTTGCAGGGCTAAGCAGACTTCGCAGAACCCGTAATTGAACAGAACACATAAGTGACAGGATTCCATTCATAAAGGACTGGGAATTGGAATAAAGCACGACGATGACGAAGTAGGGTTTTCTCAAGAGAGATTACATGCAGGTGAAAAATACGCATATGATGGTAAACAATAGAAGGGACGCCACAACAGCTGGGTGACGGGCAATGACATCGTTTAAAACAACTAGCACGATAGGGTAATGTCACCTTTTAGAACTTTGCCTACAACTGGCAATTGAAAAGTGTGGAGCAATACGAGTGTAGCAGTTAGTAGGGTTCCGAGGTTTCGCAACAGCAAGAACGACTGAGGAGAGGCATTCGCATTCGAGATTCCAGACTTAGAGCATTTTGATAAAACAATGTAGGCTTTCACGGCCGGAGTGTAGTCAAAGATTTCTTCGGCTGAAGGGCCTGGTCCATTGGAAAACATATTTCCAGATGTTTCGTCCGCAACTACGGCAGACATCCTCAGTGGCGATGTGGTCTCGGACGAAGAATCCTCCTTGAAGGTTCCGAACCGTGTCAGTCACCGGGGAACCTATGTTTTCCAATGGACCACGGCCCTTCAGCCCGGAAGAAATCTTTGACTTAGAGTATTTTGGTTTGAATATTCCAATATTAGTATTCTAGATTGAGATGGGATCTGCTTGCGTGAGCTTGATTGCTAACTGTACAATTTTCGGAGTTATTAAGTGAAAATTGGACATACACAGTGTATTCAAAAGGGTCCGTGACTGCGCTCGTACAACAATGCAAGTGGGCCAACTCTTCACAGCAAACGGAACCACGTAACAATATCCTTGCAATACAAATCAAACAGTTTAAATTGGGCGCGTCCACTCTTATCTTTACAAAATGAGCATGTAATTATTATTGTCATCAATCGATAGGATAGAGTTCGCCTGTAAAGGCTTTTTGGAAGCTACTGGGCTGACTGCATCCAGCGTCTCATAGGAATGCTGTGATCAGTGATATGCTGGCGCGGTGGGGGCGCACGCGGGCTCATTCAGTCGAGCTCGCCTTGGGAGCAATCGGCCAGTTGCATACAGCGGAACTCACTGCGCGCGTGTGATGGGCTCGGTATGTGCTTATTGGTTCAGTGTTTAAATTATCCATTTGTCATCATATCCATGTGAATAATTGAGAAACTTGCATAAAAATGTAATTGCTTCCTTAGAAAAAATTTCGCACATGCCACTGACAAATAGAGATAATAGAAGAAGAGAAATCGTCAAGAAAATACTGCGCAGTAAGGAAGCGTTTTGAAGCAAAATCATATACAAAACAAATTGTCCATCTAATAGAGAAGAAGATCGTATGTTTTTACCGCATGAAATGACTCTCCCTGCATTATCACGGAGTTAAGAAACGAAGAGTGAGGGAGTTCCGTGCGTGCGGAGTCGAACGCTCAAGTGGTGTTCACAAGCGCCGTCTACATCGCAGCGCGAGGTCGAGGAAGGCGCGCCCATTGTCGCCGCTCGGCCCCCCGAAAACACGTCCGCGCCCTCCAAGTGGCAGCGAATCCGCGCGGCGAGAGGCGCGCTAGTTAGGGCGGCCGGCGCCAGGGAGCTCTTGAGGGGCTCATTAGGCGCGCGTCCCCTCGCTCGGGCGAAATGCGTGCCGCCACAGCCGCCGACCTCGCCCTCGTCCTGACCCCCTACCCCGCACATCACCGCGCAAAACCGTAAGAGAAACCTACGCAGAAACGACAATATTATTTTTTGTGTACCAGCATAAACGACCTTTTCGGTTGTAAGAAATCGTTCATAAAATGGCATTTTACGGCACAATTTATGACGTATTAGATTGTACGGCACGAATGATTGCGTCATCACACATTCAGCCAATCGCAGAAAGAGAATCGTAGGGAGGTAGCGGTAAACGGAACAGCCGACCACCCGTTTTCTCGCACCGATGTCAAACACCCGAGATCTCACAAGAACCATAAAATTAAGTTTGATTCTCTTATAAATTTATTAGTTAGTTAATACCTTATTTTACGTGACGAGACTCGGGCCATCAGGCCCGCTCTTCCGTCTAACCACGCAAATTTCGTTACGCACCTTTCACCACCTAGCGGAGAAAGGAGGTATTATCTTGCTCAGAGGATTCTTCTTTTAGGCTTGTTGATATATATATATATATATATATATATATATATATATATATAATGCATGCAGTAAATCTACTGCATGGGACAACCGGCTTTACTTCCCGTCCGAAGGAAGGCGTACGAAGGATTTTTTCTCCCTTGAAAATTTACGGCTTCGTTCGGGTTTGAACCCGAAAACTCGGGTAGAACAGTACACTGACCGTTATAACCTGTATAATGCTATTATAGAGAAAAAAGAGTATGCAACTCGTTTATAATGTTGTTTCATTGCACTAGTACAAATTAGAAAACTCGCTCCTCGTTCGTTTTCAAAACATGTACTCATGCAAAAAAGCTTAACATTACATAAGTTTAACATAACAGGGCGAAATGCTCATCAGTCTAAGCTTCTTTAAGGCGGAATGGGCATTTCTCCCCGAGGAAGGTCGCGGAATGGCGGCCGGAAAGTTGACACCTGTGCACAGGACACGGCGTCTCCAGGGCAGCCAAGTAACTACTGACCCCAGTCGCGAAAGCCTACTCTCTCAATATTATTTATTCCTCAAAACACACACGCACACACACAACGGCTATGGTAGCTCGGGCCAACAACTGTTGCCTCTGGAGTGTCTCTCATCGGAAGGTCCTAGGGTCCAAGTCCCGACGTTGAAGGATTTTGGAAGCTAGCTGGATAGGTCGATTTCAAGCCGGTCTGGAGGAAATGGCCGGCTTCTGTGTTGAGTAGTTTGTAAAGGTTTCTCCAACCAATACCTGGCGAGAGTCGGAGCAGTACCTCAATAAACGGACCACGCTTGGCGCACGATCATTCCTTCCGCATCCTTGTCCTCTCCTCTCCCCTTACACATTCACTTACATTTTACACTATCATATAGAACACGAATAGGGAATCAGTCAGGAGCTAAGAACCTTGCTGGAGTGTTGGTCGCTTGCCGATGTACCCACACAATATTAGTGGGAATTTTAAATGCAGCCAGATACCAAAATTATCACATTGTTACAAGTCATTCAAACAGAAGCATTTTAAAAAAATATTGCTTGTTTTATTTCAATTATACCTTCATCGTGTTATTTTTCGTTGAAAATTGTCACTTTACACCACTTTCAAAATGTTTCTCGACACTTCTCGTTCTCTACGCAAATGGCGGACAGCGCCTGGCGTGGTTTTTTAAACGAAGTGCCCGTGTTGTGTTCACGAGGTTCGTGACGTACACTGCTGCTGCGTGGAACAGCAAAAATCGGTGCGCCGGACTAACTCAGCCATATATTTCCATCATGAATGTACCTGGAGGGAAGCACCGGGAGTGGTAGCTCAGAGCATCAACTGATGTCGCTGCAGCGCCTCTGACCGAGAGGTCCTAGGTTCGAGTCCTGATGGCGACAGGATTTTCGACACTAGCTTTTCAGCTAGGTCGAATTCAGTCGCTGTCTGGAGGAGAATTCTAGCGGCCGGCTGCTCTGATCGGTAGTTTTCCGTGGTTTCTCCGATCAACACCAGGCGAATGCCGGAGCAGTGCCCTATCAAACGGGCCACGCACCGCGCGCGATCTGTCCTTCCACTTCCTTGTCCCATCCTATCCCCTTACACACACACTTACACTAACATGCACCACACTACCACATATTCCGGGAGACCGGTCTGGAGCTTAGAGCTTGTCCCGGCGGGGTCGGTGCCTCGCTGGTGGGAGAGCCCTGGTTAGGGGGAAACCCCACAAGCCGACGGTAGGTCGGCGCCGGATCTCGCCATACAGCGGGGGAAGATCACCGCCATCTCCCGTGAAAAAACATGCACTACACTTACGAGACTAATGGCCAAAGTAGTTGACGCGTCCGGAAACACGAAGAAATCAAATCAAATCAAACTGGAGGGAAGCCCTCCCCTCCGAACGCCGATGTGTAGGCCGGCACCGGATCTCATTCTACTGGGTAGGAACATTGCCACCTCCTAAAATATTAAATACACTACATTTACGGACTAATGACCGTGGTTGACGCTCTCGAAAAACCAATAATCAATTCATCAAAACATAAGGTTAGTCGCTTCATTACTGTTGTGCACGGAAAGGGTCATTATAAATACATTAATTAAGAAAATGTTTTATGCTGTCCGCAAAGCAACATATTCACAAGAACGTGTGACGACTCGCCACACAAAAAAACAGATGGCATCCCTTATAAATACCATAAATCTGCGACGTTTGACTTTATTTCCCTCCAAATCAGGTGGTGAAAATCTGTAGAAGCAAAATTTTGATTGTAAGGTAGTAAGTTACTCATTCTTGCACTAAACCGGACGTGGAAGGATGCACTCTCAAAAAGTAAACTCAGTTTATTGTGACGCAGAAAAGTATCACGTTATATTGAATTATTAATTTTACGAAGTAAAATAGACACATTTATTTTAAATAAGTATTATTACATTGGTCGTAAAAATAATATTTCCATACAATCTTAATAACGCACATTTTACAAAAATATTAAATTAAATTTATTTAAATAACTCCTATAAGATAACATAATCAATGAAAAGTGACATGGAGAGGTGGCTAAAACATATCAAGTGATTCCCAAAAGTAGGGGGAAAATGTAGGAAGTTTATTTATTCTCCCATTGATAAGTGCGACTTACTAATTTTCAATGGACGCAGAAATCTAAAGAAAACTACGCAGCGTAAGACCAGGTGAGAGGAGTCTGTGGTTTTGTTAGATATCCAGGTACTCGGAAGAAATACTAACACAATGAAACAGTGTCGAACTTGACTGAAAAATGCAAATATTTGATATTTCCATACTGTGAGTACTGACTGAATTCTCGCGCTCTGTGCGATACATCTTACGACACAGATGACATCATGCGACAGCAAGGATCATTGTATATTCAAAACTACGTTACAGTATTATAGTATTTGTGAAGACTGTTTTCTTAAATTAATTTACTGAAGTGTTATCCGAGAGCATTTAAATTGAGGTTCTTGAGTCCCGTGGGTGCTCCTTTTTCGTAAATCATTTTCTGCAGTTTTGTTCAGAAGTATTTTTGCTGATGCAGTCTAGTAAGTCTTATGATTTATTTACTGGTAACAGAAATGTAATTTTATTCTCTAGACGACTTATTTGAAAGGACATTATATTGCAGATTTATTTATCACTAGTATTCAAAACGAATAACTTCCAATTTGCACGACAAACATTTTGTTTCTAACTGCCCCTACACAAAAAAGAGTAGTTCTATAGAAGAACATCAAAACGCAAAGGTCAGTGGTTTCATGCAAACTTATAAAGTTCATACATTACATGTTTTTCTGTATTTTAGGTGGACGAAATGGGAAACCGTTGTGTGGTTTCCCTAGAGCAAAGCTGTAGGGTGGTACCTACAAGCGTTTGAGGCAATTTGTGGATAATTACAGCTCAAACGCCGCACAATGCTGCTTCTACAATGCTGCACTCGCAAAAAGACGCAGTGAATGAAGGTCGGCGGTGGCAGAGTGGCTCCAGAGCGAGAGGTGCTTTGCTCTTGTTCTCCGGGACCTCTCTGCTCTCACATCCTCTTCTTCAGCCTTTTCCTGCCTTTTCTCCACTGCATTACGGCGGCGACTGAAATAGACCCAGACCTGCTGAGTATCATTTGCGTCACAGACCGTTCAGCCTGAAAACCTCTTTAACTCTGAGGTTTTCTTTCCCAAATAAAAGTGGCAGATAACCTACATAGCACCAAAAATAAATAAACTTTTCACCGGATTCGCGATGAAATTGAGAAAGGAAAATTAAACAAATGACGTGTATAAAATAACTCGCCAAAAGCATACCAGGGGCCAGAAAGTCGACCACCAGCGTATATGCTCTCCAAGTGAAGGGGATTGAATAAGCATCTTAAGTTTTGGAAGTGCGATCAGTTTCACTGCCCTAATTTACGTTCAGTAATTAGCCTATTCACTTTACATCCGTCAATGGCGGAATAAAGAACTTAAAAAGCACAGATCTGTAGTCAATATCTTTCAATTGCAAAATGAAAATACGACCTCGTTCTGTGTATCAAATCTTCAACCTTCGAAGCTCCAAATTCAAAGACGATTCAATATTACCGTGCAACAAGGTTGCACATTAATTATAAAACGAGAAATTATTTTGCGATCACGTGAATTCATAAACTAAAAGGGAAAATTGCTGAAAATTCTATTTTTATTAATTCTCCTCTGCAGACCGAGTTCTGACAAAGAGATTCTTTCCATGGATTGCCATGAGCCGCTGCGACTTGTCGGTTAGATGCCACCATTCACAACGAGGATACAGAAGGTAGTGAATTGATGAGAGCAGAGCCAATTGCTCACATCAGGATTTGAGAAAGTGAAGTGAACCAGAAATCGCACGTCATACGCAGTTTTAACTGTTTTTTTGACGTAAAATAAAGAAAAAAATAGACCAGAACCAGTGTGACGAAAGTTGTCGCTGATTCCCAAGTCCTCATATGATGAGATATCTGCCTAACATAACGAGAACTTCCCTCAAACTACCCTTGTGCGATTATGTTGTGAATGCAAGAGGTTTTGTATTAAAAGAGAGATTAAGAATTAACAAGAAATGATCTCGTATCATCCATTTTCAGGGAAGTACTTCAACATCGGCTACGAATATTCCGACATTACCGTCCAGAACAACTAGCAGATAGAATTGAATTGAGACAGATGGTCTCGAAAATTCGGCATTGTCCGACACTCGTAAGAATATTCTAGAGTGCGGTGCTTCAGTTTCGTCTGGTAGCTGGAGGAGGGATCCATAAATAAAATCAGCTTCGATTGACATTATCAAAGTCCGGGATTACAAATAGTCCGTAGTTTATTTGAAAATTCATTATTGAGATGTGAAACTTTATTGATTCATTTTCCCATTACTTACTTGAAATTGGTCGTTCCTGAACTCAGTTAAAATGCCTGAAGTACTATTCCAGGTTTTCTTTTCTGCAATTAATGATATCGTTGTGAGAGATGTCATTTTACGGACTTTTTATAATTCAAATCATAACTTCAGTGACATTATTCCAAAATTATAGTAAGAATGCGAGGCAAACATAATCATTATTGGTTTTAAATAATATTCAAATAATCCGAATAACTATATCGAATTGTCAATTAAGTGTCAAAGAGAAGTTGCAGAAAAGAAGAAAAAAGAAATGGAGATAAAAGAGAACAGAATGTAATCGCTTAACCTTTCTTTGGTTCTGTTCTTAATTGGAAGAGACATACAGAAGATGGAATATGAAAGAAATGTCAAAATAATAGGAAGACAGCATAATTATGAAATATTGTGCCTACACTTTGGAAACTTTTTGAAAGTAATTTAGTGTACGTCGCGTTTCTTTGAACCACTCTATTTATTTTTATTTATTTTTTTTTTTATTTTATTTTTTATTTTTATTTATTTATTTTATTTTTTTTTATTTATTTATTTATTTATTTATTTATTTATTTATTTATTTATTTATTTATTTATTTATTTATTTATTTATTTATTTATTTTCAATTGTTTATTATGGATCGTTAGGATTTGTTATAAAATCACAGAAACAATTAATTACCATTAGTTACCCTTTTTAAATTTTAGGTAAGTATAAAATGTTTTCTTAAGTCTGTATATATGTTAACTATACTGAGAAAAGTTTTTGACCTTTCGAGGTGTTAAAATATATTAAAACCACACTAAAACGTCGTAGTGTCGCAAGAACTGATCGATTGTTAGTGATTCCGGGAGCGTCAACTAATATGATCATTAGCCCCGTAAGTGTAGTGTGTGTTTTTGATCGGGAGGTGGCGGTGGTCTTCCCCCGCTGACCTACCGTCGACTAGTGGGGTTTTCCTCAATCAGGTATCTCCCACCAGCGGGGCGCCGCCCCAGCCGGGGCGTCCCCGACCGGTCTCCCGGCATGTGTGGTGGTGTAGTGCATGTTAGTATAGGTGTGTGTCTGTGTAAGGGGAGAGGATAGGATAAGGAAGAGGAAAGAAACATCGTGCGCGGTCCGTGGCCCGTTTGTTAGGGTACTGCTCCGGCATTCGCCTGGTGTTGATCGGAGAAACCACGGAAAACTAGCGTTCAGAGCAGCCGGCCGCTAGAATTCTCCTCCAGACAGCGATTGAATTCTAGTGTCGAAAACCCTGACGCCGTCGGGACTCGAACCTAGGACCTCCGGGTCAGAGGCGCTGCAGTGACATCAGTTGAGGCACTGAGCCACCGCTCCCAGCGCAAGAACTTGAGAAGCGCACCTTATAATACAAGAATCTGGAAAAAATCGAGCAAGAATGAAATCTTTCTTTCATTTTTAACATTCCACGCTCGGATAAAAGCGGCACCGGCGCGGCGCGGCGCGGCGCGGCGAGGCATCGGGGCGCCGGGCGCTGAAACGCTAGCTGATGCAATCCGCTGGGCTTTAATGGAATTTCCCCTCCGCGCCTTCTCCGGTTGCTCTGCGCCCCGCGACCCCGCTCCCGGTGCCCACACCCTTCGGCCGCTGCCTCTGATTGGGAAGGAGATCCGCCCACTTCCAGAACAAGGCACGGCGAGATTGTGAATGCTCATTCTTAGAAATTGAGGGCAACTACAAGACAGACTTTTTTACATTATTTCCCCAACGGGAGGTACTCGTGGCGAAGTAGTTAGCACGTACGCGTTCTCTTGCTGGCGCCTGGGTTGGAACTCCGGTCGTTCCATGTGGAAGTTGTGGCGCACAAAACGAGCCCCTGGTAGCAACACTCGCGAACCTTCATAGTCTCCTGCTTCTCATTTCATCTTTGTTCAATCATTTTCACACCATCATTTTCCCTATCATCTAGATAGGGATAGTCAATTATGGGTCTTCTTTGATCTCAGCAGTGGAAGGGCTCTTAAACTCTAATGAAATAAATAAATGAATAATCTAACAATGTCTTGTCTCCTTGCACATTTCACATTCGACTGATTTATTACAATATTTAGTTGATTTTGTTTATTGATATTTTCATACTAAGAAGGTTTCTTAAATATTTAGTCATTACTTTGTAACAAATATTAATTTTAAAATACATCAAAGCAATAACACAAATGTAACAAACATCACACATATCACATCTTATAACAATAATAAAATTATGAAATGTGGTATTCTGGGAAGTTGAACTCCAACAACAGCAACATACTACATTACTCAGGGTTTTGTGAAAGACATTTTGCACGAAGATCAATGATAAACGAGCTAGGAAAGGGCTCATGAGTTCGGAAAGCCCGTCACCTTTTCAAAATAATTACTGAACATTTACAGATAATAAGAGTCGTCGCCGAATGGGTTCCTCGTCATTGAGCAAAGACAAGAAAGTACGATCACGCAAGACCAATGTTGCCAAATAAGTGAAGGAAACGTTCAAGAAATATTAATGGGAAATAAATGTACGAATACTACCCCATCCACCATACAGTTCCCTTTTGAGCTCTCTCTGTGTTTTCCATTCTGAAGTAACAACTGCGTAAAATATTTAGGGACCGTAAGTGAAATTACCATCAAGGCGCCAAGCGAAATCAACTCAATAATGAAAGTAAAATACGTGGAATACTGCATTTGCAAAAGTGTTAAGAACCTGACATATGGAAGAATGTATATAAAATAGAAGGTCTTGAAAGGAATTTTTGTTAAATAATTTTTTTCAATTCCATATTACTGGGTTCAGTATTTTTGGAAAGACATTCATATGAGAAAAGAGTGTTCTTAAATCAATAATAATTTATTTGTGAGAAGAAATCTTGAAGAAATAAAAAAAGAGAAAATATTGCTCAAAAACTCCCAATGGGATAGTTCAATTATTTCTAAATTGAAGTACACTCAAACCACGCTCATGTGGTTGAAAACCATCACTGTTCTGCTAAACGAAATTATGAGCCATTCCACGTCAAATTGCACACAAAATACCAAAATTTGACCATCATATTTTTAATTATTTTCTAAATTTTTGCCTATATATTTTATGGTTAACAGGTGTATTTTTATTTTTTTCTAACTTTATTATTTTCCGAAATATTGCATATTGAAATTTGCTAAAAATGACACACATTTCGAAATATCACTTATTTGAATACACTATTTATAGAAACTCCGTTGCAATTCCATTCGAAACTCAAAAATATGTTTAATTTTTGGGATTTTGCGAAATATTTAATTTTCTAAATTCTCAATTTTTTGAAGAAAGTTTGAAAATTGAATATTTTTGTAAACCCCACAAGCTAATTTTTTAAAAGAAATATTTGTAAACATAGAGTATTTTTCTCAACTCGAGAAAAAATCAAAGTGGGATCTCGGTAACTTCAAAAAATATTACTTTTTTACGAAGCAGTGTGTAGTAGATTACTAAAATGGACTCGTTTCTTGCGTTACGGGCGGTCGGTTTCTGTGGATGAAGGAGTAATTAAAGAATTTCTTGAGGTGGTGCTATTTCACGACTGTATTTGGTTATTAAATGATGTTTTCTTTACTCACGTTTTGACTGTTATTTTTAAATTTTCTGGTTCCTCACAACACTTTAAATATATGTACTCGCTTACCTTATAAAATTCCTGAACATTAATCACAATGCATAGTTCTAATGCCTTACCGAATGTTCTTTTAAGTCTGGACAAAATTCCATTTTCTTCAGGGAACATTTTACCCAAAAACGAGATTTTTTATTTGCCTGAAAGTTAATTATTTGTGGAGTTAAGCCTAAATTCATTTTGGAATTTATACGTACTTCACAAAACATGACCAATTGTTGTTTCGAACGTACTTAATATAAAAATTCCTGGTTTGTTTCATTTAATACTTTCAATTATGAATTTTATTCTTACGTAAATAATTTTTTAAAATAAATTTTTATCATGTTGCTCCGAATTGTCGTTTAATTTTATTGAATGTCCAACTTCCAAAATTGTCAAAATTTGAATTTTCAACGTCTTGTCATCTGTTGAGTGAAGGAATAGATACGTTTCTTAATAATAGCTTAATTGTCTGATTTTTCAATGAATGTCGAAAGATCTTCAGTGTGAAAAAGTTGATCTGTAATTTGTACTTTCTGAAAATTCTCAAGCGGTTTTTAATTTTTTTTAATTTTTTTCCTTGTATTGTTATTTGCATACATTCTTTCGCAGACACTTAACAAACTATCTGAATAGCTTAAATGGTCATTTCCTTGATTTCCGTTGTTTGCACTATATTCACAGGACATTCCGCTACTTTCGTTAATGCCACGGGAGCCACTGTTCTCGACGCTCTCCACTAACAAAAAGCCTTTTTGGGAGGGGACTCCCTTTTTTCGACATGAATCACAAATTCGCCGATCTAATGATCCATCTAAATCACGTTTCACTAGTAAATCGTGGAGATTTGCTTTTCTTAAAATCGCGATCAGAAAGATTAAATGAAAATGAAGATTAAATTGAAACATGTTTCGAATCTCATACGGTGATCGCCACTCATTTTGTTCAGAGTATACACGATGCACAGAACAAACTCGAGCACTTTTCTCTTTATAAGATGTGTATTGCGACTTATGTTCAGAAAAGTTTACTCATGTCCCTTGACAAGTGGTCTTTTGTATTTCATGAGGAAGGTCAGGAGGGCATCCCCTCCCTAGGACGTAAAGGGACTCAGCAGTAAAATTCGATCCGCTAACGCGAGGAAAAGTAGCATTCGTTTCACTGTCACCTATCCATTCTGGGAGCAAATTGAGCTTCTGAAATTCTAATAACTCTTAACAACCTAATGAGACAGACGGTAATTCTTTTTATAGTTCTTCATTACTTGGATCAAGAACTGACCGAACAAATTTCGTTACTGCATGGGTAGGCAGAGTGCACCTTCATACAATTGATTTTTTTTAGATCTATGTGTGGAGTGCCCACTTTTTTCTTGTTGTATTTTATAGAAAATTGAGCAGGAAATACGCCTATAATTTTTTCAAATATTTATCTCATCAAGTTTAGATAGAAATTTATATAGTTTTTTAAAAAATACATTTTTTAAAATGAAATATTTATTTTTTGAAAAATTGATTTACAGCGGAATAAAATACATATTTCAAAGTATTAAATGAAACAAACCAGGAATTTGTATATTATGTAGTATATTCGGAGCCACAATTGATGATATTTTGTGAAGTACACGTAAATTTCAAAATTTAATATAGGGATAATACACAAATAATTAATTTTCAGGCAAATAACAAAAACACGTGTCTCTTTTTTTGATGTCCAGATTTAAGAAAAAGTATCGTACATTTAAAAAAAAGTCGTGTCAACTCTTATGCGCTTTGACGTGGAATGGCTCTTATACAAACCCCTAAAGCCATCAATATTGTTGTTATGATGTATATTTTTAATTGAAGGTACACGTAATGGTGTCGTAAAAGCCGCATCCCAAAGATGGGAGCGTGGCTCTCAATTTTCATTGCCTCCTAAAAACCTACAACCATAGCAATTGTAAATTTGGGGAGAGACGAGCTCCTTCAACATTCTCTCCAGATCTAGAGTGGGGATTCCCCTAGCGCGCTTCGTCCATCAAATGGGAATCTCCAACAGTGCACTTCAGCAAGCAGCGAAGCCGTGGGAGCGCTCTCGCCAGTACACACGTCTACTTCCTGCAGTTGCGAAGCAAAGCACTTCCATGCGACCGCTGTGCTAGGAATACAGGTTGTCTGGTTGTCTCTTAACAAATGGTAGAAATGTCTAGGACATGTTGGGGATAGCGACGAAAATCCACGCTTTCTGCCAATGAACATGTAGAAGGAAATTTTATATAACGGAATTGCACGTGACAGTTACATCTGATCGTTAGGTAATTCCTTATTTACAGGTAATCGGTATGTCATTCTGTCGCAAAGGGATTTCACGTACCTATCGAACATGAAAAACATCTCCGTACATAGTTGCTTAAAAACCAAGAGCAAATGTGACAGTCGTATTTACGCACCGCCACACAGAGAAAATTGTTTCTTTTTCGAACAAGGGAGCATCCCTGACGCACCCGGAATTACTAATTAATCAACAGTGAATGTTGAGGTTCGCCGTCCGGGAGGGCGTTGGCCGACGGGTGGGGGCAGGAAGCTCTTTGTGGCGCGACACGGAGCAGGCGACCGACGATGCGGCAGATTTACCTTTGACGCTAATGCGGTCTGCGGCGGCCTAACGGTGGCGCTAACTCCGGATCGAGCGGGGAGTAGCAGAGGCACGCGGTTAACACACTGCGATCACTCCTCTCCACAAATTCACTTCCGTCAACAGAAAGCCCGTTGACTTGGATACGTATAGACTCGTGGCAAGTACTATATCGGCAACCCGCAGCCTGACGGAGATTGCTCGGGGCAAAACTCTTGTCACAGTAGTATCTGACCGGGGGATGGATAGCAGAATCGAATACAGTGGAGGTGTGGAGAATAATTCTAGAGCCCGGCTGCTCTGATCGGTGGTTTCCCATAGTTTCTCCGATCGATATCGGGCGAATGTGGAAGTAGTACCTTAAAAATGGACCACGGACGCGCGCAATATTTCCTCCTCCTCCTCCTCCTCCTCCTCCTCCTTCTTCTTCTTCTTCCCAACTTCCCCCGACAGACGTACTTCAACTTGCATGCACTACACTACTACACATACCAGAAAACCATCCGGAACCCAGAGGTTGTCTGCTGAAGCGGGGAAGGAGGAAGTCCCTGAATTTTCGAAAATTGAGAAAGTTGGAAATAACGCGCGAGCGTGTGCTGTTGAAGCACCACTAGTTCTACGCTTCGTTAAGGGACCGAAATGTTGAAAACAAAAACGAAGAAAAAAGTGGAAAAAATACATTTTAGGCGCCGGTAGGTAGAAGCTGGGAAGAGGGTAAGGGAAAACCGGAAAGATAGTACAGACTAAACAGATTGGGAAAGTAACTAGAACGAGGTTTGTATCATTCTGTAGCACTAGTTATAGCTCGTGAAAATCTGTGTATTTTAATTTGAACAATGTCAAAGAATTTACATACTTTTATATAGTTTTAACTTTTCGTAGTGGTTCGCACTGTGCAACTCAGAGCGAGGGGAAAGTAATGGAAGTTGTTTTTTTCGAAGTAAAATAAATATGAACAGTGATAATAATAATAAAATAATAATAATAACAATAATAATAATAATAATAATAATGATACATTGCTGTACAATGGAATAATTATAACACAATCTTTTGAAGTATTGCACTCTGCTATTTGAATTGGCTCTCCGAAAATTATTCTTCCCTCCAATAATCATCTCCTGTAAGTTCTGGAGAGTGCGGCTGGACTTACCTCTACATATTTGATATGGATGGGAATAATTTCATGAAAACATAATTTGTTCACTAGATTAGGATGACTAATTAGTCTCTCGGGCGGTCGGGGTGGGCAAGTTGTAGGTGTAGAATCAGCCTGAGCTCACTGCGATTATTCTGTTCACGGCCGGAAACAGGCGGTGCAATGTCTCAATCGTCGGGTTTATCGGAATCTGGCAAAGAGAGGTATCGGAAAGAAGCCGAGAGGGAGGGGCGGAAACAGACGACACCAACGTCCCAAAGTGAAATTTCGCTCGTGGAACCATTTTCAGTTGGGGAAGACGTCGTCAAGGCTGAGACCCGTGAGCAACTGCCCACGAGCCGATCGTTATCTTTCGCAAACAGCTCGTCAAATCCGCTTGCAGCGCCACTCAGCGGCCTACGCCAAAAGCGCCTGTCCGCTCCAGATCGAATCGCATTTGAGAACGCGGTGGGCGCCAACGCGCGTGGGACAATGGCGACTCTCATAGACAGTACACCGACTGGATCCACGATTGCTTCCCGACGAGCCATTGGTCATTGAGAGCCAATCTGATAATTAATCTGGAGAAAATGAGCACAAAAACAGTTGAGGGGCATGTTTGTAGTGGATTAATCGTCAGGAATTATTTCGCGGTCAATCGTGAACGCCATCCAATCGACCGCTGAGATCATATGTGATCTATATCTATTAATTTTCTTGGAGGGAAACGGACGACTTCACGAGGCTTAATGTAGTGACTTGTTATACGAGTAGATCATCAGCTGTGATGCGGTTATCCAATCAGGGGTTTCCTTACGACTTTACTTTTAGGTATCTAAGCTCCCTATTGATTAACTGCGACACAGCTGATGATCTGTCACAAGTAACTATATTTACATATTTTATATAAGTATACTATACAAGGACAGGATACTGCGAGAATTCAGTGAATATCCTGCTAACGCCTAAAATATAACGGATGCTGAGTGAGAAGTTTTTTAATGCGCAATGCAGTGATACAAGCTCGCCGCCAACAGAGCAGGTGACTAGTTGTGTTCCTAAATGCTTGGCCGTGTTTTCTTTGCGTACATCTCACAGAGGGGCGTAGCGGCTCTGATTGTGCGTGAGAGATATTGCGAGTCTGAATGTTGTAATTGATTTGCGTATGTTTAAAAAGTCATTCCATCACAGTTTTAACAATTAGTAGTGTTGGCAAGTGCATATGAGTGCAAGAGGTCAGAAATGATGGGTAATTTTTCGAAATCAATAAACATGAAAGAAACTGGTGGGAATTCTGGACTTAGTGTTATTACTCAAAAAGTACTAAGATTTTTTCAAAAGTACTCGATATAATTTAAAAATCTACAATTGAAGTTACAATTGAAGTTATTACGTAACAACCAAAATAATCGATACGTTTGAAAATTTGCTTGGAAAGATGGGAAGTTTGGAGCAGCAAGGATGGGATACCACTATAGAAATGTTCTACATATTCTCTACACCGAACACAGAAAATCCATAAAAGAGTATATCATGTTGTTGAGTATTAAGTCTCGAAAACTAAAGGAAAGGGGGAGGTTTACAAATTCTGGAACAGAACCATCACTTTACACTGCGAACGCAGGGGTGAACAGGTTTCTGAAGTATTGCTGAAAATCCTACTGTTTCCTTTAACTTAAAAACGCAATGCATCACATATAATTATAATCAATTAACTTTTTTGCGTGAAAGTATACATGTATCAGACGAAATACCCTCATCTGCAAATAGCGAAGATTTACAGAATCTCTTCGCGGGATGGGTATGCGAAGGAATCTCTTTTTGTCGGATCTTTCGTGTGTTCTGGAGGACATAGAACAATTAGAGGAACTAATCTATAGGCTAGCTTCTGGGCATGTAAAGACATTGCCAGGGCAACGCGACACGAGAGCAAAAGATTCTCCTAGTATTGATGATATTACATTTTCGGTATTTTACTTACTTAAACTATAATTGCCTGCTTAGAAAGAAATCTTCCACCACACCTCTGCTATAATTTTGATTGCTTGCCCTGCCTCCATGCTCCATCCGTTACCACTGGCTGATGCCTTGCACAAGTCTTAAATCCCCCTTCTTCGTTCAATTTGGTTTCATAACGGTATCAGTATCGGTGAAATTTGAAGTCCTTCAGTTTGATTGCGCATAGTACAGTACAAAATGACTCATCAATTGAAGGGCTTGAGGCAGAAACGAGATAAGCATTCCGCTATTCAAAAATATTAATTTCTCGATTTTGGTCGAAGAGTGTCATCTTGTTCCTGCCTTAAGCTCATCATAAATTTGAACAATACATATGTACGGAAGTAATAATAATTAAAACACTTTCACCAAAATGAAGATTTTAACATTTTCAAGTAGCAGGAGGCTTGCTAGGGCTGGTGTGGCTTATCTTCTTACTACCGCAAGCCCTTCAGTTGATCTTTGCAAAGCTCAAAGCTCTCGCACTCGTCGACCCATTCACCTTCGTTGAAGGCAGTAGGTCGCAGAGAAGTCACACATTTTGATGGCGGACGCTTTCCCTACTCCTTGCGACCCACGCTCCGCTATCAAACTTCTTACCACGCAAAGAATCTAGCGTAATTTAGACGACTGGAAGATTAATAATAATGCAGAAAGGAAAGCAGGAATTATCTTACTGGATTTCAAGAAAGCATTCAAAATTATTGACAGGGCAATGCGTATTGAGAAAATGTACAAATACGGAAACAACGGAGTCGACAGAGAGTGAGTTATTTCCTATTTTAAGAAAAGAAAGCAAAAAATAAAGTAAAAGAATGTTATCTCTCATGAAAGTAATATAGATTTAAGTGTTTCGCAAGGGTAGGTTTAAGGTTCAATAGTATTTATAATTTACATTAATAAGTAATGAAATATATAATAAACCTATTTGCAAATGGTTGTAAAATTTAATTATTTGCTGATGATACTTTGTTGTATGTAATTAGAGATATCGTTAAGAAAACTGAAAAAGACATTAATATTTTAAGTAGAATTGAGTACGAATCATTTGAGTACGTAAATTCAAGACGATTGATAAAAAAAACACAATTCATCCCCGCTTTAATTACTGTGTAACATTATTAATTGTAGCCGACAGAATCCAAAATTAAGAAATTGCAGGTGCGACAAAATAGAGCTATAAGAGTTATAATTCAATACAATAGATACAATCCTGTATTAGTGACGTGCAATTTATGTCAATAAGACAGAATATAAGACACCAATCTTTATTTATAAATTAATTAAACATCAGATAACAGGAAATTTAGTAAAAAAATCCAAAGAGTGTAAGTTAAAACAAGATAAACACGACTAGCACACCACATAGTCATTAATTTAATTAAAATATTCCGGCCAGAAACAAATTACTTCATAATGGATTTACATTATTTATTAGCTTATCCTTAAAATGAAAAATTGTGATAAACTTAAAGCATTCAAAATAAAATTTATAAAACATGAAAAACAGAAAGTTAAAGGTGTCAATATTGAATATAGCATAGATTTAGATGTAAACAGGCGTACATGAATTTAATGTATCCCATACACCCGAGAGGCTAAAGTAAATGAAATTTCTCCATCTCATCTATTCATCGCAGTGCGCGCGGTGCGTCGTGAGGGCAAGCGGCCTCGCCTTTAGGCGATTAGGCGCACGTGTTTAGGCAGCGCATGCAGGAGGGGGGGCTCTGGGGGATCCTCGTTCACGCGCACGCGTGCCCAGGGATCTAGTGTGAGCGACGACCGCATACAAATTTTCAATGAAGTACCATATGAAGGAGTATAACAATGGGTAGGAATGTAAGAAAAGGAATACAATAATGTGAAGATGAGGAAATAAAAATGAAAAAAAAAAAAAAATAAGAATAGAAGGAATACAGCTATGTGAAGAAATATCAACTACTGATCTTGGATCAGTAGACCTAGCTTAACAAAAATATACGATCTATCATCCCAACTTTTCAAGATTTCTCAAATAATACCGTTTATTCGGAGGTCAACACGGTTTCCAGGGACACCAGGCATGATAACACTGGTCAACAAAATTTAACTTTTTGTCTGTTAAATGGAATAGAATGGCTGTTTCTTACGAAATTAGTTGCTCTGATTTCAAATTTGCAGATCATTTATTTGCACTGGACCAGATTTCTTTGTAGTAGGCAATTAAAAAACCCATACTGTTCTGAAGTGATTGGTTTTATTTACTTTACATACGTATAATAATATCAATTAATTTACTGTATTTCTCTTGAATAACATCCTTTTTAGTGTTCAGCAATCGTCGGCAAGCATATTCTGATTCCGATTTCCTTCATAACATTTCTCCATTGTTGCAATGTCTTGGTGGAACCGTTCATTGTGGTCGTCGCTCACAGCGCCGACATATTCAGAGAAGAACTCTATGTGTGAATCCCGAAAATGTATTTTAAAGGATATGATACACTTCGGAGCTTAGTAGTCAAGTAGTTCGGACAGTAGTTCTTCATACTTCTCAGCTTTTTTGTTAGTAAGGAATTCAGTTACGTTCTTTTGAGGGGACGTCCATGCAACCTCCAAACCTTCCATGCACAATTCAAACTTGTCTCAAAGTCAAGTTCCTTCATGAGCTTCTTTATTTGAGATCCTAGAAATATTGCCTGCTCAAATTTGTCCATCGCATTCACAAAATTATTCATTAATCCGCGTTTGATGTGTAAGGAAGGAAGATATACATGTGCGGGATTTACAAGTGGTTGCAAAGTTAGATTTTTTGTCCAGGTAACAGTGCTTATTTGAAAACTGGTTTTGCAAAACTGGTTCTCCCGATCGCATAGAAAACAGCAAAATTTAATTTATCTTGTTGTAAAAATTAAAAACGTGCTACAACGTTCAAATCATTGCACATATTCCACGAATGCTGTTGGCATTGTCTCTTCAATAACACACGTTTCACAATGACAAACATCCCTTTCATATGGACTGCATAGGCAAGAGAAATCACTGATTTCTCATTTCCAAAATGAATAAGCATGGGTTTTAAAGCGAGTTTAGAGGAGTCTAAAACCACCATTCCTTAGAATCATGATGGTCGCCTAACGCACTCCGTAATGCATAAACATGAGTACCATACACTAGATTGCCTTCTTCAGAGAACAGGAAGTCTTGTTCCAGTCACGATAGGCTGTAATTGTAGTTCTATTCTGAATGAGGAAGTTTCAACACTTTAATCGAGACGCCAACAATTCTGCCCGATTCTTTGACAAATTTAGATCACGAACTAGGTTGTGAGTTTCGACTGATTGATTCTATGAGGTTCCATGGAAATCTGGGTTTTCAAAGGTGTTCCTCTCGTAGAGTACTGATGTTTAAATCTTCATCGCCAGAGTTTTCGGAATGTAAATTCCAATTGTGCGATGGTGCTGAGATTGGAAGGTGGAGGCTGTGAGGAAGAGGCCTGAGAGCTGAAAAGAGGTTGCGAGTTTGAATGGTCTTGGTCTTGCTTGTGATTCCAGCAACTTTGCTAAATGGAAAAATAACAATCCTTGGCTTGGTCCTGTGGTTCCCTCCATGCCCATAGCATTTTTGTGAATAATTTTGATTTTTTTGTGCGCAGCTTTTCTTGCCCGAGCTCGCGTTAGCAGGGAGAGCGCTGCGTGACCTTGCGTGGCGGACTGTTACATTCAAAATATCCGTTAAACACGGGTCGCAAAAAATCAAAAACACTAAAAACTGCTTATCTAATTTATAACATGTGTATGATTGGATGCGTCCTTTTATGCTCATGATAGACTATATATTCTATTAAAAAACGTTACCTCAATATCTCGTAAAATGCAAGTGACAAAATAAAATAATACTGTATCAATTAGTCTCATTCCCTCAATTCCCTCATGCTTCCGTGAAAACGGCATTGCAATAACTTCAACCGTTCAAAAACTGCAGGTGGTGCTAAAGTTACGTGACTCATCCTGTATACCATTTAGTATACTAAGTGCGATAACACCAAAATTGAGCCTGGTGAGCAACGTTTGTGCGTGTATTCGGCTTTAGCGCAGCAAACTATAGAAGAAAGAGCTACCGTTAGCCATTTAACAAAAACACTGTCGCCCGGTGTAATTAGTCTCTGGAGGCTTTAACGGTTTCAAGAAGATTCATTCAAAATTAGAAGAAGAACCAAAACACAATCAATCAATTGTACAATCAACTGTGAAACAAATTTATAGCAAATAATAGAAATGTCGAAAGGTAGAGTTAAACTAGATTCTTACTTCGCTCGGTCAGAATTCAAAATGCAATATAAACCTCTTGAACAATTTTAAAGGTAGTGGGTAAGTTACTGAAATCGCGAATTTGATATTTCACATTTGAATTGTCCTGGGAGCAATATGTGCAAACTTTTGTAGTGGCCGCTTAGCAGCAACTCTGTGCGGAGAGCCACCACAGAACCACTGACATACGCGGCAGAATAGAACAGTGTACATAGTATAAAAGTCAGTGTCTTCTGTAGCTCAGTGCATCAACTGATGTCACTGTAGCACCTCTGACCGGGAGGTCCTAGCTTTTCAACTGGCTCGAATTCGGTTGTTGTCTGGAGGAGAATTCTAGCGGCCGGTTGCTCTGATCAGTAGTTTTCCGTGGTTTCTCCGATCAACTCCAGGCGAATGCCGGAGCAGTACCCTAACAAACGGGCCACGGACCGCGCGCGCTCTGTCCTTCCTCTTCCCTGTTATATCCTCACCCCTTACACACACACATTTACACTAACATGCACTACACTACTACACATTCCGGGAGACCGCTCGGGAGCTTAGAGCTTGTTCCGGCTGGGCGCTGCCCCGCTGGTGGAGAGTCCTGGTTAAGGGGAAACCCCACTAGCCGACAGCAGGTCGGCGCCGGATCTCGCCATCCAGCGGGGGAAGATCACCGCCATCTCCCGAGAAAAAACATGTACCACACTAACGGGATTAATGACCAAAGCAGTTGACGCGCCCGATAACACGAAAAAATCAATCAATCAGTGTCTCCTGCTGAGAGCACGTGCCGTTGGTCATTGTATGCGTTATTCGACTGCTGATTGCTGAGGAGCTCCTCTTGTGAGCAAAGAATATTACATGCAGAAGCTACATAGATAAAACATACGCCGGTAATACTTTTTGTAATGATTGTTGGCAGGTTCATGTTTCAGAGATGCAGAACCAGATGATGTTCATGAAGAAGAAGAGGAAAAAACAAAGTGATCAGTTTTCATTTCATCCATAAAATGTCGAAAAAATTGAATTCACACTGATATGAATTTTGAGTTTTTCGGTGTTTGATATAAAAATGTAATTTTGTATTTGTTCAATAAAAAATGTAACATGTCTAGAATATACTATAAACACTCTTATTTGCGTTATTTACTGGCAACGTGAGTTTTGATTCGATCAAACGCAAAATATGCTCTTCTGTAAAATTAAAGTACATGACTTCTACCACTACCTCTCAGCGGCTCAATAATCGCACCACGAAATTCGCCATCTGGTTTCGGTGTCGTGGGATATGCAGAACAAGACCAGTGCATAAAATACTGCATTTTTAACATTTACAATTGCGGATGTAAATTGAAGCATTTTTTTTTTTGTAATCAACGTTAATGGACACCGTAGTGTAAATAGAAGCGACTTACTTAGCGCAGACATCTACCTCGGCAATAGGTCTGAGAGAAACTTATTGTTGAGAGTTAGGCACCCTGAATGGTTTATTCAACCTAAAATTGTGTGCGTATGGCAAAGACCTCGCTGACACTGTATTATTCATAACAAAAATCATAACTGCTTGAGAGGCGCGTAATTCCAGAAACACGAAAACCTGGAAAATCAATTGCTGAATTACCAAATCCAACTTTATTACCCGGCACCGATATCGTCAGATATCTCTAACTCAATAAGATAACTAGCGATTGCTTTTTAACTTAAACTGGTTTTAGAGACTCAGTGAGAAGATTATATATTTTCTGTTCAGTTTATTCGGCAATTTATTACTTTTCAGAGAGATAATTGTACGGAATTTGGTGCCTTACGGACACGAATCGAGGAGTAGAGAATGAACTTTAGGACAATGACATTTAGATAATATATTTTTCCATTTTGATATTTGATATTTATTATGTGGTTTGAATGAATGAATGTAAAGTTTTATTATGATTCGCGATCTTCTAAAAAATTGCCATAAACATGCGATTAAGTGATGACGGTACAAGCAACTTCATTATTATTTTTCCTGACAAGAGAAACCGTAGTGGTTCTAGCCCTCTTACTCGGTGCGAGTCCTCATAACTGGCAGTTGAGCTTCTTAATTCACTTTCGCTAATCACCCTTATAATACCCACAAGGGACCTCTTCGGCTAACTAGCGAAATTGTAATAAGTGAGACAGATGGAAATCTCTCTTCTAATACAAAACATTAGCACAGTGAAACTTTCTCAAGGCGGAACTTCAAGGACCCAATATTTTTTCCGTTTAAGACAAGTTTCCGCATTGTACAATGTAATACAGTATAACTTATGTTTGGCAGGTCTACGATTCATGTTCACATTAGACAGATTTCCGCATTATACACGTTCCGCATTGAGCAAGTTTTACTGTATTTTCAATTTATGTTTGGTCTAAAATACGGCCGGTGCCTCAGCGTCATGGGAGTTGCTTCCTACTATATCGAAAATTGGCAAAAACAAACCAACAAAAAAACAATCTTATGTGCGCTGTATTGAAGACGTAGCCGGATTAGGGTGTGTGGAACGCATTTCCCGGGTTACAGAGAGTGAGTGAATTCTAGACTACGGAAATGAGACCACAATACACTAATTACTCGTATATTTACTCCCGCATTTCAAACACCCTTGCTGACACTATTTTTGAACTAGCGTTTTCTCTCAAACCGACTACTCCCGTTCGCATCGGCAAACGAACTTCACCTCTCATAATGCCGCGCGCGAGTTTTAAATGCATCTTCTGGGGTGTCATCAAGGGGCGTGACTAAGGCACCTTCATAGCTCGCGACACATGCGGGATAGAGCAATGGTTTCTTTCCTCTCCAGAACGAGGGCATAAACGTTGTTAGGAATAACATGTATCTGTTACTTGCGGTTTCACATAATAACACCCCCTACGGACCGATTTTGGCGACGATAAAAAAAATATTTCGCAGCACCCGGTGGGTCGGCGTTGGGCGGACGCGAGCTCCGCCCGCGGGCGGGGGCGGCGGCCGGAAGACGCCCGTATCGATCTCGCGCAGCGGCGGCGGCGGCGGTGGCGGCAGAGCCCTGGTGGCGTGGCGCGGCACGGTGCGGTGCGGCGCGGCCCGGCCCGGCCGCCGCCGCTGCTGCTGCTTTGTTTACATCCCTCTCCTCTCCGCGGCCGCCCCAGGCAACACGCCGCGCCGCGCCGCGGGCCCTCAAAGGTCAGAGTTGAGCGGCATCAGGGCCTTATCACTCGTTAACATATCCAGCGAGAGTGGGGTTGGCGGAGGGACAAGGGTGAGAGCGGGGAGGGACGAAGGAAGAGGGTTGATGAGGCAGCGCGAGGGAGCGGACGGAGTGGGGAGGGGGAGGCATGTGGGTATGGGGGAGGAAGGGGGCGGAGCGAGGGGTAAAGGAGAGGGGGCGAGTACGGAGGATCGGGCGAGGGATCGAGCTGACGAGGGAGAGAGCGGAGGGAAAGAGGAGCGAGGGGCCGAGGAAGAGCGGGTGGGAGACGAGGAGAGGGAGTGGGGCGAGGCGAGTGGTCAGGAGGGAGGGGGCTCCAGCTGGCCGGGGCCGCGCGGGGCCGCAAGCGGACGCCAATTGCTGCGGAGAGGGCTCTGCTCTGCTCTGCGGCGGAAACGCCGGCCAATCTGCGGGCGAGGCTGCCCGAGCGACACCGATAGGCGAACGGCCCGTTCAAGGGCGCACTGCGCACCAGGAAATATTACGGCGCACTCCACACAATCTCTAACGCCGGCACGCACTCAGATAGAGCTTTTTAACTCGCAGTCAAGGTAGCATTAGTGTAGATAGAGCTTCTCAGATACCGTTGTGTAGAGGCATGGATTACATTTGTTAAAGTAAATCTGATGTAATGGTCATTTCATTAACGGAACCCAAAGTTATTTGAAGAAAAAAATCCTCTCTATGTAAAACGATAAGGAAAGGAATTGGTTTTATATCGTTTATGAGAAACCATCGAAACAAAGCCACACTGCTGTGTTACTGCTGGATAGGAAATTACCCCCAGTTCTACACTAAACAGATTTAAGGCGAAAAGTATAGAATTATATATTGATAACAGATAATACACTATCCATAACTCGGGAACATTCATTATAATTTCTTAAAGCCATTGGTCACGAGGTATGTTTTTATGCCGCAATAAGACAAAATATTCCTCTCTTTTATGTTGTCTTAAATTTTTGAAGTTTATTTCCACTTCTTCGGGTTCTCAGAAACTATCAATGTTATGATTCATTATGAAGCTTTTTTCACTTTTAAAACAAAGTGCGCATTGTAGGCAGGGGTACAGGTGGTCTTTGTTTTAACGATCTTCGGAATATAAGCTTTTTCGGCTATACTCGAGATGAATGGATTAATGATTTGATGGCTCGGTGGTGATTTGTAGATGATTCGAATAACGAAGCAATGGTGGATTGAGAGAAAATAGAAACGGGAAACCCCGAAAGAAACCGTCACGAGCCCGCTTTGTCCAACACAAATACCACATGGATCGATCAGGATTTAAATCCCGGTACTTCAGATATGGAAGACGGAAGATCTGTCCACAAGACAATAGTTCGCCCCAGCTAAAGGTTAAAAATGTTCACATAGTGTTTGATAGTTGAGAAACCTTTAACACGGACGACCTGATCAAGTATACGAATGAAGGATACCGTTGGACGAGAGACTACCAGCGTCCAGCGAGCATACGGTAGCAGCGAAGCGCACTTAGGAGAGCCCCTGCGAGAAGGCAATTTGTCGTACACGCCCGTCGAGGGGGCTGCATTACAATCGCTTTTACCCAGAGGAGTACACGGAGTTGTCCACTTCGCTGTTTGCGTTCACCTTCAAGATTCCGAGAAGGATCCCTCCGAATCCTAATACGTGCCTAAAAAATCCATGTGTTTACCAGGTGCACCTGAATGTGATGCAAAATTATGCAAAGTGTATGTAATGATAGGTATTAAGGTAGGAGTATGCAATGATATTACGATACGAGCGAGGAATGAGAGAGTATCGTAAATGTTTCGAAATCGTAAATTCTTACGAATACTAATACTCATTACTAGGGTGCGGATTCAGTGTAATTAAAAAACCTGAAAATATGCATGCAAATATGCTTTAAAAATAGGAAAATATACACTTAAAAAGAAAAATATGCATAGAAAAAAGTGTGTGTTTTAGTGTCTAGAAAATAGTTCAATTTAAATGTTTAATGATACTCGCTGAATTTAATTTCAAATGCAAGAGGCTATAATACATTTTTCCAAACTTTATGGGATGAATAATTTTCTGTTATCCGCAAGAATGTTCTTATACAGACAAAGTTCTTTCAACTTCGCTTGAGTTTAGCGGACAATACTTAAAAGCTTCCATTTCTTTAGCTTGTAATTTTCAACACCATGCGTTTCACCCTGTAAAATACACATAACTTTTTCACCTTTCTCAAACCAGGATTTTTTCTTGAACTTTCTTCATTTCTTCTGTTAAGACTTGTCCTATTGGTCCTGGCAAATTGTTGAATGCTACAGAGGTCGCTACAGAGTTCAGTCAGACATGTTTCGTTCCCACGGACCTGTTTGGATCAAATTCTTGATGAACTGTGCGGTTCTAGTCACACAGATATTACGCAAACTCGAAAGCCATCTCAACGTTCCTTCGAATGTTATGAAGGAACAAAATATAACATAAATATATAAATAAAAAATATAAAATATGCAAATATATGCTCTTAAAATGAACATACGCGCAATCATCATAAATGTGCAAAAATATGTTCTATAAAAACTTGTTTATCGATCCCAAAGAATAAGAAGTAAATGCGTGCTTTATGCATATCATTACGTTTAAGGAAAAAATGCAAATATGCAAAATCCGCAGCCTACTCATTACATAGAGTTTCATACTTTTTCTACGACTAACGTAACTATTACTATACGTCACACTTTTACATTAAAAGGTTGTATGGCAACTGAGATGCAGTATTCCGACAACGCCACTAACCGGATGAACACCTAAATGTTCCAGGTGGCATTGGTTTAACATAAGCAAGACTGAATTCAAACGAGTAGTACACGAGTCAAGTTAGGATTCAATGTATCCAAGAAATAAAACCGAAGTTTATTTTTTTCTAATTTATTTCAGCTTAATTCATACAGTACGGCGGTTCAGTAAGCTGATTTTCTTCTCAGTTTTGGAAACAGGGGAGAGCATGTGCGGTTTTCCGTCACCATTCACGAGTTGCCTCGGCACAGTCATATACACAATACAACGAAACACTAAATAGATAGATTTCCAATTATTACTTACTTCTCAACTGTAAACTTCCCTACAATTGGTCAAACACCTGTACTATAACGAAGTTGTATCGTAAAGAATAGCATTGGGCAAAGAGGTGCAGCCATCTAACAAGAGGCTAATATAAGAGGAGTAAAAAAACAATTTATTGGAGTCCCTCCGGCAACATTTCGCACTTTGTGTATGATTGGTTTAAATATGAAAATACCTTGGTGCTGAAACTCAACTTCGAAGACCAGGCTCTGGACAGTTTTACATCATAAATGCCAGACACGTTCTGATGCGTGAGTAAAGGTTCTAATGTCGCTAAGCGCGTTTGAACAAAAAAAATAGTCTCTGCGAATTAATCGCACGAATACCTAGGAGTCAATTTAATTTTACACAAGGCGTGGATATTGAAGGGCGACAAAATCCTTCGTACGCATTCCTTCGGAGGGGAAGTAACGCCGGCTGGCTCATTTTTTTCTTACTGCATATTCACGATTCTCAACCCTAAAAAAGGCCTTTGAGATAAATTTAAAATAGCTTGTTTCGTACCCCGTGTGATACCTTCATTTTCCCCTAGATGGTGAAAGGAGCGCAGTGAAATTTGCGTGGTCAGACAGAAGAGATGGCCTGATGTCTCGCCACGTAAAATAAGGCATCACGAAAATGAATTGAGATATTCATAAGCGCCAAAGACCCGTATCAGTCGTTAGTCGATTCAAAAATCTATATCGAAAACAGAAATAGTTTAATTTTCAATGTCAACACAACTTCACGAAAGCACTGACGTGACATGAAAGGTACTGCATTAGAAATTTGCTTAAAAATATTATATGATATCCTACATATTGTAGTGAGTTTTGTGGGAGAATAGAAAAAATGTTAACATGAGGCATAATGTATGTGGGATGGGTCAGTCTATTAAAACGAACAATTATTAGGGGCACATCATTAGTATCACATTGCTGTGGTGAACTCTTTGAATCTTATGCGCGCCCTGCGATACACCGCGCGCCGACGAGCTCGCTGATGTGAAGCGCAGCCAGGAAGACGAGGAGCCAGCAAGGCGAGACTATCCACGCCCTCAACTCTCCTACTTAAGGGTGTGCAGGCGCAAGCTCGCCAGGTATTACACCAGCAGACAGCGTATCTGTCAGTCAGCCAGCACACGTTCCACGGGAGGGAAGCGTCCAGGAGCCGGGCGAGTGGAAGCTGGGGACGTGAGATCGCCACAGCCGGCTGCACGTGGCCCGATGAGACGTGGGAGACTCATGTAGGAGACTATCCCCGGCGCCTCAACAAGACCGCGCTGCACTACGCCATGCCCTGAGTGGCCCTGATTCTACCGTGCTCGGCCCGAGCACAGGGAAGAGGGAACTCAGGGTTCGAAAAGATTGCAGCAAGGGATTGGAATAAAGTATTGTTAAAGTTGATATCCAACTTTTAATTACTGAACATAATAGGAAATTAGTCAATAGGGTGAAAATGTGAAGTGAAGTGAAAGGTGTGATTGTGCGTAGTCTGCAGCAAAAATGTATTGAACAGTTACTATACAGATAAAGTGATATGCAGTGCAGTGCATTGCATTGCAGTGCAGTGAAGTGAAGTGAAGGGAAAGAAAGTGATTTCATTTCTTTCTGTTTGTTTCGCTAGTCGAAAACGTCTTTCTACAAGCTATGCGGACAAGCAGTATTTATTCTTTTATTTGTTTATAGTAACAAGTGTTTTACGTATTGGAAATGTAATTATTATTATAAATATTATAAATTATTATACTGTGGTGTTAGGTAAAAATGTTTACTCATGTTTGTCTGAATGTGAATGAATAGGTGCAGGTTGGTGTGTATGCGAGGGTTCCTTGGTCTGTCCATGTATCTACGCGTGTATGTATGTATGTACGTAAGTATGTATATTTGTATACTATGTACGTTTATTTATTAGTTTATCTATATATTAGTATAAATGTATTTTAATTTGTAGTATAGGAATGTAAATGTAATCTGCACATATAGGAAAGGACAAAGACAATTTGTTTTTATATGGATTTTTTATACATTATTATATATGTAATTGTAACTGTACTTTCGTATTTCTGCATTCTGCCACCGGGCATCATCTACCCAATAGTAGAATAAATTTCTGTCTATCTATATAATACGTATTGATATGATTAGGGTAGTACATCTTTCATTGGATTCGTAGTAAGTGCTTCCACAAAACTATAAACTGCTTTCAATTACCTTTTACCAGTCACACATTAGGTTTTTTGTTTCATTAATATTTTCTACATCTTTGAAACGCCCATTGCTACAACGTGCCACGTTTCAATTAGACTTTTATATAAGTTCCAAGCCCCTGTATTTAAATTCAATAAGATCATTTAAAAAAAAAACACCTCAAAATATTTTGGTGTTCTATTTGTTTTTATCAAATGTGAATTATTATGTAATAGAATGTTCCAAGGATTTTAAAATTACCCCTGAAGAATGCTTAGTATTTTCGTTTGATTAACATTCCAAGAATATTCCTGATGTAAAGCAAAATTCCATGTCGGTCAAGAACGTTCATACTCTCAAGTGTATCTTTTCCTTCGCTAGTTCTAAAGCAGTATTTACTTCAGCTTCCTGATTTATTAGAATTATGTAATGATGTAAAAATCTCTTGAGATTTTTGTGGACATACACGTATTTAGGCGTCTATAAATTCGTTCATAAATGTAGCAATGTATATCTAGTTTTTGAAATGTTAATATCTCGCTTTTTTAAATTTATATATTTATTAATATATAATAATTATTATTATTATTACTATTATTTTTTCATCTTTCAACTATTAACAGTTAAATTGTTGGGAAGAGATTCTAAAACTCAAGAAAGCGTGCGCAGATGATTTTCTCCCCCATACGTCATATACAGTTTTTGACTAAATAAAGAAATACTGTTGATTGATTGATTTTTTCATGTTTCCGGGCGCGTCAACTGCTTTGGTCATTGGTCCCGTTAGTGTAGTGCATGTTTGTATCGAGAGATGGTATTAAATAAATACTATAAATACGTACATGGGTACAAGCAAAAATAATTACAGCTATTCTGGACGATATTCTGAGGCCATTCCGTTATTCATCCACCCTAGAGGTAAGCTTTAAGTATGAAATACTGAAGGTTCTTGTCTCAAAAAAGTCAGACCTGTTTGAATATAGATTTTTGAAGTCAAAGTTCGTAAAATTTGCCGATATAACAACATAAGACGCATAAAAAATGTGGATAAACGGAAGCTTTCGCACTAGATTACATTTAGAAACGAGGAAAAAGACGAACCTTTGAAAGTTTAGTAGACGTGACCTTGAAACTCCTTATAAACTCATAAGCAATTTATATTCGTACAATTTTAATTTATTTAGAAAACGACCTCATTCATTACTGTAGATTATTAGTACTATTGAGACTTCATTCATTACTCGTAGTTAATTTATTTTACAAAATAGGTGAAATAATAAGTTTATGATACGAGTTAAACTTAAGATTAAATTAGTTTGTATGAAAGGTGCCTAATTTTCAGGTCAAGTGAGTTGCAGACATTTCTGCACTTGAACCTTGCTTATTCAGGTGAGACGTCATGAAAGGTCTACTGCCTGTATTTACTGATACACTTAAGATTGGTCTTCTTCAGGGCTCGTACAGTGCCACGCGGGATGCGCAGGCGGATGCTCAAAGGCGCCCGAGGAGGATCCACTGAGAGATGGTCGAACAGCGAGAACTTACAGCCTTTCGACATTGGGGCACAAACCAACTGGTCAATGCTTAAGATCATTAACAGCGACGAATGGGCCGCGGGGAAGCCTACGAAATTTCTGAACCTTTGGACGCTTGCTGGGGGTTTGGTTCAGGATCGGGTGATTAAGATCATTTCTACATCTGTATTTGTAGTGATACAGAGTTGGATTTGCTTTGAGTCGTACGTAACAAGTGCCACGCGCCAACAGGAAATGCAAAGCCAGGCGGATGCTGCGAAGGCTCTCGGGGAGAAGGATGCCACTGAGAGCAAAGAGTAGGGTTCGCATGCACAGGAGAGACTTACAGCCATAATTTCCTGAATCAGGTGTGTGAGGCACAAACCAAAGCTGGTCAATGCGTTAATGAGTCAATTAACAGCGACGGAGGAATGGTGTCTGCGTGGTGGAAGAAACAAGATACCCGGGAAAATCTACCGCGAACCCGTTGTGGGCACTCTTGAACGGGATGGATTTGGATTGCGGGATTCAAGGGTGAGTTAAGTATCCAGTTCTTAAATCTGTGATTGTATGTGGAATGGATTTGACAGGTGGATAATGGGTCTGGAATATGTATTTGATATCCCGTAAATTACTTGAATGTCGAGCAAAATTAATAATAATAATAATAATAATAATAATAATAATAATAATAACAACAACAACAACAACAAACTAATAGAGGTAGATATTGTACCCGTAGTTATTTCAACTAATGGGCTTGTGGCTGAAGATTGGAGGATTGTGAAAGAAAAACTCCATCTAAATGAGTGGCACCTCAGAACCATGCAGAGGGCCGTATTGCTGGCAACCACCAACATTGTGCGCAAGGTTCTCTCCCTAAATCATTGAAGCGGAACCTGAGTACACTGGAGCAAGAAATTCTCATCATCTGTCTCACCATATGTGTTGACGTTCTGTCCTTGAGTTATACTTGAAAACTCCGGAAGAGCGTGAAATTTTGAAATATGTAATAATAATAATAATAATAATAATAATAATAATAATAATACGAGTGCTTGGCTACAATTTTATTTTGTTTCAATACTGTAGGAGTAATTGATGAAAAGTGATGCAGTGGAAATGGGATAATATTGAGAAAAAATGTTTTGAGAAGTAGAATTGAAAAAGGTCATTTTCAAAGGGAGTAATTTTGTTTGATATCCAGTTTTACGTATCAATATATTCGTAAAATGGTTCTATCCATCATTCTGCCAAATATTCAGTTCAAAAATAATTTTTTTTCTACAGCCATTGAATCCTATCTTGAACCACAAGCGTATACAAATACCATTGAGAGCGTAGGCGTCCGCGGCCTTCAGTAGCTACTTGATTGTCCGGGAGACGGCACCTGTGTCTAGGACGTGGCGTCCCTCTGGTTGCCAAGTAGCTACAAATACTTTTCTTTCCTGAAAAGTTGTGTTTCGTGTAGGTAGGTTACTTCGGAAATATGTTGTTCAATTCCTTCTGGATGGACAAAGATTTGAGCCGTGGAAGCTAGCCCGCTGGTTTTAAGGGCCCCTCTCGCGAGCAGGGGCGGATTGCAGAGCGTTGAAAAGCGTAGCGGGGCCACAAGGGGGCCTCGGGGCAGCCCTACGCGGGGCGGGGCAGGTTGCACGTTGCAGTGGAGTGGAGTAGAGAGGGCCTGCGTTTTTAATGAGTCCTCGCTGCTCGAGGGCGGCAGCGGGGACCGGAGGGCGTTGTCCGGCAGCAACAAGTGGATGCTCCCCCGCCAGCTCCTCGCCCCGCCCCTCCGCGCGCTCATGGGGGGGGGTCACGATGGCTCCCCCTCTCACCCAACATTTTACAAATCTTTTTTTTGTCGCAAGCGAGTTGCAATGCATTCAGATAATTCAGTAGGATATGAATTGCTCTTCGATTCAATATAAACAACTAATTATTTCAAAACACGTGAAACACAGTTTTTGCAATGGCACTTGTGTGGACTAAGAATAAAAGTAAATTAATGTTCAACAACACTTATTATAACACAATCAGCTAGTATGACCAATATGTAAAAGTACTTATTGCAAGGAATAAAGGATACAGTAGAAAAAGCTTCGGTATATTTTTTCGGCATACTACTACATAGCAAAGTACCTTTATAAAAATGTCACAGGTCTGGCTTTCGAAGAAGGCTCTTAATTTTTAAAAATGGTGAAATTTTAACATATATTCGATGTCATTGTACAATTACAATGCTGAAGATAGTATTTTGCTTTTCATAATGAAATTTCTTTTTCAAAATTAGACCTTTAAATCATGTCGTGAAATTTTTTGAAAATGTAATTAGTTTGTTCTAAATTTTGAGTGAAATATTCAGAAATATTAAAAATTACCTAAACAAGATTTTCTCAAATATGTAAACCTTTTCTTTATTTTAATATCAAATTCGTCAGATTTTCATTAACATTTCTGAATTTTCGAATATTACAAATGTTCAAATTTCTTTTTAAAACTTCGAAAAGGTTATTTGATGACGTCCAGGGTTGAAGTAATGATTACGTTAAATCCTTGATCGAGTTTTCATTGGAGCGCGGGGAAAATTTGTGGAAACAAACCTGGTTCACGTAGTTTTATAGTATTACATAACCGTTACAAATAATGCGACATAGTATGTTAAGAAGGGAGGGGGCTAACATTATCAGAGGAATGCTCAGAGGCTCACAGATGATTGTTTTTGAAGGTTTATAATTTATTAAGAAGCTGAAAAATTGTTGATGTGCGTTTTGTTCAAAATACAATGCAAGTTAGAATTGTTAGAATTTGAATTATTACAATGTCTTTGAGTAAAAATAAGGGACCCTTCACTCGGAATCTTAAAGTCAAGAATACTCTTTTGAAATATTAGTAGTATTTTTAGTTTAAGTATAATATAATTTATACTGCTATGTTATGAAGATTCTTTGGTCTTTACTTGATACAAAAAGGTTTTCTCACTAATTATAAGAGTTGATTTTTTGATTTGCGGAACCTGAAATTGAAAAATATTTTTTGTTTATCTAAATTCACATGTATATTACTAGTTATGTCAATTTCTTAATTTATCAAAATCGTCATAAGCATCAATAAAATTTAAGCGGTGGACTCTGGAGGTTGGTAACGCACGGGATCATTCATACCATGGTATCAAAAGCGTAGTCTCCACAACTCGTAAACAAGCGATAGAAACAAGTCTTTGAAAAAGAGTAACCGGAGATTGAATGGCTTAAAATGGAAATGAAGAAAACATATTGTGGAACTCAGAAAAGTTAATTAACGTGGATTTTATTTAGAAGAGTTTCCACAGAATGATATTTTTTGAAGAAAACTGCTAATGTAATATTGTAATTTGATATTAAAAAGGAGATTTATAAATTATCTAAAAATAGTCAGAGATAAACTATTAGAAAAGAACAAATGAAGAAATCACTATAAAATTATTTTTCTTCATAGAAACAGGACGCTAATCGTGATCACAACACAAGAATTAAATTTCCTACACGCAAGCAGCACCTCATAATACCTAATACATTTTCACAATCAAACATCAACCACGTGGCTTCATGCGTGAGGACTGTGAACCCATAAAACTGAGGCAGAGAGTTATATTTGTGAAGGGTGAAGTTGAGATGCTGAGGTAAATTATTATATCATGAATGCTTCCATCATGAATACTTAATATATACTGTCGAAAATTTGGGCAGTAGGTGATCTCATTATTGAGTTGTACTCTTGAAGCATACCCCGTTTGTAATGTAAACATACTACTATATTTACTATATAGATCAATATATTATACATCGTTATTTTCTTTGTAAAAACGTAAATAATTATATAATTAATATATTATAAATCCAAGTGGTGAGGGGCTAAAACAGCACGTACTTTTCCCCCAGTATATTCACGCAAAATTACGCGAGAAGTACTCAAATTTTCGAAAAATTGTACATAACCTTATTTCAAAATATATCTTTAAGGAACGTACTCATATTTCATCAAAGGAAAAAATAATTATCTTTAATATTTTAGTTGTAGGAAGACTCCGAAAAAATTTGAACTTTTCCAATTTCCGAAAAATCTAGGTTTTCAACCAACATGAAATCTTCACTCTTCTTTTAAACGACCTTGAATCTATCCAACAACAAAATTTCAAAAACGATGAAACCATTTTTGTTGAAAATTTTGAAAATGTGTCAGGTGCTTCATGTAAAGTACCCTCCAAAATTAAAATATCGGTTTCAAATTCAAGAGGCCGCGACATCAGCCAGAGAGATGAGGAAATATCAATTTTGGAGAAAATCTGCTGAAACGTTTAACCGCTAGCGTTGTTCACAAACGGGCGGACGGACAGACGGATAGACCAACAGACGTTTTGGCGTCATTCGTTTTTTCGGTAACAAGGACCTACAAAATATGGATTCTGGCTACACTACGTATTACATGATTTACTTTGCTAAATTTAGCAATAGGATTTACCTACTTTTTCGTTATCAGGGCCCTGCAATACGTTTTTCTGCCGAAAATTCCCTGTTTTTTTCGCTCCGCATTACATAACTTTCTCTCTACTCTGTAGGGAGAAAGTAAAAATATATGAATCAATGAGCGATGATAGAGACCTCCATCGGCAGAATTCACAAGTAGATCATGAAAGTAACATTTGTTCGAATCCCTGCATTACATGAGAAAATAAACAGCCGTATAATGCGGATGGTAATTCAATTTAGACGAGAAAAAGACGGAATTCCCGTCGAGTTGGTATAGGAACAATGATTCCCCAACGTGTAATATGGACGCATAATATTGTTAAAACAAACGATAAAACACGATTTTGTTAAAACAAATAGGACAATGTTTATTATGAGAAATAGTCCCTTGTCAAATCATGCTTGCTGGCCCGCTTTACTTCGCTTTTTCTTTTCGTCTCGTCATGCACACGGCTCAAAATCGCACTTTGTTAGGATTTAAGGCGAATGGAAATAAAAGAAAGGCTCTAATTTGCGATCTATAAGACGCCATTACAGGATAATTTCTTCTCTTTTTACCTGAGTGTTGTTAAGTTCTGCACATACACTTAAACGGAAAATCAATTATCCAGAATCACAGTAATAGCATAAGTAATAATCGTCGAGAGACACTCACTTATCGGACCTCAACGTGCTCCGGGACTAAAAACCGTCAATCTTCTGCATGTACCATGCTTAGTAGGAAATAGAACAGTACAAATGCTTGTGATACAGATATTAACTTTATTCGACGGATATTCAGCAAATGACAGATACGTTTGAAGTTTGTAAACCGAAAAGGTAGCGGAAGTTTATAACCAACCAAAATCTTTATTAATATCGATCGTGTATCGCTCAGTGTTCTTGTAATACCACCGTCTTACAACATACACATACACACTCCACACATATATTATTATATATACATACATACACATGAAATACCTTTTCGTGAAATAGGACTTATAGGAAATATGTCTTACGGCATATTTAGCTACAACTCATTTATTCGATTGTTCTTAACGGTCAGCGACCGTTAAAAACCTTAACGGATCCGGACCGTTAAAACCGTAACAGACGCGGATCGTTAAGATCCTTAACGTTCACGCACCGCTAAATTTCCCAACAGCCCTTGAAGTTATTAATGGACGCCAAATGTTGAAGTCGCGTTTTTATCCCTGTTAGGTATCTTTGGGTCGATAAAACAATACAATATAAGGACAAACCAGTGGAAGCGCTTGCGTTGGGTGGGGGGCGTACCTCTGTGGACTGTCGCTGCGCGTGCTGGCGCTGGAGGTGCGCGGGCGACTTGGGCGGCGCGGGGGCGTTGGCGGGGGCAGAGGAGGAGGAGGAGGAGGAGGCGGCGGCCACGGCCGCGACGCCCGAGGCGGCGGTGGCGCCCACGCTGCGCACGCCCAGCAGCGCGCGCTCCTTCGCCATGCGCGCCCACGTCTCCAGCCCCTTGTGCGCGATCCAGCAGCCCGCGGGGCCCAGCCCGCCGCCGCCCGACCCGCTCATCGCCTCGCTCGCTCACGCGTCGGCCGGCACCATGCTGCTTCTCTTCGACGGCGGAGACGCGACGCCAATGGCGTGGCCGAGTGGATGTGCACCAACCCGAGTTGTTGTCACTCTAATTGATATTGTCTAGTTCACAAGCAGTCTTATGCAGATCCCAATCTTTCCAATACAATTTCTTGACTTCCAGGCTTTTCTCTCTTCACTGATCACACAAAAACAAATACCGATACAGACTTTTGGCTTTCTTTAAGCGAAGGTAACTGATTTTGCTGCAGGTAATGTATAGCACGTGCGATTTAAATTGTTCCTGGAACTTTCTACGATCTTAGGTTACTTAAATGTGGTGGGATATAAACGTTTCAAACTTGTATGTGTAGGTATCGCTATTGTGATGAACTACGTCTATTTAAGTGTATATGTGTTGCAATCATACAACGTTCAGCACTGAATTGGTCTTCCCTAAATTTTCTGCAAATATAGGCTAATTTATTTCTCACGATATTTTTCCTGAGTTCATTCGGTAAGGTAATCTAGCTCGTGTTTATCTGTAATCTAGTGCAGATCGTATTGGACCTATCCAAATGCTACAGGCCGCGTATAGGCGCTTTGTTTGCTTCAGTCAGACGTACTATTACGTTATTTTGTATCTGCAAACATACGTCATCTCATTTTCTATCTACAACTACCTTCTTCCCGTAAAAGTATTCTACCAATATTCATGTAACGGAAAAAACCGATCGAAAGTCAGCGATAGATCAACGCCAATAGAAAAGCTGTCCAAGGCAGGGGTTGTCTAAGCGGCGAGGGGCGTGGGAGGAGCAGGGGTTTCGCGGAGCACGCGGCCGCGGGGCCACGGGGCTCCGGCAGCACGCGGCGGGCGGGGCGGGGGCGGGGGCAGCGGCAGCGGGGGCGACCGCTTCCTGATTATCGATTAGCGGCGCCCACCCGCATCACACAGCGCGAAGAGGCGCAGCAACACTGATTGTCTACCACGAGTATCTCGGAATATTTCTCACTGCACGCGGCACCCGAAGCTACAAAAAAATCAAACTGCCACCGAAGCAAACAGGTGTAAGCGCACGTCTAAGAGCAACTAGCGGCGATATTCTGCACGAAAAGCACTGAAGTGATTGTCGGATTAACAGAAGCACGAAAGCGGATTCTATACTTCCCTGTTATTGTCTACGGGTCGCGTCGAGGGGGGCGTGGCGGGGCGCGCGCGCCGGGGGGCGCGGGGCGCCATGGGGTGCGCAGGGGCGGGGCACAGGGGGCGTGGGCCGGGCCGGGCCGGTCGCAGCCCCCGGGCCGCCTACCGCGCCCGGGGTCGCGCGCGCGGCCGCGCCAGCTGGCCGGCGGACATATTTGTTTACGGGCCTCCGCCTACGCGCGACCAACAGTGGCCCTGCGCCCCTCAGCCCGCACCCATGTCGCCTCCCGCGCCCCTCTCCGCTGCGAACCACCGCACACCGCAGCCAGGGCTCTGCGCCCCACGGAACCGACCCACTCTGCTACGACGGCTATACAATGCCTCTTGGGCCGCAGCTCAATTCGCTTTTCACTTCACTTCCGCCATTGTCCTCCGCTCATTCGAGGCGCTGTCTTCCGGGCGAAGGCGGCCTGTTGTTCTCGTATTGTCCTCTTTCGCAATCGACGTACGGGCGCGGGCGCGCGTCCACCGCATGCAGCACTCGGGTCCGCGAGGCGTCACATCACTCACGAGGTCTCCGCACGGCGCTTGCGGCGCAGCTGCACTGAGCGGGGGCGACGGCGCGCCGCGTCGCGTCTAGCTGGCGGGCGAGCGCCGCGGCCGCCGGTCGCGGGCGCCGCGTGCGGCGTGGGCGCGGCGCGGCGCGGCCCGGGAGCCGACGCGACCCATGGGCGCGGCGAGGGCGAGGGCGAGGGCGAGGCGGCTGGGCTGGGCGGGACGCGATGGGCGAGCGTCGGGGCTGGGCTGGGCTGGGCTGAGCGCCGCGCCGCGCCGCGCTGCGCGTCGGGGGACGTCGCGGAGCAGACTCGCTCCGGCCGCCGCCGATTCAACAGGTTGAGCGAGAGGCGGCCCGGGCACGCAGCCACCCCCTCCGCTCCGCTCCGCCCTCCCCCCCCCTCCCCCTCCGCGCCCCCGCCCCGCCTCCCTCCCTCCCCACGCCGCGACGCACGATCAACGGCCTTCGCTCCCACAAGCTCACAATGGGCCAACATTGGGTGCTGTGGCATCAGCACACGAAGGAAAAGAAAGAGGCTGCTATTAATTTCACAGCAACATCAAACAAATCGACAATGAAACTAATATGTTACAAAAACACTGTTTTTCGTTTTCAGTTGAATATTACTTAGGTAACTGTGAAAATCGTTACAATATTTATAACCAATATGACAATTTAATATAAAATTAAAAATATATCAATTTAATATAATGGTCCTAAGTACACTCTTCAGAAAAATATTTTAGTTATATTTTATAAAATATTTAAATTCTTAAAAATATCTATAATATATGTCAATTGTCAACAAATTTTCAACTCAGTACCAAAACCCACGACTTTCAAAACATTTCAAAACATCTCTGGCAATGACAATAGACGAACGCGTCGCTTTGTTTGTCTCAATACTTTCACCCTTTAAAGGATAATCCTGGCATTCATCCCATTTCTAGCGGTTTTGTGCGGTCCTCCCGGCCTCGTCCCCGCAGCCCGTTCCCCACCGCTTCGCAGTCTCTTGGCCCTTGGCTCCTGCCCCGCCCCCTCGGCCGCCGCACGCGCCGCGCGCCCCGTCCGCGCGCCGCCCCGCGGATTTTGATGGAGTGGACGAGTCCACGCGCGAGAATGGGGGTGGCCCTGATGCGATTACCCGCGCTGCGCAGCCGCCCGGCCGGGGGGGGGGCGGCGGGGGAGGGGCGGGGAGGGTCGGAAGGAACGGCGCGCGGCGCGGGGAGCGCGTTTGGGGTGGGGAGGTGAAGCGCGGTAGAGCGGAGGGCGAGGCGGTTGGGGAAGCGGGAAGGAATAAGGGAGCGGGGGGGGGGGGGAGGAGGGGAGAGAGCAGGAATGGATGAGCGGGGAGGCTGGGGAGAAGGGAAGGGTTGGGGGAGTGTAGGGGAAGAGGAAGCACGAAGGGGTGGGGGAGCGAAAAGGGACGGCGAGAGCGAGTGGGATGGAGAGGAGAGGGGCGGGAGATAGAGAGGGATGGGGAGCGGGAGGAGCGAAGGAGAGGAGCGGGGAAGGGATGAAACGGGCCGGGGAGGGTTGGCGGCGCGGGCTTGAGTGGGGGTGTGTTGCGGGCAGTGCGGGGCGACCGGGTAACCGGATAGAGCAGGGGGAAGCGAAGTGAGGGTGAGGCGGATAGGCGTGCCTGGCTGGGGAGGAGAGGGTGAGGGGCACCACCACTGCTCTCCTTTTTATAGCACACGATGTTATCCGACCTGAGTTTTAATTGCGCGCAATGTTCTTTTCAGATTTGATCGCCCTGTGAATAGGTTTCGTGAAGAATGGCGGCAGCTGCGAGTCTGAATGGCTCCTGCGGCCGGACGAGGTGTTCTCGCCCCGGAGTGCTGCCGTTGCTCGTGTTTTCGCTTTGGGAGGGCTTTCGGGGAATTGGCGATAAACGCGGGCCGCGTGTGTTCTCTACACCGCTTCTGGCTTGCGATTTCGTGCTCCTCGCTGTTCAGTGGTCAATTTTTCAATTAGACCTTACTGCGAAGAAGCATTCATTTTTCTTTGTTTGTTACAATGTGACGACGGAATAATCGAACGAATAAATCGGAATAGAAAAAAAAATTAAATTCAAATTCTTTATTACAATTTGTTGCAGATAAATTACTACAACTAATATTTTCCCATTTACGTCGTATAGCAAAGTTATATGTGGTATGGTACTTTACATTGCAACTTTTTAATATCCATGGCAAATTATTTATATTTGCAGACATTTCTCTAAATACTCTCTGCTCTCACGATCTAAAATCGATCTCTCGTCATTTCAAATATGCAAATTCTTGCGTTTATTGTGCCGGTCACTTAAGCAGCTCCAAAATTCTGTTCGAATTGACACTGGTTCAACTACTCACTTAGTAATTTCCACTCAATCACAGTTTTCAGTTTGGTGGACATTACAGAATGTCACTATGACTATTTGACACCTGTGAATTATTTTATACCTCGCAAAAACTACATTTTACAGGACAGCAACTTATCTAGTGTTTTTTGAATGAATTCTCTACAGTAAATAAACAGATTTCTTAAATATCAATCAATGAAAATCATTGTTTTAGCGTAAACAATCGTACCACACGTGTTTTAGCATGTTAAAATTTATTACTTAATAAATCCTACGTTAGTTTTCTTAAAACATTTGCACTCGTTACCCAGCAATCAGAAATAATTTCACTCGCCAATTTCACACAAAGAGAATAAGGAGAATCCAGTATCATTTTTATCGCATTATCAGACTGTAAGCAGAGATTGCTCAGAACAACTGTTGTCACTGCAGTGTCACTGGAAGGGATTCGAGTCCTGTTAGCAGCGGATTTTCGACACTAGCTAGAGAGATAGTCGAATTCAGCCAGGGTGGAGGAAAGTTCTAACAGCTGGCTGCTCTTTGTGTCTTCTCCGATCAAGGTAAGGTTGCTCCGGCAAGCAAAAGACTTAGCAATATCTTAACAAACGAGACAGACCACGAGGCATCTTTCCCTCCCCATCCTCATTCCCTCGTCGTCCCTTACACACACACACACAAACACAAACCCAATACACTCTTTCACATACACACCCCCACACCCACACTTCGCATGTGGGAAGACCAGTTCGGAGCCTAGAGCTTGCCCTGGTGGGGCGGTGACCCGCTGGGCGAGTTATCCCGAGGGGCGAAGTTCAGCTAGCCGACTTGTAGGTCGGCGCCGGATCTCACATTACCGCCACCTCCCGGGATGTAACGTGGCCGCCACTTACAACACTAATGGCTATAACAGTTGACGCACCCGGAAACACGAAACAATCAATCAATAGCAAAAAATATGACTAATCAACTTATTTACTGCGATCAAAAATACACGCAAATTCAATTTACATTGATTATCAGTTCAAACGAACATATCAAATAATCCTTTGACGGTAGAACCTGTCATTCGTCCATTTTCATCTCCAGTCACCACTCGTTGGGCGGAACCAGCGTCCAATGCGGCAGCCTTCATCATGTAAAGCAGGTACGACGCGCCAAGGGGGCCGTCAGCGTTGCAAATCCATTTAGACCGAGTGAGCGCAGGCCCCATTTGTAGGCACGTGGAGGGGGGCGACGGAAATCGGCCGACAAATGCGATCTCGGTCGCCGCCCACCCCCAGCTCCCCGCCCCCGCCAGCCACTCGCCGGAGGCGGCGCCCTGCGCCAGGGCCCGAGGACGGGTCTCCCGTAAGCGCCCGTCCTCCGCGCGCACTTATCAACTGATGTCACTGCGCACTTATCAACTGATGGCTCACGTCCTAGGCTCGAGTCTCGCTAGTGGCAGGATTTTCGACACTAGCTACATAGATATACTCATTTTCGCGTTGTGAAGGCCCACACTGGATTCTTATGGACGGTGTTATTCTTATGGAAGAATCTCGTGCACTGTTGCCATATCGATTGTAGCAAAAGTAAATATAAAAACATTCTCAAAGACAAAATGACGAGGACTACAATGATTATCATGAAAAATATGTCATTCAATGCATTTAAATAAAATCATGAATACGCTTGATTTCTGCAGAACCGACTTTTTAAACACTATTTTATTCAGACCCTTAAAACATATCCAAAAATTGATGAAATTATTTTGGAAAAAATCGCTACAATATTTCAGTTACTTCAGCTGGGGAAATGTTTTCAGTTTATCAATATGTGAAAATATGTCTCTTTAAAAAATTAATTGTCAAAGAAAATGTGTGAATTTTTCATTTGTGCATTAAAATATATCGTCGCTAAGATACTTTCGTTCCTGAAGTCCAATTAAAAACTTTCAGCGGCCAAGTTTTCGGTAAAATGATAAAATTATTTTCTATCATCGCCCGAAAGTCTTCGTATGCATTGCTGCTGTGTATTTGATTTTGATTATGTTTTGAAGTTGACCCGCGCACCGGAAGCGGTAGATCAGTGCATCAACTGATGTCACTGCAGCGCCTCTGACCCGGAGGCTCTAGGTTCCAGTCCTGACGGCGGCAGGATTTTCGACACTAGCTTCTCAGCTATGTCTATCCCGCTAGCCGACGGTAGGTCGGCGCCGGCTCTCGCAATCCAGTGGGGAAGATCACCGCCATCTCCCGATGAACAAACACGCACTACACTAACGGGACTAATGACTTAATCTGTTGTCGCGCCCGGAATCACTAACCAACCGACCAATCGAGCCGCGCGCGACGTGAGATGACGACGTGAAGTTCGACGGGAGACGCGACGAAAAGACAAGGCACGGATGCACGATGTGTAACCCGTAAGGCTGAAAGGAAGTGTTTGTTTGCATGATGTCATCAGCGGAAGGGACCACCCAATTCAATACGCGAATGATCACAAGAAGACCTTTCGAGATTTTCATCTTGCTGGGTATTCTGGTCAGTCAATTTCTGCTGGTGGAGGTGAGTGAAGATCGTGGATGTGCAGTGGCAAAGAAAAGTAGGTATGTAATTTAGTCAATTATGTAGTGAGTCAATTTTAAGAGATCCAAATGGATTGCACGAAAACGGGTTAAGTAATTAAAAATGGTAAAAAAAAAAATGTTTTGAAAGACTCGAGAACCTAAAAGGAAAACATCCACAAACGGCATCAATCATTTGAATGACTTTTACAGAGCGACAGACATCAGCATCTTTAGAATTAAAAAGGAAAAGGAAAACAGAGAAATACCGACCCCGAGTAAAATTAAAGTTAACTGGACTGAAGTACAAAATCAGGAAGGAAATGAATTACGACGATTTTGTACATACGGTACGTCTCAAATTCCATGCGTTTGTATTTTAAAACGTTCCTGCAACAATCGTGTGTGTAATGAAAGATGTTAATGATAAATATTTTGCAAATTTCAAATATTATAGATTTTATCGTTTATTGATAGAAATGGGATTTAAATTTGAAAAGAGAGAGAAAAGGCAGAAGTGATTGAACGAAATGATATAATAATGTATATGTATATAATGTAAATATGATATTCATTTTTACGAGATATGCGACAGTTTAGAAATGAGTAAAGGAACATAATGAAAGTTGGATAAATGTTGGTGATAGTGTTTCGTGTATTGCGTAAATTAATGAATCAATATTTGACGTCACAATAAACAATTTGCGATTTTATCATTTTTAAGAGAATACCTGATAAATAAAAGGGTTCCTGTGTATTAGATACTTACGCTAATCAACATTTTTTCAGTAGATATTGAGAAAGGTAGCCGCGATTTTGTCGATTCTGGAGCGAGCGGGCAAGCGAACGTGTCGCGTCGACAACAATGCGTGGATTCTCCATAAGGCACATCGCGCCTTCACAACCTGAAAAGCAATATATAGATCGAATTCTGTCGCTGCCTGGAGGAGAATTCTAGCGGTCGGCTGCTCTGATCGGCAGTTTTCCGTGGTTTCTTCGATTAATACCAGACGAAGGTACTACCAGGCGTAGGTACGCCGGAGGAGTACCTAACAAACGAGCCACGGACCGCGCACGATCTCTCGTTTCCACGCCTTGTCCATTCCTACCCCTTACACACTCACTGACATGCACTACACTACGACACATGCCAGGAGACCGGTCGGGATCTGGGATGGTGGCCTGCTAATGGGAGATAACTGGTTGGGAAAAGTCTGGATTAGTGAAAGTATTACAAGAGAATAAAACTTGCAGAACGAATTATGAATAATTATAGATACGTAACGACAAATGAAACCCATAACGTCAATGAAACTAGATCAGAATTCAAGCATTTAAGTGAGAGAAGAAAGTTGTTTTGAAGATTAAATGTGAAGTTATTTAAGAAGGTGACTCATACAGAACTAGCGTATTATTGATTGCGTCTGTAATTAATCTTGCACTACAAATAATTGATTCTTTGAAAAAATAAATTATAATAAAAGGTATCCCTGATAAAGTATAACAATTTTCATTCATTTTGCACGTTGACTGCAGAGAGCATGCTCTTACAATTGGAACAGATTTCCACATCTTATTCACTGTTTTCTTGCCCCCTTCCCATAATCTTCGGCTAATCCAGCACTATTCATGGATTTAAACTCTGATTTTGAAGATTTTCTTCATCCTTCTTGTTAGTCTCTTTTACGTTCGTTTTGCTCACGTAAAAGAGAAAAACCCAAATTGTTCGATCATTTACCGCAGTTTTGTATACCAGATTGTTATATCAATGAAGTTGCCAATACCTCTTCGCTTCTTAACTTCATTTCGTTCTCGACGTTAAAATATCAACCTGCATCTCCAACGCCAATTCAATGCCATATCTCAAAATATTCACTCATTAATTTGACTTCCCAATGATAAGCTCCATAAATAGAAATTATATGCATCCCTTCTTATTTCCAACTTTCGGCTCGAAGTGAATATTATTATGGTTGGAACGGAACTTGTATTGCATGCGACTGTTTATCGATTCTGAATTCCTCTTTTCTTTGTCCCCAATTTCGCGCCGTGCAAGTCGCCGCGGGTGCTGAGCGGACAGAGGTCTTTGAGGCAGACTGAGTTCTCATTGCGCTATTGGCCCATTGAGCGACGCCCGCCGTCGGATGCGACCCCGGAGTCGATACGTCCCTCACCTGTTGGGAAACAAACGAACGACGCCACGCGCAGCGGCACGCGATTCGGCGCAACGCTTGCACAAGAGGAAGGCGTCACACATTGGGGTTCCTCGCGTTACCAGGACGGCGGAATTCAAACAGTTGCTTTTGAATTTTTAATTAAAACAAACAAAGAGATCGCATCATTGAAAAATAAACAATGTCAAAATGTCAGAATGCGCACCGCCAGAAGGAGGCTTTCTTCGACAATAGGAAAATTTCGGGAACCATTGACACGGGAAAAATGACTCAACGTTACGTTAGTTTGACATTTACTTAAGAAAGAATTCATCAAGAAATAGATTTTATAAATGTTTTCTTCTATAGGATGGATAATTAAGGAATATTACAAATCAGATTTTCTATTTGTATTGAAACACTTAAATTTAATGAACGTATTTTGTAAACCTTATTTTATTTTATTGTTTCGTTAGCAATGTTTTTAATGTTTAGTTAGCTATCACGGAAGCCGTCAATATAGGCATTGCTCTCTAATTGATTCAGTGGTGAGCTGCTAAAATTACTTTTGACACCACCCTCACACCACACTCTTCGGGGGTGACACAACACAGCACACCGCACCCAGGCCATTAACCCTCCTCCACCCCACACAGACGGTACTTAAGGCTTCCGAGGCACGCCCGAGACGCGCAGTCCGTTTTTGTGGCTCCCAGACAACAGGTAAGAAACAGCTTAACTTACTTTTCGTATTTTCTCTCTCAAAATTGTACATGTACTACATTTTTCATTCATTTCTTGCTTAAATTTAAAAACCTACTATATTACTTAAAGATATAACTCTCCGTCCCCTTTCTTTCTTTCCTTTCTTTAATTCTTTTTCTTTCATTTCTTAAGATGTTTTAAATTATATAAATTATTTATATTATAAAGATCTAACTCTCCCCCTTTCTTTCTTTCATTCTGTCTTTTTCTTTTCTTTAATTCTTCTCCTTTCATTTCTTAAGATGTGTTTTTAAATTAGGTAACTATGTTAATTCTAATTTTATATTTTTCTTGTACCAGAAAACTGATGATGATGGCTAAGCCATCGGAAGCTGCTATTTGTGAAATAAATACTATTGTTGACAATGACAACGCCTTCAATCATTTCAATTGCTCTCTAATCTAACGTTTGTACATTAACTGTCGTTTTATCCAAGCGATTATTTTATGCACATTCCGTCATTTTAAGTAATACGTCTGTACGGCAGTGTTGCTTGCTAGTTAGTGACAAGGCAAGGTTCGAATTGAGCTGCGGCCTCAAAGAAAGCAGTATAAGTGAACCTGACCTTTATTGCCAGACTAGAACGGTAGTTCCACACAATGTCAATGCAATAGTCCTCAGGCGACGTGGGCAAAGCGCTTAGCGCTGCAACAGTCGTCATAGTTTTACCCTTTACATTCGCGTACCCGCAGGCAATATTATTTGGTTTGGCCACAATAGGATAAGAGAAACCAACAGACCGGCCCAAACAATGGTTACGGAAGAATAACGTGCGGTTAGTAGCCCATTGTAGTAGTTATTTCGGCATTAACCTAAAATTACTCGAAGGTACATTGTTCGGAATGGAAACGACCGACCTGAGCAAGATGACTAAAAAAATTCATACAGTGAATGACTCTGCTATTTAGCTGGCGTTGAAAACGTACCAAGGTCGGAACTCGATCCAAGCACCTCCCGCTCTATACAGATTCGGTCTCGCAACTACACACTCAGACGCACCCTGTCCGTGAATGACGACGATTTTATATTTTTCTCTTATGTGTTTGCGATGAGAAACTTCCCACAGTTGAAGGGCACCATCGAACGCAATCTTGACTCCTCGTGCGTCAAACATGCTGAGCAGAGCCAAGCCAAGCTGAAAATTGGCGTAGGCGGAGAACATGCACGGCGAGCGCATCGAACGGGCATTCTCCTTCCTGCGTCTTCCTTCTCACGACCTTCGAGCCGCGATTACCCCTCCCCTTTTACATCACCCCCTTCTGGTCACATCTTTTGACCTTTTCAATGGAGTATGCCTCTTAGGCTAAGTGGTTCCCGCTCTCTACTTCAATGTTTGAGGAGATACTTCTACATCAAACACTTCAACACGGGGTGAGGGGCTTTTCCAGACCCAAATCACGTATGTGTACTTAGCGAGTGATCGTGAGTGATTTGAGGCGCTCTGGTTTACATTCGCCAGCAAACATGAGACCTTCATTACTTCTCTGGGATAACTTAAGTTGCTTTGCATGTTTAATCTTAAGGACGCGAATACTTTCTCCGAGATTTTGAAAAAGTTTTCTCAAAGAGTTAACGTTTGAGAGTAACTTATAACACGTAATATAAGTTACTCTATAGGCAAACTTACCTCATTAATTCACTTGCCATTCCAACTTCCAGGGAAGTTATTTTATTTACGTGTAATAAATTAAGGTAGGCTATAGAATCTTCTCGATTTCTGATCGGTAATTTAGAAAACACATCACAGAATTTAAGTAACTCTTCTGGGCTATGGTACAAATATACAGCACCAGTACATTTCTTTTAAGCGGAGTTTTATTTCAGATAAATATTGTTTATACGAGAACGTATAATACCCTGAATAGAAATGTACAAAAAAACAAAATTTAAATGCAGCGTAACTAAATTGCATACAACCTTTTCAAATAATTCGTACAATCGTAAAGAAGGATCGTTTAAATATTTTAATACAAAACTACTGTTGTCAGAATTTGAGGAGTTGAAAGAATAGACGCTCGTGATTATTTTGAAACAAGGGAAATGGGACATGGACCATGGGGTGAAAACGAACCATTCTTTTCGGAAGAGCAAACCATTATATATATTTAACGACCACGAAATGTCTTTGGTGGCAAGTTGAAGAGTTTATTAATGAAACTATTGTGAAAAACATTTAATAGTTATTTACGAAACGAGTATTCTAATAAGATGTTACGATGCGAGTATCGTACAACGTTTAATTTACTTCGAAAAATTCAAATGAATTAATATTTTCGTTTAAGTAGAAACTATTCGTCCTGGAAGAAATGTGACCAACTCATGTTGATAGAAGGTAGTGAAAGGCCTGGGTCATTTGAACATTAAAAGAACGATGTTAAAAGTTGCGACGTGTAGTTTCTCTGGTCTCCTTTATTGAAAGTTTGACTTCGTCAATGACTAATATATTAATAATAATGGACGATGAAATTGAAAGAAGAGCGAATTATGCTCTTCATTGCTTCATTACTGAAAAGTCAAGAAGTTCTTGCGAGAAAGAATATAAAATTTAGTTGGTATATAAAAAGAAAAGTCGTCCATATTTCTGAAAAAGTTACATCTTGAGCTGAAGAAGAGAAGTCCAATTTACAGTAGTCTCACTTCTCCGTCCTACACAGCACAATTTCAGTCAATACAAATATTGATGTAAGTATATGCAATTGGTCATGTTTCTGAAGTGAATTTTGTAGGGTCATGTGCCCAAGAAATGCGGAAATTTTTCACAACAAGATATCCATTGGTTTTTACTGCAAATGACTTATTTAACCCAGCAATGGAAGGGTTGAGTCTGTGGGACCCACGAGGAAACAAAAACTTCAGCCAATGCAGCACACACTGGTAGCATCGGTAGCCTGTTCGTCTCTTTACCTTTCTTTTATTTTCAAAAGTAATGTTCAGTTGTAATGTTCAAATATAACGTTATTGTCGTATAAGATGTAAATGTGATTATATACCTAATTTGTTATGTGCTTGATCTCTCGGACCCAACCCATCCGTTCATGTAACTGTAATTGAGTAGGCACGTATTCTTATTTTTAGAATGAATTATTTTTGCGATGTGGATAACATGTTATTTTTGTGTAGTATTGCGTATAACTGAAGTAAAATTGAACTGTAATTTCAGAAATGAGTGAAAATTTCCAGTGGAATGGCGAGGATAGTATTAGTGAGGTCTCATTATGATCCTTAAATTTATCATATATCTTTTGATAAGAATAATAAATATATAATATAATAACAAAAATGTCTTCTTTTATATCAAACTAACATTATGATCTTTTAACAATGATATAAACAAAATATTTACTATGTAATTCTTGTCTTTTAACACGGTCTCTCAGACCCAGCGCATCTGTTCGTGTTTCATCCGTCCGTCGCCGGGTTAATGATGATAACATTAATTTTAGGGATATTTGGAGCCTGCCAGAGGGAAGAAAGAAAAATATGTCAGCAAACGACGTAGTCGACAATGAACAATTGTTATCACGAGAGGGAATACCGAAGGACTTAGCTGTTTAGAAGAGTTAAAAAAATACATTCGTCTTCTTCCTTCAACTACAAAACATTGTCGCCTTTTTGGAAAGTACAAAAACGGGAAATTCTCGTAGCAATCTGTTGACATTAGCACATTCGATGACATTTCTAAACATATTGGCACATATCTTGGGCTAATGAGTTTTGAAAGTTAAAGTGGACATCGCTTTCGAAGATCATATGCTTTCTTGGAAGCCATCTCTAGTGCTGATATACACACATTGAAAAGACATGGAAGATGGAAGTGTACTTCCTTAGCAGAAGGCTATGCGGAAATGTCGCTAAAAACATAAAGGAAATAGCTACAAAAATCATGGGACAAAATACTTCAAATATACAAGAAAATATCCAATGTTTATCTTCTGCATCTGCAGGAATCCATTTGAATAATAGTGCACATACAATTAATGTGTATAATACATAAATGTTTTCTGGTGTATTGGTTTTTGTTAAAAGTATGTCATGGATTATTACCACACGAGTGTTCTAACAGCTCCTATTCTAATACTGTTCTCAGTTTCGTAATGTTTGACATTAGTTGCCATTGGCATTACACTAAAGTGGACAATATCTATCATGCTCTTTAGTATTCATTATATTATATACTCATATTCATTCTATAATATACTTATTATATTCATTTTAAATAATACATTCTTATTTTTGGAAATATCTCCACTGGTATGTTCAGCATTTCTCTGGTAATAGAGCGGCATACATTTTATTCATTGTGTGTGACATGTCAAAATTCTACGTAATAACCCTTAGTTATGTTTGGAAACGGATTTATCATGTTACATATTCATGGCTTAAGGTTAAAATGGCTGTATTCTCTCAACAATGAGCCAACTAAATATTTATAAAGCAATTCATGCAATTATATTACTGAACTGAATTATATCACAACTGTATCACTAAATGAAAAGACTATTCAAAAACCACATGTACATTTTTCACAGGAGCGGACTCGCACAGATTCGGGACAATGCATCACGAGATAGCACACCGGGAGAAGTGGCTCAGGGCATCAACTGATGTCAGTGCAGTGCCTCTGACCGGGAGATCCTAGGTTCGAGTCCCGACGGTGGCAGGATTTTCGACACTCGTTAGATAGCTAGGTCCAATTCAGTCGCTGTCTGAAGAATTCTAGCGGCCGAATGCTCTGATCGGTAGTTTTCTTTGGTTTCTACGATTATCACCTGGCGCATGCCGGAACGGTACCCTAACAAACGGGACACGAACCGCGCGCGATCTTTCCTCCCTCTTCCTAATTCTATCCTCACCCCCTTACTTACACATACACTTACATGCACTAGACTACCACACTGCCGGGTGACCTGTCGAGAACATACAGCATGTCCCGGGTTGGGCGGTGCATGGTTGGGAAAAGGTTGGTGGAGGATACCTGGTTGGGGAAAACTCCGGTAGCCGACGGTAGGTTGGCGCCAGATCTCACCATCCAGCGGGGGTGAAGACCACCGCCACCTCCCCAGAAAAAACTCACTACACTTACGGGACTAATGACCTTAGAAGTTGACGTGCCTGTAATCACTACTCAATCATTAAAAAAGAGAAAAAACAAACAAAAGCAACCAAAGAGCAGAGCATTCCGTGCGGCAGCGCACCGTCACCCGCTCGTACACCAGTGGCGAGGGGGCGCGGCCCGTCCCGCCTGAGCTTCTCCTCAGTAGAAGGCGCGGTCGCGAGGTTGCCAGTACCTCGGCCTCCCCGGCATCGGCTTGGCTCAGGGGGACTAATTGTTATATCCGGGCACGTCAACTGCTGCGGTCATCAGTTCCGTTAGTATAGCGAATGTTTTTATCCCCGGAGTGGCAATGTTTTACTCCCCGCGAGATGGTAAGATGAGGCGCCGACCTATGCGCTGGCTTGCGGGGAATTTCCCCCTCCAGGTGTCTCCCTGAAGAGGAGCCCCACCCCAGACGGCACGAGCTCTGAGGTCCCGACTGGTATTCAGACATGTGTGGTTGTATGGTGCATGCAAGTGTGTGTGTGAGTAAAGAGAGAGAACAGGACAAGGATGAAAAAGATGGGCGCTGACCGAGGCCTATTTGTTATGGTACTGCTTCGGCATTCACCTACTATTAGCAGGAAATAGCACGGAAAACTACCGATCAAAGCAGCCAACCGGCCGCGGCCACTATAATTCTCCTCCAGAAATCGGCGGAATTCAAACTAGCGATGTAGTTAATACCGAAAATGGGCCGTCAGGACTCGAACCTTAGTACGTCCCGGCCCTAGGAGTCCCTGCAGAGACAGCGGCAACGCTGGTTCCCACAAAACTCAGTTGGTCTCAGGAGGAAGAGGTGAACCGAAAACGGAATCTTCCTTGGGACACCTCTCTCCTGAGAAACCTCAAAACTGGCATTATCGGCATTCTGGCGTTCTTCCATATTCCATTCGGAGTGCCGAAAATATGATTAAAATTTTTATTTATTTTTTCTGTCTATAAATCTTCAATATATTATATTCTTCTGTTCATATCTGACCACCTGACCATTATATGCTTCTGTTTATAATTGACTATCTGACCTTTATATTCTTCTGTTTATATCTGACTATTGTTAAAATATTATATTTATTTATTTTGTCAATTAAGCCTGACGATGGAAACAACTACTTCCCGAAACGTTGCTCTGTGTGTATCATGTAACATGTATAATGTACACCAATTACACTGAAAAATGTTTTGTCTTTAACATCAATGACCAAAAACATTCTAATACATCGAACATATTTTATTCCCACACTCTTGACATTAATTCGCCTCGCCTCATTCGGCGAACGTACAGCATACTAAATGTGTATATTACTGAAAATATTAATTAGCGTACAAATAATTTGAAATGAGAAAATAGGAATGTTTTAAATATATTATATTCAGCTAATTCGATTCACGTATTCGGCAACATACCGAGCGAAGTGGCTCCGGGCGTTGCGCGCTGACTTCGCATTTGGGTGGCCCGGGTTCAATGCCCATGCCGGTCATCCTTAGCGGGGTTTTCGTGGTTTCTCTCGGTCATCTCGGCGAACGTTTGAATGGCTCTACTGAAAGGCCACCACCGCGAAATCGACGTCGCTAGCCGAATTCGATAACTAAGTGAAATCAGAAAAGTTAAGCGAATTCGAGATATCGCGGGTTCCTGGTTTGGTGACCGTGTAGGAACCCTAGGAACTAACGGCGCCGAGGCCTATTGCCCTTTACGGGACATATAATGGCTAAATACAAATACAAACTCGGCAACTGGTTTGTTAGTTCTGACATTTTTATCCAATGATTGTGTAGATTTCCAAGCAGATATTATATAACGCACGACTGCAATTACTACAACTCTCTCAAATTACATTTTTTAAAATGTATTTATTGTTAAATGTATTTTGTAAGGGATCATGAGAGGGAAGGATGTTAATAAGATATAAAGAGTTTAGGGAGTTACAAGATAAGCCCTATCACCGACAGGAAGTCCCTTGCGATTCGTAAATGTCGTTGAGTGATATCAATAAAAGGCGACCAATTACTCTAAAATCTCATGAGCAAACTTTCGACATTTCGCTCAGTGTGATTAATCAGATTCGTATGTATATGTAAAGTATGTATCAATATTCTTATGTATCTATAAAGTGTTACCCTCTAGTCAGAATAATTTCTCCCTTCAGATGAGCAGAGTAGAGCAAATACATAATTCATTGAAATATTATATACGCATCATTGAATACTCTTTGGACATTTTGAAGTTCTGAGACTTCTCGACACAGACTTGTGTATTCTCTTTCCGCTGAAGCCGCCGCTTGGTTAAGGTGTTTTGATTAGAGAGGATAGTTTTGAATGCATTTGTTGTGGGTAGAAATGGAGTAAGAAAGCAACAAAGACTTCATTGGTTTACTCACAAAAGTAAAAGTCTAATTCTGGATTGCAGATGCGGCAGGGGGAAGCAATCTGAAATATTCGGCAAAAAGTGGCGAAGAGGGCCTTGATTTTTACCGGGCAGCAGATCAAAATAATAAAATCGCGAGAGAAGTAAAAATCTGACCGTTGCAAAACGATCAACAGGCCCATAATTCTTAACGCTTGAAAAAACAATTCTAACACACTCCTGGACGTCATAGGAACAGTGCTGTGATAATGTCTTCTGCTATACTGTTTAGAAATCCAAAATCTCTAAATATCTAAAAAACAAAAATATTTTGTACATTGCTCAAAGCGCCACCTTTTTTTTCATAATGTTCGTGCATAACTTCTCTGCTCAGCCATTAAACGATTTTCTCCTCAAATCTGAAAAGACTTTGGAATTCCTCGGAGCAGATAGTCTTCTCTTTTTGTGTAGTTTCTTGGATCGATATGCACGAATTCTGTTATTTTAATTCAGTTATAAAAAGTCTTGTTGTAGATAAAGATTTTCCCACGCCACTGATCCCTACAAACTTCGGCGGCGAACTAACCTAACCTCTCTTTGGTATCCTACGCAAGCTATGGAGGACACACAAGAAATATTAAGTAATTGCTTGAACGTTTGGACACTTGCTCTCGAAACCCGGAGTAATTGCTCTCCTCAGAGCAAATACTCGAAGCTGGAGTAAACGCTCAGGAGTGAGTAAAGCAAGGAGAATGTTATTCATCACAAAACGAAACGTTTCTCCAAAATCTTGAGTAATGAGCAATTGCACGTTTTTATTACTATCTCTATTTTGGACGAAGTATGGCTGACTTCGTTACTTATGTGGTAATGTCTTGTTTATATTACTATCTCGATGTTGGTGGAAGTTTGGCTTACTTTGTTACTTATGTGGTAATCTCTTGTTTATACGTATGAAGAACTTCGGTTTGTAAAGCGACAAAACTCACTTTGAAATCACGATTTTAACATTCACGCATAGGAGAAACTTTCTGTGGATAATGTGGCTTATCTTGGTACTGTCCCAACGTCTTCATATTATAATGGGAAAAGATAAACCGGGTGAGAAGGATGATATTATGAAGGATGATATGATGTAATAAATCTAATATTTTAGAAAAATCCACAAGGAGAAAAATGAAAATAATCCATTAGTTACATGTTTTCACAATTACTAAAACGTGGTGGGGTTAACCCAAGGTTCCTCCTGCATTTCCTTTAATCCTAGTCGCACACGTTCAATCGGAGAGGAGCGGAGGCGCTCGGCTTTAAGGGCGGGCGGGCCGCCGTCGCCGGGAGTCGCGCGCGGGACCGCACCTCGCTGTCCTCCCGGCCCCACCCCGCCCCGCCGCACCCCCACCCAACAGCCTCATCGATTGGCGCTGGGCGGGTGGGCGCGGCGATGGCCCGCGCGGGGGCGTGCCCTCGCCCAATCGATATCGATCGCCCTTCGATGCAGTGGCGCAAGGCGCCTGCAGCGCGCCTTGCGAACGAGGGATGGCCAGCCCTCGCCCGCCCCCGCCCGCCCGCTCCCTCCTCCCCCCGCCCTCGCCGCGCCCGCCCGCGATGCGACGGTGCACGCCAAAAGTCAAACCGCGTGAACCGAGGGGGCCGCGCGTCGACGCATGTGGCTCACTTGGTACAATAGATTCTTTGCCGTTCAGAAAGAGGATATGTCTGCTAAGTGAATACCTTAACCCAAAAATGATGTGTATTCATTAAAAACATTTTCAGGGAGGGGAAATATTCAAATTCAAACTTACTCTGAGAAAAATCTTATCTTCTTAAATTTACAACATCGTTAACATAGTTGGAATGAACCAGTTTGACGATAACAGGGAAATATTATATTGAATTGTTTCCTCACTAAGTGAATCGAGTTTGCTTTATGTAATAAACGTCCACGATGTTAAATCAAACTGAATACTTTTTTGGGGCGTCTTCACTTACTGCCTGTTTGCAGCATACGGGAACCTATCGGTTGCAAATAAGTATTTTTCGCAGAGTATAGTTCAAGGAAGGATTAAACAGTTTCGAATATGTTTAACAAGGGAGAGACTCCATTTTTGTGCAAAGTGTTCCGCAGTGTGATGAAAAAACTTCTTTAGAATATATTGACGTATAAAGCTATAAAACAAGCGAAAATAGAGACATGTCACATTGGAAATACGCACTTCAATTCTCCCCTTCCGCCCTGAAGGTGGTGGCCAAACATATCAGGTCGTTTTCTCTGCTGAAGAGGCTCCTAACTCTGTATGGAGATGAGTAAGCTGTCGGAAAGAGTGAAGATGTTAAGTTTGCGCAACCTAGTTTTCGCGCAATGCGGCACTTTCCACAAGCCGCCTTATTTTCTTCTTCGCCTTTTCTGGCTGTATTTCACTTAACGAAATTGATATCTCGCCAATTGAAATCCCGGAGTTTTAGGTTACCCACTGGAAAGTACAAAGTTCAAGTCACGATCTGATATCTTTTCTTTTCCCGACCTGGATAAATCGAACATCAGAACTATTTATTTGTACTATAAAATGTTATCTTTGGGGGCATTTCCTCCTTTTCTGATTCCTTTTCAACTCAAGAACAGGAACGCGGACCGGGAGCGGTGGCTCAATGCATCAACTGATGTCACCGCAGTGCTTCTGACCGGGAGGTTCTAGGTTCGAGTCCCGACGGCGGCTAGACTTTCGACACTAGCTTTTCAGCTAGGTCGAATTCAGTCGCTGTATGGAGGAGAATTCTAGCGGCCGCCTGCTCTGATCGGTAGTTTTCCATGGTTTCTCCGATGAACACCAGGCGAATGCCGGAGCAGTACCCTAACAAACGAGCCAAGAACCGCGCGCGATCTTTTCTTGCCGTATCCTCACCCCTTACACATATGTACTACACTACCACACATGCCGGGAGACCGGTCGGGGACTTACAGCTTTTTCCTGCTGGGGTAGTGCCCTAAAGTAGTAGTATTAATTTTGGATAAAATCTGTTGAACGGTTTAGGTGCTACTGTTGACCACAGACGGACACACAGATGGATGCACGGACAGACGTTCTGCCGTCAATCGATTTATCGGTACCTAGGACATACAAACAGAGTGTGACTAACTAACGTAAAAGAGCAAATAATTTACGATATATTGGAACAATCCAATTACCCAATCCTCATTATCTGGTCCCGGCAATTAAACTTTTCGGTCGAAAAATCGGCGGATGCATCCCCAGCTGGTGGGGTGGGAACTAAAAACGCCCCCTGGGCAACCACTGGCGGAGGTTCTAAACTTTGCCCTGGGGGCAGCGACTTTTCGACCGTTTTCTTTCTGCGGCGCTCCGGAAAGCAAGGAAGCAACTGGAGATGTCTGGCAAACGAGGGCGCAAACAATCAAATCCGCTGGGAGTGGGGGTGAGGGGCGGAAGGCGTCGGAAGTAAGAGGTCGCAAACGCGAGGGAGTGGGCGCTGTTTGGAAAGAAAATTGCCGGGAGACGCGCTGACCGCTGCTTTGCCTTCCTGCACCCGCCCTCACGACAGCCAAGACTAGGCATATTCGAATACATCTGCTACGGATTAAGTCGCTAAAGAACTTATTCACGATTGATTGATTCCGAGCGCGTCAGATGCTGTAAGTGAAGTGCATGTTTTATCGCGGGAGGTGGCGATGATCTTCCCCCGCGAGATCCGGGGCCCACGTTCGCGTCTGCTTCCGTTTTTTTCCACAATCAGGTATCTGCCACGAGCGGGACACCCTCCCAGCAGGGACAAGCTCTACAGGTCTAAGATCCAGGCTGGTCCCCCGGCACGTGTGGTAGTGTAGTGCATATAAGTGTGTACGTAAAGTGTGATAATAGGACTAGAAAAAAAACGAAAGATATTAGGGTGGTTGTGATCAACTCACTTCGTGTTGATCGGAGAAACCACGGAAAAATTACCGATCGGAGGAGCCGGCCGCTAGAATTCTCCTCCAGTCAACGACGGAACATGACCCAGCTATCTAGCTAGTGTCGGAAATCATGCCACCGCCGGGACTCGAACCCTATACCTCTCGGTCACAGGCCCTACAGTGATATCAATTGTCCTGAGCCACCTAAGCTGATAGTTATTCACATATTACCAGGTTAATTCGCACGTTAGCCAACCTGGTTTAATAAATATGGATCAATGACAATGTTCAGATTGTTTCGGACATCATTCAGCTAATGTTGACTACGTAGAAGCTGATTGTTCGAAGTCACTTGTATGTTTACGAGAAGTATTTTGGAAAATAAACATGCTGGAAATAATGTAGTGCACAGACTGATGATTGTTTTATGTTAACCGCGAAAATCAAAGGCCGCATCCTTGTCGCACCCACTCTGAAATTAGTAGGCAATCGTCAACTGAGGTAAACCATGAAGTTTGGTTAGGTGAAATCGTGTGAATAAAAATGTACAGCGAAACTTGAAACTACACGTCTTGAATGTTACTAGCATGATAAACTTTACACCAGCCGTCTGACTCATGTTTTCACATACATCTAATCCTCATCACCTCGACGCAGGTTACTTCATCTACCCTAGGCACCATGTGTTGGTGAATACCCATATCATCCGGAAAAGTCCGAAGTACGTTTCAAAGCGGTTGCTGCTTTCGATTTAATCCACCATTTTTGAATAAACCGAATAAATTGCAAATTAGCTAGATTAGGTCGTTCGCCGAAATGACCTTTTTCGAAAAAGGGGAATTTGTATTTGAATATGTCGTTATAAAATATTGTTTCCACCCATTGGCATATTTTTCAAATTTCTCAGCGCTATAATAATTGAAAAAGGTTTATTAATTTATAATTTATTTCATTGAACAGTGAATCAGCCATGCAATATAAAATTATTTTTTCAATAATCCTAGGGTTTACGCTATGTAAGATGATTTCATTCATAATGCGTGACTTCAAGAAAGTGGAGAGAGTAGGTCGGTGAAGACGGTCGAAATTCCTAACATGAAAATACGAAATTGAACGAACCGGTCAAACTCCATGTAGTATCACAAGATAAATCTAGTGATGCTAAAATAGCACGAACTTTCGCGCCATTAGTAATAGAAATTAAATATTATTAACACAACAGTTCCATTTTTTATTTTTGATATTCAAGAGTAACTTATAGTATATTGGTTACATATAGTATTTTTGATTACATGACCCCAAGATTACATTTCAGCGACACTTTAAAGCCATCTTTAAACATTTTATAACATAGGTTACTACCGTCACAGGTTACATGCTACAGGTTACTACGAAAGATAACAGTCTCCAGTATTCAATTAGACAGTAACCGAATCGAATAAACAGCGAGTGGAAGTACGCACGCTTACTATGTTAACAGTGTATATAATGTAAATACTATTGTATAGTAATATTCCAACTTGCTATTATAAATGGTCTGAAGATGGCTAAAAGGAGTAGCCGAAACGTCATGTAATCAAAAATACTATATGTAATCAATATACACTACAATAAATTACTCTTGAATGTCAATAAAAGTGGAACTGTTGTGTTAATAATAATTTATAGACATTCATTGAAGAACAAAGAAAATAAGTTTATGAAAATTAAATAGTTTGAAGTGAAAATTAAATAGTTTCACGTAATAGATTTTTTATTCAGAAATTCAAATGAAAATATATTTCTGGCAGTGAATTCAATGTACGAGGTATGCAGTGTATTCACGAACATATCCGATATCATCTATTCGTTTTTATCTCTACAATATTCTGCGTAAGCAGTACGCGAGAAAGTAAAATAATTAAAAGTTAATAAATAATACGATACTAATAGCATTGGTAAACAAATGAAAATAGATCGAAAAATATATAATAGTAATTATTAAATACTATGGTATTGTAATATTCTACAAATGTGTAAAGTATTAGTTTATTAGTTCCGCAAACAAAAGGCAGCATTATTGCATTCAGCTATCAGTGCGGCGTTATAACAATGGGTTACAACATTCAAAAATGACCGCTCATCTATTCGTTTTCACATTTTATACAATTAAAGGGCGCAATTTAAAATAAAATAACATAAATATAATAAATTTAACATTAATAATAATAATAAAATGAAATATGAAATAATAGACAAATTCTAACTGGCGTAGCATCCAATCCCAGTAATAAAGAGCAAAATTCGCAGTGTTTTCGCGCAGCATTACATAATTTTCTCTCCTTAAGAAGTTCCATCTTAAGCGCGAGAAAGTAAAATCTAAAAAAAAAAAAAAAAAAAAAAAAAACGAAATATTAATACCATTAATTACATTAAAAGTAATTATTCACTGTTATTTATTTATTTATTTATTTATTTATTTATTTATTTTACGTCAGAAAAACAGTTAAAAACTGCGTATGACGTGCTATGGGGAAAAGTGAATTGTGTGCACATTTTCAAAATTCTGTGATCCCTACACTTACTCATATACTACTTAAATTTTGAATTTTTTGAAAGGGAGAAAAAAAACAACAAAAACTCCCATGCAATAAAATCTATGTTCAAGGATAAACAAGCAATAAATTTTGAATTTTGAAATTTTGAAAGGGAGAAAAAAAACAACAAAAAACTCCCATGTAATAAAATCTATTTTCAAGGATAAATAAGCAATAAATTTTTAATTTTGAAAGGGAGAAAAAAAACAAAAAAAACTCCCATGTAGTAAAATCTATTGTCAAAGATAAATAAGCAATAAATTTTGGCTCTTATTACTTCCTGCCGCGACAACATGGAAACGATAATTTGAATAATTGTATTTCCCACTGAATCCTAGAAGACGTGCACAGAAAATGAAGTTACATTTATGTCCAGAAGCAAAACAAGGGGCCATCTCAGCATTTGCTCAATGGATCAGGGAAACTGGACGAAAAACCTGATCGAGATGGAGGTCATTGACCCGGAAGCTGTAGTACAATAGTTGTTACAGGTTGTTTATACTCATTTATACAGTCCAAATGGTAAATAATGCATTATGTATCATTGTTAAAATTAATGTTACTTTTCTTGTTATGCTCAGTATAGTCTCTAATTGTATAGAAACAGTTATGCAGCAGAAACGATTTCACTTGGGATTTAAACTTTTCTATTGAATTTAATCGTTTAATGTCATCTGGCAAAGTGTTGTAAAATAATGTACATGTATTGTATGTGAATTTTTTGTAATGAGCTGTTGATACTGTCCCCTGATGAATATGATTTCTACGTCGAGTGTTATAGTAATAGACTTCTGCATTTTCTGAAAAAATATTCCCGCCCTTGAGCAAAAAACCACTGATTCGTAAATAAGAAGACACGGTAATGGTAGAATTCCTAGATTAATGAAGAGAGGCTTACATGAATCACGTGGGTGGGATTTGGTTATTATTCGTACAATTCGTTTTTGTAATCTAAAAGTCTGGGAGCTATAAGATGTATTTCCCCAGAATATTATGCCATATCTCAGGCGGGAATGAACATTCGCGAAGTATACACAACGAGCAGTATGAAGGCTGACTGAATTTGCAAGAATTCAGGTACCGCGGTAATAACTGCGACGATAGGAATATACCCAGAGACTTAAGTGAAGTACCTGAGATCGGTTAAAAGAAGCATTATTTGGTACCAGCTGCAGAAGACTGGACCGCTGGGCTCTGCACCTTTCCGAATCCTTGGTCCTTACGTGAAACCCAAATTCAGATAATTAACTAAGAGTTGGAGAAGGCGGTTTATAATAATAATAATAATAATAATAATAATAATAATAATAATAATAATAATAATAATATATTTCGGTTATTCAACTGTATACTAGTTTCTCCAAGGACTTGCAGTGTATCACTTATATCAGGAGCTCCAAAGCTTGTGGCAGAATGGGCAAGAAGTATCGAGTGGTCTGCGACCCATTGTTTCAGGCAAGCGGTCTCAACAGCTGACATCGATGCAGCAGTTATCTTCCACTCAGGTATTTAACTGGTAACGAAAATTCATACATCGGCGGAATTCTAAACCGGGGCCTTCGATAATTGCTTTCTAAGAACCAGGTTTTAAGAGCAGGATCTCTTTAAAACAAATAGATTAATTTTATTTCAATATATATGAAGATATTACACAACAGACATTCTCGTACGGACAGGTAAGTTTTCTTATCTCTTCAGTCTGGGATATCTTCACGGTTCTACCCGACCTTCTTTTCAGCTGCTATCTATTGGCCATCAACACTTTTTTCCCCATTTTTTCTCAATTTTCCCCCGATCTCTAATAGTAGAATTGAAATATGACTGAAATCCGTGAAAAAAAAAAATTAAAGAAAAAAGGGAGTCGTTTTCGGGAAATTCTTGTTTTTAATTTTTTTATATTGCCAATATTTCACTCAAAATTATGGGAAACCTAATTATATTTTTAAAATATTTACTTGAATTTAATTAAATAATTAATTATGGAGAATAATTTTCAATTAAGAAAAATAACGGCATCTTCATCATTGTAGTTACCAAGACGGCGAAAAAAGCAAACCTTTGTAATTTTGGAAAATTTAGAGTTAATAGTGAAAATAGAACCCATTCCATCATAATAAGCGTATTTGACTCTATTGTTACAAGAAATTTAATGAAAAATTGGAGCCATTTTTGGGGAAAATTTGAAAGGGTTCTCAGGGGTTTAATGGATAGCGTTCCCCAAAATTTAAATATCATTAAAAATTGCAGTTTTGAGTCGCGCGTGATGAACCGGGGAATATTTATTTTGAGAAAAATCGCATAAATATTTTATGTGCTAGTGTCGTTGACTGACGGACGGTCGGGCATATTTAGAAACAAAAAGATGAAATAATAATAATAATAATAATAATAATAATAATAATAATAATAATTAAGAAATATTGCAGTGGGAGCGGCGTGAATTACCAGCAGCGGCTCTTGGCGGTGGACTCTGGGAATCTAATCAGCCCCCAACAGCCCACAGCCAGGCATCGATCCGCGAGCACCAAGCGGAAGCGGGGGCGAGGCGGAGTGGTGGCGGGAGGGTCGAGGTGGGATGGTGTGAGTGCGGCGGGGCGGGACTGGGCAGGGTTGTATGGCACACCTGGGGTGGGGGCGGGACGGTGTGGGGTGGAGTAGAGTGGTGCAGGGAGAGGGGAGGAATAGGAAGAACAAGGTGGGTGAAGAACGAAAGGGGAGGTGCGGGTTGGGGGCAGGGGCTTTTTGCTCTTTTGATTGCACTCACTTCTATCAATGTCCCCTTTTATTCACATGATGGGAAAGTGATCAAGCTTTTGGTGCACTGTACGTCATTGTAACACAAAGAAATGAGATCATCATAAACCACATTAAACAATGAGGCTGTAATCAGAAAACCTATATGCATTGAGTTTTGACATCCGCATACAGGTTTTTTCCAAAAAGATCTCAGCATTCTATTTAGGTCTGTTTGCCTGAATGACGGCGAACGAGGCAGCTTCTACATAGAGGTACACACATATTCAACCAGTCAAAAAACTCTCGTTGTATGGGACATACATAGTCGGAACGCAGGTCATTTCAAATTTTAAAAAAATCATCTATAGCCTGAACGGATAAATATCAAAGGGTCGGGAAGCACATGATAGAAATTAATTAGAGGGGTTTTGAAAATTGATTTCCACTAGTTTTGCATACCTGATTATGAACCAGTGGTATGCGTAGAATATATGCGGATATTTGGAGCTCGACTACTTGATTTTCAAGATATAAACCCTTTTAGTTTTTACTGATACGTTGTAGCTTGTTATTGTCTTCGATACGGAGTTCGTTGTACACTGCATAACTCACCTGGATCGAAAGGATCGTGGTTATATATGAAAAGAGTTGAATGATGCTACATGCTCTCTTATGAAGGAAGTTGTGAGAGGGAATACTGAAAGGGAATTCTGGGAGGAAAATATGAAAAAACAAACCGAGTCAAGTTAACATTAGTTAATTAGTAAATAAGTAAATCTGAATCAATAAAATCAGGAAAAAGTAAAATGATAAATTATATTATCATATTTAAAAGTAAAATTATAAATTATGTAATTATAATTAAAAATAAAATTATATAATTATAATTAATAAACGGGCGTTAACTGATTCTAATCATCTCGAGCGACAAAAAGCCAATGACTCTCGAGCATTTTATTGCCTCTCGATCTCTAGATCCCTCTAACGCCCTCGGTGCATAAATTACTATTTTTGGAACGGCATGGATAAACAACGCAACTTTCCAAACCAGATGACTTCTTTAACGCGTGCATCTTGCTCGTCCGAACCACTAAGCTACCTTGTGCCCTTAAAAAATGTTAATATCGCTACGTGGTGTCTGTGCCTGACCTAGTTCAGTATATCTGACAAATACGTCGTCTCTCACGCTTCGAATAAACACCGAACAAAACTATCAATCGCTAAATGAAGAAAGTCCTGGCTGGGCTTGCACCTATGGCGTGTGCTTTGGCCTTCAGCAATCAGAGTCCATCGGAATTAGATCAGAGTGGCCTTGGGGTCACTGGGTTCGTCGTGAGGGCACCACAAAGCAGTGCTGAAAAGTAGTTACGTTCGTGCTCATCCGCGTTTGAAGCTGGACCCTGAATACCCTTTCGCAATTTTAGGCGCGTTGCTGCCATGAGATCGCGATGAGGGACAGCAGCTCCTGCCGGCATGGGATCATTTCCTTCACCTCATCGGGTGAGTAGGCTCAGAGCAACACTGCAACGGCTCCAACCGGGAGGTATTAGGATCAGTACCTGGCTAATGCCGAAGCAATATCCCAACTAAATGGCCCCGGACGACGTACGATCTTTCCTGCCTTATCCTTGTCTGCTCCTCACCCCTTACCCACACACACATATACTCCCCCTCTCTCTCTCTCTCTCTTACACACACAAGCAATACACTACAACGGATGTCGGGAGATCAGTGTTAGAGCCTGGGCGATGCCCGCTGGCGGAGATAATTTGGAGGGAAACCCTCACAATTCAACAAGTAGGTCGTCACGGGACCTAGCGTTCCGACGGTGAAGAAACACCTCCACCTATCGCAATATAACTTGCATCACACACAGTGGCGTAGTGTGGGTGTCAGCCACCCGGGGAGGAGGACAATTTCACCGACCCCTTATTTAGCTACTTCAATTTAAAAATTGTGGGAATTCTGATTCGATGTTCTTGACTTTCTTGTGCGAAGAAATAAAAGAAGTCATCTTTGTCAAAATAGTAAGTTTTATTTCTTCAATTTAAAAGCCTACACGCTTGAACAACGTAGCTGATAGCCGAACATACAATTACATAAATAAATGTAAATAAAATATTTAATACATAATCTAATGTATATGAAACACGAACACTACAATTTTCAACAAAGTTCAATAATTTAACAATTACACGTACGTATGAGCACTAAAATCACAGTTTGGAAGGCTCACACATTTATACGATTAAGTGAATTGGACGACTGACGATCCATGAACGAAACTTTCTTTGAATTGTCAAAGCGTCACTCACGGACGTTCATGAAGGGACTTATCCGTATTGTAATCTAATTTGCAGTTTTTATTAACAATATTGAACACTATTATTTACAGGATAGAAGTCATTCTCGCTTAATATTAGTCATAAACATTCCAAGCAGAAAATAAAATACGAATATTCCCTACAATTCAGTATAGACGGTGTTGCCAGACGCTACAATGAGCAATATGACATTATTATGCAAGCGTAGCCGCTGTAACCTACAAGCGTATATGTTTCATCTCGGTGAATAAGCTGATAAGTCATAAACCCTTAGGTTCACAGGGGAGCAAGAAACAACTTTCAACTGAAGTAAATCAAGCATTAATGATATTTAAACGAAGGTGATATTAAAACGAAACTATTAGTGTGTAGGTTTTGTCTGAATATAATTAATCCCTGATTTACAGCATTAGTTTAAAGTTACTTTTTCTTCTGCTGTAAAATTAAGTTTTTTTGACTTATCAGTTTATTCACCGGGGTCAAAGATATAACAGCAGTCAGTATATATAATAGCATGTCATAATATTTAAAGAAGTCGTCACAAAATAAGTAATGAAAGATTACGTTCTCAATTCAATGGGTTCGAATTGTAGATCCGACAAAAATACGAAATGAAAGGGTTTTATTTTTTACAAGATATTATTATTATTATTATTATTATTATTATTATTATTATTATTATTATTATTATCATCATCATCATCATCATCATCATCATCATTATTGTGAAATTTTGACGCACCTAAAAGTGCCGCTCGGCCGGCCGCCCCTGCCACCCCCACTACACTACGCCATTGATTACATTTACGGGACTAATAGCCATAGCAGTTAGCGCGCAAGAAGAAACAAAATAATCAATTCCTCTCACTGTATCGCAAAGCAGCCAACCTCGGCCCACTCGAGACTACAGCTCCCCGACCCGTCATTTCCCATTTCAGTGGCCTCTGTGGCAACACAGCTCAACCGATCCCGCTTTCTACGAACCCGGGTCTTCCACCAGTCGCCCGCTGCAGCGCCCGTGCGGCCTCCCCACCCGTGCGCAGCCTGGCAACGGGGAGCCATCTGCCATCGATCTCCTCACGTGCTCCTCCGCCGCGCTCCCCTCCCGCTCCCCGCTCCCCGCCCCGCTACCGCGAGGCGCTGACAGCTGTTGCTTCGCGGGGCGCCGTCCCCCGCCCCCACATCAACAACCCAGCGCCGCTCCGCCCCTCACCGTACATCACTCGACTGCTTTCTGCTCAGGTCCAGCGAGTCACATTGCCATTCCATAACTGAATATAACGAGTAATTAATGGTATTAATACGATAATAATAATAATAATAATAATAATAATAATAATAATAATAAACAATAACTTGGATAACCATCTACATTTTTTCTCCAATGTGTCCAATTTTCCTTTGAAACTGCATCATACCTGATCAACTGTATCTTCCTTTACCTCAGACTGTGCACTCAACCCTTTAGCCAGGACGTCGACGTGTTAGTGGAGATGTTCTAACATCTACCAATTCTTACAAAGACCCATCATTTGCGATTACATGAGTTATTACATAAATTCTCCCTATGTCCGGGAGGTATTGTGTCCTCCACACCATGTCATATTGGTATTAGATTACATAAATTTATTGCTAATAATTAGTTGTATTCATACCTTTCATATTTTTGGACTACTCGTATTTATGAGTTGCATTTTGAGTAATCTTTTACTCTTTCAAAGGAATATTCATTTTCAAACATCCCTGCGTGATAGCCCAGCATCCAGATATCGCCATCGCCCTTTATTCTCGACTCCCTAGATGCATTTCACATTTCATTCGTTTCTCACCAGCCTTACCACAAAACGTCAATGGTAATAAAGGAGTAAATGTGTATCTTATCGTAGCATGTAAGCATACATCACCCGGCACTATTTCAAGAAAAAGCTTACCCCTTCATTGAGAATAAAAAAATATGACAATTCCCTGGTGTATTACAGGTTTCTCTATTTATCTTTCGACGGTAGCATCTGAAGGAAAACTGGGAAGTTAACCGGGAAGTTACAAAAAGTAAAGAAGTTTGACTGTCGCAACGCGAGTGCTACGGAGTGGGGTAGGGTGGGGTGGGGGAACAGGATCAACGACAGGGGGAGGGGCCTTGCCTGTGCGGAAATCGTGCCCAGGATATCGCTCGGGACCACGACTTCCGAGGAGGGGTCGCCTTCATTACTCCGGATTCCTCCGCCGCGCCGCCGCCTCTTCCGTCGACGCTGATTTCGGGTCGATGCGCGAGGGGGGGGGGGACTCGCTTGGAACGAGCGAGGCAATTGGCTGGAAATAAACTCCAACTTCTCCTGCCCTAAATGCTAGTTAACCCGTGACCAGATGACGCTCGTAGTCTGTGCTAGTTAGCTCTCTCGCCTGCGGCGTGGATATTCAGACTTTGATTGATTGTGATTCCGGACGCGTAAACTAGAGGGGTCATTAGTCCCGTAAATGTAGTGCATACTTTTCTTTGGGAGGTGGCTGTGATCTTCCTCCCTCTGGATACAGAGATCTGGCCCAACCTACCGTCGACTAGAGGGGTTTTCCCTAACCAGGTATCTCCCACCAGGAGAAATTGGTTAATTATGTCCAACAAATGACTAGTTAGAAACTACAAATATGGTCCTCCATCACGCATCCGAGGAAACGAGAGGTACAGGTTTTTTTTATTCAAATATTTTCTGATACAGCGTACATAGCCACTTTACAGAATTGTTTGCTTACATAATGGATACAATAATATACAGAAAAAAATAAGAGGGAGGATGACCCCACTGGGCACCTCTACAAGAAATCAGGTTGGGGTGCTTGGGAGTTATTGCGGAGGTTTGTGGAATGGGTGAGATAACGGCGCTTATGATATGGAGAAAGCGTAGGAGTTACGAAGGGCAGAATTTATCTTTGGAGAATCTGGACGGGATGCGGTTTAGATGAGGATGAGTGGTTTTTCCTAGTGAGAAAATCGGTTGGAAGGGAAGGTTATGAAGCTTGTTGTAGAGTCTTTTGGAGAGGCGGGCGATGTGCTGGGCGAATGTAGGGAATTTCAGATCATTGTGAATTTGATGATTAGATATATACCATGGGGCATTTAAGGCAGTGCGGAGGACTTTATTTTGTAGGGTTTGGATGTGCTTTATTGTTGAGGGGAGGTGTAGGTTAATCGAGAAGAGGAAGACCATCTTAATGGTAAGGGAAGAGGCCTAGATCTTGATAATTATGAAAACGCTCGTAAAATAAATGTTTTTTTACAAGAAGCACGCGAACAGTTTTACTGTAGAGTCAGTGACGGATCGGAGGAGACGTTAAGAGGACCCTACTATATGGAACTTATAACTTGCTTCTGCAACGACGTTGGTAAGGAGGTCATAGGGTTCGAGATCCGATGGTGGCGGATTTTCAACACTAGCTAGTTGGGTGGCATTCAACCATTGTCTGGAGGAGAATTCAAGTAACCGGCTGCTCTGACCGGTAGTTTTCCATGGTTTCTCCTACAAATACCTGGTGAATACCAGACCAGTTCCCCATACATGGCCAATAGGTTGCGATCTTTCCTACATTGTTTTCCCCATCTCTCTCTCCCAGTCTCTCTCTGTCTCTCCGTCCCTCACTGTTTCCCCGTCTCTCACCGTCTCTGTCTCTCACTCTCTCTGTATCTCACTGTCTCTCTCTGCCTCTGTCTCGCTGTCTCTCTCTGTATCCACACACACACTACAGACAACACACAACAGACACAACACACAACATCACACACATTCACAACAATACAACACATGATAAACGTCCAGTGGGGAGCTCAGAGCTAGTCGTGGCTGGGGCTGTTCCCACTGGCGGAGTTACTTTGAGAGGGCATAAACCCTCTCCCGGATATAACATCAACTGTACCTACTCGACGAATGGTATTAGTAGATGTCGTGACCGGCCGCACACATGTAAAGGAGCCGCCGCCGAGTGACGTCAGCGGGGCGTTACCGCCCCTGACGAGAAAAGAAGGCAACCGGTGCGAGCTGGCCTGTCCTGTCCGCGCGCGGCCGTCACGCCAGACCAAGCGGGTAGGGACGCGCCACCGCCCCTAATCCGCAGCTAGTCGGCGGGCTAATAGCCCTAGCGGGCTATAAGAGGGCTCCGACCCGACGCCTGGGCAGATAGCGAGCGGCAGTGTTAGCGATTGTGTCCTGGCGACTGAATTGGCGAGAGAGGTGTGGAGAGCAACTACGACGACGACCTGCGCTACTGACGTGGAACACACTAGTGGATATTCGACGACTTGGCTGATTTTGGAACTTCTTCAGGACTACAATAACACGGCTTCACTTTTGGAATATTCTTCTTGTGATTCGGCACTTCAGCAATTGTACCTGGGCTTGAATAAAAATCATTTTAAGAATTCTTGTCTTTGATTGGATACTACACTAGAGCTCCAGGAAAGAGTAAATATGCAATTCAACAATGTATTTCTAATCGCGTTGGAGAAAACAAGTGGAACATTGTAACGAATTGAAAAATATCTGTATATTATACATGCTTATTGTTTCATAATATGCTCGATTTTGTCTAAACCAAATTGAAACATATTCAATATGTATACCTGAAAATATTTATCTTAGTTCTTTAGTAATGACCGACTTCCAGGGTCTTCTATAATTAAATATTACTTACATGGGCTGATGTCCCATCCAGTACGGACTAGGTAATTGCTGAAAAGTTATTCCGTTAAGAAAAACACAAGATGATTTATCTACGGAATGTATCTATTAATAAAAATTAGACCTCGTGTATCGATAACACAATTACCTTATTTATTGCTGTAATTTTCATGACTGTATTTACAACATTGTGCTTTATAAATTACAATCGGCAGGTCATTAAATTTAATAACTTTGTTATTTATTAAAGGCCTTTTCCAAAAACTATTTTTGCAATTGTCTGTGCAATTCTTAACAATTGTCCAATAACTTCTTTGCAACTAATTATTAGTCTATCTCGCAAGACTAATATTTCGAAATCAGCTATTATTTGATTTGATTTGACTCAAAATTTCTCTTCAGGTATCTGTATACATGTCAACATTATGATCGCATGACAGTCCAAAGGAGTATTTCCATTAAGTCCAAGAGGGCGATATTTCATTAATAGGTTCCGAATTTTTCGTCTCTGTCGTCAGAGTCTCATCGATCTTTTTTAGCGGGCTACAGGAAGCGCGATGAGACTTTGTCCTGAAAGGAATATTTGCCAGATTTCATTCGTTGCGCTCTACGAAACATGCGCACGTGCGTGGTTGCGATTACATCTGCTTAGCAAATATACGTTCATCCTTGATTCCGAGTACGCAACTTCCCAGAAGCAGAGGTTGAGATTGGCAATTCATGACTATGTTCCAGAGCTCACAGAAGCGCAATATTACTTTGCGTTGTTTCACAGAAAGACGATTCTCGGAACATTTGTTTCTAATCTCTTACCTGAAATATTCCGTTTCGATATTTTTGTAGGGAACTGTGTATTAATAGGCAAACTATATAAAAAATACGCAATTTTACTAAAATATGTAAAAAACTGTCAAATAAAACTGGTGTTTATTCATTCAGAATGTTATGAAAACTAAAAAACGCTGAAAAATTCAAAAAAATCTAGTATGGCAATTTCAATTTTTTGCCAGAAAAGTTAAAGTGAGTGTATGAAAAACAATACTTCTATAAGGCGTTCTTGCATTGGAGAAATGAAAATAATGTTGTTGGTGTAAATGAAGATATTATTTGGGCGTATCTGTTCCAGAAGGTGTGACTAGATGTGTTATTGTTATTAAATTATTTTGTACTACAGTAATAGTAATTAATACAATGCGTTTGAAACAGAAACAGTAAAATCTTTGACTTTCTAGTCAAAAGGTTCAATCCTGCGAACCGCTCTAAATATTAAATAATACATTGACGTAAGTAGGGAAAGGATTTCCCTACGTAGATGATTTTACAGGAACTAGATACTTGCATTAAATACTATTTTTTAGAGTTTACAAGACATTCTGAATGAATTAGAACTATTTTTATTTTACATATTTTTACTTATTTTATGTATTACTGCATATATTGTGACATTTTAATACATTTATGCGTCCAAACAGACATTTCAGAAGGGCGTTTGCAATATGTATTACGGAATCACCTTTCTTACAAATCAAATATAATGCTGCTACGCTTCTATGATCACCATAACTTCGCCATGAATTGTCAAACGTACACCTCCCCGCTTACTGGGTATTCGGAGTCAATAATGAGCGAAATTTTATGAAAAAAAATCAACCACGTGCTTGCTCTTATTTCAAACAGCACATTCGTTACTTGTTCGGAAACCAACATTTTTTTTACAGAAAATTGCCTTACCGGGATGTTCAATTTCGGAGGGAGAATATTCCCTTTAACCCCCTCCCATCACTGGCTAAACGGTACATTTCAGCGGTACACTTCGATTCACTTGAGCACCGTCTCCTCGTAAACATTGTAATAAATACTATGAACGTATTTTATATTTCAAATAAAACTCATATATGTGGTGAAGATCAGTGTACAATTACTTCTGAAGAGGTAGAATCTACTCTCAGCCACTCCTAATTCTTGTTAAGAACTGATCGGCAACGTTCTATGCTCGGAAAATGCTTGTAATAAGACTTTTAAACACATTAATTTTTATTTTACTTATTTTCTATTTTTTCTTACATGTTTTGGAAAAAATAAGAACATATACATGTGCATATTTTGCATTTTTATTATAAATTCCGTTCCCTAGACATAAGTAATTATGCTAAAGTATCAGAATATTTGTAACTGGAGGACGTTGGAAGAGCTTATCACTAGCCGAAAAATATTTAGAAGGTTCTCTAGTGAATAGAAAAAAAAATTCCCGAATGATTCTTCAAAAGTGTGTAAGAATAGTGTCACTGCAAAAAGAAGCAGAAGAAGGCGAAGTCAATACATCTACTAGAGGCTCAGTCGCAGGAGAGGTAACAATTTCAATTTCAGTTCCAGAAGTTTCTTTTAATTTTGTTACAATTTCTTTTTTGAATGTTAACGTTCAAAAGTAAATTCTGTAGTTATTGGTTATTTAATTGATTTAAATAATATTGTAATACAAAACGGTTCAATGAAGAACTGCGTTGCAGTTATTGTTTCTGTATTCTGTTGGCATTACAAGCTTTATTGCTCAGCCTGTGCTAAAAAAATATGACTTAGGCTGCAAAAGTCAAGGCTTCGGTACTACGAATGACCCGTTAAATTCAAATTTAGAGAGGAAGGTGCGAAGAAAGCAATATTTGACTATGTTAATACGAACTTTTTTATAAATGACGTTACGACAAAATTCTCATAGTCACTGCGTCACTACTTACGTCATGCGACGAGGAAGAAGGAATCTTCAGAATTCGCATATGCCGTTTAATAAAAGCTAATTTTTGCTGCTTCCAATTCCACACGCTTAACGGCAGCATTTTTTCTTGCCGCAGAAAGCTATTTCTATATTGATGACTTAAAGAAGTTTCGCTAGAAAAGAGTGGAAGGCGTGGAACAGATTGCTATACTTTTACATTCATTATCAAAATGCAAAATATAATCGAAATAAAATATTTTAAAAGACATTTTCCCAATTAAACGAAAATTCATCACTAATATGGAGTACACGTATAAAGAGGGAGGCGGAATAAGATATGCAAAAGTGCCCCGCGGGAGAAACACTTTTTATGTTGAAAAATGTCATTGAAGTGTAAAAAAACTACACGTTTTTCGCTGGATTTAAATCAATTTACCCTGAAAATGTCAATCTTTTATCTTATAATTTGCACCCATCAATTCAGTGCAACTAAAAAAGTAATGTAAGAGTTTCGTATTTATTGTCTTAAAATTAGATTTTTTATTAATTGTAGTTTTTCTGTCATATGTTTGATAGGAAAGATGAATAATGAAATACAAAATTTTTCCTTCTTTTTTGTTGTTTGTAAGGGTCAAAATCCGACCTAAACGCCTGAAAAAGTTCTGAAAACATCTTTACCCGCTATAGAAAGTCAGAAGGATAAGTGAAGTCAATATTTGTCGGCGTAATGTGGTTACAAAAATTTAAACTTATATAAGAAGCAACAAAAACTTGTTTTTTTCATTTGTAGGGAAAATCGATTTAAATAAGGTGAAAAATCTGTTTTTTATACTTCAATTATGATTTTACACGTTACTTTTTTATCCCCGGGGCAGTTTTGCATATCTTAATCCGCTACCCCTTTCTGTGAACTAAGCAGCATCTGTTTACAGCGGTGATGTGTCCTAGGGTAGCTGAAACATCTGTCATACTTCGAGTTCGTCGGCGGCTGATAATTGTGTGAACCCTCTAAGATCATATGTCTATGTGTGGACGAAGGGATCGTCCAGAGAAAATGGGAGCAATTTAATAATCATAAAGCGTGGAGCGGACGACGGCCAGAGCGCCTTGCCGCAGCGCGATAGGCAACCCGCTACGCAGCATGGGCACGGGTGCCTTACCCGGCGCCCGGACGAGTGCCATTATTAAGAGCGCCCGGAGAAAACCAGGGGCCAGGGGCAGTTAATCCATGGGGAACCCCTATGGCAAGCGAAGCATCACACGTGCTGACAGATACAGAATTTTTATCCTCTAAAATCTCATGTTTCAGGTGTTTAAAAAATAACTCAAAATACGGAATTCTGGAGCAAATAGGCGATATAAATTGATATGAAGAAAACATTTTCAAACAACTTTGTTTCACTCAACAACAAATTATTTTATGAAATAGAGGCAGAAATATAAATGCTAAGACAATAAATGAGCTTTTTACTGATATATTTTTGTTTGTAGAAAAATTATGTAATTATATTTGAATTTTTAATTAGTATATATTTTAATTTTGGAGAAAAAGATAGTGCAACATAAATGTTTTTTGCTTTTACATTACGAATAGGCTTTTAGATTCAATTAGTAGAATACGCATTTTATGCATTAAGAATGCTCTTCTATGATAGTATTAAGTCATAAAATGTGTTCATATGTAACTTCCAGAGGACATCAGACGAGTAAAATTGGTATAAAAGTTACGTGATACAATTCATACCTTAGACAGGACCTGAACTCACAGCCTCGATAACTTGTATTTGGAGGCTACAGCGCAGACAAGGCCCTACCTCAGTATCGTTAATCGAATGTTTTCCAATTTAACTTCATTTTACTTTCAACTTTTTAATTATTAACATTTGCGACAAGTCACGATATAATGATGCCAACAATATCGTATCAATAGCCGACAGAAGAAGCAAATCAGTCGAGGAAATCGATCATTCTTTCACGAACGTGGAAGGAGCAAAAAGAGATGCTACTATATTTTCATCAATCGTCTGTTTTAGAACAAACGATTCGATCACTTTTGATTATTTTAAAAAAATATTTATTTTGAGTCGTATCAACAATGAAGCTATTAGCAACTTCAGTAAGTTACAAAAAATCGTTATTCTTCGTTTTTCCGTTTTTGAGTTTCATTTTTGGGCCTTGCGATAATTTGTAGGATAATAGTCCACGACGTACATAATACGATGCACACACGCAACGAAGAAAGGTGCTATTTTGGAAGTATTAATGGCGCGGATGACATATGACTTTTCCTATACGATTGATAAGCCCCAAACACTTTCTCGTAATAGTCAAAGCATTTTAAATAATCCTGACAATTTACCGAAATTTAGAAAATTCAAACATTTTTGGCAATTGGCTCTATATAATTCTGTACTCTAGTTTCGTTAAGATCAATATTGGAAGACCTAACAATTTTCTTGTAATGTTCTTCTGAGATAAGATTAATTTTCAATGAACAATTCAACATCCTAATACTTTCCAAGGCCGACCACTCGAAGTGTATTGTTGCTGGCGAAGGCAGCTTCCTTTGCTGGACGAGAGCGGGAGCAGAAAACGATTGCCAATAAAGAGCGAGTGCTGGACGAGTAAGTGACGAGAATGATAGCCAATCAAGGGATTTTGAATAGTTTCAAACGAGAAGACCTGAGAATTTTGTATGACGGAAGACATGTTGACGCGACACTTCCCAGAATTCAGTACATCTAGAGTTATATGAGTAGGCATCACGGTCTCCTTGTAAACCGTGTCATCGACTATCTGGTTCAAAAGAAGTTAGAACAACCCAGCTCGTGTTTTGATCACTCAACTTGTAAGATCTCATCTTCCACAAGAAATTGTGGGTCTTCCCACAATGACCAACCTCCGATCGTTGTACTTCTCAATTCGAGAAAGGAATGTAAACTCTATGTGAGAGGATGCCATCATTCTAGTGTAACACACTCCGTGTTTATTTATATATATATATATAAATATAATAAAGGTGGGAAGAAACGCCAAAAAATTAAAGGAACCTGACTAGTACGTCTTGCGTAAGACGGCGGGAAAATTAAAAAGTTAATAAAAATAAGTTCGTTGCGGATAATACTAATAAACTGAGTTGGGAGTATGCAACCCTCAATGACCTCCATGAATATGTAGGAGATAATGTACGAATTTTATGCTCTATGTAATCGATAATGCTTACAAACTAAATTGCACGTTGCTCCGGCAGAGTATCCTAATTTATACATCCAGGTCCGTAAGTCAAGTGTTCTCATTTCATTTTTGGAAATGTCATTCTTTTTCTCCTTCTTTTTCGGGTTTTTCTCCAGCCGATAGACGGTTACCATGCCAAGGAGGAACACGAACCTGCGATCCTTCGGCCTTAACCGCTCAGTCGGTACATTGATTGATTAATTAATTGATTTTTTCGTGTTTCCGGGCACGTCAACTGCTTTGGTCATTAGTCCCGTTAGTGTAGTGCATGTTTGTTTCTCGGGAGATGGTGGTGATCTTACCACGCTGGATGGCGAGATCCGGCGCCGACCTACCGTCGGCTAGAGGGGTTTCCCCCTAACCAGGACTCTCCCACGAGCGGGGCACCGCCCCAGCCAACAAGTCTCTAAGCTCCCGAACAAGGGACAAGCTCTAAGCTCCCGACCGATCTCCCAAAATATCTGGTAGTGTAGTGCATATTAGTGTAAGTGTGTGTGTAAAGGAGAGGATAGGACAAGGAAGAGGACGGACTGATCGCTCGCCGTCCGTGGCCCATTTGATCGGGTACTGCTCCGGCATTCGCCTGGTATTGATCGGAGAAACCACGGAAAACTACCGATCAGAGCAGCCGTCCGCTAGAATTCCCCTCCAGACAGCGACTGAATTCGACCTAGCTGAAAAGCTAGTGTCGAAAATCCTGCCGCCGTCAGGACTCGAACCTAGGACCTCCCGGTCAGAGGCGCTGCAGTGACATCAGTTTATGCACTGAGCTACCGCTCCCGGTCAGTCGGCACATGCTCTTAGCCCCCACAGCTATTCTCTCGTGCCCCTACAGCTATTCGTGTCGGCTCTAGGTCATCGATAATGCTTACAAACTAACTTGTACGTTGCTCGGGCAGAATGTACTTCTTGATATATCCAGTTTCATAAAGCCAAGGGTTCTCATTTCATTTGCGGAAATGTCATTGATTTGTATAACGTAATTTTTCATTAGCACCAATACCTCATAAAAGGATGAAACTATCTCCTTCCAAAATCAAGTGCTTTCTGCTCTATTACTTTTAGTGCCTTTATTATTTTATTAAAAATTATCCCCAACGAAAACGAATTTCTTCGAACGAACACAGCAGTTAAAAACAACACAAAATTCACATTTTTTAAAAATACTTTCGAAAATAAAATTTTTTAATGTTTGTAAGATCGCTGTATCTATTTGTATTTAAATAGAGAATAACTTTTTTAAAAAAAAAAATTGAAAGCCGAAAAGAGCTTAAAAACATAGTTGATTTTTTTAAAATTTATTTCCTTTCCCCTGGGGCAGTTCACATTTGAAGCTGGCTAGAGGCTTTGCGCAACCTTTGGATCGTGTCATGTACCACGACGCTTCGAAGGTCAGCGGCGGAATGTCTTGGGCGGCCTAATCGCAATCGATGTGGCCAACACGCGAACTCCCGCTGCGCGGCGTGGGGCGTGGGCAGGGGGAGCTGCACTGACAGCGCGGGAGGCGGCGCTTCGAGCGGAACCCCGGGGCTCCGCTGATCGATGGCGCAGCCCGGGGGCGCGGCGCCGTCCAATCCCCCGTGCGAGTTATTGCGCCTCTCGTCGTTCACTTGCGCCTAGCGGCAAGACGCCCCGACCCCTCGCGGCAAGTGACATTTTCACGACTGGCAATGCTGGTCACAGAAGACTCAATACCACATTTACATGCTTTGCAATCAGAAATATCGAGCGCTTAGAGCACACATATCGTACGTCCGAGAAAAACACGTTTGAAAGATTGTAAAGGTGCAGTTGCTTGTGGAGCGATATTTTCTGCTCTCTGGGAAAAATATCCCACTTCAATGGACGTAAAATCTTTGTGCACTAGGAAGATATGAACGAGAGGTCTCCAAAACTTATATGAACTAAAAAATGATCATGAGTGGACAAACAATGTTTGTGAACTAAGCCATCGATATGTTCACATTCTCTTGCTGACTAGAGGGAGACTGCTATAAGAATTGTGGGAACAACTCTCTGGAAAATTGGTAACGTAAAATAAATTCGAACTAAAATAGTTGCCCTAAGTGAGAAAGGATGTTAGTAACGGAAACTTGCATATACGAAAACGAAAACTAAGATATCTAAATGGTGATTCTATTTGATTGAGAAGCGGAATACACCATTACTTGTGAGACAGCAAAAGCCATATTTCAACAGTCTTTTCTTGAATGTTAAGAATGAGATGAGAGAAGGATGCCTCGAATTCCACAAAGTTACACTATGAAGACACAAATAAAATTTGGTTTTAACCTGGTCTCATAAAATTACCATTAATCACTTTTCTGGATATATACGAAGAAATAATGCTGTAACCTTTCAAGAATTAGATTAATTCAATATATAAATATAAGAATTCGCATATTTAAAAATATTCAGAGTATAAAATCTAACTAAACGAACAAGAAAGACAATCCGAAATTAATTGCTGAAATTTATGAGTAAGAATGAGTAAAATCCTATCTTCGTATCGGTACTTGTGAATTAAGAAAAACAAGAAAGTTTATATAGATGTAAAGGGAAAGGAAAAAAGTTACAGTAAAATATTTGCATACTCGAAGAAAGAAATTACTTAACAATAGCTAAAGAAATATTTCTTTAATAGTACTTCTTATTGTGTTTGAAAAGGTCGTTTCATTGCCATTGGATTAAAACATTCAACTATCAATCCATTTACTCATTCTTTTCAGCAGTGTGTTTTTGAAGTTTCGCCACGGGGATGAATTCAGTTCTTACATTCACCGCTGGGAGCTCCACCACAGGAAAGCGGAGCTTTCGCCACTGGCCACCAGATCGTACTGACGGCGAGTAGTTGTCGGTTTCGCTACAAGAAGGGAACTCCCGCACCATCTGGTAGCTACTGTGCGAGCTTCCAAATGCAACGAGATAAACACTGAATGGAACACGACATACACCATGGATTATTGTTGAAAGATTTATGAGCCCCAAGCACTCTTAGGTAACTGCACAATAAAAGAAATTAAGGATTAATTGAGAAAATTAACCAGTAAAACGGAAATGAGAGTTGTAAATGGATTACTGAAAAAATATTAAACGTAAAAATAAGACTAAACTTTAACGCACTGAGCAAATATTGATACTCTATAGATTTGTAGCAACGATAAATCAGAAATACGTTGGCAATATCTCTTCAATTATTTCTAACTATACATAGTAAACTATGATATACTGAAGAGGGTTGGGAAAAAATTAAATTAATTTTTACGTGTTTAAAACAACATATAAATTTCATCAAGCCAATTTATTTGGAATCAATTGCCGTTTAATTGAATCGCACAATTGTTTAAAATTCACTAAAATTTAAAAAAAGATACATTTTACACTTCCTAGCATAATCTAATACCAGACACAGAGCACTGGAGGCCAGCATATGAAATACTGTTGCATTACCAAAAACCCACAAAATATCTCGAAAGAAAATTAATTAGTATTTTAAATTCAAAGGAACGAGTGGTATATGTGTTGTGGAGATGTGAAATGTTTCCCTTCTCTCAGCGAAACCATTGATACATTTTATAAAAAGGTTGAAATGTTAATACCTCAGCGAAGAAACATTATTGGTACATACAAAAACAATGAAACTAAAATGACAATAGTACTACAACTATCGTTCATCTTCCAGCAGAAATCATTGATAGTGTTGAAAATCACCGCTAACGGCTCGACCCCCTGATACACACAGATATCGCCTTTAGGGTGACGTCGGTTCATTTGCCTGATAAGTGCACTGAGATAGCGGCCAGTGTTTATTCTGAGGAGAAGCGGCCATTAACGCCATCTACTGGTAGCGATACCCCCATGCAGCTCCTCAACAGAGACGATAGGCGATTGTTTGTCAATTGTCAAGCGAAACATTTGAGGGAAAACTAACATAATCTCAGATGTTGCGAATTGGATATCGCGAACATTTTCCGATTATGGTATGTAAATAAATTGTAATTTTAAAGAAATTTATTATAATAATTTCAATTGATATAAATACGAAAAACTTTAGTGTTAGGAGGTGATATCGATTTACACCAAGCTGACAACGGACGATAGTGCATGGAAGAGATTTAAATAAACTTAAGCATACTTTTACAATATTTCCGAGAGACGACAGAATAAAAATATCTCCTCCTCCATAGCCGTACAATGACCTGCAAGCTTGATGCTCTTGATGCTCTTTCATCTGATGAGATGAAAGAAACAAACCAAAAGGTGTGTAAGACATTCGTTACTTTTTTGCTCTCGAGCAAGACAATCTTTTCCATTTGAAATGCACTTCAGCATTTAAAATGCTCCATTGAGCGATTCTTGAACCGAAGATCTCAGAGTTTCCATTTCAGTCGTCTACCTCAATCACATGGGTTCAGGTGAGGTCTGGGCAAAGAATGCGTTCTGTTACTTTCAGAAGAAAATTTTCATTCTTTAAATTCCGAAGAGATATGGTACCAGAGGTAACCGAGAAATAGCACCAGAAACTTCACCCCTATAAAATACATTCCAAATAATAAAAATGCGTTTCTTAAAACTGCCAATAGTGTTTGAAACGAATAGGCGAAGGGGTTTTGAAATTAATTGACGTGTATTGGGAGAATGTGGTTGAGGAGTTGATGTACGATGTAGTTTACTGTAGAAAAAAGTTACGAAACCGGAGAAAGTAATATGATATAACGTAAAATAGTTTTCATTCTTATTTGCATTAAATAAATGGATGAATAAATGAATGAAGGAAACGAATTTGTTGATAATCGTTAAAAGAACTACCTCAAATAATAATAACATAGCATTTTTAACCATAAAGCATCAAACTCAGCTGGAATCTCTTTCAGTTATCGTCCAGTTCTCATCAGCCGATAACTTTGTCATTAATGTGATGCACAGGGTAATTTTAGGATGATTGATGTTTTGGCTCAGGTGACTGGACAGGCATAGCACGGTTAGGAATGTATAGGGAAGTAATGAGCTGCTGTGTACTGAATAATAGAGGCTAAAGAGGGGATGGGTCGCAGATCAAGAGACGATCACAAGCAGGTTCACACTAGCAGAGTTTTCTGTTTGACCTTAGATTGGAGAATGTTCGTGTTTGTACATTACGACGTGTTTGAAAAGTAGATTGAAGTGACTAGCTCTCTCTCTCTCTCTCTGTCTCTCTGTCTCTCTCTCTCTCTCTCTCTCTCTCTGTCTCTCTCTGTCTCTCCTGTCTCTTTCCCTCTCCCTCTCTCTCTCTCTCTCTCTCTGCGGAATATTAGATGAAAATGGATAAACACAGAATCAAACATTTTAAGATTGATTAAAAAGGCTATTACATGACAGAACAACTACCATTGGCAAAAACGGCAGACTTTACAGAAGAACTCGTACATTGCGACCTAGACATCGAAGAAGGATATAAATCTTCTAATTTTTAGATTACTTCCTCTAATATATGAGTAGTTTCTGCGTATTTTTGTGAAATAAAGACAATTATTAAATAATTATTATCTCAAAAACTACTCCAAATTTCTTCTTTAAATTTTTGTATGTATGAAACGACGGTAACAAAAAGTAGTGCTAGTTCCATTTTCGACGAATTCTTGACATTTTCGAAAATTGCAAAAAAAACGTGATAGTGATATTTTCTTAAATGAAATATCTTCTAAAAATCAGATAAAAAGGTCGTGTACTCTGACGAATAATCTCTGGGATAAATAAATATTGTAAAAGTAATGTGTACTAAAATACAAATAGAGACCAATCCGTGGGAATTACATGGAATGTAGTAAATAAGCAGAATTACCTGGGAAACGGAAACGTCCTGTAAACCTGTAAGTAATCAACTAGAAAATAGTGAACTATATTATGAAAATAACTCGAAATAGAAACGTGAGAAAGTTACATGGGTGTAATTATAGTAATTAACGAAACGAGTGTATAATGGGAGGGATAATTGCATGAGTGGTATGATTAAGAAAACGAGCGATAATATGAGCGAGTTTTCTTATATACCACGAGTGCAATTATACCCCTATATACACATGTTACGTTCAAAATTTTTTCGTTTCCATTTAAGAATAATATAAATTTAGAGAAATTCAAGCACATCTTTATAATTCGAGGCATTTGTTTCATGACGTCATATTGCTTATGAAAAAGACCTATATTAGTGGACCTTGCATTGTTTTTGTTTCCACAAAATATTTGCAAATAGAAGTACTGAACATACTGGGGATACATTTAAAAAACAAGCTGATAAAGTGAAAACATTAGTTCCCACGAAAAGTAAAGACAGGAGTGAGAGAAAACAACATGTATAAATATTGAAAAAAAAACAACAACTAGTCATTTCGACACAGTTTTGCTATAGCGTATTTTTTGCACTGGTTAACACAACTGACGTTTACATTTTTTACATTCGTAATCCTAAGATCAAATGTTTTACTTGTAAAACCTTTAATTTATTCACGTTATATATTTTATATTGTTCCATAACTCAGCTAACTTAACGTTTATTTCCCTAATTTAGATTTATCCATTCGTTGTTTATATGTAGTTGTTGTAGGTAGGTAATATGTGATGCACATTTTTGTTCGTGTTTCATGGCCGACTGCAAATACTTTGACTACGTCTGTGTTTTAGTTTCTTAATTGAACGATTTCACTCCTTTTCTGAATTCCTACTGGTATGTGTGAATTTTTAATTTCATGGTGGAATTTTAATTGTACGCATGCTATTAACATACACATAATCAACATTTCATGGAATTAAATAGCATATTTACTTAACTGAACGAAAAAAATAGAAGAGTGTAAGAATCGATTTGTCAAGGAATAAAGAACATAAGACGCTTATACAGGAAGCTTGAGAGAGAAGCAAAAATCAGCGCAGAAAAAACAAGGAGAAACGGAAATATGGACATTTTTTCACATATTAGGTGAACAGAGGAATAGCGCGTTTTATGAACAAGATGGCAGAAGGTGTCCCGACACGATGATGGTCGGATGGTTTGTGGTAGCTCGCCGCAGTGACGGCAACAAATGTTTTAGAGATATTCTGTGATAAGGAGAAGATTCGGAACATGATGACTGATGGTGCATTGGACTAGACCTAACGGCTCCTAATTTTTCTCTAAATTATTTTCCTCAAGTATAGCACAGGACGGTTAAAAATGGTGCAGATTTTCGATGAATTCAGATTAAGAAAGTTGCAAATGCGAGAAAGTATGCGGTGTTCTAGCATCACTAGTTTACACAAGAAATGACAAACTAAGACATACGTACTTTCAAAAATGTTTATTCTCGTTCCAAAGGGCCAAATATTTACGTCTCGTAACCCAGCCAAAAAGCTTGTAAGCTTGTTGGTCAAATAAATTCAAAGACTATACCGTATTCTTACAACGTTATGTGAATAACATCCAAGTCTCAATTTTAGGGCGGTCATAAATGCGATAAATTGCGATTTCTTTGAGCCGAAGGTACGATTCTCGTAGCACATCTGTGTAAGCGTGGGTTGATAGTGGCCATTATGTTTATTGATTGTGGTTTTGGTGTGGATGGATAGTCGTTAGGAGAGCAGTAACAGAGATTTAATGGCGAATGTACCACGATTTTAGTAGTCAAACCGCTTTATATGAGTAGTTTAATTGTACAATGGTGACGAGTTGTGGTGGCGCGGAAAGGCTCTTTAATGGTGATTATCCTCCAATAAGACGAGGACCGATTTCCTATTTTAAAACCCTCCACCAAACGTCCACAAGTGTAACACTCTCACGTTGATAAAACACCAACCCCTGGATTGTCTGAATAAATGTTTTCAGTGTGATTGACCTCTGAAACGAGGAAATTTAATACTCGTAATGAACTCTTTCTGGATCCAATTAAAAACTATCGCATGTTTTTTTCAACTATCGATCGTAAAAAAGGGAATTTACATCTTTATCTGTACCGCGATCAGAATATTTTAATTAATTCGTAATAAATCACCCTGTATTTATATAAAAAGATCTCTTATAAAATAACCCCTTGTATTTTACACTCATATTTTACAGTTCGTTAATGAGTAGCTAATAGACTTCAACTTTTATTTTCTGCACAATATAGAACTGCATACGCTTAACACATTGACGAAAATTACACATCTATTTAACGAATACACATTAATTTGGGGCAGAATGGAATAGAAAATTTAATCGAATAGAAATTTGATTGTAACAGTCGCCTTGAAAAGCCTTTCATTTTTAAATGAAACAATACTAGGAGCAATATGAATGGAATGCAAAAGTGACGACAGTGCACTCAAAGTTTCAATTTACGATAGGTAATCATTTAATTCTATTTGCGACGTACAAATTGACAAAACCACATTGAACGTAGGAGGGTACACTTTTATGGAAATGATGCGTTAGTTCAGCAACTTGAATATTATTTTTTTGACCCGGGTAAATAAGCTGATAAAAAAACAAGTCAAATCAATCAAGTAAAAAAACTTATTTTTACAGGGGAACAATAAACTTCAAACTAATGCTGTAAATCAGGGATTAATGAAATTAAAACAAAACCTACATACAAATAGTTTCGTTCAAATATTACCTTCGTTTGAATATCATTAAACCCAGATTTAATTCAGTTACAAGCTGTTTTTTGCTCTCCAGTAAAATTAAGTGTTTATGACTTATTAGCCTTTTCACTGGGATCAAAGATTTAATCCCATCATTGTATGAAGAAGCTTCACGAAGAGTTTGGCCTACTTTCATTAGAACAGGCCTCCGGATATTTGCATACAGAATGAACCTTGCTACATGCAAAAGAAGTTAGTATGATTAAAGTGTTTGCTTAACAAATAACTTCGTTTTTAACATTTTATAAGTTTTTGATGTTTAACATTCCCTTTACTAAGTTAATCTTCCGTGCTGAGACTCCATTAGCATCTGGGGCGTGCGGAGCCAATAGCTGAGGCGGGGCTTGAGAAAGGGAAGGGGTGGGAGCGTGGAAGGGAGCGGGGAGGGGGAGCGGGAGCGGGGGAGGGGGCGGGAGCGGGGAGGGCGGGCGGGGGCGGAGCGGGGCGGGCAGGGGCGGGCAGGGGCGGAGCAGGGGCGGAGCGGGGCGGAGCGGGGCGGAGCGGGCGGAGCAGGGGCGGAGCGGGGCGGAGCAGGGGCGGAGCGGGGGCGGAGCGGGGCGGAGCGGGGCGAGCGGGGCGGAGCAGGGGCGGAGCGGGGGCGGAGCGGGCGGAGCGGGGCGGAGCAGGGCGGAGCGGGGCGGAGCGGGCGCGGGCGAGGGGGCGGAGGGCGGGGCGGGCGGGGGCGGAGCGGGGGCGGGCAGGGGCGGAGCGGGGCGGAGCGGGCGGAGCGAGGGGCGGAGCGGGGGCGGAGCGGGGGCGGAGCGGGGGCGGAGCGAGGGGCGGAGCGCGGGGGAGCGAGCGGAGCGCGAGCGGCGAGCGGAGCGAGACAGGCGCGGTGCGGCGCGTCAGTCCAATGCAATCTCCGGAGCGTTTTCGGCGACGCGAGGCGCGGCGCGGAGTCGAAGCTGGTCGAGGGCTTCCGCAGAAGCCTCCGCGCAGCGCCACTGTCGCCGGAGCCCCTTAAGCGGCCCAATTAACGCTGCCGGGGGAGGGGCGCCCGCAGACGATCGGCGCTGGAGGGAGGAGGGGCGGAAATTGGCGCGAGACCCAGGAGGCCTTGCAGGAGGCCTTTGGCAGCGCCTTGGCAGCGCCTTCGCCCCTCTCCTCCTCGTCCCCAGGCGCCCGCAAGCATTTCACGTGAAGGGACTTCTCACTCCAATTCAACTTTCACCAGAGGTAATACTGCGAGAGCTTTGGAAATGATCAAGAAATACTCGTATTTCTTTAGTCAACTGGATAGTATGAGAATTCAAGTATAATGGGGTGTTCGAGGTATTGAAGAAGCTGCAATTTACCTCATCTCTATTATTATTCACTAGCAAAACCCCCGGTGTTGCCCGGGCCTTCTTCAAATATAATCCTTGTGGTGGAGGAAAAAGATCAATTTTATATAATCACGGTGTTCAAGACTATTATTATTATTTTTAATGAAACTGATTCAAATTTTAAATGCTTTTTATTATTTTCTTTCATTTTATTTTACAGTACATTGCTATTAGATTAAATATTTTTGCTTACGAACTGGTACTGGTATTTAGCAAAACTTTAGGTACAGTTCTGCTGTATCGCTACTGATAGAATTTATTAGGAACCAATCTGCTCTTAGCGACAGGCAAAAATAATGATCGTGGTGCATCTACCAACCATCATATTATTTAAATTATTTTTTTTACTCATTTGTGTTGTACTAATTTTTACGAAACTTTGCGGAGACTGCGACAATCCTGAAAAAGAATCCGTATGAATTTCGTTTCCATTCATTCACTACTTTTTGTGCTAAGGATGTCAATTATGGGCCGGTGAATTAACTATTATTAATATAGATTTATCGTTTGATTATAATGTATATTTGTTTTTTTTGGACCGGCATATTGGCCGCAGTTCCGAAGCCAAAACCTCTACATTACCCGTCGTTGGGTATCTTTGGGATGGCATTTGAGTTGGGTTGTAATGAGGATGATGAGGCGATGGTGATGATGCACATGAAGGTGATACAACGAGTTTGTGGAAAAGGGAGAACCCTAACAAAATCTTTCGAGAATCGACCTGATTTACAAAAAACTAAGTTTACAAGAATCTATCGATATAAACATTGAAAAAGTGATACTTCAGGGTACGTAAATACCTCCGGTCGTGCATCAAAGTGATTTAAGAGGAAAACCATGGAAGTTCGCGTATTATGGACTATTGGAAAATCAATCGTTCATGCAATCTGCGAAGCACATTACGCAGCAACACCGTTCACCATTATAACTCTGAAACGATGGGCCCTAGGGTATTAAAATGTGGTTTAAGTATTCCTCAGGGAGACATGTTAAATTGTTCTATCCTGCGATATTCAAAATAAGACCTGTTCTAAATTTTTTTATAGACGGTTCCTTCATCGCATAACATAGCTTGTCAGGAAAGCTGAAAATTGGATTCCAATGTCAATTCATTTTTCTTTTCAAAACAATGATTTATAAAGTGCGGAATATTGACAGGGGTTCAGCTATTTTTGATTATTTTATGGCTTAACAGATATATTGATTTGAATTATGAATAATAAATATTAATAAGTATGAATACTATTTTTACCAAATAACTGTCGGTGGGTACACAATACTCATTAACATTTTATGATTTAAACATTAACTTTTAACACCAGTTCTCACAAGACGCGCTGTATATTTATTGATGTGGAATTAAAACGCATTTTATCCTGACTGTGCATCTAGCGACAGTGAAATACAAGACCGAATTTCTTTCTTTGTCACCACAAAATATTACATGCTACTTCCATTGAATGAATTCTTCCACATTAGAATATACCTATTTCTCTAGACTCTAACACCAACGTTTGTGGCGTTTGAAGTACCTCTGATTGCATTATAAATCTCAAATATCACTGAGGCGTGAAAATGGAAATTCTCGTGATGGAGCATAAAACTTTGCCATTTAAAGCTCTTTTTCCCTCCGACCTTCGTCAAACTCTGGCAACGGGCTGAAGAGCAAGTCGATTCATCCCACTTCCTTTCCTTTCCTCGCAAACCCATCCTTCCGGGACATTAGCGTCTGTGCAATCGACAGTCGATCAACCGCCGCGTTTCAGCTCTTTGTAAGGGAAATTGGGGGCCGCTGCCTGAGGCACCTCCATTCGGACTACTCTCCACGCCCGCTCAGGCCCTCTTCGTATTGAATATTTAGATCACTTCTTTAAATCAACGAAAGTACTAGAATAAGAGAGACGATATCAGATTACAAGAAAAGCAAGAATAGTAGTCGCTAATGACCTAGATGTTGTTGCGACCTTAACAACAACATTGGGGAATAAGTGATCTGATTAAAGAAATTCACATTTTAATATACTTCCTCCGTGTCACGTTTCAGTTAGCAACAAACCAATACACAGATATTGACATACGTACATAATAGGTTGAGTACAACCAATGAACTAATTGTTCGTGTTTTTCTCCATGCGCTTCTGCATATATAACTTGTGTATAACCACAAGCGCTCCTGCATATATAACAAATTTAAACATCCACGAGCTCATCAACGATGTAATTTTAATCCGTATCAAAGAGATTTCTTTTAAAATTTAAATAATTGTTCTCTCAGTTTTATTAATTTAATTGATATTTATTATGTGATAACAATACATTTGTTGTGGACTTTTATAATATTACCTTCTTCTTCTTCTTCTTCTTCTTCTTCTTCTTCTTCTTCTTCTTCTTCTTAAAAGGAGCTAAAACGTTTCTTAGTGAAATGTTTCGGCCTGCTCTACAACAGCTTTCCATCCTTTCCTGTCGTGTCCCGTCCAGTTTTTTACTTTCATCTCCTTCATGTCTTCTCGTAGATTGTCTTTCCATCTATTCCTTGTCATTCCCTTCTTTCTTGTTTTTAATGGGATCCAATTATAGATCTTCTTTACATTTCTCTCATCACCCATTCTACACGTGTCCGAACCAACTTAACCTTAGTGCTTTTATATAATTTATTATATTTTTGTGCTTTATTAAATTATCTATTTCTGTGATAAATCTTATTCTCCACTGATCATTTTCTAGCCTTTCAGGACCCAATATTATTCTTAATATCTTCCTTTCGAATATCATAAGTTTTTGATTGTCATTTGCTTTAATAGACCATGTTTCGGCTGTGTATATTTTTTTGGTTCCTTTGCATAACAATTTGCTCTTAAATAGATCCTCATATACAAAGTGTGCTCTATTCCCAGCTGTTAATGTTTCTTTCATTTCTTCTTCTATATCATTATTTTTAATTGAGTAGTGACCCAGGATACTTATAATCTTTTTCTTGATAAATAGTGTTATCAATCACTATCTCTGAGAGCTGCGACTGTCCTTGTTTACATATCAAGTACTTAATTTTTTCGTTAATTATTAACCTGTTCAGACTTTTCTTTAAGTTCATGGAATAACGCATCTATAGCTCTTTTGAATCTTGTTGTAAACAATATCCTTAATGAATGATGGGAAAATGATTGCAGAATAGCAATACAAAGAAAGAACGAGGCGAGACTCAAGGTATTGCAACATGGTACAAGAACCATCTATGAAAAATATAAGGAATAAATATTACTTACTTACCATGCGCTAATAAAGTGCTAAAACGTGGAAGAGGAATTGAAAAATACCGTAACATTCCTTTTTTGACGCTTTTGTAAGTCATCTTCAGATCAACATCCGAGTCTTTTTACTGGGAATTTAGAAAGTTTGGGATGAATAACTGAGTTGGAAGGAGAACGGACTCGCCGCGTGTCCACCAGACAGAACCGGGGGACCACCAAGAATCTTTATTAATTTCGCCATTACTACTAGGTTACGTATTTCATTGTTATAGGCAAACCAAAATCAATGATTTTGTTATATGTACTGAAATAAAAGCTAGTATCTCACTACTGCGAATTTTATTTCACTGTTAATACATATATTTCGTGTATATTGTGTAAGAAAAAATTTTTTTTTTACTTTTCTAACGAAGCCTGGAATCAACTTCGAAAGAAGTAAGGAATTTAAAATGATTTGTAAATTCTCATGAAAATGTATTCAATTAATATAAACAATCCCAATTTAAACATCATGACTTCTGTAAATATATACGTTTTACTAAAAAATGGCTATTACATTATCCATTTTCATAGACGATGTCAATCAAATTTAATCAAATTGTCTTCCATTATTTTCGTTTAATACACTCTGGGATTATTTTTTTTATCTTTTCTAGTATGACTTGATTAACACCCATGAAAGCTGCTTATTTTTCAACAACTTTTTAATTGCTCTTATCAATATGGCCCAATTAAACTTTACAAAACATCCATCTTTCTTAAACGTTGTATCTAATCAAATTCTATTCGTCTTAAACTTCCATCTGGTTTTTGTCTTCACGGCCCTTCACAACTTCACAACTTCCCTTGATTGCTGGCTTTCAAGATCTACATTGATACTGAGGACCACTCTCCATCTTCATTCTTTGATTACTCACAATTAGAATTTAGGGCGATTAGATAAAAGACATAAAATTCACAAAACACCATTTTCAGGAGAAACGAATGAATCTCTATCAACGCATGGCAATACTGACTCGAAATGACTTTAGAACCAACTAATGCTAATCACGTTAGTACGCTACTAGAGCTATTTCGAGCTAGCATTACAATGTAACGATAGAAGTAAACATTTTTTCTTCTCTTGAAAAATTGGGTTTCATAACTTTCGTCTTTTACATATTACCTTCAAAATATTTCACCCAACCATTCTCAATTTTCCACCAATTTCCATATTTAATTCGTAGAACTAACTTAAAGTACTTTTAGTAACATTACAATATGTTTTCGATTTCTAGAATTATGGATTTGGAAAGGCGCTTACTCGTATACCTTAACTATGATTTCATTTAAGCAACAAAGGATATTTCATTACGTAAAAACATTACCTAAGTAACCATTGCAGTAGATTCATAATCATCTAAGTAAATTGAAGGACTTTCCGGATCATGAGAATAGGTTACAGTTAAATTCATGTGACACAATAGGAAAAATATATTACTTTTTGTATTTATAAATTTTTTATATCAATGAATAAATTATTTTTTTGTATTGTGTCTGAGTCTAATATATTAACATCGTTGTTACTCTTGGCGGTATTAGCAGTCCCAAAGACAGAATAAAAAATATTCCGAAACGTCGGCAAGCAGAAATGTGATGTTTTGACCTAACCAGTGAGCAAATCCCACGATCCGGAACATCCTTGGGTTGCCTGCCGCCGGCACTGCCAGTGGCCCAGCGTGCTGCGACTCACCCGCTGGTGCAGCGCGTAGGCGGGCAGCGCGCGCGGCGGCGGGTGGGCGTGCGGGGCGCGGTGGGCGTGCGCGTGCGTGTGGGCGTGGGCGGCCGCGCGGCGCCAGCCGGGCAGCTCGCCCGCGCGCTCCAGGTCGCTCCACGCCTTGCCGTGGCGCCGCATGGCGTAGTAGCGGTACACCACGATGGTCATGGCCACCACCAGCGCCAGCCCCGTGCCGGCCGCCGCGCCGAGCACCGCCGACGTCACCATGGCCAAGCTGCGCCCGCACCGGCCCTGCCGACACGCAACAGGCACCAGAGACACTCAGCACCGCCTCACTTTTCCATCACAGTATGTTTGGGTATTTGAAGGGTCATATCTTCTAAACCAATTAACATAGGAGCAAAATTATTTTTTAAAAAATTAAGTAACAATCTTGTCCTTCATATAATTTTCCAACTTTAATATTTACATTAATATCTTAAAAAAAATTTATAACATAAACAACACAAGAAATTGAGTTCAAAAAAGTTTAACGTATTTATTTTAATTAAATTCTTACAAATTCTGTTATTATTAGAATATTATTCATAACATTACATTAGTGTTTATTGTTAAAATAAAGAACGCATTACTTTTCATTCACAATAATTCGCTTTGGTAGGGCAATATTGAACAGCGCTTCTTATGCGTCATTGCTGAGGACAGGGACATCACTTTATTCCAAAGCTAATTATTACCAATTAAATGGCAGCCAACGGAATTAGCGGTGTATTTGGGTAGTATATGAATGTATAAACCTCCGTGAATAGTCAGCGAACGGAAAAATGACGTGATATAAGCAAATATACAGTATGAATCGCCCGCACGTAGATTTGTTGGGCGTCTTAAATTAAGGCAACCTATCGGCCAACCTAAGATTCTTGGGGTAGCGATCTGAATGTGTTCAAGCCAGTAAGAGATACTCCCCTTCAGTTATTTACAGTACGAAAGTAGACGACAGAACACGGATACAAAAATTAACATCCACAAATCAAAGAAAGGCATTAAAAGAACATCAAAAGTGTCATCCGCAGAATGTATTAAGTAATTCACAAAGTATTGGGACGTTTCTTGTCTTTCGATCGTTTTGAATCAAACGTGTTTCGAATGCAAGTTGTAATTGACAACTGGTTCAAGAAATTAAGATCACTCATGAAAGATCCTCATACATCGCGTATAAAGATGTGGAGAAGAATTCACCATATTTCCAAAGACCCATTTCCAAGAAGCAAGTTTTCAAAAAATTTATTTTCAAGATAGTTAATTTTTAAATAAATAAAATATTCGCGTTCATTTTTATTTAAGGATTTAATTTAACTTACGAAATACGCCATTTTAGAACCAATACGAACGGAATGCTCGTATTTGGCAGCACTTTGGAGATGCATATTGAGGATCGTCTACTATATTATTTCAGTTGTGTACACACCTTTCCCACCTCTCACACGCAACCATTCTTTTTAAATGCGGTCTTTAAAGAAAGAGAGTTTCACAGACGCGTGATGAATTGCACTTTGACTTTAAAAATATAAAGGATTTGTTTAAAAGATGCAGCTAAATATTCTAATGCAACCCGCATCACTCGGCAGAAGTTTTGAATCTATCGTTAAATAACTTCTGAACGAAGCGTTCTATGACCTTAAAAACGAAAATCTTGAGGCCAAGTGCTTCAAAGAAATGTTTCTCCCACCGTAATCTACAGGACCGGAACTTCCTTAACATTCTATTATATTTTTACTGATCTAGCGCTTCTCGATATTACCCCACCTGGTCAGAGACTTGCAGAATATGCAACTGAATGTGAAATTAAACTAATCACTTAATATAATACGAGACTGGGGGTACCTCTCTTCTCGGTAATAAAGTTACATAAGAATAATTTGTATTGACAAGGGTGTACTGTATTGTTATCAATTGCAAGGAGACATACAGAACAACTGACGGAGGTTAAGAGGGTCTTGAAGAAAAATATATATTGCAGGCTTCATATGGAAATGGAAAAATAGGAAAGAGGGTGGGTACATGCGAGTGTTCTCGCACGGGTACGCTAGTATATCGATAATTTTAACTACAAAACAAAACGATATATGCTCTTAAATTAATCTCCGAACACGTGCAACGCAATGCGGTTTCGAATGCTGAGCAGCCGTTCATATACCTCCCCTGCCCTTCCTGTGAAAGGGCAGCGAGCCGCTCCTGAGCCGAGGGAATCCCCCATTGAGAGCACGCGCGGAGGGCGCGTCGATTGCCTCCGAGGAGCCCTCCACGAGATTTGTCGGCGGCTGATCCGCGCGTCCGCCGGCGCTCGCGGGGCTCCCTTCTCAGAGGCGGCGACGCGACGCGACGCGACGATAGCAGCTCAGAGAAGACGCGCGTAGCTCGGGAGCCGCTAACGCCGGCCTCTTTGGATTCTCTCGATTTTAAACCGGGAGCGGTAGCTCTGTGCATCAACTGATGTCACTGCAGCGCCTCTGACCGGGAGGTCCTAGGTTCGCGGCAGGATTTTCGACACTAGCTTTTCAGCTAGGTCGAATTCAGTCGCTATCTGGAGGAGAATTCTAGCGGCTGGCTGCTCTGATCGGTAGTTTTCCGTGGTTTCTCCGATCAACACCAGGCGAATGCCGGAGCAGTGCCCTACCAAACGGGCCACGTACCGCGCGCGATCTTTCCTTCCTCTTTCTTGTCCTATCCTCTCCCCTTGCGCACACACACACGTACACTAACATGCACTACACTCACATATTGGGGGGGCGGGCCCCGCTGGTGGGAGAGTCCTGGTTTGGGGAAACCCCACTGGCCGACGGTAGGTCGGCGCCGGATCTCGCCATTCAGCGGGGGAAGATCACCGCCATCTTCCGCGAAAAAGACATACACTACACTAACGGGACTAATGACCAAAGCAGTTGACGCGCCCGGAAACACGAAAAAATCAATCAAACTCTCGATTTTAAATTGACTCTGTTGTTATTATTCTAAGACAAAGTTTTGATTGAACTTCATTTAGACAGTTTGTCAATTTCTATACGAGGGTTCGGGCATAAGTCATAGTAACTATATTTTGTGAGAATCCGAGGACGTGTGGAAAATGTGAAATGTACGAATGAAAGGACAAGGTATGGACAAAGTGCATGGACATTTAACACCAAAAGTGGGTTTCTCATATTTCTTAAGGTATTTGAAATGACAGTACTGATTTAATGTTCCAAAGAATTTTAGCATATACGAGTTCATAAGCATTACATATCCATTCAAAAGGCCCGATCAGGCCGATGCTCGATTGCCGCATGTGCCACATACGTTCGCACACTCACAGGTCGTCACTAGTGCGTTGCTGATCACTCGTTATTACTCGTCCTCTCACAAACTATCCTGTCCATCTCGCGACTGCTCGGTAAGGAAGAGATATGCTCCTAAGAGCTTCCACAACTCCCTGTGACATTCTCGGGCATTTCTCTCATCGATAACGGCTATCTTAATGAAAGAGCCCTGCTCGAAAGGGGTTACATTCATCTCGTACGGAGGCAGTCAGGCAACTGACTGCACATTGTTTTCTGTTTTATTAGAAGCACCCATTGATCCATCTGCTGTTGTGAACACACATTTGTACAGCATTTCTTTCATAAAATTGTGTGATCCGATATCATTTCTTTTGAAAAACAAATAGCTGCCGTGACTTCTGCCTCAACCCTCGTATTTGAGAAAGAATAAAAACAAGAAAAACACATCACAAAATTTAATCTCTCATATTGCACAACGTTGCAAAAGAAGTTTTGCTGTTATCCTCAGATAGCGTAAATTATAAAACGAACATAAGCGTGGAATTTGTATCTATTTTTTTAGAAACACTTATAAAATAAAACAAAAAGGAAAGAAGAAATTTGTTGAATGTTACCTACGACATCAGATTGAATATAAAACTGAATTTTAGTTTAGTTTTACTGCGCAATAGTAGAGAACATTAAAATGTGTTTTGTGATGTTTTATTCTTTCTCAAATATAAAACGGAAGCACTGTACAATAAAATGGGACACTTCACAAAATAATAATGGTATATCTTAATACAATAAACTTACTCTAGGAATATTTGGATTCTAGCTGTTTGAGAGGATAAACTATATGATAAACTTTAGTTCCCGGGCAACTTGATGTGATGAGCTGCTACAGGGGTACATTTATTTACTGCGTGCGTAAACTGTATATTTGAAATATTTGTTCATTAAGTTTTTATCAATGGTTACCTAAATTACTCAGCGTTCATTCAATGTATTTAAAAAATTTATTATTTTTTGAAGTGGGCTTGACAAATACAGATATAACATTTATTATTTTTTGAAGTGGGCTTCTGACATGCCTATTTGAATCGGCGCGCAGAAGGACAGGAGAGTCACGAACGAGTCCGGGGAACGAGTCGCGCGGGGCGAGAGGAGACGCGAGGCGGGACACAAAGAGAGAGGGCAGGGAGTGGAGATGGCGCGCACGGGTAATGTGATGTGGATGAATAATGGACGTGTAATCGGCTAACATCGGAAAATCTAAATGGGGAGAAGTGTTGATTATGAAGTGAACGATAATCGGAGACAGTGAATAGTAAAATTAGTCGAAGGAACTGTAACATAAACGCTGACGAGTGATAAACAATCGAGTGCAAACGAAAACACGTGGCGAGTGAGTGCGTGTGGGCCATCAGCCATGGACAGAGCGATAAACGGACGATGTTAATAAAACGCGTTATCGTAAGAAGGCTGAACTCGCACGAGAACGTCGAAGGCGTGTGATCGGACGACGAAACACCGGAATCGGAGTGACGACCCCGAAAACCAGCTAGTGGCGACGCGAGAGGGGGGGCCCTACGCCACGTCGTGGCGTGAAGGCCTTGAACAACCGCAGCTGCGTTCCTGCACCAAGAGGGCGGGAAATCCAGGCTGAGTAGACGAACATTTAATAATCATGTAACTTCAGTGAAGTCAGCACAGCCACATTGGCCAGGAAATGTATTAATGGGGTAGGGCGTAATAATGAATCGGTATGTAGGTAGGGGAATAAGCAAATGCGATACACATACAATATTTATAACGGTTGCAATCATGATTACAAAGCTGATTAGCAACAGATTCATATAGTCATTGGTCGGAGTAATCCAGTAATAGGATCAAAATTAGATATTAAGTTCTAGTGATGCAATATCATGTAAGACTGCAGATCATGCAGGTGATTGTAACAGGGTCTCTTTAGATTATGCTTTCTTGATGAATAAATATTCAATTATAGAAAATGGCAAACTAGTGATTAATGAAGGATATGATGAAAGAGAATGTATGGAAAACCATAACCAACATCCTCCTCATAAAGGCGCTCCCCCCTAAAGGAATCCCTTGTCCCTTCATCAATTTCAGAAACGGCAGTTATTGCCATCAAAATTTAATGTGTGATCAATGCCTCAGTTGATGGTGGATTCCGAAATGGGAAAATTGAGGTAAGTACAGTCACTATATATATATATATATATATATATATATATATATATATATATATATATATATATATTGTGACATACCAATATGTCACTGAATACTGTACAATATTTATTATAAATGGCGTCAATTAAAGGGGATAAATTATGTAAATATGCTAGCATAGCAACGGTAAACGAGCCGTCGTCAAGGTCAACATATTCATGCAGTGACAATCGCGGAGACGGCTAGCTAATTCTGTATAGAATTCAGGGATTGGCCGAAAAAGCAGTGAGAGTCGTGAAGACGGCTAGTTCGTTTTGCAAGAAATTTAGAGATTGGCTAGATACGAAAGTACATCAAATGTTATCTGCAAATAAACAATCGAAAACATGGACCGAGCTTTGCAGGGCTGAAAGAATACGAGAGACATTGATTCTGACTGATGCCGTGCTCTTGAACAAATCGTGCTCCAATTAATGTTAGGAGTTTTTTTTTCTTTGGGGACTTGTAAGCATCTACTAGAGAATGGATATTGAGAGAACATCAAATTTTAATACTAAGTGTGACAGTGGAGCTTAAACTATTTCAAGTGAACGAGTTGGAGGGACATTGAGGGCTTGGGCGAAGTTGTCAGTGATTGGACTGGAATGCTAGCAGCAAATAGTTTATTGATCTTATGAACGGTGATTGAAGTGTGCTTCCGAGAAAAGAAGAGAAAAGATGGTGTCTGGACCTGAGGACGGCGGCGTCGGAGATGTATAAAGATGGTCCAAAAGTGCGCGAAGACATTATAAGGTTGGAACCGGTCATGACAAAGGTTTAATTTTATATTGGGTAAAGTTATACAATACTAAAATTATTTTAAATTGTTTAATAAATTTCCATGTTTTTATGAAATGAATACATGATTTTCATTGAGCCAATTCTAGCAATGAAGTAGCACGATAGAAATATATTTGCTTTTCAGATTCCTCGACCACTCTGTATAGATGGCAGATCGGATAATCATCTATTAGCATACAATAGTGATTATTTCTATAAAACCCATCGACCCAGGTAGCCGGAAACTAATTTATTACAGAGTTGAAGGTTGACGTGTATAATAGTCTCAGCGTAGTCTTTTCCTGGCGCCCATTTATACAAATTCGGAACGGATTACGTTGGGATATATCGTAAATATATTCAGTTTATTACAATATATATATATATATATATATATATATATATATACACATATTCTGCATATTTTTCTTTACTTGCTTTAATTAGAATAATAAATTGAAAATAAAATAAAGGAAAATATCACTCTTTCAAAACTCGACGCATTTTCATGAACATTTATTATACAGTTTATTAGTGTATGGCAACGGTGCTGCAAGAGAAATAAATACAGATAAATCGAATCGAAAGATTCATTGTGATACATGACAGCCCAAAGACCACGCCCGGAGACGCATCTACAATGTGATGGATTGGAACAAAACTTCGTATTGTCAGCAGCTCAACACTTCATTTAAGGCAAACGGGTTGTAGGCCTGTATACTGATCAGTATCCATGAAATGTTGCTGTTGAATTGAAATATAATGCTTCTAAGTACATGGTAAACTCGTGATAAATAGGAAATTTAATATGAAGTAAGAAGGCATTGTATATGAAGGCATTTAATATGAAGTAAGAAGACGATTCTCAAACAACAGGCTCATGAAAGAGCAAATAGTTACGATACGTGTATGATGATATGGTTAAATTTTCATATAAATATCGGTTATTTTGTCATGAAATCGAGAGATCTAGCAGTTGTCTTATAAATTTATTCGATGCAGATGGATAGTTCTATTCTGACATACTCTACTGACACCTCGTGACATTCACTTGCGTATACGTATCTTAACCGTGCCTATAATGTTACTATATCCTTTCAGCCATACCAGCGAAATTCCATTGTTGGCTTTCACAGGCACTATCATGCTATAGAAAGATGCGAGCACTTGTTACGACGAAGCAAAATTGGGTTAATGATGTTGGGAAAAAGAGAAGTAATTACAGCTCAGCTTCGTTAGAGTGATTGCTGAGTGGGACGGGGTAGGGTGGGGGTGGGGGGCGAAATGGAGGGGCATTCCGCTGGTGCGGAGGCAACACCGCCCCAGAGACTTTAAAATATTTCGCCTTCGGAATCCACTGGCGCAAGGGATTGGAGCAGCCAATGGAGAATGCGGAAGGCAGCGGGTTCGTGCACCGTGTAAGGCATGCGTGTTTCTATCGTGGGGTTCCGCCGAGAATGTCTTATTATCACGAACTGTCTCTTATGAACCCACCCCTCTTAACAACTGTCCCATTTTCAAAAATTCATTTATCATCATTCTCCGCTCATGGTGACCCTACCATCCTTCCAGTGGCGGAGCATGCTCACAATTAGAGGGGTTCACCAGCGGCCGATGAGAGGGAGGGGGATGTATGCCCGTCATATTGTGTAATTTTACTCAATTTATTTAAAACATTAATACGTTAAGATCGCATCACACTCAAAGAAGTATTCATCTAATTAATATATTTTCTATTTTAAGCTAACAATTTTAATTATTTTTTTATTATTCCAAAAATATTTAAGTGAGAAAAGTCTAAACTGAAATTGAGTCTCCCCTGAAATATTGTCTGCATTCCCTTCTGGATTTCCATGGTATACATGGTATGGTATAATTATGATAATGAAGGTAGCAATTAGAAAATAAAAAAATAGATAGTATAGGTACGTATTCGAGAAAATAACTAGTGGTGATACAGAATGGCACCGAGTTTCTCGTACTAGTTAATTTCCTTATCCCTTTCGTTTGGGCTAGCTTTTCTGTCTTATCCCCACTCTTCCCAGATGCTACCTATCGCCGTCTAAAACACGCTTCATTAAGATAAATATCTGCTTTTTATGCTTTCATAGAAACGATTGTTATTTAATTGCTTTATTCTACGATAATTTATCGACATTTTTCAGTTAGTGTGCTTGCCTATTAAATGGCATTGAACTCTGAAAATTACGTAAAATGAGAATCAAGTTTCTATCTGTAGTGTTTACGGCCCATGTTCCTGAGGATTTCTTATTCTCAATCCACTTTGGCAAGTTCGGAAGAAAAGGTCTGCATACCAGGAGTGGGAAGACGACGAAGATTCTCGAAAAGTCCCAATTGGACTTGCACATACCGATCACTTGTTTCGCCTTATGTGTTCAAGCATAGTGGCCGGATTAAGTGGCTCAAGGAAACAACTTTCACTGCAGTGCCTATGAGCGGTAGGCCCTAGGGTTCAAGTGCCGACGGCGGTAGGATTTTCTACATTAGCTACACAGCTGGGTCAAATTCAACCGCTATCTGGATGAGAATTCTAGCAACTGGCTACTCTAATCGAGAGTTTTCCGTGTGTTCTCCGATCAACACCAGGCAAATACCGGAGCAGTATACTAACAAGCGAGTCACGGACCGCGTACCATCTTTCCTTCCCATTCCAGCTCTTGTCTTTACTCCTTACTTACATACACTTACACGCACTTAACTACCTCACATGTCGGGAGACCAGTCGAAAGCCTAGAGCTTGTCCCGTCTGGGGCGGTACCCCACTGGTAGGAGATACCTGGTTGGGGAAAACCTTACCAGCCTACATGTACTTAGGCGCCGGATCTCCTCATCCAAACGAAGGAAGATCACCCCAACCTCTAGAGGAACACACATTCACTACACTTGCGGGACTAATGACCATAGCAGTTGACGCGCCCGGAATCACCTAACAATCAAGCAATTAAGCCCACAGGTCTCTCCCAGGTCCTACCACAGGCCCGCACGTCCCTCGCCCACAAAGGCTCGCTCTGAGCTGGTTCGAACTTCAGAATGAACACAGGCGCGATGCGAAGGGGAAAACGCGACGCGCTAGGCTGCGCTCTCCGCTAAAGAAACCTATCTTCATTTCTAGTACAGTGTCCAACCGAAATGAAAAACAATAAATAACATTTACTTCCACTGAATATAAATGTTAGCTGTATTTCACAGGAAGGTCTCTGAATCCAAGCACACGCCCGCTCCCCCATTCTTCATACAGTGAAAGACAAAGTAAACCACCGTTGGCTACTGACTCCGTCCGCGGAAGCCTACACCCTCCTAAAACCACCGTTGAAACAATCTGTTCAGAAAAGCGAGAATGAAAGGGAGAAGCCTCCTCCGAACTCTCAGAAATGACAATGGCTCTCATCGCATTGTATTAAACACTTGTTGAAAGGGTTGAGATATCATTTGATATTATAAATACAATGAGCCGAGAGTACAAATACAATACGAAAGCAACGGTAAAAAAGTCTATGTAAGAGGAATTTCTTGCATGTTTGTAAATACGTAACAAAGTATTCAAATAATGTTTTTGTTAATTTAATACGAATTTGTTATTTTCTGGGCATGTTGGGAGGAACGATGAAAAGGAGTGTTTGTAGAGAGTATTTGGAATAGTAGGTGCAATTAATCTTCAAGTATAAGCCATGTCACGTACACGATATATCAACGATATAGTTTCCGAAATACCTGCATTTAAAAGTGGAGCAGTTAATCTCATGTTGAGACGGGATACTTTATCTTTGTCATATGATTAAGATGTCATCCAATGTTAAGTTGCGGGGGTGAACACTACAGACTACACAAAACGTCTGAGTATGAGTTGGTGTGATCAAGATTAAAGGAGACAATAAATTAATGGCGAATTTGTAGGAGAGCCATGTAATGCAGAATTCCGTGGCGAATCACTACGTGCTAAATACTAAGCAGTAGAGAATGAGTTATTGTATAACGTTCGTGCTGCTAGTACTAGATTATAACATTCAACTATGAAAACGCGAATGTTCAATCATCATGCCTTTGTGGAGGAGTCTGTCGTTAGTAAAAAGCTGCAGCAGGAGCGCCGGAGCCCTTGGGGAACGGAGCCAAAATCAGGTGAGCATGCAGATGGCGCCGCGAGCGCGGTAGCCTTTAGGAAGGACGCCCGAAGCAACTGCACCGTTCCCTTGGCGCCGCGCCACGTGACTGGCTAATCTGGAAGGAAGTTTCTGGGAAGCAAAGCGTCGCATCGCTCCCGCGGCCCAGCGTTCTCGAAAGCATCGCCCTCGCCGAGGCCCCACTAGGGGTAGTATTGAGACAGTTCAGGGAAACAGAAACGAAGCGGAGCCGCACTGGGGGTGGTTGTGAGCGGGGTGGGATGTAGGCGGGGTGGAAGGGGGGGGGGGGAAAGCTGGGATGAGGGGGACATGGGATGGGGTGAAGCTGAGATGGAATAGTGGAGGTAGATGGGGTGAGGGGAGGCGATGGGGTAGCTTGGGTGGGGTGGAGCTGGGGTGGGATGAAGCTCGAATGGGATGGGGCGAGGGTGTAGCTTGGGTGGGGTGAGGTGGAAATGGGGTGGGGTGAAGCTGCGATGGAATGCAACAAAGGGGTAGCTTGGATGGAGTGAAACTGGGGGGAAGGTGGGGTGAGATGGAGCGAGACGGGGTAGATTGGGTGAAGTGAAGCTGGGTGGGGGGAGCTGAGTGGGGTGGGGGGGAGGGGTGGAGGGGTGTGGAGAAGGGTGGGACTCAGAAGGGGGTGAGGGGAGCGGCAACGGAGTGGGGCGGGGCGCGACCGGGACAAGTCCCTCGGCACAGTGGAGTGGTCGGTCGCTGCCCCTGATTGCTGCAGCGCGATTTGGCCGGGTGGCCGGGTGGGCGAGCTGAAGGGCCCGTTCCACGTCCGTGTCCGAAACGACGCCCACCGCGGTCCTTTCGGTGCAGGTCACTCTGTCCGCCGCGCTCCTTCGCAACCCCTGACCTTCACGCAACAGCGGCGCTAGCAATCTTCCACGCAGTCACCAAGCGAATCCCACCGTCCTCGACATGCTGCTCATGATATTTTCGGGAGTATTCCGGCCGTTTCCGCTGCAGGGGTTGGCGTTCGGACTTCACGTCAAAGTGTTCAGTTTGTAGCGAACTATTTACAGCGTTGGTACAAACCTTTTTACGATGATGGGCACTTGTGGAAATAGAAAGTTACCTGGAGGAGTCATAAAAAGGAAATTTAAAGAGACGGCTGTTCAAATGCCACAACTTTTAATCACTTGCCACCCTACACTTCGTCGGTTATTTTCCATGGTAATACGAGACCCGAGGTACACGATGACCGTTTCTATACAGTTGTCACCCTTTCGTTCGCTCTCTACGTTCTCTAATTTGTTGTTTAGACGCTTTTAAAAAGAGTATTATTATATAAAAAGCCTTCCTTAGAAACTTTTACAAATGCAATATATTTTTATGCTACGTTAATGCCTAGCTATTCAAGTTATTTAGCACTGACTATGGTTAGAAATTATATTTTAAGAATGCAATAGTGATATATCTTAGCCATATCCCTCAGCAAAATTAATATAGCGAAGTTTCAAGACAGTAACTCTAAAAAGCACAAATATCTAATTTCACATTACAATTTCACTAATGTGCTGAGTGACTAATGCCAGGCAAGATTCATATCAATTTCAAACCTAGACTTCAAAATTTTTAAAACTTTACTTCTCTTATTAATTCTCAATTTGCAATTTCTGAAAATTCAGAGAGTACAACGAAAATGGGACCCACGCCAATATTTTATGCATCCCTTTTTCTATCTGAGAAAAAAATTAAAGAAACAGCTTGGAGCGTTTTTTGAGAAAAATGTTAAAGTTTTTTATAAATAGCATATATTTTGCGCCAAATTACGCGAAAACTACTAATATTTTCGAGCAATTGAACGGGAACTTATTTAAAGATCCGCTGTTAAGGAATAGATTTCATTACGGAAAAAAATTATATCTTCAATATCATAGTTGCAGGAAGAAGCCCCAAAATATTACACTCCTGAATTTTCAAAAACGTCTGGAATTTCAGCGAACATGAGACCTGAACTATTTTCTTACGCGTCCTTTCTGCTATGCGAGGAAAGGGTTAAATCAATAAATTTGGTTTCGTTTATGAGAAAGTTTTGAAAACGTTTTGAGGTTTCATGTAAAGTACCCTCAAAATCCAAAATATACAATTGAAACTCCCAAAGCTTCGAGATCATTTAAATCGACAGGGGAATATCAATTTTGAAGAAAATCGGCAGAATAGTTTAGGCGCTTGACCTTAGACGCACGGACGAATAGACAAACGGACGGACACACAGACAGACGGACGTTTTGCCATCAATCGATTTTTCGGTATCAAGAACTCACAAAGAATGGCTTCTGGCTACGTTGCGTAAACTTCTGTGTTTAGCAAACGGATTTATCCACTTTTTCATTAGAAGAGCCAGGCAATAAGAATTTGTCTTCCGAAAATTCGCCGTTTTCCGGCGCATGATCTAATAACATTCCCTTCTTACAAAATAACTTCGTAAGGGCGAGAAAGTAAAAAAAATGTGACATAGTGCATTGCACTATTATGTGCAACCAAAAGAGCATAAGATTTAATGTATTTGAAGCACAAAAAATAGACGAATGTTGAGAGCATAAAGTAAGATTTTTCACCATCTCAACTTCATAGTTGAGTGAGGCGTATTGACTACTTCTTCAAAGTAACAACTAAGATCAAGAGGCAAATGGAAATGCTCTTCAAAGCGAATCTTCTTGTGCGCCTGCGAATGAATAAATTTTTCGTTAAATCCCATCGAAATGAGAATATTAAGATAGCTTATCTGCGGGCAGCTATCAGCGCGGGGGCTCTCGTGGAGCCGCTGCTAATGCCTCAATCGATCGTTCATCGCCAGCGGAGTGCTGCACCGCAAGCGGCGACTCATTAGCGCTCTCCCCAGCGCCGCCACGCCGATCCCTGGGCACTGCCACAGGCACTCGCCCGCTTCTGCGCTGCATGTCAAGCCGACATTTACGATACAGATACATAATATTTATTTACGAACTATGTATCGTACGGAGACATACTATTACAATACGATATTGGATAATTACAGCATCAATATAGTACCAATCCAGTATTTTTGATGTGAATATCGTACATGTACGTTTTGTCCAACAAGTAAAAATAACAATTTCTTCTTTTTAAAAATAAGAAGATTCATCCTAACAAATATAACAGACTCATGTTATTAATAGCATTGTGTATTTTGCGCATTCGTTACCAGAATAATTATCTTAGTTTCCTTATGTTCGAGCTTAGAATTCACGGTTCCCTAAATTTAAGTTGCGTAATGCTATTGTTATTATTTCTAATTTATATACACTCTTTACCATTTGCGTCTTACACCATTAGTACAACTACTATTCACACTCGCGCCTTCTCACTTGGACAATTATCACACTTTCGGCGTCCCTATGGCAGTACTCCACATTCACGCCTATCACGTCACTGTCGGGCTACTATTATTTTCACATGCATAACTGTGGATTTTTAGAATACTGTTTAATAATATTTAGTACGAAACCGATGGTCGCAAAATAGGACGGTTCAATAATAACACTTTACTAAATCGATCCCAATTTCGTAAATATTTGACTTTACATAACCAAAGTCGATAGAACAATTTAATAAATTGTTTTATTTATTTCTTCGGGGAACCACATCTAATTGGCATTCCGCCGACTCTAGTGCCATCGGGAATATCAAGGAAATGTTTTTATGTCCCTTCTCTAAGAAAGGGAAGCAACTCACAGCTCGCTTGGAAGAATGGAATTAGAAGCAGAACGAGCAAGGATGTATCGCGTGCGGCTCGTGGTCCTTGCGCAATGTACTGTATTTTTCATCGAAAGATGTATTGCTTCTTTTTATAAAAAGATCTATCAATAAACCATATTTAGAAAGACATCTCTTACATTTCAAGTAATTCCAAATAACGAATTCAAACGACACATAATCACAAGTGTTTAAATTTTTGAAATTTTAAAAAACAATCCCAAAGCCACAACGTCAAGTCGATTGGGGAGTGTCAAATTTGACGAAAATCAGCTGAAGGCACTAACGTTCCTCACAGACGGACAGACCGACGGACGTTTTGCCGTCAATCGATTTTACGGAATTAAAAGCAAAGAAGAAGCGCGTGTTAAAGGACATTTTTTTCTAAATTCAGCAACAGGATTTATCCACCTATTCGTTACCAGAACCCGACATAAAAAGTTATTCTCGCGAAAATTCACCATTTTCCGGCGCACGATTACATAATTTTCTCTTTATTTATTTATTTATTTATTTATTTATTTATTTATTTATTTATTTATTTATTTATTTATTTATTATTTATTTATTTATTTATTTATTTATTTATTTATTTATTTATGTATTTATTTATTTATTTATTTATTTATTTATTTATTTAAATTCAAAAAACAGTTAAAACTGCGTATGACGTGCTATGGGGAAAAGTGAATTGTGTGCACATTTTGAAAATTCTGTGATCCTTACACTGTCATATACTACTTAAATTTTGAAAAAAAAAGTAGTATATGACTTAGACTTAGTATATGACTTTTTAAGAAGAACTTCGTTAGGCGAGAAAGTAAAAACAATTTAACTGATTTCTCTTTGGGGTGGCGTTTGGGCGTGGCGGGGCGGGCGGGGCGTAGCGGGCGGGGAAAGGGCGGGGCAGGGCGGGGCGGGGCGGGGCGTGGCAGGGCGGGCAGGGCGGAGCGGGGAGGGGCGGGGCAGGGGCGGGGCAGGGCGGGGCAGGGCGGGGCAGGGCAGGGCAGGGCGGGGCCGGGCGGGGCGGGGCGGGGCGGGGCGGGGCGTGGGGAGGCGTGGTGGGGCGGGGAGGCGTGGGGACGTCGGGCGTTGGAGCATGGAGGTGTGACGGGTAGAGTTTGGGCGCAGAGCGGGCGCTTGCCGCAAATTAGGCGCAGATTAGATAAGGCCCTCTCGCGTTGAGGGTGTTCCTTGCGGGCGGCGCGTTGGCCGCTGGGCCGAAACCTCACCGTCCAGCCCGCGGCTATTCGCTTTTTGATACAGGAGGCCACAAACAAATCTCCATGGTAGGTGCCGCGAACAAACGTTTTGAAGCTCCTAAAATGCGAGGCAATTTTAAGTAAGATTCAATTTCAAGCAATTGATTCATTAGTGAGTCCGAGCGCGACAGCGGCTAAGGTCCTGAAGGTGTAGTAGTGCATGTTTTTACTCGGAAGGCGGCAGTGGTCTTCACCCGCTGGATGCAGAGATACGGCGCCGACCTACCGTCGGCTAGTGGGGTTTTCCCCAACCAGGTATCTCCCACCACCGGGGCACCGCTCCAGCCGGGACAAGCTCTAAGCTCCCGACCGGTCTCCCGGAATATGTGGTAGTGTAGTGGTTATTAGTGCAAATGTAAGTATGGGGTGAAAATAGGACAAGAAAGGGGAAGGAAAGATTGCACGCGCAGTCTGTGGCCCGTTTGTTAGGGTACTGCTCCGGCATTCGCCTGCTATTGATAGGAGAACACTACCGATCCGCCGGCCGCTAGAGTTATCCTCCAGACAGCGACAGAAATTGACTAGCTATCTAGCCAGTACCGTAAATCCTGCCTCTGTCGGGATCTCCCGGTCAGAGGCACTGCAGTGACATCTGTTGATGCCCTAAGCTACCTCTCCTGGAAAGCAATTTTTTACTTGAGGGTACTCAAAACACGTCGAAACTTTTTGACTATGTTTAATGTTTGGATAATGCTCATTTTTTTGAAAAATAATTAAATTTTAGCTCTCAACCGAAACCTGCCACTGAAAATACGAAATAACATGTGAAAGAAAACATTATCTGCGACCTCGCACTAGTATACTTGTTCTTTAGAAGCAAGGTTCAAATATTCAAGCAACTGCCAACTTTTACACAGGAGCACCTTTAATCTCCAACATTTTTTAGAACGACGAGAGTGAGCCGATTCCCATTTCTTAGAAAGGAAAGGGATATATAAAGAGTGTGAGGCCATATTTTGAGAGAATTCCATGTTTTCGTTCGTCGGAAAAACATCTCCAATATCAAATACCGAGAAATGTGATGAAATGGTATACTCCAGAACACGTTTTATTTGACGACCTACTTCCATGACATAAAAACAGTGTGATTCTCCAATTTTTGAGCAGGCTTCGTAACGAATCATGTATCCCAATACGGGCGACTTTTAACACCACACAATATTGAAGCCATGTGGTATGCATCTCGTAAATGAAGAGAAAAATATAGACCTATTTTCACAGAATGTGGATCTTTTTTCATGATACGTATACCAGTCTCCAAGCGGTAGTCATTTTAATAAGTGGTTGTTTTTCGTGGGAAAACTGCACGAGTTCACATGCCAATACTATTTCCCACAGTTGAGTAGATTTTTTTGATTTGTATGCCTTTGTAGTATTGTTTTCAAGACCTAAAGAATTTAACAAACTATCTTTATCTCTCTTTCTCTTTAAGTTCATAGCAAGGAACAATTGTATAGTTGAAACTTGTTATTAAGAGTGCACACAATGAATTTTCTTTAACTTGCTGAAAATTATAAAACCAAGGAAGTAAATTATAAAAGAAAAAAATAGCGAATCACCTAATTTTACCAACCAATATACCTATACCTACCAATCTACACCAAAATTTTGTCTGGTTCTAACTTGCCATTTTGAAAATTGTTAGTATTTATGTACTGCTGGTCAAGAAATTTAACAAATATTTTTGGAACATTTTTTAGAAATAAATCACTCAGAACAACTATTAACTCTGATGAGTAGAGAGATCTTACCATAAAATACATGAACTTAAATACACATAATACATTAAATCATAAGTGCAACTTCGTGGATCCTCATAGAGATGTTAACGAGCAAATGGTCGAAAGCATTTGGAGACTAACAAACTGTGGTAACAAGTTGTATTGTGGAAATAACAGAGTAATGCTGGCTTACTATTAATGTGAATGTATGTGACGAAGGAGAAACAAAGAAAATATTTATTTAATTAAATAGTAAATAACACGGCTAATTTTGGCCTAGTCATCATCGGGCAGAAGAATAAGTGTTTTTTTAATTTTAAAGTTAACATATTCCACGCACATTTTCTTGAGCACTGATCTTGCTAGGTTCGAGAGGAGTAAGGGGTGAGATTATTTTAGCGGCAGAACTATTATCTCAAACCTGTAGCTCGTTTTTCGATGCAAAATAATTTCTATTACACAGAAACGAGCATTTCTGGTTATCAGATTTTGTCAACCACACTGCATTCAGCGCCGAACAGCTGTGGCGACAAAATCGCTCGCTCCGGCCTAGTCAGAGCAGTTACTTAGTGTAGTTACTAAGCGTGTAACAGTGAAATAATCCAATGAAGTAAAGTACAATTGGCGAATATAGAGTACACCAAAAACAAACGGTCCCTTGTCAGTTAAAATTAACAGCAAAACCCCTTCGGCCAGCTGTTACCTAGGCCACAGAACTGCACGAGCCATGGCAACTCTACACATCAGTAAGAGTGCCATGGACAGTATCACCAGCAGCCCAGAGTTTCAATAACAACATTTCGCATTCGGTGCTCACACGAGTTACAAAAGTCCAGTTTGCTTCAAATATGCAGAACGGGCAGTTTTCAAAGTTTCAAGGTGACGATAACAGCTCGTACCTCACAGGGACCGGAAATCATCATGTTGGTAACCTCAGCTCACCAAATGACGCTGCTTACGGCCAAGCAGACATTTCTGACAATGACAGAGTCGTTACCAAATATTAACAGTGCTAAAAGAACACATAACTCAGGAGAAATACACCTCCTTACAAATAAGAAAACAACTACTACAGAATCAACCCCTTATAATATATCAGGGTATAACAGATTTGCCACGCTAGGAAAACTATCAGATCGAGACAAAAGGTTTCTTTGTCAATATTACTTCGCCCCAAGAAGACGAAAATCTAAGAATTCCTCCCATTTTTGTAAATAAATCTCGGAATTCAAAAAAGAGATAAAAACAAACTTACCAACCAATTTATCACAAGTTATAACGGCAGCATAATTAAATTAATGTTCAAATCAATAGCAATTTTGTCCCAAACAATCAACAAAATCCAAACCAAAACAACCAACACAACAATATATTTACACAATCTCCTTACCAATAATTCCAATAATAACTTTCATATATTCCGTAATTAATTAAAATACCGTCTTCTTAATTAATGTTGTCAACAATATCATTCCAACAATAGCTAAAAATCTACAAGCACCTATCTCAGCGTATTTTCATAACAATAATAATGGAAGCACCTTACCACGAAAACAATATAAATTTACTCGACTAGAATATCAGTGGTATCAAAAATTTAAAAAAATTAGAAATAACCTATTTCCTAAAAGATAAATATCTCAATCTAGCATGCATAACAATCACAATTAAGTTCAGACAACTCATTTAACATAGCAGGTCATAATGTAGTCAGAACCGGCAGATCAAATGCAAGAAGAGGTAGTGTACTAATAGAAAAATCTATACCATACATCCAAATCAACCTTCCACACACCCTAGATCTCCAAACTATAGCCGTTATACTCCGTTTTCTGATGGAAGTGTCCCACGACTGCAACCAAACATCAGACAGCCAATGTGACATGAAAAAGGTAGGAGGCAAGTATGTACACCAGCGAAACTGGAATGGAAAAATAACCACTTTGTGGCTTCTGCTTAACCCTTCCCTGCCATAAACATATTCACTTACTAGCAAAATACTCGGCGTTACCGGGGAGTTCTTCCCTTCCAATCCTTGTGAAAGAGGAAAAGATTAATATTATATCATGCAATTTAAAGATTAATAATAAATTGCTATAATTTTCTGGCGGAATTTATTAGGAATCATCTATGTCCGTTCATCTAATCATCTATATCCGTTCTGCCACAGTATACGTTTCATACAGGGGAAAAGCTCAAATTGTTTTTTGGCTAGTTAGGGATGCGCGTATCTACATCCAGCGATACTGGTGAAGAAAAGTAAAACTACGGATAGCTGAAGTCAACGCCATCTTCAATTCACGCCCACACCCGCTAAGTCAATTAATTTATTCATTATTAGTGATTCCGGGCGCGTCAACTGTTAAGGTAATTAGTCCCGTAAGAATGGTGTATGCCTTTTTCTATGGAGGTTGCGGTGATCATCCCCCGCTGACTGGCGAGATCCCGCGCCAACCTACCGTCGGCTAGCTGGGTTTTCCTCAACCAGGTATCTTCCACCAGCGGGGCACCGCCCCAGCCGGAACAAGCTCCAAGCTCCTGACCAGTCTTCCGGCACATATGAGGGTGTAATGCATGTTAGTGTAAGTGTGCATGTAAAGAGTGAGTATAGGACAAGGAAGGGGAAGGAAAGATCGCGCGCGCGGTTCGCGGCCCCTTTCTTAGGACACTTCTCTTGTTATTCGCCTGGTGTTGATCAGAGAAACCACGGAAAACTACCGATCAGTTCAGCCGGCCGCCAGAATTCTCCTCGAGTCAGCGATTGAACTTGACCAAGATATCTAGCCAGTAACGAATATCTTGTCACTGTCGAGACTCGAACCTAGGATCTCGTCGTCAGATGCACTGCAATGACATCAGTTGGTATTCCAAACCACCTCTTCCTGTTCGTGAAAGTCAACGCCGTTTTTTTCTGAGGACGTTGCTGGAATACACTAAATTGTTTGTGAAGTAGAATTTTTAACAACTGCTTAAGCATTTAAAAATAATTCATGTTATTTCTTGATCTTTTCCTGATCTGAATACCAGAATTCCTGAAAATGAAATATCAGCCTCAAATTTAGTGAAAACAATTCAGGCGCTAAACATAATAATGGTAGAACCCAACCGATCTCGCATTTTCAGTAAGAAGTATGATGGTAAACTTCTGCCATATACCTATCGGAGGAATTTAGTGAAAACAGTTGCTGCTCGATCATTGTAACGCCCTTCCTGCATGGAGAAGATTATTGCTTTCAAAATGTTCCAAATAACTCCAAACTTGTATGTGTGTCTGCCATTTTTATTGAACAGTTTGAGGCAGTTTTAATGACACAATTTGAAAAATCAATTGCTTAGCAAAATATTACTACTCAGCTTAATAGCTGAGTTTACTCGTAACATACTCGGTGGTAAATGGTATATCGTAAATGATCGGTCGGCCATTTGACATTAGATAGGAGCGACAGGTTATGAAAGTAGGCTCGCGAATGGACCATAACTTTGAAGATTTTCTTCCAACATCTAGCTCGATTGGAGAAAATACCTGAGACGACCGACATGAGTGGCCAGTCTCTAAGAATTCTGATTTGGGTAGCGGTGTCGTCCGGCCAGCTTCTTATCTGACGTCAAAATATATTCCACGTAAATACAAAATATTTCAATTACATTTTCCGAAACCTGTTCAACTCAGTTCAGTTCAACAAAGATATTCAATCTTTATATTTATTCATATACGGATATTCAATAATTATTCACTGTGATCATAAGATCAAAGTGAATAATGATTGAATTGTTCCTCTTTGCAAAAAAGCACCGTCAGCTAAAAGCATATTCTGAATTGCAAAGCACCTAAAGTTTTGTTTCGGCCGACCAAAAATTAATCGCGCAAACGTCGAGACCAATCGCTCTAGTTGTTCTTTTTGTGAAGCAAACTTATTTCCACACATAAACATAAAGGTACTTTCTGTTTCACATAACAAGTGAATGCTGCTTAAGTATGTGGCTTGTCGAGTCAGCCCACCTGGAGGGGAAGAGCTCGAGCTAATGGGCTCTCGTCTAGTGGAAGTCGAGCAGCACGGAGACAACTGCAACGGACCATCGCGGACCGATTTACCCTGTTCTCGTATCTGAGCAGATCTGTAATGCTACCGTGTACTTTTCGGAATATAACGGGCAAAACTGTCTGCTTCCTTACACCATTGAAACCACTTCATTAATAACTTATTCTTATACACTCTATTCTCTCCTGTTGTTATCAACTGAAGGCAACCAAATAGATTAATGAAACGTTTCTCTGAACGGCTGGCATCTGTAAAGGGTATAACAGTCGATTGACCGTTAAGAACAATCGAAAAAATACTAGTAGCTAAAGATGACATACGAGTACGCTTATCCCAAGGAATGATATTTCTTGCTTATGTTATATTTTCTTATAAGAAGATGGTGTTACGAAAAGTATTGAACGACACACGGCCGATAACACAACCAACAGCCTTGGTTGGTATTTGCTGTTTATCAGCTTAGCTACGTCAAATACTAGAAATAATTGATTGATTGATTGATTGTTAGTGATTCCGGATGCGTCAACTACTGAGGCAATTATTCCCTTAAGTGTCGTGCGTGTTTTTCATCGGTTGGTGACAATGATCTTCCCCCATTGAATGGCGAGATCCGCCTCCAACCTACCATCGACTAGCGGTGTTTTCCCTAATCAGATATCTCCCCTCATCAGGGCATCACCGCAGCCGGGACAAGTTGTAAGTCCCCGACCGGCCTCCCGGCATGTGGGGTAGTGTAGTGCATGTTAGTATAAGTGCGTGTCTAAGGGGAGAGGATAAAACAAGGAAGAGGAAGGAAAGATCGTGCTCGGTCCGTGGCTCGCTTGTTAGGGTACTGCTCCGGCATTCGCCAGGTGTGGATCGTAGAAACCACGGAAAACTACCTATCAGAGCAGCCGACCGCTAGAATTCTTCTCCAGACAGCAACTGAATTCGATCTAGTTGAACAGCTAGTGGCGAAATTCCCGCCGCCGTCGGGACTCGATCCTCCTTGTCAGAGGCACTGCAGTGACATCAGTTGATGCACTGAGCCACCAATCCCTGTCGAATACTATAAAAAAAATACGCATGCCAACCCATGGTAGCAAAAATCACTGCTATTGCAAAAGGAGTACAGGTGAAGGGGAGGGGGAGGGGGCGTGGCTAGCTGCCGCGGCGCCGGTCGTCGTAGTCCGCGCGCTTCCTCGCGTCGGACAGCACCGCGTACGCCTGCGCCACCTCCTTGAAGAGCGCCTCCTGCAGCTTGACGGCGTCGGGCGGCGCGCTCACGTGCCGGTCCGGGTGGTGCAGCAGCGACTTCCGGCGGAAGGCGGCGCGGATCTCGTCGGCCGTCGCGTCCGCCGCCACGCCCAGCACGCTGTAGTGCGTCTTCTTCTTCTTCTGCTGCTGCGCCGATGACGGCCGCTGCTTCATCGCCCTGCGCGCGTGCTTCAGCAGCAGCTTGTACTCGTAGCAGTCGCTACAGCGCCGTCGGCGACGGCCTTGGGAATTTTCCTTTCCGCGGAGCAGCAGAGCCTCGACGGCCGTGGCGTTCATGGCCAGCGCCGACGAGCAGTCTTCCACGGCTTCGCTCAATTTGCCTAGCTTAAACGAGAGTCGGGAGCGCTTGAGTAGCAGCTGCATTTTGTTCACTCTGTTACTGGGGTCGATTTCCAGAGCTTCGGAAAACAAGCGGTGACTCTTTCGATAAAGACCAAATTCGATGGCTCTACCTCCGTCTTCTATCTTTTCTTTAATTGCCAATGCTTTTCCTAGGATATGTTTTGCTTTTTTGTGCGCAGGAGATGCTTTCAAGACCCTCCTCAAACGCTTTATCGCAAGGTCCAAGAAACCTTCGTAATAACTGCAGAGTCCTAACACATAGAGCGCGTCGTCTTCGCTTTTGTCCAAGAGGAGAACGTCGCTGGCCTCCTGGTAGGCGCGTTCGAACTGCTCGAGCATCACGAGGCACTCCGCGCGATGGAGCTTCAGCTTGCGCGCAGGCAGTTGCTCCAGTACGCGGTCCATGTGCCTGAGGGTGGTGAAGTACTGGCCCTTGGTGAACGTACTTTCAGCCTCTCGAAGCAGAGCGTGCACTTCGTCCACCTTCTTCACCTGGGCGCTCTCCGCGTCGTCGGCCGGTTCGAACGACTGTAGCAAGTGCACGAATTGGTCCGCGAGCTCTCGCTCGCCCAAGGCCAGCGCGCACGTGGCCACGAGCAGGTGCCCTTGGAGGCTTTCCGGGTCCAGCGCGAGGCTCTTTCTGGCGTCCTCCAGGGCTTTCTTGTACTCGTGCATCTGCATGTGACACTTTGCTTTAGTGATATAACTCGCAGAATCTGGGCAAAGTCCGATAGCTTCTGTGTAAAAGAGCAAAGCCATACTATATGATTTTTCTTGATACAAAACATTTCCAATACCTTGTTTCATCAGAGATAATCCACGATTGAAGTCGTTATTTTGCAAGACATCCTCGTTTCCAATATCGCACGATGGTTCTTCAATACATGTAGTTGCACTCATGTTGACAGGTCAAAGTAAATATTTCTGTCAATTAATACCTAAGAAAGCTTCTTACGTTTGTAACTCTAAAAGTAAATACACAGAATTGAAAAAAAAATAATATAATTTAGATTCTACGCTTATTATCTCAGAAAAAGCTCAAAATATGTAATGCAAATAATAACTATTTCAAATACTAGGCATCACAAAAATTTTGCATTATTGGCAATACATTACCCTCGTTGAACTTTAATTTCTTTCAACAGCTTCATGAATAAAAAAGTCTGAAGGTCATTTTCTTCTGATCCCCTCGCTCATTTATTCCCTCTGATCACTAGTATTGGAAATAAAAAATATCATAAGAACTTTCGAATATTGGACCGGAAATGTTTCTGTTGTCATTGTTGGTAATGCAGGAAAAAGAAGAAAAAAGTATTGTTTCGTTATGTTTATTCTCTGGAAATGACTTTTTATGGACCTATACAATTCTCGATGTGTAGGAGGCAATGACATGTATTATGATGTAAATATAAAGAACTTTCATTTATTGTAGTCATTCAGCTTTGTTTTAATTATGCATAGAGCATATTAAGACTCATTAAAATAATTAAAACTACTTGAAATATTAATTTGAAGCCGATTTCACGAATTATTTTTAACACGCTAACATTAGGATCGTTCAACGACCTGCTGACTTAAAGTTGCATCACCGAACAAATTCTCACTAAGAATAATTTCTTATTACGATGACTAAACATCGCGACCATACTGAATGAGTTGATGGATATACATGTATAAAAAATGGTAGCGAGTAGCAAAAATGCTGCTGAACAAAACCACACAAAATGGTTTTCCAAAAACTAGCTCTGTTGAGTGAAAATATTTAATGTTTAATGTAACAAACAAATATTTATTGTTGAGCGATCTCGTCCTTGGGGGTTTTTCTATTGCATGCTGCAAGCTGTGTCGTAAACAATAAAACACCGAGTTTGATAATTATTAAATTTGAGATTGTAAGTGAGATTGCAGATTAACATAACCAAATATTCACTTCTTTAGACAAATTCGATACTTAATCATCCTTTTTATATTTTTTCCGAGTTTCTAAGTATCTACCAAAACTACAGACATCTCTCACATCGTCGGAGGCTGCATAGTTTCCTTTCAATTTTTACGCACATTGAATTTTAGTAATATAAATGTCACGATAATGGAGGAAGGGTGGAATTAGAGGCAGAGGAAAGGGGGAAATCGAACCATGATAAATCGAGCAATCAATCTCATTTGAGCAGCGTATAGTTTCTATGGGATTTGAACCTCCCGTGAGCGGTCTCTGGTCGCTACCACACGGGTCACCCTTCACTGCTCATTATTCAATGCTGGAATTAGAATTTAACCGTTTATATTATGAAATATCATTTGTCAGATTTTGTGCTTCTTGAAATGGAAACTAAAACCACAAAACATGAAATGCTGACTTTTTAAATAAAGTGTTACGTATTACTAACTTTACATTGCAATTTTTAGAAGATGGAGAGAGACCAATCTGAAATATTTTTCAATGAAGGGTACGTGGGACTTTCCATTTAAACGTAGTCGAACTTAAAATCATTAGTTTTTGGACATGTACAACACTTCCATGTTGATGATAATTTGAGATAATATAAAGTTGATGACCCCACGTTTTGAAGTATATTGTGTGCGTATTTTCAAGACAGACGGGAGATTAAATAAAATTGGACATCGTTACCTGTTCTAAGAAAGAATTATATTATTTAACAGCGTCCTTTAAAGCATAAAAAAAAAAATTAAAGTTAAAATTGTAGAACAATTTAACATATAAGTGAGATAAATAAGTCAATAAAAAATTAAAAAATAAAAAATATTTATATATTAACTTAAAATAATTAAAAAATAAAAAATTTATAATATTAAATTAATTTAAAATCAGATTAAATAAATTTAAAAAATTATATCAATTTAAAATTCGAGTTTTTAATTAAAATACAGAAATAAATTAAGAATAGAATTAAATTTTAAATAAAATAGAACGATAAATGAGAAGTGACATTAGGGCAAAGGGAAGGGAATCGAACATGATAGGCATAACTCTCATGGACGATTTTCTATGGGATTTGCCTCCAGTGCGGTCGGTCCAAACACAAGGAGTAAACCCTGACCTGCCCCATTTTTAAATTGAATAGTTAAAACCGTTAGGTATGATGTATAGCTTCATTTGCAGAGTTTTTCTCTTGAAGGAACTATTCCTCAAAACATGAAATGCTACTTTTAATGGTTACGTATTACACTCATGGCTTTGAGAAGATGGAGAGACCAAATTTGAAGGGTGAACTACCAAAGGTCGAAAACGTTGACTGAAACTCGTAGATGTTTTGAGTATTAAGTTGGCCATTTGAAGTATATTGGCTATTCAGACGATCAATTTAATTGGACATATTACCTTTTTAAAAAAAATAATAAGTAAAAGCATAAACGCAAAAAATAGCTTTAAAAGTACGTGCGTAATAGGAATAACTGATAAAACCACTTCTAAATAATATATCTTGAATTCGATTTACGGAAACGATTACTTCATAATGATCTCTCGTTCGAAATGTTAATTGTACGTGGAAACAAGATTTTACGGCGTACCGGAAACGCCACTCGAACTCCGAGTATTTCTTTGTTCAGGAGAATACACGGAAGAATAATGGCAAATAAAATAAAGTTATCACACGAAAGAGGGAAAGGAATTATCAATGTAAAGCTATTGACAGGTTCACCATTAGCAATGAAATACTGAGGTTAGTTTGCGTTCCCGAGAACAGCCTTTGCCAGTCGCCTAAGTTTAATATACTGCTACCGCCAAATCGAGACAACAGTATGGGCGATTTAGAAATCTTGGAGGAATTACTATTTTGTAGCTGGCTGTTAAGTGTAAGTATGGAGCGACTGGATTGGTTGGAAACGAATATTCGCTGCATTCGGAATAAAATTTCTCATTTAATCGCCGAGCTCACAGAGAAGAAACGTTTCGTAAACGACACGTTTATCCCACAACACTTGGTTGGTGAAATGAGAAGGTTTAATACTTACAATTGGAAGAGCACAATACGATCGTTTAATGAGAGCATATTTTAAGACCACATAAAGCTCTATATAACTAGGAAAAGGCAAAATGAAAAAAAACAAACAAAAAAACAATCGTTTGAAATTCATCTAGTAACACATAAATGATGTTCTCCTATGCATAGATGAGTCTATGGCATATGAAGTCATTTTAGGGCCTCTTAGAAACCGACCACTTCTAATTTTGTGGAATGTACTAAATTAGTATCACTATCACATAATTGTTTGACGTTAGGGTTAATTGCTTTGACAATGAATTTGCGTAACCAAATGTTTTCCCTGCAGTAACCTCATCAACCACTCGATTCAAACATTAGGACAGTACACTATGCCATATCAATGCTTTTGAGATTTACTTATTGGTGAATAAACGCACTCATTTGCAATATACGCTTGATTTTTAGTACTTTGTTCTGTCTTGGACCTAACAGAATTTTTCATGTAGTTCAGAATTCACAATAAAATTCAGCATATATCGTGACCTAATTGTACTCGCAATGTACAGACTTATCCGCACCAAATTGAAACCACGAGTTATAATGACCGCAGAAAACGACGATGTCACTAAATATTTTCCAATTCAACATGACAGATTACAAGTTTTCCCAATTTTTGCAATTGCTCATTCGTAAGGCTTCCACGAAACGTAGCGTAAATACATTTCGCAACAGGCAGTCTTTAGTCGCCTAAGACGCCTTACTGAGCCTGAACACTTGAAAAATTAGTGTTCGGAAATTAGAACATTTTTGTCGTCGGATGCGCGATATAGAAATGTATATTTTTCTTTGCTGACCGTTTACGACCGTTAGCTGACCCTGGTAGTATCGTTGCTGCAGTGATAAGTCCGTGCCTTCTGAAAGGTCGCGAAAACTGATACCGGGGAGGGGAACCTTAACAAGCGCAAAGAAGAGCGGAAACCGCGCACCGGCCCGGATTAAAGCAATTAGCGTGAATCACACCGCAGAATAGAATAATATAATAGTTGCGCTCGAGCATTGTACAATGCAGGGTACAGAATGTGTACTGTATTTTTTGGAAGGAAATAGTATTTTGTGCGTTATCACTAGAGACCGGAAAAATATATAGTATGAAACGTCAAAATATGTACATAAATATGTAATGAAAACAGTATGAATAAGTAATAAATATGAAAAATCAGGTATAATATGTAATATTAAAATACACAAATTATAAAACACATCAACCTAATTCAAAATTACATTTATCAAAAATTTCCGAAACAAATTCTAAAAATAACGTTCAAACGTTTTAAAAATCATTTGCAGAGCACAAGTTGATGCACGTTTTGAACTTTACAGCATTCTCGTCAGTTATAAAAGCTTTATCTTTAGCTATCCAGGAGAATAGTTTAGCAACCAAACTAGACGCAATGGTAGCCCTCGTAGAAACTGGCAATACCTACAACTAGTAAACCATCACAGCAGCGTGAAGATTCTCATCGAATTGTTACACGTCGGCGATGGCCAAAGTTATTTCTAAAATCAAGGTTAAAGGTCGCGAAATGAGACGTCCATAATACTTTTCACACCTAAAGGTGAAAATGATTTCAGTCGCTTAATTCCCCATCACTGACCTAACTGAAGCAGACGCGCCGGACTCTAAAAACATCCGACCGCGTATAAATGTAGCGCATCCCGGATCGACAGCACTTAGTATTTATGTAGGAAAAAATTCTGATAAAAAAAATCATAAAAAATGTAATAAAATTGATAGATTAAAAATATTTTGTAAAAATAGCCAAATATGTAAAATATGTAATATAGTACTAAATATGTAAAATATGTAACGAAAAAAAAAGATATTTTATTAAGATGGTGACGATTCGCCAAAATTTCAATTTTGAGAACGGTAAGTAGAAAGGCAAAATATATGTTATTTCATAAAAATCTGGTCTCTAGTTATCACAAGGTTTTGCGCAACATTTTATAGAATATACCCCCGTTCGTCATTCGATGTTGCTGAGGGTGCGAACTATCAGTAGGTGTAAGTCTGGACGCCCTGCATTTTGGAACGTTTTGCTCGACCCGCATTGTCGTGAGACGAAACAGTTGCCAAGAGTTTTGCGTGTGTGAATGATGTGAGGAGGGCGAGAGGGCAACGGCCGTCGGCGTCTGTGGCGGAAGGGCCCTCCCTCAGGGGCGCGCGCGTCGGAGGCCCAGCGCCGTCCAAGGCGGGAGAGGGTGTGAGGACGCCGCCGCAATCTAATTCCCACAAGGGCTGAGGCGCCGCCGGCGGGGGCGGGGCAGGGTAGGGTAGGGCGGGGAAGCCTATAACAGACGCAGGGAAACTCGGGCGATCGGGGCCACGGTACGACAGCGGCCGGCGTGTCCGCTCGCAATCTCTAAGCCTCATCAAGTTCACAATGCTACGCAAAAGTGCTTTATGAGATTTCTCGGATTGATTGATAATTTTGTGTTTCTATGTGCGACAACAGCTGCGGTTATCAGATCAGCAACAGCTGAGGTCATCAGACATGTTCTACTGCGGGAGGTGGCAGCGCTTCTCGGTTGGAATACGAGATCCTGCACCGTCCTACCCGACGGCGTGCGAGGTATCTCCGCCATCGTGACACCGCTTCAGTCGGGGCAAGCTCTAAGCTCCCGACTGGTCTCGTGTCATGTACAGTGGTGATTGCTTTGATTTGATTTTTTCGTGTTTCCGGGGACGTTAACTGCTTTGGTCATTAGTCCCGTTAGTGTAGTGCATGCTTTTTTCTCGGGATATGCGCGGTGAGCTTTCCCCGCTGAATGGCAAGATCCGGTGCCGATCTACCGTCGGCTAGTGGGGTCTCCCCTAACCAGGACTCTCCCATCAGCGGGGCACCGCTCCAGCCGGGACAAGCTCTAAGCTCCCGATCGGCCTCCCGGAATATGTGGTAGTGTATTGCATGTTAGTATAAGTGTGTGTGTAAGGGGAGAGGATAGAACAAGGAAGAGGAAGGACAGATCGCGCGCGCTCCGTGGCCCGTTTGGTAGGGTACTGCTCCGGCATTCGCCTGGTGTTGATCGGAGAAACCACGGAAAACTACCGATCAGAGCAGCCGGCCGCTAGAATTCTCCTCCAGACAGCGACTGAATTCGACCTAGCTGAAAAGCTAGTGTCGAAAATCCTGCCGCCGTCAGGACTCCAACCTAGAACCTCCCGGTCAGGGGCACAGTGACATCAGTTGATGCACTGAGCTACCGCTCCCGGTCATGTACAGTAGTGAAGTGCATGAAAATGTAAGTATATGTGAAAGTGGAGAGGATGAGGAAGGAAAGATTGTGCGCGGTTTGTGAACCGTTCCTCGAGGTATTCGGACATTCGCCAGGGATTGAGAGTAGACAGAGAACACCGATCAAAGCAGCCGGCCGCTAGAATTCTCCTCCAGAAAGCCGCTGAAGTCTACCTAGATATGCAGGTACTGTCAAAAACCCGCCTCCACACGGATGCGAACCCTAGCTCCTCCTGGTCAGAGGTACTGCAGTGACATCGGTTGATGCTCTAAGCCACCTAAGCCGGGCGAGATTTCTTGGATATTTCCCGTTTTGCTACATTCACTTTATAGATTATTTTAACTGTTGAACACTCAATGCACTTTATCCTTTTTCTTCCCACTCATCCATCGCTCCTAGCTAACGGTCTAATATCATCACTAAGCAGATATAGAGCAAATAGCTATCGGAGTTTGTAAAGCAAGATGATAGTGTACGATTTTAATCAACCAAATCCGTTATTTGTGATGTCGCCAATATCTTATTTAATAATTTTCGAAATATATCCTTAAAAAACTCTTATAAACAAGAAATGCCGTTTCTTGGAATATGAGTATTGCTACACCAACATTAGCTACAACTAAATTTGTTTCGATTGTTCTTTACGGGCAGTGGTATCTTAAAATCATTAACGGACGCCGGAACTCATGAGTAGCGTTTTATTCCTCAGCTTGGTTCTGATAATCATTAAAACAGAACAGTATTAGAAAAAAGAAATTTATTGTTCTGCCTATTAGTGAGCTACTAGAAATACCTTAACATCTGTGTGTTAACTCGCCACTCAGAACTGTAAAGAATTTCCCCTTTATGCGAGTAATAGGAAGTGTCAGGGTGGATTAGGGTAGCGAGGAAGGTTGGGCTGTGTTAAGGGACGGTTGTTCTGGTGCGGAAAAGTTAAAGAGACAGCGTGAGTGCAAAACAACGCAAACGTTTTCTCCAATGACATTCCCTTAAAGCCAGTGGCGCTAAAAGAGACTTCTCCAACTAGAGATCCGCTTTTCCCTTCCCGTTTCCATCTTCGCTAGTCAAGGTCACAATGTTCTTCAGCGCCTGGAATCCCGCGCCAAAGTGTTTCAGCGAGGCAAATTAGAATTAATGAACGGCCTGATACAAGGGAACCGGGCAGTCCGTTTCGTTTGTAGGGCAACGAAAGCAAATAAAACTCTTCTTTTGATCTGAGACCCATGAGTATTTTTCGGTTGGTGAAAAACCTTTGCTTGGAATGTAGCACGCAAAAAAACCAGAATTTTTTAACTAAAAGAATTGCTCTCAAAGAATTGATTTTCATTAATAGAAATAAAACAGTGGCTAAAAATTAGATATTGTTAATTTACGGAAATCGATTAATAAAATTAAAAATCCCTTTATAAAATGTTGTACACGTAATACAAGTGTAATATAAATATTTTAGTTTTTACCACTTGAAACAACATATTTTAGACTAGAAATTTGTAACCGTTTTACGTAGTAGATATTTGAAATATTTTGTCGAGCTATGTTAAAATATTATGGAATGGAAATAGCAGACTATAGCCCAGCAATACATTATGATTTAATGAGGACATTATATTTTTAATATAGAAAGATATGATTTGTTTTTATTTCTATTTATCGCTCAAAAATATTTTTACTTTCTCGCTTACTACTTACAGGAAAAATTATATAATGATGCGACAAAAAAACAGCGTTTTTCGACTCAAAAAGTACTCTGCGATACCTGAAACGTGAATACTTTGTGTTCCCGTGTGTAGTAAATTACTTCATCTAACAGATTGTGTACTAAGAATTAAACTTTTGTAGATCTTTGATACCAAAAAGTTAGTTTATGACAAAACTTCTGCCTCTCTAATTAATAACAGTACTGGCTAAACATTAGCTCGGTATTTTACTGGACTATTTGGTAAACCAGCTGTTTCTTTATTGTAATCTGTTGTATACCAAATAGTTTATAAAATAAGGTTAGGTAGAATTTTTTGGGAAAATCATTTCTTTCAGGTAAGTTTTGCTTGATAAAAAGGAAATTTATTCACTGTTTTCTCAGAATTGGCTCCAATTTTTTCTATACATTATTTATTTGGATAGAGCAAAGAACTTTAAAAAATGACACAAATTTTGTTTCCGTTCAGATTTCTGTATTTTCGAAAATCATAGTGGAAGTAAGAAAGAATGCAAGAAAGTATGTGCTATTAAACGTAACTAGTTTCACCTACTGTATACTTCTATTGATGATGGCTGAATTCATGATTATTTTCTAAATTTTAATGGTACACTGTTATTCTTTAGAAGCAGACCTGATGAAGGATACAACACTTACAAACCTTGGCAAGCCAGTTAATTGTGTTTTTATTATTGTAACGGGTAAATTCTTGTCAACATCTTAGTGTTGAGTAATCACATGTGAGAATTAACTCTTCCTGCCCTTGTAACGTCTTAGAGGGATGAATTCACAGAATTAAATCACACATATTCTCAGGTGCAACCCATTTTTATTCATTACCATTAAGTAAATAAAACCTAGAAAATTTCACCGTAAAATTTAAATATTGAAAGCACCTTCGTTGATGTGATAAGCATAATTATAGGAAGACACAAGGGGTTTACCCGTATCCTCTAATGTTCAGAGGCACTCGAGATATGAAGAAAAATGCAACGATTCATCACCTTTGGAAAACTGTTGAACTATTTATGATCTAGAGCGAAATAAAGACAATTATGCAAGAAATACAACTCTTCATTCTATTTCTTTTCTATTTCGTTTCATGTTGTTAGATAAAAACTAAAACAACGTCATTTAAAATCATGTAACGAAAAAACCACCATTCCAGTTTTGCGTGCCACCAGCACGCGTCTTCAACGAAGGCAAATCTCGCGGATAAACCTTGGTCTTTGCGGGACAGGGAGAATTAGTGAGACCGCCATTGTCCCTAGTTCTGCGAAGAAGCCTCAACGTGATGAGAAAGTTGGTCGAAGACGACGACGTCATAAAACCTGGATTCCCTGGAGGGGCTTTGCGGCGGGCGAGTGCGGGGGTGCTTGAGCCGGAACTTCTTCTGTCCTGAGTTTCTGTCGCTCGCGCAGTCGCGCATACTTTGTGCGTCGCGTTCACAGCGCTGTTTGCCTACGCAACTCAAACACAAAGCGAGCGGGTTTACTTCGGCTTACACTTGACGGCTGGCTTCCGAGCTGTAGCATATCAAGTTTCCGCGCTCCTCATTGAATGATGAGCTCCTGGGCTCCATTTTGGTAGACACCTTTGGCTTTTGTCATTCGTATATTATTATTTGTTTTGTCATTCTTAATTTTTTAAAATTTTTTATTTGTTAACAGATATAATATTCGATGGGTTGACCTAAATTGATACGTAATATATTTAGGTGTGCCTATCGCAAATAACTTCACTTCAAAAATCATCCATTAACAAAACCTCCCTGTCGAAAAAATGGTTTACAAATTATATTTTTAAAAACTTTAATCCTAATTACAATTGAAAATACCACTCTTCATTTAAAAATGTATCATATGATCAGAAATGTAAGAAAGTACTAACCGGGGAAGTGCAGCCAAATCTAATAAGAAATTTCAATTCATTAATAAAAAAAGGTGTATTTTAAAGGTATCTCGATTTATTTATAATGAAGTCATTTTAAATAATTAATATTCCTTATCTGATATACTAAATTAATAGCAGCATTTTTGTTTTATGAGAAAATACCCTTTTACCATAATCCAGTCAACTTCACTTACGCAGATTCACAAAACAATATGTCAAATTATACCTAAATTTCCCAACGATAAATTGTGGTTACCTTTATTTATAAACAATTACTCCACAAGCAATACAGTAAAAATCTTTCATTAGTGTATGGCGGGAACACTGCAATGCGTTAGGACGTGAACTGCCAAACACCAGCGTATGATAAGTTGCCTACAAATCACGGGCAATTGGTACATGTGCTACTAGTATGTTCTACGAGATTTACCCTCACATATTCGCAAAACGAGTGTGAAGTGATCTCTGACATATACATGCGCATTTTTTACATAATATAATCGATTCTGAAAGCATTTTGTCGTTTTTCCGTTCCGTGTTCTGAAATTGCAATCAACAATTTATTTTTTAAACATTGTATTCGAATTCGGAATCCGTCAATAAACATCGCCTATATCCTTCGTTTAATTGTTTGCATTTTGAATTAATTGAGTGGACGATTTTGTTTCTGGGCTAGTCATCCGCTAAGGCCATTGGTTCCAAAAATGTTGTACCGCGAGAGATGGCGGTATTCTTCATCCGCTGGAACGTCACATTCGAGGCCAATCTACATTTCAGTTTGCGGGAGGTTCCATCGTCCAAGAATCTCTGCAGCGGAGCTCCGCCCCAGCCGGGACATGCTCTAAGCTCCGGACTAGTCCCTGGCATTTGTAGTAGTGAAGTGCATGAACCGAGGATAAGAATGTGTGTGGTGTGTGTGTATAACGCGTAAAGAGGGGACAAAGTTAAGGAAGGAAATATCATGTGTGGTCTTGCCCGATTGTTAGTGTACTTTTCTGGCACACGCCTGGTATTGATCAGAAAAGGCACGGAAAACTTCTGATTGGAGCTACGACCGGCCTGAATTGTCCTCCGGAGAGCAATTAAATTCCCTCTTGCTAATGACGACAATTCTCCACCGTCGGAACTGTGATCGGGGAGAGCTAGCGTTGGAGACGCTGCATTAGCAACAGCTGCTGGCCCCAGGCATCTCGGTCGATTAGGAGAGTTCTTCCTCCGCAGGTGCGCGGCGAGCGGAGGGCGCGCGCAGGGCGAGGGAGGCAGTGCCGCCGACGCGCAGCCGGCGAAACTTGGCTTCTCTCCAGGCGCTGCTCGCGCCCTGCCACGCCCCCACCCCGCGGGCATCTTTTCATAATGGAGAGTCCTTAGGGGACGAAGGGGCGGTGACAAGTAGAGGTGGGTTGGGACGGGCTGGGGGCGGGCTGGGGGCTGGCTGGGAGCGGACTGGGGGCGGGCTGGGGCGGCTGGGGCGCTGGGGCAGGCTGGGGGCTGGGGGCGGGCTGGGGGCTGGGGCGGCTGGCGGGGCGGGGCTGGGGCGGCTGGGGCGGCTGGGGCGGCTGGGGCGCTGGGGGCGGGCTGGGGCGGGCTGGGGGCGGGCTGGGCGGGCTGGGGCGGGCTGGGGGCGGGCTGGGGGGGCTGGGAGGGCTGGGGGCGGGCTGGGGCGGCTGGGAGGGGCTGGGGCGGGCTGGGGCGGGCTGGGGCGAGCTGGGACGGCTGGGCGGCTGGGGCTGGCTGGGGGCTGGCTGGGGGCGGGCTGGGGGCGGGCTGGGGGCGGGCTGGTGTGGCGGGCTGGGGGCGGGCTGGGGGCGGGCAGGGGCGGCTGGGGCAGGGTAGGCTAGGATGGGGTGAGCTGAGGCGCGCTGGGGTGACCGGGGCGTTCGGCGGGAGGTTGGAGGTTATCTGCAGCGCGGTGGGTGTCGGACGGGCAGTTGACAAGCGGGGCGGGCAACGAGTGGGCGAGGAGGGAGCGGGTGGGACGGGGCAGCGGCAGCCGCAGCGACACCGGGCTCTTGGGTGCATGAATAAGTGACGGGAAGCGAGTGCAGGCTCCGGGAGACGCTTAGCGCGCTCCAGAGGCCCCGCTGCCCCACGGGATAAGCTCCACGCTCGGGTGTCAAGGCCATTTATTATTCTCCGGATGGGAAGGACACTCGCACCAACACTAAAGGTAGAGCACTGAAAGAAATGTCGCAAATGTTGATGAATGTAAAGGACGAAATTCAGTAGTAATTAAGGTAAAAAGCTGAATACGTAATATATCCAAGGTGAAGGAAGAGTAGGTACGTCTCTTCGTATTAAAGGCTGTAACATAGGAAGGACAATGAGAGTACTGCCTCTAGAGACACAAAAGCATGAAATGAATGTTATGATCCATGCAAAAAGAGATCATTGCGCGCTGATGGTGTGTCTTCTGCACACTTACCTACAACAGGTATTTTGGTATTCTGTATTAAATTAATTTACAGGAAATTAGATAAATAACTTCCCACAGCAACAGCCGTTTGTCACTCTTCCTCTCATTAGATTTTCTTTAAAAAATCGTTTTCTTAGAATCCAATGTTAGATAGTTAGTTAATGCCTTATTTTACGCGGCGAGACTCGGGCCCGCTCTTCCATCTAACCACGCAAATTTCGTTACGCTCCTTTCGAGAAAGGAGGTATTATCTTGGGTGACGAAACAGGCGGATCTCAATTTTGTTTAGAGGTTTCTTTTAGGCTTGAGAATCTTTTACATGCAGTAAATCTACTAACCTGGGACAGCCGGCTTTACTTCCCCTCCGAAGGAAGGCGTACGAAGGATTTTTTTCGCCCTTAAAAATCCACGGCTTCGATCGGGTTTCAACCCGCAAACTCCGGTACGCTGACCGTTATACCACCGAATCCGCACATGTGACGTGGAGACATCGCAATCGTAAATCCAGTGACCGTGAATGGACCTTCTGGCTAATTACCACTAAGGGAATAATAATAAAACTGTTTCGCCTTAAAGGTGGTAGTGCGGCACAACTACCCATTCTTAGAATGTAAACTGTGAACATAACGCTCTTCAGACAGTTCCGTAGCTAAGTCCACAATTCTTATTGCTGACTTGTGGGGACAGGGTTCTCTATTAATATAGCAGCAGCTCCTTCCTTCTTCCGTCGTTTCACTAAAAGTCATTTCGGAGGCAAGTGGATAAGTATGCAAAATAGTTCTTTAAACTGACTTTCAAGTCAACGAGGTAATTTTTTTTTTACACAAAAGTTTTCGAGAAGGGAGAACTTGATAATGGGTAGAACTAACTTTCATTTTGCAGATATTCTGAAAGAGGTCTGTAGGAGTTAAAACTTGTGCCTAACGATCTTATGTACTGTGCGATTGGTATATGCGATTCATATTTGGGTGAAGGGTGATGATGAACGAGATGGGATGTCACAAACAGTTGGTTAACAATTGTATCAGAAGGTGTCTTAAACAACAGAATTGTGTACCACGAGATGGCGTAAACGTACTAATACACATTGGATTTGCGCATTTTATTCGAATGATTGAACGTGTGTTATAGGTTATATGAGTAAGTACTTCAAAACATTGTCTCTAACTCAAAAGAAAATGTATATTTGTTACAATTCAAAATATCATTATTGTTGAGAGTTATAACAATTATAGTTTAGATTCTAACTGACAATACATCTCTGAAATTCCGAATCATATAATTTATCCGTATAACATAACGTACTTTAGTCCTCAAAACAAGATTATTTCCGTTTTTGTTTCGTAGGCATTGTTTTATTATAATAATTATTATTCACTGCTTCTTATGTAGAAAATATGTTTTCCTGTAGCAATTATTTTCAAGAACATCAACCAACAACTTATAAATATATTTGTGAGGTCGACATCTATTTAAGAAAGTTTTTAATACTTTTATCCATTTATCTCTATCATACTATTCTTTCTCTTGAAATTGTTTTTCTTTTCAAAATTGGTTATTTTCGGAAACCTTTGAAAAACTTTTGTAGGTAGTCTATTATATTTTATTATAATTCATATAATTAAACATGTATTCAATTCCGGCCAAGTATTGAGAGAAATTTCACTCAAACATAAGCAATTAGTAATGAAACCGAAGACCAAACGCCTTCGAAATAAAGATGTCTTCAAGATTTTGCGTGTTATTTGTTAGTTAATGTCTTATTTTACGTGGGGAGGCATTTTTCGAGTTAACGAACGTGGAAGATAACAGCTAGTGCTGTTCCTTTTCGTGTTCCCCACCCGCGCCGGCGCCCCGTCCTGCAGGGGGCGTGCGAAGGGCTGCCCCTGCCAGTGGAGAGAAGTGCGCCTGCCACGTGCCTTGCTCCTGTCTCGCCGCGAGCCGCGGCCGCCGGGTGCTCGCCCGCGCTCGTCCTACTTTCGCTCGTCGCGGGGGAGGAGCGGCTACTATTGCGCGCGGCCGTCCTTCGCAGGCGGCAGCTTGTTTTCGCGCTCCGCTGCAGGTGCGCGCGGGGGCCGGTGCGCGAGCGGGGCGGTGGGCGAGGGGCGGGGCCGGGAGCGGGACCCCCGTGGCTCTCTAATTAGCAGCCCACGCCTCATAGCTTAGAGCGCTGCCACCCGTTGCGGCCGCGCACGGCGCGCGCCTAGGGTTTTTATAGGCTCGTTATGCTCCTTCTCCCTCCCTTTGTCCCTCGCCCTTTCTTTCTCCAATGGAATAGATGGCTCAATCCAACAACTGCTGCTGCTTCAGGGTCTCTGATCCGTAGGCCTTATGTTTCGAGTCCTGACGATGGTAGTTGTTCGATACGCATTTAAATAGCTATGTCGAATTAAGCCTCCATCGGGAGGAGAATTGTAGCGGTCAGTTGCTCTGAGCACAAATTTACAGTGTTTTTCCGATCAATACCAGGCGAATGCCGGAGAAGTTCCCTAACAAACGGGTAATGGATCGCGCGATCTTTCCTTCTTCATCCTTCTCCCCTCGTCCATCCTTACACACACACAACCACACACACACACACACACCACACATTTACATGCAATACCTCATCACAAGTCGGGCCACTGAGCTCGTCCTCGTTAAGGTGGAGCCACGTCAGCGAAGATACTTAGAGGGAGAAACCCACAAATGGGATTTTACTTCTGGAGGGGGGCACTGCCAACGTCCGGCTATAGCACGCACTACACACACCAACTACATGCATGACCACAATAGTTGACGTGCCCAGAAGCACTAAATTCTCTCCGTTTGCACATTCCACATTGGATTCCGGCCTAACCTCACGTTATTGTTGGAATCTTTCCAGATCTAGGAGAACAAGTCGTATGGGAAGGGAGCTGAAAGGAATGGAGGCGGGAGGACAAAGAAAGAATCGCAAACCGTCCTTCCCTCAATGCTCCGGCATCCGCTCGAAATCGATCGGAGGAAACCATGTACACAAATAGTCAGACTCTATGGTTTGCATATAGGCAGTGACACCCAACTAGCTGCCGATTAAAATCTGCCGAAATCTGGATGCGAAATCCGAATTTCCCGGTTTAAAGTCTAAACGTATGTTCAGGCTCTCAGCAAAGCAGGAAATTTATATATAATTTAATAAACATCGCAAAGGCAGAAATCACATATAAATCTCTTTCATATGCTTGAGAAGACAATCCGTTCGTTCGGAGCATTGCAGTCGGCGTGTCTCGCCGGCCGCCCAGCCCACGTGCATCCGGCGGCGCGCGCGTGGGCGCCCCTCGCTTCGGCGCCGCACGTGTCGACCGGCGCAGGTTCTAGGAAATGCGCGTTGTAACTAGAGATGAGCTTAACAGCTTTTCTTCAATAGCTGTTATCACAAAAACAGCTGTCTTGTAATAGCTGTTATTAATAACAGTTGAAAAATAACAGGTCCATGACCAGCAACCTAACATGACCGACTGCTAAGAGTTGAAGTAGTAGCGACTGCTAAGAGTTAAACCACGCAAAACGAATAACGTTGGTAGCGCCGTAAAGCTTGTGCAGCTACCTTACGGCGCTTCCTTGTACTACTTTCCCTAACATGTTTGGACAGAGAAGCAGCAGATATGAACGAGACTGGATGAACTGCCAAGGATGAATAGTAATTCATATAATGTGTAGCGAATGTGTATAGAATATATAATATTACTAAAATGAAAGTGATTCGGGTTTAGATTGCAAATATTCTTTCAAATATGCAACTTGTGCATAGTGAAGTGACGAATGCCGAATATAATGAGGAGAAACAGTGTTTTTGCTTACCTATAACTCAAGTGTTAATGACTGTCGAATATCAAGTATTATAATGTGAGTTATTTGACCGTAACTCATTTTATTTTATCGGAACTAGGGAAATATTAGTTGATCTCACATAAGCAGTAACTGGACAGAAATAAGTTAACATATTGCACGGACTTAATTTAAAGGACAAACATCTTGTGGTAGTGTATACAATAAAATATAAAACTATTGTGACACATGGTGTGAAATAATGACGGATTATGTATTAATTAATATATAATTTGAACACTGGCAAATCATGATTGATTAGCTGCAGTGAAGCTGTTATCGTACACAATGGTTGCCACAAAAGCTTGTAGTAGTTCGGATTAGACCCAGTAGGTTGCAGTTCTATGTATTTCAACCGATAACTGCCAATAACAGGATAAACGAAATAACTGTTATTTCGCGTAACAGTTACGAAACGTTAACGGTTAATAAATAACAGTTTAGCTGTTAAGAGCACATACCTAGGAACACGCCAAAGACAACGGCTTATAACTGCTACCAACGAACTTTTGTTCCAGAAGGCCCCAGAATAAGTTCAAATATTCATTGCTGATTGGCTATGGCTTCACCTCACTCTCATGCACCGTGCACACCAAATCTTGCGACGCATATCGTCCGACGCTCCAGTCGATATGAGAATCTGATGCGGGCTGCACGTACGCGCCTAGCATCCTCGGCTCCGTGTAAAGTTCTTGCACGTAAAAACCTTTGAATTCTCGAATAGAGAAAAACCGGGAGCGGTAGCTCAGTGCATCAACTGCAGCGCCTCTGACCGGGAGGTCCTAGGTTCGCGTCCTGACGGCGGCAGGATTTTCGACACTAGCTTTTCAGTTAGGTCGAATTCAGTCGCTGTCTGGAGGAGAACACTGGCGGCCGGCTGCTCTGATCGGCAGTTTTCCGTGGTTTCTCCGATCAACACCAGGCGAATGCTGGAGCAGTACCCTATCAAACGGGCCACGGACCCCGCGCGATCTGTCCTTCCCATTCTTTGTCCTATCCTCTCCCCCTACACACGCACTTACACTAACATGCACTACACTACCACATATTCCGGGAGACCGGTCTGGAGCTTAGAGCTTGTCCAGGCTGAGGCGGTGCCCCGCTGGTGGGAGAGCCTGGTTAGGGGGAATCCCCACTAGCCGACGGTCGGCGCCGTCGGTAGGTCGGCGCCGGAACTCGCCATCCAGCTGGGGAAGATCACTGCCATCTCCCGAGAAAAAAAACATGCACTACACTAACGAGACTAATGACCAGAGCAGTTGACGCGCCCGGAAACATGAAAAAATCAATCAATCAATTGTCGTGACCGGCCGCACAGTTTTGAAGGTGCCGCCACAGTAGGGCGTTACCGCCCCTGGCGGCAGCAGCCAGCGACAAGCGCAGGCCAGCGGGACTCGACGATGTGAGGCCGCCACGCCTGAGCGAGCGGGGCGAGGCCCAGCCCCCGCCCCCTGCTACGTCTGCCAGTCTGCGGACCTACGGCCCGGGGCGAATATAAGCCGGCCGTGGCCCGGGGAGAAGCAGAGAGTGAGCGGTAGAGTAACGGTGAAGAGTGGTGATAAGTGGTAGTACATTGAAGATTGTGATTACGACGGACAGCGCTGCGACTACGGACTTTCCCTCTACGGAGATTTGGCGATTCGGCGATATTTTGGTGCATCCACTGGTTACGACAACTCGGCTACGTTTCACTGTACATTCTCCTGGATATTCGGCACTAAAGCTCTGTACCTGTTTTCTATCAATAAATTGTTTATTGAATTTTGTGTGTGTTGAATTTGGACACATCATCAATCGAATAGAGAAAATAGCTATTGCCGAGCGCAATATCAGTTTTATTCATTCTGTGTTACATTTTCAAGTAAAATACGGCCTATGCACGAGTAGTGTGACTCGCCAGATAATTATGTAAACTGCAGCGAATTTTTATCATCAATGTTGTTATAAACTGTGTACCGTGTGTAAATTTAACTACGTCAAGTGATAAGTGACTAAGAAGTAGATTGTTTGTGCAAAGTGTATCTACAATTTATTGGCAGATGATAGTAGTCCTTACCGCTAAAATTCCCTGCCACTGAACGGAACTACCGAACGGGAGCAGACCGGATTGTACGAAAGCAACCTCAATTCAGTCCACTCATCTTCCTGAGTACATACCGGCCTGTTCAAAGTATTTTAGCCGTTAGAAAGTAACGAAGGCAAATCCCTTGAAAGAAGTTCATTACGGATAATAAAGAGCATCGCTGATTTAATTCTATATCCAACACGTAGCAATGTACCAAAATTCGATGCCAGTTACACATGAAGTTTTGTAAAGGAACTATAAAAAACTGAACGTCTCGGGATTCCGCCTACTATGTTTACTTTCCGTCGCCTCTTGAGCCGAGTGGAACCCGCGCACGTCGTTCCATACCCGTTGTAGAGGCTCCTGCAGACCTCAGATCTCTGATGGTCGGGAAGCTCCTCAACTCGCCCTTCAAGCCTACACAATGCGAGCGGTTGGCTCGCTACGAGTAATTCAATTTAGAAGCGTCAGAACTATTCAGAATGCCAGAATAGCAGAAGATGGGTTTCTAACTTGCTTCCACCTTCTTTAGGGTGCTATAGTCAATTTGGAAAGTTTGTGAAACTCTTGTGAATCACGTACGAGCATGCTGATTCCCAGTATATGTGCTTTTTAATACATTTATTTTTTGTACTACATCTCAGGCACATTTAGAGTCCACTAGCTTTTGAATAAAGATATTCTCGTCTCCTTAAAATGAATTTCACATGGTAATTCGGTTCTGAAGAGTGGGTGCTCACATTACTTGCGACAATGTACAGACGTTATGTTACAACGGTAATGTCAATGTTCCTTTTCAGGAGAGAATCATACTATTATAGAAAGGGTGTTTGGAAAAGCGTAATTGCATTGCAATGATTCTGAAAGTGTTTAAGTTGAACACTGTAAATTACCCATAAGAATCTACGGTATGATACCCGTCAGAATAAATTAAGGATTAAATATGAACGCATACGTATCTGAATGTAAGAATTGCAAAGGCATATACTGACGCAACTAACAAGTGATTAATTCAATTAAAATGTTGGAATTAGCAGACACTCCAATAATAACAACTCTTATTCATAGGCAGAAAAATACGGTTCATGTGGTTCACCTTACTACGCGGGTTGAAGGATTGTGAGGTTTCTTTTCCGGCATTTTTTTATTCTCTTACATAATTTTTCGTTACCATTAATTACCAACTTTTTCAATTACCATTAATTGCTCATTAATTTCTACGGAGATGTAAAGTCTTTTCTACACACCGAATATATATTTGCAATTTATTACCACAATAATCTTATATCATAAACGAATTACTGCCGTTCGGGGTCTGTGCCAACAACGATATATTCGCACACCGTTTTATGCGTAAAATAAACATTTGCTAATAAAGTATTAAAAAATATTACCATAATCACAACTACCTCGCCGTCATCATAATCACCGACAATACACCAGCGACAATTCATCGCTAGTAGGGAATTTAGCGCCACGCATAAGGTAAGGACGTTATGTACTAAGTCACGTGACGGACCTTGAAGTCATAACGTCTTACCTTAGACCTAATGTACGGTCTTATACCCTTATAAGTAGTGCACGACTACAGGAGTCTTTTCAGTCTCCTTACAAATGGCAAAATGGCCGCCTAAAAATACGAAAGGTTGCATTTTTCCAACCCTGATAAACCGATTATCGTGTGTGGCAATTACAATTATTCCTAACCAACTCCAAAGTGGCAAGAATTAACGGCAAATGTTGGAAAGGTGTCAGGTAAGAATTTGACGAGAAAGAAGTTGAAATTGTATCTTCAGATTACGTTATGTTTATTCTAACTAGGGAACGGAATTCGTTGTAATAAAAAACGCAAAATATGTAACTACATATGTGTTTATATTTTTTTAAATATGTAAAAATACTAGAAAATTCGTAAAATAAAATTCATGATTGTGTTTGTAATTGTCCCATTCGAGTATTTTCAAGTATTCTAACACAACGTGGACACACCAGTCCTTAAAATGAACTCTCGGAGCAGCTGACATCTACAGCAATAATTGAAAACTAGTATTCACCAAACATTACGAGTTTTGAACAAAATACGAAACACGAACGTAGAATATGCGATGATGTTTATGAGAAGCACGTAAAAAGCCTCACTAAAAAGCCAGTGACGGATCCAAGGTGAGGGGGTGGAGGGTATCGGGGACAATGCTCCCTGTAAATTCAACATTATTTACGTAGCGTCTGCAGAATCGTTGAATCGGTTTTCCGTGATTGTTTTCAATCATTCCCTGGCAAATGCCGGAGGAGAACCTTAAGAGGCCTCGGATCGCGCATGATCTTCCTTCCGGATCGTTTCTCCCTCCTGTCGTCTAGACAAATTTAATTCACGACACTACCACATACTATGTTGGAAGACCAGGCGGCATGGGCGGGCTGACGGTTCCCCGCTGAGAGAAAATACCTGCAGGGGCAATAATCCCGCAAGCCGATGAGTAGGTCTGCACCGGGTCTCTACAGTCTACAGCAGCTGAGAAACACTTCCGGATATATAGAGTGCACTACTTTCACGGGCCGAATAACCTCAGTACTTGATTCGAACGAACACTATATTTATTCAACATAGTAATTGAAATACAATTTATGGAAAACAATTGCCACAGATTGATCGTATCACATTCTGGAGTATTCCTATTGAGCTCGGGCTGGAGGGCTTTCGTGAATAGGTTCCGAACTCTGAATCCCTAACACAGGAGTGTATGTTTTCGGTGGGATGCTGGAAGCGTCAGGAGACATTGGTCTGAAAGAAACATCTGTCGAGTTGTGTTTGAGATGTATAAAATATGAGCAAGCACGAGATTGCGATTATTTTTTATTAGCAAATATTCCTTCTTTTGTGATTCTGAATACGCAGGGGGCAAGTTTAATAATTCATGGGATAGATCCGAAGGTCATAGAAGCGCAGTATTTCTTTGCTTTGTTTCACAGAAAGACCATCCCAGAAACATTTATTTGCAAACTCGTATTTGAAATATTTCGTTTTGATATGTCAAAGTGGTAAAATGCGACGAAATATATAAGAAATGTGTAGTTATAAATAAAATATGTAAAAACATGTAATTATACCAAAATATGAAAATAAGTAATAGTTTTAATGCTTTGACAATCTGATGCAAACTCTAGGAAAAATACTGAATGCACATATCATTAAAAATATGTATTTATATAGAAACCGCTCCTTACTCATAACGAACCTGTTTTAGGATTCCATTTCTCCAGAAAATGTATTCAAAATTTCAGACTGCATACTCATTGCGGAGGGCCAAAAATCTAAAACTCCGAGCACAATGTACATTGGTTATTCTCTTGATTGGTATCGTGGTTTAAATGTCTCACCACTAGACTACACTCTTACACTCATGTATTATGCACCTTTTTTCTTCAACGCTTGAAATGCTTCTTTTGTTATACTGTACAACGCAACGTCGCTATTGCTAAATCTTTTCCAAACGTAGTTCAATACGACCGTATAAAGTCGTTAGAAACGTGATCAATAAAGTTTAAGGACGTCTCCTTACGCCTGGCGCTAAAACTTCCTAGTATTGAATTCCAGCCAGCTAAGCTTGCTAGGTACCACTCGAAAAAAGGAGTACATTGCATTAGATTTACAAATTCATCCGGTTATATGAAAGTATTCACCGTTACAAATGCTACAATTGGGATAGTTAAATATTGAAATACGTTCAGTGATGTGTTAGTCCAATAATTTCTTTCCGACTAGGTAGAGTTAAGGATGAATTAAAGATAAATTAACATTATACAGTGAAATAATTGTATTTGTTTCATTTCATAGTAGATATATTATTTCATTTCGTGCTTTACAGGCGGAGGTCACAAAATACACAATTAACGAAATATTTCAAAAACGTTGTATATAACTTCCTTCAAACAAATTAAAAACAATGATTCGACAGGCAATGATTCTTTTTTCCATTTCTTTATTTTTAAAGTGTAATTTTCACACTATTTGATAAACGTCCATCAATGAACTATCAATATACAATTCACATCTCAAACGCCTCTCACAATACCCATAAAATTATCGTGTCGACAAAAGTAATTGACGAAAACATTATTGCAAAAAAAAAATTTTTTTCGTTTTAGGGGATATAGCCAAAACTGACAACAGAATGAAGACATCGGATATATTTTTCATAGTCTTCTACATGTGAGTACAATAAGACAAATCATTTCAATAGATTGAATGTACGGCAAGCACTTCCTTTGATAATGATGCAAACAGAGCATAGAAATGGAATCGAAAATAAACCATTCAGATATGTGGAATAAAATATTTGACAATACCTCTTTCTCTACAGGGGTTTTTAGGTATAGAATACTTTAATATTATGTGAAATATCTAAAACTCATCACTTTTATCAAGATTTTCTTTTCTCATGATCCACTATATATATATATATATATATATATATATATATATATATATATATATATATATAGAGAGAGAGAGAGAGAGAGAGAGAGAGAGAGAGAGAGAGAGAGTCTGTGTACTGCGTATAGGAGTACCGTAAATATGAATTGCACGGACCAGATCGAAACCACATAGTATATTTCCCTTTTATTTTGTGTCATTCGGCGTGGTCCCTGAGGTAGAAAATCCGAAAGCAGAAGGGTGTAAATCCTCCACAGCTGTGTGTGAATGTGTGTGTTTGGGGAAGAGGCGCTTCCAGGAGACCAACAAGCGGGCGGTGCCTCCTGGAAGGTGCGGTGCGGTGCGGGGGCGGGGCTGGGCGTGGCGGGAAGGGAAGCGGCGGTGGAGGGAAACTGCAAATCGATGGGCCGCACGCCGCAGAATCCCTGAATGGAGCGTGGGCGGTGGACCGCCTGGCTAATGGCTGCTCCGCGCTGCCTCCGGGCCCAACGTCACCAGATGGTGGCAGCTGTACCTCGCGCATGTTAGCTTCCTTCATATGCTCGCCATCCACACTGTGTATTTATTGATTTCTCCCGTCGGACGGTCAATTGGACCCTTTGCGGGACTGTCTCGTTACTTGTGAGAGCTGTAGTTTGTGATTCGTTCCGCAAAGTAGTCCTTAGTAGCAAAGAAGCCTTGAAATATGCAAGATCATCCACTCTTCACTTCCTACTCATCTGCTGCCGCAATTGACCGCGTTGTCTGAGAAACACTTGAATAAAAGTCAAACACACGTTAGTTGCTTGAAACTTTAAACACACGATGCCGATGTGAAGATTGTGGCAACATCGGAACTTCATTTTCTTTCTCCTTCTTCCCCGCTTCTTCTTCCCAGTTTTTCCTTCTTTTCCTCCTCCTTTCTTCATGCTGTGATAATTCGAGTCTTGGGTTCTCGCAATTCTCCGCAGCCTTTGCAGTCAATGGGTAATGAGTCGGTGATCGGATTTGCCGGTGGGGATCAGCTGGATCGCTTCAGTGGAAGGGTGCAAGATATCGATTCACTCATTGTTTAATGTAGTGCTCTGATCTCGGCTTTAAAACCGATCTGAGAAAACCACAGAAACGACAGATTACAGTAGCAAATAATTCTTATCCAGGGATTATTCTCATCTTCGCGCTTGTCGAAAATCTACAACCGGGTGCTCGAACACAGAGAGACAACAACAGCAAACAGCCATTATCCACCGTTTAATTTCGTCTTAGGTCTTGTCGAAAATCCGCAACCGGGGACTCGTACACAGGATCCGCTGTGTACGAAGCTTGAGTTGCGAACTTTAAGGACATGCAATGACGCGTCCTGCAATCTGAATCCTACTGTTTACAACTTGTTAAGAGGCTCGCGCCGACTCTCAACATTATCGGAGTATCGCATTCGCCGTCTGGCTTGCTTAATTATAGACTAATTAACATTCTATTTTCCTATCCATTTTTAATTACATTACGTATATATAATTGTTTGGTTATCAGCATGTTAGTAGTATGTTAATAAAAATTATTATCGAATATAAAGAATAAAATTAACAATAAACAACATCATGTTTCACTAATTTACCCTTTAGTCACTTCCATTCATACACTATCGAAGTAAGACCACCTAAAATTCCCTCAGATGGCACAGGCCAAATGTGCAGTTTGATAAACAGGATGACGCAAAACAACGATTATGCTGTGAATTGTTGCTACTCTACAACGTGTCTAAACCATTTTATTAAAAATAATTTAAAGAATAAAAATTTTAAAAAATCGATGTGTTTGCAACAATATATCGATGTTTCTGGTGGAAAACATCGATGTTTCAAAAACATGGATTTTTTTTGTCATTCCTATTCACGCCCAGCCGCGCCCAGCACGCCACACGGACCTTCTGGTCCTCGGTCGCGCTCGGGGCACACCCTCACTGCTGTGAGGGTTCTCTGAAGGGCGGGCTCTTCAATGTTTGTTCAACTCTAAGGATGCATTCAAGCACACGTAGTTGGTAAAATTTAAGCATACATCTGCGGTTTACTCTTAATCTTAAAGCAAACGTAAGAATAAAAGTAACCAGCATAAAAAAACATGAATGCATGTATGTTACACATTTAAGTTTTGAACCACTGGAGCAATTGCCCTCAGTTTTGCACGAACACTATTGGGCAGCCAGAAAAGAGGTGTGCGTGCCCAAAGTGTTACCACAAATTTGATTATAATCCAAAATTTGTGTTACTATAAACCCGCACTTGATGGCTGACGTGGTTGAGCGAGGAGGGGCGAGGCCCTGGCGAGGCGTCCGGGCAGGAAGAAGTACAAACAAATACCAAAGCCATGCCTAGCATTTTCAGATCTACACGTAAATGCTATAAACGCTTTTTAATATTAGAGTGGATAATATGTAATTTGACTGGCAAAAGGAAAAGTCCAAGTTTGAACCCAAGCATAACCCTGCCATAGCCAAAAGATACCTGAAACATAAAGATAAAACAGTATCTATATTGGTCTAGGAGATCACATCGAGTAAAATCGTGTAAACTACACTCTCACAGCCATGAATTTTCGCGACGATATTCTATTGCAGCATGTATGTACTGACCACGAAATATTATTATGAAATGAACTTGGTATGCAGAAAAAGGAGACCATAAAGCACACAAACTTTCAAAACAATATTGGTTCACATCTGAATAAGATATGAGCTTTGTTAGAAGCCATCGTACAAAGTTCACTGTCTGCAGCCGCGCCATCCCAGTAAGACAAGATGGCCCACGAGTCAGGCGTTTGGGGGCGGGGCGGTTTCCAATTTCCATGTCTCCATCGGCGCCCCTCCGCCGCTCGCGGACTTCTTGTCTCCCCAGTAACAAGTTTCTCGGGACTCAGATGGAAATCAGGAGTTTCGCCCGACTTCCAAACGCGCTTCATATGCTTCTCCAGAAGACGTAAATCCAATCGAACTACTCGTAGTGGTGCTAAAACAGTACTTACTTTCTCGCCCGTACTTTAACGCAAAGTTACGCGAAAACTGCTCAAAGTTTTGAAAAATTGTACATGATCATATTTCAAAATCTATTTTTAAGGAACAGATTTCATTAAGAAAAACAATCTCTACCTTCATAATTGTAGTTATGGGAGGACTGCGAAAAAAATTGAACTTTTGCAATTTTCGAAAAATCAGAGATTTTAACGAAAATGAGGCCTACATCGTTATCTTAAACACCCTTCACACTACTCAACAACAACGTTTAATCAAAAACGATGTAGACATTTTTTTGAAAATATCCCACCGACTTCATGTAAATTACGCCCAAAAATTGAAATTTCGGTTTCAAATTCAAGAGGCCAAATCTGTTGAACAGTTTAGCTGCTAGCGTTGTTCACAGATGGGCAACACGTTTTGCCGTCATTGCATTTTTCGTTATCAAGGATCCACTAAACATGGATTCTCGGTACATCACGTGTTAGAGGTGTTTTCCAAATTCAGCAACTGAATTATCCACTTTCTCCAGGATCCTGAAATAAAGAGTTTTTCTGCCAGAAATTCGTCGTTTTTACGCGCAGCATTACAGAACTTTCTTTCTACTGCGTAAGATGTAGCGAGAAACTACGTAATGCCAAAGTTGTGTATGCTTACAGCGGAGCCTTCGCAGAGGCAGCGTTGCCACGATTTCTTGTCCATGCCACGTGCGCGCTGCACGAGTTTCTGCGGGCATTCTGGTACCTCGGGAAAAATTATTAAATTATATTATAAATATATAACCATTTATATTAAATTAGTTATTAATTTGAGTCGCGTTCCGGGCCCCAACATGTTATAAATGAAGCGCTGGTTCTACGTAATGAATACGTAGAAATACGTTTTGACACCTTGAACAGGTCTCTAAATTAGAACAATGTATGGCACGTAGTGAAATGTTGCCGATACTTTTTCATCACAGTAAGTTAAACGCTCACTTTGAATTATTTCCTCGCTTACCTCTCGCTAAATTAAATGTTTGGTTTATTACACTTTGATACGTTTTTTAATCCCGACAGGATAACCAGATTGTAAGAACTATCGGGTTAGGATTAACGGAATTCTTTTGTATATAAATAAAAAAAATACAAAAACCTGATTTCACACAGCTAAGAATGCTCTTTGAGAAATAATCGTCAAAGCAAAAATGCCTTAATTTCCGAGCCAATGGTTAGCCAATGGTTCTCTTCTCATTCCATACGTTCAACAGCCCGTGAAGCAGCATTTTTCATGGGTCTAGAGATAATGTTCGATGGAAGACGCCATGATTGTTCACACGAAGCAGCAACAAAGCATAACGGCGCTGTAGTTACACTGAATAAACATTTGAAATTGGCTCTGGTGATTTGGTCCATCGCTGAGAACGCCTGCACTCATTAAACAAGCCTGGCTGGGGCGAAGTATGTACCTACGCGGGTTGGGCGTCGCTCCACTTCAACTGGGCTGGGCGGCGGGCGCGCGCTGGGCGGCGGAGCGAGGATCGAGTCCCGGAGGAGACAAGCGATTTCCGGTGTTGACTCGGCGGCCGGGCTCTGGATTTCAGCGGCGCGGATTGGGCGCGAGGCGACTGGGGCGAAATGTCACACAATACCCTGGGGGGACCTACGCCCTTGTTCGCGGCGCGGGGGGCGGGAAAATTGCGACATTGCGGATAGAAATTTGTGCTCGTATCTCGAAATGCTTGTTCTCAATGAATATCAGATCAACGTTCTGTCGCATGTGATACGTGAATACAGTGATTTTAAAAATTAAGAAATTTAAAAATAAAGTATGCTAATTACTCATTGTGGTACAAAATAGTTCATTGTTTTAATTATAGATTTTTTAGCTTTATGTGAATAGATTTTCATTTTTTACTTTTTTTACATTCTTTCCTGAAAATATTTTTTAATTCAATTCGAATTACTCTCAAATTTTAAACTTTTGAATACCTCTGAGAAGGACCGACATTTTAATCGTACTCTTCGCCCAATTTTTGGGTGAAATTGCGAGCAAATGTAGCAACTTCTTTTACCGTAATTAAAATCTTTCATATATTACCAACTACTGCCAATGTCACTAAGAGAACTTTTACGAAAAGATAAACTACATAAATAACAAGACTGCGATCCGTCTCTATAGAAGTTGAAATTTACAAGACAAACATTTCCGAGATGTTTTGATTTCGGTATTTATTTTCGCTCTTGAGAGGGTGAGGGCAAGTCGATGGCGATGGTGTGGGTGTTTGCGTGTGAGTATGTGTGGGCGAGGGCGGGGCGAGGGGAGGGCGAGGCGAGGCGAGGCGAGGGGGGGCGAGGGGGGCGAGGCGTGGGCGAGGGGGGTGTGGCGAGGGGGGCGAGGCGGGCGAGGGCGAGTCGAGCGAGGGCGAGCGAGGGTGGGCGAGGACGTGGGCGAGGACGTGGGCGAGGGCGTGGGCGAGGGCGAGGGCGAGGGCGAGGGCGAGGGCGAGGGCGAGGGCGTTCGGGAGGCCACTTCGTATGCGTCCCACGTGATCGCTTGGGAGTGGGCCTCCGCCGGGCGCAGTCGCCGCTTGGGACGTGACAGGTTCGATGACATAGCGGCCAGGTACGTGACTTATCCCTGCCTCTTCGCCCGGCCGCCGCCCGTGTTTGCGCTGGGAGGCCCCTACGCGCCTTCTCCTTCTGCGGACGGAGGATAAGCGTTCGGGGGCCACGCGATATCCTGTCTTCTCCGCGGGGAAAAACGAAACTCTGTTGTCTGAGACGCCCTTCAACGTTGCCTTCTTCCCGCGTTCAGCGCCTTGCGCACAAGATGACACCCGCACTCTGCTCAACAGAGTATCCCAGTTTCAAATGATATAGTGTCAGAACATAACACAATTGCATTTCTTTATAGTCCACATCACGTATATTGGAAAGCTATTCATACATGTAAAAATGTCTTCTCGTTTATTGAAACACTCAAGACAATATTTTTAAAATATTTAAAAAAAAAAACATCATTAAACTGCATCTGACATATGAACCGATAAAAGCGCAAGAGATTGAGAACATAGTTTTCAGCTACCTATCGTTTGCCACGCAAAGCTTCTCACATTCCAAAGGAATATTTCGTACCTTATTACATTTAGCTTTTTATGTCAGGACCCTACGCGAGGAAGGTGAATCGAAATCTACAAGGGGGGTTTCCGGAAACGGGAATACGAGACAACATGTTTACAAACCTTAACAAGAACATTCTAGACGTTTTTCATTGCCAGCATAGGAAGATGAAAGCGACTCAAACTTATTTCAATGGTAACAAAACCTATATTCACTGAAAGTATTATTACTAGTTATGGGTCCAGTTTGAGCTGGGTTCTATGAGAGGATAACGAAATAGATTACCACAGCAAGAGGCTGAGAATCTAGACAGGAGATAATTTCCGCCAGCACGAATCTGTAATTACTTGATTGAATATTTCATGTTTCCGGGAATGTGAACGGTTATAGGCAATAGTCCCATAAGTGTAGGGCATATTTTTATCACGGGAGGGCGTTGTGTGCTACCCCTACTGGATGGTGAGATCCGGCACCAATAGCTTGCGATATTTTTCCCATCCAAGTATCTCCCACCAGCGGAGCACCGCTCCCAGTCAGGACGAATCCTAAGGTCGGGGTTGGTTTCCCCATGTGTAGTGATGTAGTGCATGTGAGTGTAAGTGTGTGGAAATTAAGTGTCAGGATACCACAAGGAAAAGGAAGGAAATATCGTGCGCGGTATGTGGCAAGTAGGGAACAGCTCCCACATTCATCTGGACTTTATCGAAGAAACCACGGAAAATTACCCGTGCGCATTACCCGATCAGAGCAGCGGGTCGCAAGAATTCTCCTCCAGATAGCGGCTCAATTCGACCTAGCTATCTAGCTAGTTCGAAAATCCTGCCACCGTCGGGACTCGAAGCCTAGATCCTCCCGATCGGAGGCTTTACAGTAACACAGGCTGATGCCCTGAACCTCCTCAACCGCTCTGTATTCTTTTGGAAAGTTATATCAATTACACACCTTTTTGAACGCCATACCTTCATGATCAAATTCAATGTCGATTTTTTACATTCCTCTGTGTAGTTTTTGCAGTGGGCCTGAAGAGCGTCCGTGCGCCCCGTGAACATCTGTTCCTGAGGGCAGGAAGGGCATCAATACGCAGCTAGTGGGTGCGACGTGCGTGGGCAGTAGCGCGGTGCGGCTGACGGGCTGTCGGCGCAGTGGACAGCCGCTCCCGCCCCGGCCCCGGCCCCGGCGCCGCCCGCACGGCTGGCTTGGGTACACAGCGAAAAAGCCGAACACGTGCAATGTCCGAAGAAACGTTTTAAACTGGAGAAATAGTCTCGCAAAAAAGGAAAAAGAAACGCATTTTATTTATGGCGTATGTTGTACACTCAAAACTAAATCTCTTTAGACAGGCTAGAAATCCCCCCTCCTCCCTGCGCCCCCCTCCCTCACTCCCTCCTTCCCTCTCTCTCACTCTCTCTTTTCCTTTCAAATTATTCTAGAAATTGGAAGAGCTGTTAAAGCTCTTTGATGTTTCTTCTAATGTGTTTCGTTCTAATATTTCATAATTCAGCGAGGATAGCGAGCAAACCTCCCTCCTCCGTCGACCGACGATGGAACGATTATCAGTTATCATTGGCATACTTATTTTAAACGTCCGCATTCCAGCACAAAAATAACTGTTGACACTACACTATGATTATAAATTATCTTTTAAAGCTTAATTGGCGATATTCTTCAACATGGACATGTATCCCACTATCAAAAGTTGCTATTTCAAAGTATGAACAGAGTTGCACTTGTTTGAGGACCACATTTCGTAATTTGAGAAGCTACTGGTTTGCTTAAACATTAGATGGTTTACTTAAACGTTCTCTAAAATGCGTTTAAAATAAACAAAGACAAAAACAAAAATAAAAATAAAAAAAGGAACGAAACATCTTTAACCTATCTCTGAATGGAAATATTAATCTATAACAGTAAATCATCATCAACTGATAAATACCAAAATATTGCAAGCATCTGTCTTTCTTCTCAACCAAACACATCGCTCTTTGAATATAATTGCATGGACAGACCTTTATGCATTTAATCGTGTAGACCCGATGCTGTATGTTATATTCAAAAGGTAATTACTACCCCAATATGATTACACGGTCGCCAGTTGCTAAATAAAACGCAACAGCAATATTTCATTCTTTATTTTTACCTATTTCCTGACATCATTGTCTTAGGGGAAGGAATTCTGACCGTTGCCTAATAGAAAAAGTCAGGCCTAACATAAAAAACCGTAGACACGGGAATTCATCTGGAAGAAAGGTGCAACTCTCAGAAAAGCAAAGTGCATCCAGGAACGGGTAAATCTCGCCCCCGTTAAAGGTACACTCTAAGCGGAATATATACACAATCCAAAACATCAGCTTACAAATACATTGATTTCAACAAATGACATTATATTAACATTTTGCGGCTGCTGCCTTTATGAACATTTACATTATTTCCCAGTGCTATAAGAGAAATGAATCAGAATTACAATATATAAACTAAATTGTCAGGCAAAAATACGTGCCTCTTTACATAAAGAAAAACAAATATCTTTCATAACATTACGCAGAATTACTTAGTTGCATATAATTTCTGCTGAATTCTTCACTTTAGGAGCACAGAAATGCAACAAATACATTGAAAAATGCCAAAGAGCTCTCTTGAGCCTCTTTCATTATATAAACATATGTTACGTCTGCGACATTCACATCATTACATAACTTAACATGACTGTGTATTCCTTGTACAGATATACACTTTCTTTAAACCTGGTTGTCTCTTTAGAGTACACATAAGGGATCCAAAGTCATGTTTTCAACTGTGGGTGGCCCTTAGCCACCATCACAGCCCATTTCGGGTATCAGCGCAGGAGAACCTTCTACATAAAACTTTTAAAACCAGTCTAACGGCATTGAGCCGGGCTCACTCTCAGTTTTGAATTAATAATTAACTAAACATCAAACATTATAAACAGGTTAGTATAGAGTGGCAATTCTACTGGGGCGCGCAGGCCCTTTTATAAGCTCCTGTAGAGCAAAATGTCACGCCGCACAACACTATTTCGCTGCGGTCTAGCATGACGAAGCGTAACTGATATTTAGCAGCACTCCTGGTGGAAGGGGGTGCAAACATACGGGAGTAATGCTCGTTTGACCTGAAGTTGTATATAGACTAAATGCCCAGTGGAGCTGAAATGGAGTATAAGCAAAGAGCTACTGTGGCTCAACCTATGAGCCAGTGGTTGAAATAGACTTCTGAATATTATGACACAAAATAATATAATATTTTGGCTAATACAAGCTGCAAGCTAATACTGCATTCAGTCCATACTGCCCAGAAATACATGTAATTTTAATATATGACATAAAAATCAATGTTAAACTAGTAGTTTTAACATAATAAAAAGGTGATTTTATAATATTAATTTTTACGTCATAACAGACTTATATTAATTTTATATTCATGATACACATAAACAAAGGAAGTTTATAATAAACTTCAACTTGTACCAGACGTCCTCACGGCCATGGGATCACAATATTCACAGAAATTATTACCTTTTTAAGAAGTAGAAGCATCAAAAGATGCATTAATATGCAGAGCCTTATCTATTTTTACATGTTGAACTTAAAATAAGGGATACATAAATTTTTCTTCTCGAAGATGGATGCGATGGCTTCTCAGATGACGTCGTACATACTTGCTCATATTGTTATACATGGATCATGTGTGAAACATGACACTGTACTGTATAATAATTTGCTAATCGTTATAGAGGTAGACCTGTGACTTTACATCCCACTGAATTCCAAATAGTCAATCGGAATTCAAATTCTGCACAATTATAGTCACCCGAGCTAACAAGAGGGCGTAACACACATGAGCTAAACTTCAGAACACGTAAAAGGAAGTCTAAACGTGTCATATTGTACAATATGGCACAAGGAACATAAATCGCAGGAACCGATTCGAAAGGCAGATTTTAAGGTCCTACGATGTATGATTTGATGTTTCCAACAACTGCTGCGGTCATTAGCCCCATTAGTGTAGTGAATATGTTTTGTGGGACGTGGCAGTGTTCCTCCATGGTGAATGGTGAGAACCGGCTCCGAGCTACACGTCAACTTGCAGTTTTCCACACCCAGGTATATCCCACCAGCAGGACACCGCTCCAGCCGGGACAAGGTCTAAGATCCCGACTGGTCTCCTGACAAATGCGGTAATGCAGTACGTGTAAAATGTAAGGAGTAAGGATAACACAAGGAAGAACAAAGAAACATCGCGCGCGGTTCGTGGCTCGTTTGTTAAGGTACTTTTCCAAAATCCACCAGGTATTGATTGGAGAATTAACGGAAAACTACCGATCGGAGCAGCAGGCCTATGTGACATGCTTCTCACTGACAACCGTCAGGACCGATGCAACATGCAAGGAAAGAGAAAAGGCAGTGAGTCTGCACGAGAGAGCACCAGAGGGGCCGAGCAAAGACAGGGCTGCAGAGTGTTTACGAATGGCGATAGATTGATTGGGGCAAGTCAACTTCTCTTGTGTTAGACCCTTTAGTGTGGGGAATGTTATGCGCCGGGAGGTAGTGGTGTTCCTTCCCCGCTGGATTATGGCGCCACCTAACCGACAGAGTGCGGTGATTTCGCACCCCAGGTATCACCCTCGGCTTGGCATCGCCCCGGCCGCAACAAACTCTAAGCTCCCGACTGTTCGCTCGATGTAGTGATAGTGCATGTACGTAAACATGTGAGAGCAACGGGTGAGGATAGGATAAGGAAGAGGACAAGATTGCGCGCGGTTATTGATATGGGAAAGCACGGGAAAATACCGATCAGAGCAGCCGACTGCAAGAACTTTCCTACAGTGTGAATTCAACCTAGCTATCTAGGTAGTATAAAAAATCTGCCACAGACGGAACACCGAGTTGTGGACCTCCGTGTCAGACTCCCTCCAGAGAGAACAGTGCCGCTGGATGTGATGTCACTCAGCCGATGCAAACGACGAGCGTTGACGAGGGCGTTAGGGCGCGAGCGGGGTCGTGGTCGCGGCTGTGAAGCAGGGGCCGTTGGCTCGGGACAGATTGCGCTCCTAATGCAATCACCCGAGGCTGCACCACCCGCGCAGTAGTTTTGGTGCGACCTGTACGCTAATTTATATAGCTGCAGCGGGCGGCGGGCGGCGCGCGGCGATGGGGAGCTAACCTCGTCAACTTCAATGAGGTGGCAGAGCAGGCACTGGCTGGAAGCAGCAAACGGCAGTAGAAGTGGAACGGCGTGAGGTTTGGGGCTTGGGCGGGGCGAGAGAATGTTTGAGGCGAATTTGACGAGGAATGTCAAAGCTTACTAGAGGAAATTATACGCTTAGTGACATTCCAAACGATATTCGAGGGCACGGTTGACTAAAGAACATGCACGTTAGTAAAGACATAACTTGGAAATAAGAGATTCAAAAGACTAAATATAGCAAAATAAAACAGAATAAATCAGGCTTCATATCCTTGTTAGAGAAAATATGATTTAGTTTTATGTTCGGAGACTATTGACGGCTTACAGAAAAGTTTAAATATCCTAGAAACGTATAGTGAAACATGGGGATTAAAAGTAAATATTCAAAAAACCAAAGTAGTTGTCTTCAAGAATGGATTTATCTGGGGTAACAAGGAGAAATGGTTTTACGCTCAGGAGGAGATCGACCGGGTCAAAACATTTACATATCTTGGGGCAAAATTTTCCATGAATAGGGGATGGAATAATCACATAGTGGCGGCGCACAGTAAAGGAAAAATTGCGCTCAAAGAAATCGTTTGCGCAGTGCGCAGGGTTCCGGAATTGCCTTTAAAGGTGTGCGATACAATGTTTAAATCGCTAGTTCTCCCAGCAATGAATTATGGGGCAGAAATTTGGGGAGTGGATAGGATAGATCGACTAGAAAGCGTCGAAACAGATTATTTCAAATTAATTCTCGGAGTCTCTAGATTCGCAGCAAATGCCGGAGTCCTAAGAGAGGTCGGTAGTGTAGGAATTTGGAAAGATTTTAAAATGAAACCCATTAAACTTTGGATTAAATTAGCAGGTGAACAGGCGGACACACTTATACATAGATGTTTTCGAGTGCAGTTACAGGGAAGCAACCAACGCTACTGGTCGTATAAAATTAAATTGCTACTGGAACGTTCAGGTCTGGGAGACGTTTCTCCGGAGATGGTGGGAGATAGGGGAACACGTGACATAGAACGGTTAATTTCGGATAGACTTGCGGATATTAAAAGGCAAGAGATCCTGGCAGCAACGGCCGAAAAACGTTCGTTAGTTGCGCAAATTCACGCGAGTCCGTTATGGGGTTGCGAACGTTACGTAAACACACTGCAAAAGGACGCAAGAGGGGGATACTCTTGGTTCAGGGTCGGGGGGTGGATGCAACGTAGATTAAAGGACTCGAATGATAATGGCATCTGTGTGCTTTGCGGTGATAGGGAAGACTGGATCCACATCCTTTAATTTGCAGTGCGACCGAAACTTGGAGAGGAAAATGGATGGGAATGGAAATTACTACTTCCAACATAGGAACGTAACGCTCGCCCAAAACATTCTAGGTGACAAAAGAGCTAACTTCATGAAAGAATTAGGAACATTTCTCGGAAAGGTTCGGACCACTAGAGAAACTGAAATTAAGGAGTGGGAAAACAGCATTGGTTAGTACGAGCAGAGCCTAGACTGGAGAGAAATAAATAATAAATCAATAAACTAACAATAATTAAGTTAGTCAGTAAGTTATGTTAGGTTAGTAAACAGTACAAAAAAAGTTATAAATTGTAGTCAATTGTTAATATAGTAATAAAAAAAAAATTAAAATTAATCAAAATAAGTTAAATAAATTAAAATTAAATTAATAAAAATAAGTTAAATAAATTCAAATTAAATTAAAATAAAACAAAAGGAAACGGTTAAAATAAAACACATTAGGGGGCGAAGGGAAGTGGGAATCGGAAATGTTAGGGCAGAGGCGTTGGTGCGGACGATTTTCTGTGGTGCTGTTTGTTTTTCAGGTGCGGTGGAGGCCAAACACTGGAAGGAGAATGCCTGACGCCCGCGCCAAATAATAAATAGTTTAAAAACCGGATAGAGTAGCATGTACTCGGCTTCTGACGGCAGGTTTTCCCCCTTCAGGGGTTTTTTCCTCAGCCGTACCTTATGGTCTCGTTTCCGCGGCTTTGATGCGATGGAGAGACCATTTGGGGTGAATACCAGAAGGCGAAAGGTTAGAACACGGTAGAATGTAGGTATTGTAATGGCTTCAAGGCCTTCGGCCTAGCCACATTGCATCAAGTTTTCTAATTTGGCTGTAATAATTACCTATTAAATAAAAAATAAATAAAAAAAATATGCGTGTTAAAAGCATTTTAAAGAAATTTTAAGCAATGCGTATTTTTGCCAGATTCGTAGTAGCTCGTCAAAGGAGCGTGTTCTCAGTCCCCAATGGTACGTTCGGTTCCGGACTTCTGGTCTGCCCACTTTGTCCCTTTTGCAACCCGTGAGTAAGTGAAAGCTTAGGCTTCCGCGGTCGGAGTTCGGTTGCTCGGGAGACGCCGCCTCCTGGACACAGGTGATTTCGGCCGTTATGCAGCGACCTTCTTCAGGTTAGGTGGTTGGTTGTTAGTGATTCCGTGCGCGTCAAAGGAGGAGGTCATTAGTCCCGTAAGTGTAAAGAATATTTTTCCTCGGACGGTGGCTGCAATCTTCCCCCGCTGGATGGCAAGATCCGGCTATCGTCAGCTAGCGGGGTTTCCCCCAACCAGGTATATCCCACCAGCAGGGCACTGTCCCAGTCGGGGCAAGCTTTAAGCTCCCGACCGATCTCCTGGAATGTGTGGTGGTGTAGTGCATGTTAGTGTGTGTGTGTGTGTGTGTGTAAGGGATGAGGATAGGATAAGGAAGGACAAGTGAACTTCGCGCGCGGTCCATGCCCCGCTGATAGGGTACTGATCGGGCATTCGCCTGGTCTTGATCGGAAAAAACACGGAAAACTACAGATCAGAGCGGCCGGTCTAGAATTCTCTTCTAGATAGCGACTGAACATCTTGTCACTGTCGGGACTCGAACCTAGGACCTCATGGTCAGAGACATCGGAGTGACAGTTGATGCACTGAGCCACCTCTCCGGTGCGTCCTTCTTCAGGGAGAAATGGGCATTTCATCCTGTGAAAGGACGCGGCATGATGGCGTCTAGAACGCGAAACGTTGGCATCTAGAATGCGACGTCTCCCGAGCAGCCAGGTAAACCACGAGCAATGGTCGCCAGTCGAGCTTCTTGTTTTGGTCTCAGAGCAACTTTGGAAGAAACTTTCCTTAATGAAATTCGTTAACGAAAATACGTGAAATACGTGAAGCACTGGTAAATGAGTTGTAAATCAACACTTCACCGAATGGACTTAGTAATATAACAAATTATATAAATATATGATGTTGCCAGAGCATTTATTTTCTACCCCTCCTGCTCCACCTGCAGTGCCTTCTCCGCCCACTGATGCCGATTGGTGAAGAGAAATACTTTTTCCCTCTTTGACAGCTTTGTGAAAAATTTCAAGAAAACTTTTTCCGTTTCGGCAATCTTCAGTGCCTTCTTGGCTGTGTTCTAAAGTGTCTGTCACTGAGTGATATCGAAAGAGATGTCGGAAATCGAACGACGATCAAATCTAACCACTTTATTTCCTTCATTATTCTCTGTAACCTGTATGCAAGGTACGACATTTATTGACATTATCCTCTTCCTTTGAAGTTTCAAGCGGGATAGATTATTCCTATATTTCCATTCTAGCGTACCTCTAATTACTCCAAGAGATCCAATTTAAGTCACCAGTCACAAAGATACAAATATAATTCGTTCCTCCATTGCTGAAATCCGCAATGTTATTTACGTTGTACCTCTATTTGATCGTAACACTTTGAAAACGGTTACAATTTGTACTTTCTGCCTTTTCGGCATTTCATAGCTGCGGTATGTACGACACAATTAATGAAAAGACCTTTACGAAATGTCGGCGCAATGCGTTTAACCTGGCAACTGACAGCTGCACCAAGCATTGGACCGAAGTGAAACAGCAGTTTCAGGGCATTAAAATGATAATGGATTTTCTGAGAGGAGCTAATGGGGCTCCTAAACTAATCATGCAATGACCAGACATAAAGACTTAAAGTTTCCCTCTGAAAATATTTTTATTTCATTCTAACGTGTTTAAACTCTTCGTACACAAGGCAGGCGGTCTAATTTCCAGGAACTAACTTTAGAGTTGAAGAGCACAAAATACATAGTCAAGGGTTACCCTTGTGGCTTGTGAAACTTGACAATATTACTCTAAACTGTATTCTAACTAAGAAGACTACTAGAAACAAGTTCCAAAGCAGGTCGTTGTGCCATCCGGAATATTTATGACCCGTGTGTGGGCTGCATTACACGTTGTCCAGCCCTCTCTCCTTGCACCCACTGTTGCCACGACCTCACATCGTCCCAACGCACCTGTCGCACCATCGTCGCCTGCTCGCCTATGTGCATTCTGTTATACACAACATTAAGAAAAAGTAGGTACAAATTATAATAAATTTTAAATATATATTTCTAACATTTCTCTTTTTTTCTATTCATTTGATATTTTTACTTTAAAAAATTGCTTTAGACTGCGAACGACAGACTTTTAATTTAGTGCTTGTGCGCCCTGCTAGCATCAAATCATAATTTCCTAAGGATAAATTCCTTCCACCTTAATTTAAATTGGACAAAAATTTTAGGTTTATCAGAGTAATAATTAACTATTTGCAAAATAAATACGTTTATTAATTGGACAATGCATTATATTCTAATGTGGGCAGTGAGTAGTATGAGTAAATACCACAATTGATTATGGTTATCTAATTTTAATTGTGAATTGTAATATTACTTCCTTGAAAGACCTTACGACCGCACAATAAGATAATCCCTTGTATTTAATACACTTACGAACAATTACGGATTTTCCTTATATAAGAAATCACGGATAGGAAACGCCCTAAATGAATTACTGATGGATATGTAACTATCCCCAAAGGGAAATTAAAGAGCTTTAAGAAGAAAAATATAGTTCACAGATTATGGCACATTTTAATTACGAGACGTGCGTGCATCCTGCAAACCACATTACGTCGTAACCCCAAATCTATCAGCGCGCTAAACCCTTAAAACCATTTTTTTCTCTCTGTCGCACATTGTGTCTTCTATACCGTAAATGACAAAATGAAACCTTTTTAGAAGTTCTATTACAGTTTTTGAGGGAGTCCCTGACTCCGCAGAGCGGATTGTCAAAAACCTGAAAGTTGAATTCCAGCGTGAAGCTATTTTCACTTTTAAAACAATTTACAAAGTAGTAAAATTTACAAAGATTGACTTTTTAGCGAAACTTTTTTGAACGGTTTTTAAACATTTTTGGTAGGATTTTGTTCTTTTGGCACTTTAACCACGAGGGCCATTTTAAGAAGTCATGGCAACTATTTTTTTTATCAGACAATAAAGCTGTAGGAAACAAAAATTAGGATATACAATTGAAAGGTGCTGGAATGTTCTTCGCAATGCTGTTACTAAATTGGGATCCGGGTATAAGGCGCTATGGGTAAGAGACATTGAAAAATGCATAAATAGAGATCATTGTTTTATTCGTATATGCATAATCATGTATGTTTATTGCATATGCATAAAACCAAACAGTACAAGTAATGCTCCTACTTTTACGAGCTAACAACTTTCAAAATAAAAATCCACCGCCGTAGAAGGTTCTGGACAGGTTGCAGTGCGGCTTGTTGCAATTATCATGGAGGGATATTGCATTGTTGAGAACTCTGGACGTTTCCTCCCATTATGTAGTACGTGGCCGTGACAGTTTGGTTCTCACAAACATGATGACACACGATACTACCTTGTCTGTCATTAGCCAAAATAAGCATGACACTTGATGGATTCTGTCGAAACTTGTGTTTTCATGGTGAATCACGCTGCCGCCAATCATTTCATTCCCTTTTAGTTCTAATTCATACGCCCTTGCCTACGTTTCAACAATTGCAAAAATGAGATGCAAGAACTCATTTCCTTAATTTTGGAATCGCTCCAGACTCGTACCTCTTGTCCCGTGCCTTGCGCATCTTCAAGTCATTCCGTAAAATGCAACACATTGTCGATGCAGACGCTGGACGTCCACTGCGCGCCAGGTCAACTGTTGCTACGCGTCCACGTTTGAAGGCCGCCACCGAACGTGCAACAATTTGATAGGGCAACGCCCTATCAGCCAGTGCTTCTGGTATGAGACGAACATTTCTGCCACGCTGAAATGCAACTGTTTAATTTGCTCCCCATCCAACTTTAGTGACATCCATCTCGGAATTCAGTCTCTATAATACTAACATTTTCATGTGTTGCCAATTAGACACCAATCCACTCAAACGTCATCTGGTCCATCAAATAAGTTTTCTTGCATGAGATTTGATACATGTACTGATTTTAATAAATATACTGACCGCAATTCCCATACTCTTAATTTCATTACTGGTAAGAACGGTTTAAGCGGAACATTTCAATAAGTTCCACAGTAATATTTAAACGTCATAATGGTTTAAGTAGATGTAGTATACCGACCTTTTATGTCCGATTTTATGTACAGAGTCGTACGTAGATTCTTCCCAAGAATTTAACGTCATCTTTCAAAGAATAAGAGTTCGAATCCTCCGAAATTATGCTGGATTCCAATAGTGTACTTTTTGGATTTATTTCTCGGAAAATTAAACTTTTCCTTTCCCTGTCCACAAAAGAATTTTTCTTCGGATTTTCAGCTTACGTAAGGCTGGTTGCAAGGATTTGCCGCGTCGTGTGTCTGTGTGGTGCGGCTGCTCGGGCGGAGCTGTGGCCAAGGCCGCAAGGCGCCCGCGCCGTTAACGCGATTACGAGTGCTGGACTGGAGTCCGCGCGCAAATCCCGGCGCTTAATCTCCTGACGGTTCGCACCAGCCACGCGCTCCGCGGCGGGTGCCTGGGATTGAACGAAAACCAAACATCCACGCTGAAATAACTGTACAAGCTACGAGGCGTAAAATTAATGTGTAGCTTAGGACAACCGCTAACTTTCGAAATGTGCAAAATCAAAATCTCTTCTGTCCCCTCCTCCTCAAAACTGTTCAAAATAATTAAAAAATCTTATTTATGTAATTAGCTCAAATTCGTGCGAATTTGAGCTAATTACATACATTAACGTATGCAACCCTGTAGTTGAATATACATAATTTGGAAAGTTTGCACATTTCTTAAAATTGGCAAAAAGAATTCTGAATTTTAAATAAAAATATTTAGGAGTTTTGAAGCATTCTATAATATATTTTTGGAGTCACTAAAGAGAAATACGACACTACGAGTAATGCCTAATTAGATGGCTTGTAAATAATTGAAATTTAAAACTCACGGAAGCAGTGTTTTTGTACGTAACAGAAACAAGTGTTTCTTATGGAAAAAACTGGACAATATAAAATAGAGTGTTTGAATAATTCAATTTAATAACACTTCAGATATAAAATGTAAAGATATTTTGACTCCGTCAAATTAACGCACCTCCTCAGCAGTTAGAAGCTGCAAACTGCTAAATCGATATGATTAGTGATTCCGGCCACGTCAACTTCTAAGGTCATTAGTCTCATACGTTTTCATCGTGGGAGGCGGCGGTGATCTTCCCCCTCTGGGAGGCGATATCCGACGCCGATATGCACGTCGCTTTGCGGGGTTTTCCCCAAACCGGGTACTTCCCAACAGCAAGGCACGCCCCCAATCAGAACCGTACTCTAAGCTCCCGACTGGTCTCCCGTTATGTATGGTAAGATAGTGTATGTAAGTGTAAGAGTGTATAAGGGGGGAGGATAGAACAAGGAAGAGGAAGGAAAGAGCGCGCATGGTCCGTGGCCCGTTATGGCACTGCTCCGGCATTCGTCAGGTATTGATCGAAGAAACCACGGAAAAGTATTGATCAGAGCAACCAGTCGCTAGAATTCTCTTCCAGACGACTGAATTCGACCTACCTAACTAGTGTCGAAAATTCTATGCCACCGTCGTGACTCGAATCCTAGATTGTCCCGGTATGAGGCACTGTAATGACATCGAAGCCAGCAAAGGCAAGCATACAAGGTCTGTCCCAAAAGTAAGTTGAATAAGTCCAAGAAAAAAGATGTATTGCAGATAAATATACAAGTAACTAAAATTCTTCAAAGTAGCTTCCTTCCGCGTCGGAACACCTGCGCCAGCGTTTTTCCCAATCGCTGAACGCACCCTGGAAGGCGTCGACGGAGACCTCCTTCAAGAACCTCGTCGTTGCTTCTTTGGTGGCTTCCACAGTCCCGAAATGGTGGCCCTTGAGTTCCTTCTTGATCCTCGGGAACAAAAAGAAGTCCAGTGGTGCCAAGTCGGGGCTGTATGGCGGCTGGAGCAATGTTGCCATACCGCGTTTCGCTAAGTACTCTCCAATAATGAAGGCGGTGTGCGACGGCGCGTTATGGTGAAGACGCCAAGTGCTGGCGATCTCCTTCCTGACGCGTTTCACTCTGCTTTGGAGCCTTTTCAGGATTTGCAAGTAAAAATGACTGTTCACTGTTTGTCCTTGTGGCACAAACTCTGAGTGAACATTGCCTCTTTTGTCGAAAAAACGATGAGCATGGCCTTTACACGGGTCTTGCTCATTCTCGCCTTTTTGGGCGCGGGGAAGCTCGCGTGTGCCACTCAGCACTTTGTCTTTTGGTCTCCGGGTCATACTCGAAAACCCATGCTTCGTCACCCGTAATCACATTATCCAAAAAACTTCGGATCATTTTCACACTGCTCCAAGAGGTCACGCGAAATCGTTGCACGAGCAGCCTTCTGTTCATCGGAAAGCACTTCGGGGACCATCTTCGCACAGATCTTCCGCATGCCCAAATCTTCGGTAACAATGCGATGTACAGTAATTTTAGGGATATTACACTCATCTGCCAGCATTCTAACACTCAGGCGTCGATTAGAGTTCAGCATGTCCCTCATTTTTTTCGCATTTTAATCGGAATGTGACGTTGACGAGCGTCCAGAGCGGTCTTCATCCTCGGCGTCCTCTCTGCCGTCTCGAAACATCTTGTACCAGCGGTAAACCATTTTTGCTGGACATGGTGCTATCGCCATAAGCTTCCCTTAGCATGGCACCGGTCTCAGCGCCCATTTTTTTGAGCGCAACACAAAATTTTATTGCGTAACGCTGGTCCTTGAAACGCGGCATCTTAAAATTCCGACGCGTCTCTAAAACAATGGTTCAAACTAGCAGCGATGCGCACTGTGGAAGAGCCTGCAGACAACTGACGTGTTTGTCGTTGGCTTCCCTAAACCCCACACCACCATTCACAACACTTGGCGCGCCTTGCTAGTGGCTTGCTTCGGCGGCGCAAAGTCATTCAACTTACTTTTGGGACAGACCTTGTATGCCAGCCAAGCAGATGCCAGCCAAGCAGATGCTGTCTAAAAAATGTTTCTTTCTTCTTATCGATGATTTTTAGGACGCGCGACAAATGCTTTGAATATCGGCTTTAAGATTTTCCAGCCATTCATCTTGTACTTCTTAATTACCAAGAATATTTCTAAGATCTAATGTAACCCTATTATTTTTCTTTAAAGTGATGGAGTCCATAAAAATAACTAATATTTTGTGAGAATGCAATAAATAATAAGTTCTCTGTAGCAATATGTGCAGCTACATGATATATTCGCAAGCAGAATGGATTGACAAAAATACTGCTTAAACAAACAGGTTTATTTTCCATTATACTAACAAGACCAAATAAACAAGATGTCCAAGACAATTAAAAGAAAACAAACATGAATAGTATCAGTTACCAAAAGTTTAGAAGAATGCCAGAATCGCACTCTGTGTTGCTGTTGAGGCGAACGTCTATTACAAAGAAAAGTGAATACCAGAGACGTTTCGATAGATTGCATAGGGTATAGCTTTCATGAGTGGGTGCGATGAATTTAGAAAATCGGTACTGCCGTTCCTTGCTCTCACTAAGAGGTTGTTCTAGAAATTTGTAGTGTTGGTATTTTATCAAATGTTTGAAAGTGAACTTTTATTTTCTTAACTAATTAATGTATGATCTAATTACATCATAACGTATTTGTTATACGGCTGTCATTTGTCTGTATTTGGCAGCTCCATCTGTTTATATATTTTTGCGTTATCTTTTGCCATCGTGGTCTTTTGCTTTGTTCTTTCCAAACACGACATTTTTATCTCCTTGGGCTAGTATCTACTGGGAGAATATTTTTTACTATTCTTTACTGTGCCTACTTATAATTGGGATCTATCAGATAATTAAAGTTTTTGTTATTTCGTCGAATATTGTTTTCATTTCCATCTTTTCTTTTATCTGTACTGATTTGACAAATCTCATAATTTAAAATCATACATTGTATAGGTTCAGTAGGTTACTTCTGGTTTTAGGTATTTCCCTTTTCAATGAATCGTGCTGATATATTATTTATTATTATCTTATGAAGTTGTATTTGGCCGAGTTCATTTTGTTTCATAACATGGATGTATATTTCATCCCATATTCCACTCCAAGGTCAATATTTCAAGGTTGTTTTCTTTTAACATTTTATTAACAGTGCACTCATATACTTACATTTTTACCTCTTTAATATTTCTTCCTTCTCTACCTTCCTCGCATCTTCCTTTCTCTCCTTAACGATATATTGAACCGTCGTTTCTAATTATTAAATCTTCAGACGTCTAAATTCTTCACATTTTATTTATTTAATTTTCATTTTTAGTTTTACGATACGACTATTCTTCTGTTTTTTGGAAGTTTTTAGTAATATTTATTCAGCATTCATGTTATTACATTATTTTTCTGTACGTTTTGAGAACATAAAATACCCGTTAACTCTCACTTCAAATCTCCGAGACTGCACAAATCTCTCCCGCACATTTAAAGAGAAAATACATTTACGCTTGAATCATCTAGAATGTCTCGCCCAGCGTCTAGGCTTTTAGAATGCACAGAGGCAATCTCGGGAAGCGTATTTTCATAGAGTCTTTATCTCACCCTCTTCCCCCGGCGGCGCCTTTAATATGAGCGCGGGAGAGCGTTTTTCGTGGAGTCGTCGGGAGGGATGATGGCCGCGGCGGATGGTGGGGGCGGGGGCGAGGGCTGAGGTGGAGGCGGAGGTGGGGGCGGGGGCGGCACAGGAAGCTGAGAAGGGCGTGAGAGATGCGCGCAAAGACAACGACGCGGCAGGGTGGCTGCCGGTGAGGACGGTCGTGAGGATAATGAGGCCCTGCAGGGCACTTTCCATTCCCCTTGGCGCCTGCGGCGTCCCCTTCCCCGCTGCCAACTCGCTGGCGGCCCATAAGCCCTCCTCCGCTTTTACTTTCTTATTGCACAGCGGCGTGACAGTTAGCTCTGCATCTCGGCTCCCAGGACGCGAATCCCGATCTTTCCGTACGAAATTGTGGCGGGGAATATGTAAACATTTCACTACCTATGTGCGTTTCTACCGATTCCATCTTTCATTCCACCGATTATATAATCATCATATCACAATTTTACATCTGCAACCCTTCATTCATGTTAGTCATTATTACCCGTTGTTGGCAGGATCCCTCAGCAATTCTTGATGGGTGTAAAACGAAATACTTTTACCCGACATTCTTCAAGTCCTGCTCTTAAGCACGAATGAAAAATCAATTATTTATTTTTCCGCCTTTTTCTTAGCTAGTTGCACTCGCCAGCGCGTATTTTTGTTCCTTTTGATAGTCATTTTATTATTAATATTTTATTCTACACTCATTAATTCCTCATTTCTTTTAAGTTCAAATACTGTTTCAGTCTTTTTACCTTCCAGTACATTTTGATGCACTTATTTTACCCCTGTATCCCTCGCTCTGTCTGTATCTCTGTCTATCTATCTCTGTCTCTCTCTGTCTGTCTGTCTGTCTGTCTCTGTCTGTCTGTCTCTGTCTGTCTGTCTGTCTCTGTCTGTCTGTCTGTCTGTCTTCTCTGCTGCCTGTCTCTCTGTCTGTCTCCTGTCTGCTCTCTGCTGTCGTCTCTGTCCGTCTGTCTGTCTCTGCCTGTCTCTGCTCTGTCTGTCTCTGCCCGTCTGTCTCTGTCTGTCTGTCTCTGCTCTGTCTGTCTCCTGTCCTGTCTGTCGTGTCGTCTGCTTGCTGCTGTCTCTCCGTCTTCTCTCCCTGTCTTCCCTGTCTGTCTTCTCTCCTTTGTCTCTGCCTTCTTCTGTTCTGTCTTATCCGTTGTCTGCGTCCTCGTCGCTTCTGTCTGCTGTACCTGATCTGTCTTTACCCGCATCCTGCAGTCCTGTCTTCTTGCCGTCGTCTATTGCTTTCTGTCTGTCCGCCTTTGTTCTGTGTCTGCTCCCGCGCGTATTCTTCGTCCTGTCTTGTCGTCTGTCTCTGTTAATCTTTCTTCTACTCTCTTTCCCTTTCTGTCTCTGTCTCATCTGTCTCAGTCTGTCTGTCCTTCCGTCTTTGTGCTCTGTCTGTCTGTCTCTGTTCTCTCTCTCTGTCTGTCTCTCTCTGTCTGTCTGTCTCTTCTGTCTGTCTGTCTGTCTGTCTCTCTCTCTGTCTGTCTGCTCTCTGTCTGTCTGTTCTGTCTGTCTGTCTCTGTCTGTCTCTGTCGTCTCTGTCTGTCTCTGTCTGTCTCTGTCTGTCTGTCTCTGTCTGTCTCTGTCTGCTCTCTCTCTGTCTGTCTGCTCTTCTGTCTGTCTGCTCTCTGTCTGTCTCGTCTCTCTCTGTCTGCCTCTCTCTGTCTGCCTCTCTGTCTGTGTCTGTCTGTCTCTCTCTCTCCCTCTCTCTCTCTCTATCTCTCTCTGTCTCTCTTTCTTAAGATGTCCCACACTTTCCTTTGTGTTCCACACAATTGCAATAATCCTGCTTGTTGTCTCGCCTCGGCAATCTCCGACGCCTTGTACCTCGACGCTCGCCCTCCTCTTAATAAATGTTTAGCCCCGCACCACCTGCTTCCCCTCCTCACACGGTGACTTACAGGTATCACTGAGAATGTTTAACAGGAGGATAATTGGAGAGCACGACAGGATGGTACCTGGCCTCGGCGTCTGAAAAATGATGCGTCTGAAAAATATCTTCAAATATAATAGTTTAAATCCACATTCCTTCATCGAATAAAGATGACACCATTCAAGCTTATTAAAATTCTTCAAAATTCGTTAAATTGAGAAAATCTTGTTTTCAAAAAATTTAAAAAGTGATTGATTATCACTTACCTTTTGCTCTGATTGTTTTGTCATGTATGAATACATCAACGTAGAAAAATTGTTTTCAAAAATGTCGTCCTTTTTACAATATTATCTTACATGATCTATACAATAATATTATAGTACATTTTGAATCTATACACTGTTGTGAAACGTTTTGAAGGTAATTTGTTTGAATAAAACGTTCCGGCTTAAATTACAAAAGTTACTAATTTCTTTCGACCCTTATTATTTCGGCTTTTACCTTCAAAGTCTGAATTTTTTATACAAACGGGAATTTGTGCAGTCATTACTAAAGGCAAATTTACATTCTGTTTGCGTTTTACAACTGCCAAAAATTCGTGGTTATAAATATATTACAAAGTAGAATACGGGTTTGTCTCCATGTTCTTAGCAAGTGGACTCTTTCTAGGGAAGAAAGTGTTGCCATTTTATTAAAACCGAACGGGATGTCTGCGTTACATTTTATCTCACAGAAAAGAAAGATGGTTGAAAAGACATCTTTAAAAATTTTTTAAAATTTCGATTATTATATTAAAATTTCGGAGGATATAGTTTTACGAGTAATGCACTAAACATATTTACTTACATTCTTAGCATTGTTTTGTTGGTATGGAGCTAAAAGCAAATATTGAAGCTCATAACTCATGTCAAGTTCATAAGGCCACACGTATCGGTTAAATAAATGAGAAGTTAGGGTAACATGTGTAGGTACCTATAAAACGGAGAATACTAGGACACACAGCTGCAAATGACTTGATAATGTCTCAGAAGAAATTTATGTGCAAATTTTATGAACTTTGTCTTCCCTCTAGTAGAATGACTGATACCATGTTTGTTAACTAAGCATCAGTCTAAATAATACATGCTGTATGTGCTGTCACCTTATCTTCCTTGCTTGAACAGACTCGCAGTAAGTCGTTTGTAGACTGAGTTTGACGACAATTCAGACGTTGTAGTTCTATATTCTTACGCAGTGTGGAGTTTAAGGGAAATGTAAAGTTTATGATTATTCTCCTAGATAAAACATTTTACATTGCTAAAAAATTCAAATCTCTTGACTCTGCAAATCAGAAACTCATAGCTATTTGTAGTTTTTTAAGCTCTCGCGAGATTTTTCTCGAACTTTCAATGACAATAAGCGCCTTAAAACATTACTATTTGTGAAATTTTCACATATTACACTTCTTCCCCGTACGTCACACAGAACATTTTTAAACTGTATTTTACTTCAAATAAAGAAATGAATGCACAAATAAATACAAAACATTCTAAAACGCAGGAAATAAACAACATCAAAAAGTTTTATGAGAAAATATGTTGAACGAATTCTCTTCAAAAATTTGGTAAACATTAATAGAAAATTAGTATATTAATACTACAAGAGGCTTAAAAAAGAAATAAATATAACACCATGAATTATTAAGTATAAAAAATATTAGCTCTGGTCTTCGCACTTTTTATTGTTGTTATTTACAATTTTCCAAAATATTTTTCAATTTCTTTTATCTGAAGACGAACAAAATGCAATGAAAATATTGTATTCCAGGTAATAAAGTATTAAATCGTAAAAAAATTCATTTTAATCCCTGTTAAATTAAAAGGCATGAAAACAAAAATACAAAACATAATGAAAACACGAGTGGCTATATCTTGTTGACAAACATATACGTGATTGAAATACTCTTGAAGAGTCACAAATGCCGAAAATAAACTCATATTAAACTAATTTCATAAATCGACATTAAATGTGTTACTCTTACGATTATTGCACCTTTAAACAACAAGCAATACAACGCCTGTTGGAGGCAATGGACACTTATACAGAACTAGGGGCACTAGATGTAAAAGAATTGAATGCAGGGCCTGGGAAAACCGAGATACATTATCTGAGAACGGGAACTTCCAAAGTACTCAAAATAAAAGCTCATCAAAGTATTTTCCTTATTAATCAGTAGTTATTTCATTCAATCAACTGAAAATTACGCTTGACCTTTTAATGAAAGATCTAATAAATATTATTTTTATTCTTCTTAAAAAAAAGGGACAATTATTTGTTTATTTGATCTGGGTTAATTTTGATTTTGAAGAATAGAATCAAAACGCTCTAGCTGATGAAACGAAGTGATTAACTTGATATTTTTGTCAGGGCATTAGAAGACTCGTGTAGGGCGGGGGTGGTTGTAGGGTACGTGGGTGGTGAGGTGCGCGTGGAACGGAAGGCGCCGTCGCGATCGATAGCCGTCGCTCAGGCGGAGCGGAGCGGTGCGGAGAGGAGCGAAGCAGCGGTCGCCCGCCGCCCATAGCCCACCGCATGTCACGGCTAATTAGAGCGTGCGTAATCATGACGGAAGAGTGCCGCGGAACGCTAAGAGTCACAAAACCTCGACCAGAAACTTTCGGCTCCATTCCGAACGCGCTTCCGCACGTACTTTCGCGCACGTGCGTTCAGTAGCACGTACTTTCTCGCCCGTATTTTCACGCAAAATTACGCGAAAAGTACCCCCCTCCAATTTTCGAAGAATTGTACATGACTTTATTTCAAAATCCATCTGTATAATGTGAATATAAAACAATATCTATTTATGAAACAATCTCTATCTTCATAACTGTAGTTGTGAGAAGTTGCCGAAAAAAATTTTAAAATTTGCAATTTTCGAAAAATTGAAGATTTGAACGAAAATGAGGCCTGCAGTATTCTCTTGAACGTCCTTCACACTATCCAACTACAACAATTAATCACAAACGATGGGGCATTTTTTTTGAAAATATCCCAGGGGTTTCATGTAAAGTACCGCTGGAAACTGGATAAAAGTAATATCTAAAAAGAGGTTGAAAAGAGATACATTGGATACGTTTTCCTGAATCTTTGTAGAACCACTTTTGAAATAATGCGACGAGTAAATTGTAAGGATTATGCAGATTCGTATATATTGTAATTGTGATTGTATACGTGTCAAATAGATGAAAGCTATATTTTCAAACGCGTTGCCTTCATTCAGACGCAGGGACACTCATTTCTCAAAAAGACCTTTACAGTCGGCAGCGCTGACATCCGGTATGTTTGTAATTATTTGTATTTCATATCAGTTTAATGAATAACATACTCGTTTGCCATCATATCGTCCATACACAAACCAAGTAATTCAATTCAAATGAAAATCCGAAAAAACAGCTTATGACTACCAGCACAATATTAAAAAAATAATACACGAAATGTAATTGTGGTTAGGGCCAAGCTCTATTACGGTAATGAGCCAGTATGGTTCATGAGAATGCGCAATAACAATTAGTTAACTTGCTTGTAATAATTCGCAGCTAGTAACAGTTTTTTCAACAGGTACAATGACACTTTTTCAGAAAATTCGAAAGTTTCCAAACATTTTATTTTACCATCAGAAGTGCATTTGAGTTTATGAAATCCAATGAAAAATTCAGGAGTAAATCTTTTTTCCTTACAAATATTTGCTTATGCTTGGACCAGCAAATAAAAAATGGATTATTGTTTGATGTAACAAACTATTGGGGAAATATTGCACATTCCTTTTCTTTGTGTTTTCCTTCTGAAACGTTTGTATCATTCATGTCCAATAACACATCACTATCCACTTACGACACACTCAGTAAAGAATAACCAGACAATGAATTTCGAACGAAACAATGAATTATAAGAAAATAGTAAACAAAAAAAGTCCATGTTACGATTTCTTAGAATAGTGGTTCATTTCAAATAAACAAATACACAGGTAACTTCTTGTTTGTTTTATATCATTTATTCTTCATCTTACACATAACTTTTATAACAACTAACCTACTTCACCTACATCTAAAAATTTTGTTTTTGGGCAAAATTATTTTCCAAATCCTCGAATAGGCTCACGTTTCCCTTAAGGCACCCTTAACCTATAGAATTATTTTCTTCCTTTTAAATTCTCTTCTGTTTACATTGTATGATATTTCTTCACGCATAGTTAACGTAAGTTATTCTTTTAAATTATGGATAATATTACTTACATGCATCTTGCCTATATATTTATTTTAAATGAAATTAAAATTCTTGCAAAATTGTAAGATTGACACGTAGAAAATTAATATTAAAAAAGAATACTGCACGGAACACCCACGAAATGTTGATAATTACGGCAACTAGGATTACGAAATATTATTTCAAGTTTATGCATTAGAGCCATATTGTTAATCAGGAAACGACGTCAAACATATAAAAAAAATGGGTCCAGCCTCCTTAAACGTGGTATTAACTTTCTATTCTGGCTACATTTTCGGAACTCCATGAAATCTTTCAACTCATACTATACTACAGAATATCACATTACACAAGATATTTTAAAGTATTATGTATACTTTAATGTAGAATTTATTATAACGTTTAAACTGAATTACCGCAAAACCATAATTTACGTTTGGTCAGTTTTTCAAACAACACTTCATATGTCAAATGGTATAAAAATAAACAAATTTCAAAATATTATTTCTTAAAAACAACCGACTGTTTTGAAATTCGAATTTATTTCTGCGCTACGCACTCAACTGAGGCAATGTTATTGTCTGTGGTCCAGTGGGAGCCACGAGCCAATACAAACGTAGCCGAATCCAAACGCCGCGCAGTAACAAAGCCTAGTTCGCGCTTCATTTTTGGTTTTGTGGTGTGTACCCAGTGGGAAATCGTGTCATTGAAGGCACACGATACAGTGGTATCAGGCCGCAATGCGGTAGATTTCAACTGGCTATTTTCCACTCATTAGTGAAACGATTGCGCGAGTCTATTCAGGGGTGTCCAGAATGGGGGAGGTACCTGGGGCAACCTTCCCCAGTTCCCGACTTTATCGAGGTCCCGAATCTTCTTCATTCAAAAGAAATGAAAAATATCTCTAATAGAAATTTAACACTGTGAGTTATTTCTGATGCAAGGACGAATGATGTTCATGGATTGGGGGAGGAGGAAATTTTTGGTTGGAAATGAAAAGTCCCCTTGGATCAACTGCCCTAGCTCTCTGGTTTTCTCCGATCACCCCTGTGTCTATTTGCCTTTTGGAGAAAGGGAGTTCACTTTTGTCCCCAACACTTAAACTTCCTTTGATGATTGATTGATTGTTAGTGATTGTGGGCGCGTCGACAGCTAAGATCGTTGGTACCGTAAGTGTAGTGCATGTCTTTTTCCTGGCGCTGCTCTTCCCCCGCTGGATGGCGAAATCCGGTGCCGACCTACCATCGGCTAGCCCAACCAGGTATCACCCATCAGCGAGACAATAAGTAAAATCATTTCTGCTGTAAAACTGTTTCTATACTAATAGAGACTATACTGATCGTCAAAAAGAAAAATAATGTTTACTTTAACAAAACAATGATATAATAGAGTGAATTAGTTTACATTTGCATTGTATAATGTTTTAAAAAGATTTAAATGCCTGTAAAAAGTAATGTACTTCAGCTTCCGGGTCAATGACCCCCATCTCGATCAGGTTTTTGTCCAGTTTCCCTGATCCATTGAGCAAATGCTGAAATGGCCCCTTGATTTGCTTCTGGACGTAAATGTAGTTTCACTATGCGCACTGGTAATAGAGCTTAGGGTGAGTTTTTTTGTTAGCAATAAGAAAAATCACATCTGTTCGTTCGTTTACCGTTATAAATAAGTTTTCTATAATTCAGCAACGAAAATGTCTGCTTTTTGAAATGTTAACCTCTCACTTTTTTAATTTTTTTAAATTTATTATTATTATTATTATTATTATTATTATTATTATTATTATTATTATTTTATTTTCATATTTCAACTATTAATAGTTCAATTGTTGGGAAGGAATTCTGAAACTCAAGAAAGGGTGCGCAGATGATTTTCTCCCCCATACGTCACATACAGTCTTTGTTTTTGACTAAATAAATAAACAATACCAGTCGGCACAAGTCGGAACGCTCCCGACAACAAGGACCAGTCGGAACGGTCCCAACCGTTCTCCCGCCATGCGTGGTAGTGTACTGCATGTTAGTGTAAGTATCTGTAAGGGAGGAAAATAGAAGAGGAAGGAAATATCGCGCGCAGTCCGTGGCCTGTTTGTTACTGTACTGCTCTGAGATTTGCCTCCATGTACTGATCCGGAGTTTGCTTGAAACCACGGAAAACTAACGATCAGAGCAGCCAGCCGCTAAAATTCTCCTACAGACAGCGACTCATTTCGAGCTAGCTATCTAGCTAGTGGGGGACCCTCCGACTTCCTCCTCAGTCAGAGGCATTGCAGCGACATCAGTTGATGCCCTGAACTACCTCTCCTGGTTTAAGCTCCTTTGATCTGAAGATTTTTTTCACTAATGTTCTATAATATTTCCAGCTTCATACACTTCCCGTTAACTTTTTGATAGACAACGCGTCTCTACATGAAGTTCCAACTCCATTACGTAGAGTGCACTTATTGAGATCCACGGTGGGATTTACGGGAACCCTCTTCCGGAAAATAGGCATTTCATTCATGGAAACGGAATCTCCAAACTGAACTAATTTTCTCTCTGAAGGTTGGAGCTGCAAGTTCGTAATTGGAGAAACATTTATAAATTAACTTTGAAGCATTTACCTTAACGACTTCTTTTTGGCGAGGAGAGACAAAGCGCTTACAGATCGCCAGGTGTTAACGGATTGCTTACTAAGAAACCCTACCAAGCTGCGCGCAGTCCGTTATGCCACTCGCAACGGACAGGCAGTTGATGAAACTGTTGCTGACAACGTGGAACCGGTGTTTTTCAAGAATATCGTATTTTAGGTTACTGCTATTTACCAGCCGATACTCTCCTCTAGGCTATAGTACGCAGCAGTCCGACCGTCTACAGTCATCAATAGCAATTCTGTTCGTATAAATTCAACATGCATGATTGATTAACTTGCGTTTCAGGGCGCGTCAACTGCTAATGTCATTAGTCTCGTAAAATATAATGCTTGCTTTTATCTTGCCTCGCTGGATAGACTTACACCTCGGTTTGCGGAGATTTTCCCAACCGGGTATCTCTCACCAGCAGAGACAAGATCTAAGCTCGAAACAGGTCTCTCGACATGTGTGGTAGTGTTTCATGAACACGGAGTATTTTTACTATATTGCTAAGGTCATATGTAGATTGCATAAAACACAGACCCTTCACCTGAAAATATAGAAGACACCGTAGGAATTCATAATTTATTCTCCGCAACCTCTTAACACAAAAGTCATTCCCCTCTCCACAAACTTAATTTTAAATTTACTGCTGAGTAGTATGGTTCTTGAAAACCTCAATGTAGTGAATAAATGAAGTTAATAAAGACTTTGTTTACTTCGTTCATTGATTGAACGTAGCTAACTTTTTGGGTATGCATTGATTAAAGACACCACAAAAAACGGTTATTTTTTGTCAGTTTACCATTTGACAAGAACTGACGGTCCGAAAAATCCTTTAGGCAACATCAATAGGCATGGACTGCTTTTCTGAGAGCGTTTTTGCAATCCGAAAGGGAGTCGCTTCGAGGGAGATTCCATTTATGAGGCTTCGCAATATCCGCCAGCCTCAGCCACTAATTCCGCCATTTCAGGCGCTGCTCACGGCGGCGGCGGCGGCGGCTGCGCGCATTCACTTAGGCCCCTCCCGGCGCCGCAGCCCACGCCAATGCGCCGTCAATGCGCGGGGGCGTAATTGGAAGAGATAAACCGCTGCTTACGGCGCCCTCCGACCTCCCTTGCTGTCGCCTCGTCCCGGCCCGCCGCCGGCCCGCCCGGCTCCCCTCAGCCTCCCACCGGTGGCAATGGCGGAGATAGGCGGGTTCGACGAACCACAAGGAGACATAACCGTCTATCGTCGAGACGAATTGCTTTGGCGGGTGCCTTCCCTTCGCTGCAGTTACAACTTCGCTGCCGCTTTCGCCCCCCACTGTTCACACACACACACACACACAACAACACAGCGCGCGCGAGTAGCTACGAGTTAGACGATTGTCATTGTAGTGCCTAGCATTGAGATGAGAAATGAAATAATGAGAGAGAATGTAGCCGAGTGACATCAGAAAATTGACTTCAGTGGTTTAAATTAATTAACCCTAGTAATATTTTTATGGCCACTGACTTGCAAATAAAAGATTCAATTGGAGACTTATTAACAATATTTTTATGTTAAAAACTTATAAAAAAGTAGGCAATTCAAAATTTCTACCATAGACGCCAATATTAGACAACAATAAATTGACAAGTGCCGCATAAATTAAAGGTCCATGCAGACTTTATATGATAGGACATATTTGGATAAAAGGATAAATGATCTTTAATTCCCTATAATTTATTTAGTATTTGCCTATTAACAGCGTCTATGAGAACGACAAAGTTTACTAGGTATGAACTTGTCACTTACCAAACAACTACTCACATTGATTCACAAGTTGAACACATTGACTAGTGATCTTCCTAATTCGCCAAGTAAGAGAGATCTACAAGACGGAACGCCAATTCTAGCATCTGGCTTGCGTACATGAAGTTTGTTGGAAAACTCGCTCTACCTAATGGGCACCCAACTGGTGAATAGCTCTGTCACAGAATATATTTAGTTTAGATGTAGTGATTCTTTAGTTAAATTGCGACACATGCTATTGCCCTTGCAGTAGGAAATTCTGTCTCTGAGAGGGTACTCCGGACCAATCAGCGCTACTTCGGTTCTTCCCAAATCCAGATAACGGCCTCCAGTAGCAACTGAATGAATTGTTTGCGTTCGAGTGCTAGCAGTTAAGACATAACATGCAAATTGAGATATCTATGTTAAAAATATCAATTACCGCCACAAAACATAATATTCCAGATATGATATTAATTTATTTTGGCCGGGAGCGGTAGCTCAGTGCATCAACTGATGTCACTGCTGCGCCTCTGACCGAAAGGTCCTAGGTTCGAGTCCTGGCGGCGGCAGGGTTTTCGACACTAGCTTTTCAGCTAGGTCGAATTAAGTTGCTGTCTGGAGGAGAATTCTAGCGGCCGGGTGCTCTGATCGGTAGTTTTTCGTGGTTTCTCCGATCAACACCAGGCGAATGCCGGAGCAGTACCCTACCAAACGGGCCACGGAGCACGCGCGATCTGTCCTTCCTCTTCCTGGTCCTATTATCTCCTCTTACACATACACTAACATATAATATATCGAGTTATTCAATCAAATGTAGACGAGGATATTTTGCAGGGTGATCTAGACAGATTGCATTTTTGGGCGAAAGAAATTGACATAACAATAAATAGTTCGAAAAGCAAAACCATCACGTTTGGTAGGGCCGCAAATATAATGAAACTCAATACCGTTTAGGCAACGAAAACATTCCAAGAGTCATGTCTTGTAAGTACCTGGGATAATTTTGATAGCAAATTGAGTTGGGAAAATCAGGTTAATTGTGTCGTAGGGAATGCCTGGAGGTCCTTGCCTTTTACTACGCGAATACTAAAAAAGAGTACTGCGAAAGCGAGAGAATTAGCTTATTTATCTCTAGTTCGTCCATTGATGGAATACGGGCTGTTTGTTGGGACCGCATAGAAATTCCCAAAAGGAATATTTGAATAGAGTACAGAGAAGAGCGTATAAATTTACTTTCCGAGGAATAGGAAGGATGTAGAATGGGAGTGTCTGGAAATTAGGAGAGTTAAGGCAAGACTCTGTGCCCTGTACAAAGCGTATGCCGGTTATCCAGCTTGGAAAGATATCTACATCCGATTGGATAGACCTTCGTACTTTAGTAGGGGATCACAAACACAAAATTCAGTTTAGGCCACAGAGAACAGATATTGGAAAATTTTCATTTACAAATAGAACAATAACAGACTGGAATAAGTTATTGTTTTTTATTATTATTATTATTATTATTATTATTATTATTATTATTATTATTATGTCTTTAAAGAAGTTAATTACTTGTTAAGTAATTTAAAGTTAATATTAGTAATATGTTAATTGTAGAGTTCTGCCACCAGGTTGTATATACCTATCTGCAGAATAATAAATATCTATCTATCTAACATGCACTACACTACCATATATTCCGGGAGACCGGTCAGGAGCTTAAAGCTTGTCGCGGCTGGGGCGGTGCCCCGCTGGTGGGAGAGTCCTGGTTAGGGGGAAACACCACTAGCCGACGGTAGGTCGGCGCCGGATCTGGCCATCCAGCGGGGGAAGATCACTGCCCCCCCCCAAGAAAAAAACATGCACTACACTAACGGGACTAATAACCAAAGCAGTTGACGCGCCCGTAAACACGAAAAAAATCAATTAATTTATCTTGAGTCCTAAAATCTTACGCATAATATTTATGTTAGATTTAAATTAGATGGAATCACCAATAGCAAATTCGTTTAAACTAAAACCAAAAATATGGAGCCGTTTTTTGAGAAAAACTTGGAAATAATGTTGAGAGTTTATGTATAGTACCCCCAAAATTAAAATATCAGTTTCAAATTCAATGAGTCGCGACATTAGCCAAATCGATCGGTGAATATTACTTTTAGTTTAATACTTACGTTTTAGCCACTAGCGTTGTGCATAGGCAAATACACAGACGACGGACAAACGTTTTGCCTGAAATGAATTTGTCAAGGACTCGTCAAACGTAGTTTCTGGCTACACAACGTGGTAGAGGAAATAAGTTACCACATATAGGAAGAAAGATTATTAAAGTTTGGGTATCGGGAACCTCCAATACGAGTTTTTCTGTTGAAAAATGGCTGGTTTTCGCAACACTATTACACGAATTTCTCCCTACTACGTGTGTAGAATGTGATAAATAAATTGAAGAAAATGTCAGAATTTCCTTCTAAGTTCTCAATGACATGAACATTATTCATTATAAATATCGTGAAAATATTTTAATAATATATGTACTACATGACTTCCTACGAGAAATCTGAGGAAACACGTGGAAACATATGAGGGAACTTGAGTCAACAGATGAAGAAATATCTGAGGGAACATGTAATTGAAGAAAGACGAAACAATTGGAAACATGAGAGAGCGTGCGGGAGTCATGTGTAGAATATGTGAGTGACCAAGGAACATCTGAAGAGCATGCGGGGAATATGCAGCTAACAACATGTTAAACTCATGGGGTTCCTACGTCACTTCAATTATTCATAATGAGATATATTTCGACTTTCTAGTGTGTAATTAAAGCTCTTCACAGCATTCCACACTCTGCAACCAGATTGTTTAAAAAAACAAACAAACGAATACGAAGTTTGTAAACTTGCCCTTGTGAAACTTTACCTCACGCTACTAAATCCTTCTGATAGTTAATAAACGTTTAGGATGCTTACCTACGCACAGTAACGAGCCAATAATGCTGTAACCTGTGTGACCTTTCGAAGTTGGGTTCCATTATGAAGCTATTTTCACTTATAAAACCGATTATTTAAAAACTTCGGATGGTTCGCACTGGCGCAAGTTGTTCGATATCGTTGTACAGACACAAAAAAGAGGTTTTTGTAATTAGCTTCTTTATGTAAAAGCAACATGTAACACTCCGAAACATTATAAAACAAAGGATTTCAGAAAATGCTCTTTGTTAAAATATATAAAAAAATTACTTCACTTACCTTTCAGTCGCCAGGAAAAAATATTCAATCTGAAAAATAAAATATATATTAATATTAGACTTTCAAGAGTTTTCACACAAAATTTAAAAAAACATTAATTTTGGATAAAAATTCTACTATGGTATTTACGAATTATGATTAATTCTTTTATTTACAAATTAAGGATATCTGAAGATTACAGGAGCTCAGAAAACAAGATATAAAGTTTCCAAAACTTTCTTTCTTGCCATCCTTCCGTAACTTTCATACCATCAGTAAACTTCTCTTTCACAACCTTTTAACTAGATTCCGTCACTTAAGGAGCAAAGCACATAATGGACACTAATGAATCTTTCACATGATCCAATACTGTTGCTAATATTGCACGTGAATTGTTAGTCTTTATATTCATGTACAAACGACAGAAAACAGATAGGTAGTTAATAGGAAACTGAATGAAAATTTTATTTTTGCTACTGAAAAACATACATTCTCACGGGGAGGATATAGAGGACGTGGGTGACGTTGCTTTTCATTTCAAAAGCAGATCAGTTTTCATTTACACATTGGACATCTCTTTTCAGTGGATTCATTTTGCGACATTTAAAAACACAAGAAATTAACAAGGGACATTGTTTTAAAGGGCCACTTAAAGTAAATTGCAGATTTGATGTCAATCAAGGCATCGTGCAAATCTCAAAAGTTACCATTTGTCTACTTTTTTTTTATTTTAATGCTCTGAAAGGCAACCAACGAAGAAGTACGTTTTTATTCTGACGGACGCTGGTTGACAAAAACTATGCGTTTTCATATAAAACACCAACATTAAAATACTTCAAAGCATTTTATACTTCATTTCTTTTACTTCCTCAAAACCTTGACAATGTTTACATTACTTGTTCTGTGTGAGTGATCATACGTCTTGCAAAAAGAAATAAAGTAGGGAAACTTAAATATAACCCCGAAATACATTCACACACGCGCGCACATTCCAAAATTGTAATTCCGTGGCAGCCAACCCCTGCAACTGCTGCAAAGCACATAAGACTCAACTCCGCCTCTTCCCCGCCGCCCCCCTCCCCCATGCCTCCATTCCGTGACCGCCGGGCGCCGACATCCGTCATCCGGTGGCTCGGACTGCGGCGAGCAGTGTTGCTCTCCGCACCTGCCCGGCACTCGCCCGCCCGCATCCGCCTTGCTCTGCCACTCCCCGCCCCTCACTGTGCCTCTTCCTGCCACCATCCTCCCCGCCATGGCTTACCACTCTCCGTTCCGCCCTGCTCATTCTGGGTTCTTTCCATCCTCCCTCTCTCTGCGCCCCTCCTCGTCACCTCTCCTCCCCACCATGGTTGCCACTCGCCGTCCTGCCGCGCTGTCCTGTCTTGCTGTCACTCCCCGTCCCTCGTCATACCTCTTCCTGTCACTATCCTCCCCGCCATGCTCTCCGCCCTCCGCCGCTGCTCGCCCTCCCCAGCCCTCTGCCTGCCTCCCACCTGCTCCGCGCCACGTCTTATGCCTCCCCAGCCCTGCATCACCTCGTCCTGCTCCTGTCTCACCTTGCCTGCCATTCCCGCCCTCACCGGCCTCTTCCTGTCACTATCCTCCCCCATGGCTTTCACTCTCCGTCCTGCCTGCTCATCTTGCTTGCCATTCCCCCCTCCCGCGCCTCTTCCTGTCACTATCCTCCCCGCCATGGCTTGCCCTCCGTCCTGCCGCTCACTGCTGCTGCACTCCCCGCCTCTCACCGCGCCTCTTCCTGTCGTTATCCTCCCCACCATGGCTTGCCACTCTCCGTCCCGTCCTGCTCAGTCTTGCTGTCACTCCGCGCCCCTCGCCCTTCCTGCCTTCCTTCCCCGCCCCCGGCTCGTCACTCTCGCTCTGCTCCCCCCCCCCTCCCCTTCCAGCCCCGCCGCCCCGTCGTCAACGGTGACATTTTCCGCGCTGCGGACGCGTTCATGAGCGACCGGTCGGAAATGAATGAGTGGCATTTGCGCCGCGTGCGGCCTTCGCCGCTTAATCAACGCGCCAGTCAAAACAGCCGGTCGATCCCGCAATCAAATCAGGGGGTATGCAAGGAAGAACAGTATACTCATTGAGAGGGGGAAACTCCATTGGATATCGTATATCCAGCAATTTTTTCTAAACAAAAATTACTCATTTCGGTAGATTAACAAACTAGATGACATTAAAAGGTAATTTATTTGGGAGGAGATTGGAATTCTCATTCGTTTCGTGATTATACAGCAATGTAATGAGCTGAATGTCATGTTTTCGTTCTTTAGTTGACTGTAAAAAATCTTCAAGCTTCTCTGTCAATGAGAAAACCCTCGCTACTACACAACAAATGAGCAAAATGAAATCATAAAAAACGATCAGAAAATAACAGAAAAAATTCAATAGAAACGAATAATAATAATAATAATAATAATAAAACAACAACAACAACAACAACAATAACAACAAAATGCTGTAAGCGTTATGTGCGCATGTGAACGAAATTTTTACTCTGTATATTAAGCTCAATTAAAAATGTGTACTCAAGCAATGCATACTAATTTCTTGCAGAAAGCAAAATGAAGCCAGTTGTTCGGTCCCCATCTATAATCCCCATTCAGCAGCCACCTGAATTAGCATTCATTTTTCTTCGAAACCATGAGTGACCGTTTAACTCTTGAATACTTGTGATAATTAAAATTAACTCGCACGTATATATTTTTCCAGGTAGTAACCCTATCGTGACGTGGCAAGATACTACATGCTAGCAATGTAATATTTACTCTGAATAATTTGAGTGGTTAATTTGAACATAAATTGAGTGGCGTTATTGTATTTGTTTTATAACAGTAGGCGAATGTCTTGAGGTCTTTTAGTAAAATTTACTCCGTAAGTAGTATTAAGGAGCACCAGGATGGGTGGGGGCCGACATCTGGTCTCGTAGCAAAGTTGTTAAACAATGTTATAAATGTTGTTTCAATGTTTAATGGAGTTTTAATGAACTCGTTTAATTTTGTAAATACCAGAACCTAATTTACAACAATTTTAAATTTAATTCACAGTTGTTCACTTTTGAAGTGAGTACAATTTAATCATCACTACTAACAAGCGATAAATTTCAACAGTATTATCGTAGGGTAGGTGCGACTGAAGTGAGGTCGCTGCAGTGGAGCCGGGCGCCGGCTGGCATCCCGGGCGCGCAGCCGTCGGAGGCAGATGCGAGCCGCGCGGGGGCGGAGCGTGAATGTCAGCGCTCCTTCTAAGCGACGCACCTGCTCCGGCGGCGGCCGCACGTGACTGCCCCGCCCACGCGACGCCTCCGCAGCCGCAGCCGTTTGCAGCTACAGGAAGGACTCAGGTTACAGGTTGGACTCCCACCAACATTTCGCCCTCTACACCACTGGGTTTAAAAGTGGAAGTAAAGTTTAGCTCAGAGTTTGGTGGTGCAGTTGAGTTCAGAGCCATCGTTGTCGGTGCCTCTGCAGCGACTCTGATTGGAAGGTCCAAGGATTCGAGTCCCGGCATTGGAGGATTTTCGGCGCTAGTCAGACGGCTTGGTCAAAATCAGTCGCTCTCTGGATTTTAGCGGCCGGCTTCTCTGAGCGACAGTTTTTCGTGATTTCTTCGATGAACACTAGGCGAATGACTATGTGGTTTCGGACGAAGAATCCTCCACATCCCAATACCACATCGCCAATGAAGATGTCTGCCGTAGTTGCGGACGAAACGTCTGGAAATATGTTTTCCAATGAACCACGGCCCTTCAGCCCGGAAGAAAACTTTGACTACAACTCCGGCTGTGAAAACCTGCATTGTTTTATTAGAACAGATGGTGTCGGGTAGGCTCCTCACCTTGTCTCATAAGAAGTGCCTTCGAATAGTATTCTCCGTCGTATTTTAGGGTTAATCGAAACATTCTTGAGTGTACTGTTTTATTTTTCTTCGTTTCAATTCTTTGGAATTTCAGTATCATCTTTAAACGAAGTACCATAAAGTAATTAACAATCAAGTCTTCGAAAGTATCCTTCCAATGTTGGTATATGAAAAATCGGAGAGTTAGATATGGAATAGCGTTCTTGTGAAAGATTGTCGTCTTTGTCACACGTCGATAATAAGATTTAGCCCTATGTTGTAACGAAGTTCTCAATAATTCAGTTTTATTTCCATTAAAACCTGATGGAATATGCCGACTGAAGCGGACATGTTGAAAGAATCTCAACGGTTAGGTGGCAAACTCACATATCAATAGGCCTGTGAACTACCTACCGTAAGCAAAATATTTAAATTCATGTTTGTTCGGTATTATTTTTAATTAGGGTATAAAAATACTATATTTCACATTGACTAACACACTCAAATTCTAGAGAAAAACATTTCTAACAGATTTTCAAATATCATTAATCTCTAGATACGAAAAAGTTTTTCTATAGAAAAAAGATAAAACATCAAAATGACATGCGTAACATAAGTAATGTTATGGATGCGTAACGTTAACTTATTTTCTATGTATACTTTATCTAATTTACACGGTAATTGATCCTTAACCCTTCACATTTATGTGACTGTAATTCGTTAGTCATTTGTTACAGCAGCAGTCAATACCTACGTATTTACAAAAGTTTAATTATGATTTTCAATCCGATTTATCCGTACGATGTTATATCTTGGTTTCCTCGTAATCCAACGCGGCGATTGGAATGGAGTTCTGGGAACTTTAACATCGCCCTTTCATCAATTCTACATTTCCCTGGAGGCTTCATCGCACTCTCGTGGAGCGCCCTCTCCACTACCCTTTGCCGATTCCGCCTCAGCCCCCAATGGCTCCGATTGGCTTCTGAAGAGGAACGAGGCACGCAGCTGTAGCTCAGGAAACGAAAACGATACCTCGGTAAACACACGGTACATGCAACGTAAAATGAATTAGTATATATATATATATATATATATATATATATATATATATATATATATATATATTTATTTATTGAGACGAACCGGTAAGCCCGGCTTGTTCGCAGTAAATTTATTTGCAAGGGACAGGTGTTCTTTTTCGTGAATGGGCTCGGGGTTATTAATCAGACACCACTGTTCCGTGAACAAAACAAACATGAATTATTTATTATTCTACACAAATCACTATTGATTACAAATATCTGTGGTGGTCTTTATCCTTTTCTTTACCTCACCCAGAATCACTGTTAGTTCTTTCGATCTTCCATCGATCGAGGAAATATTTACCGTTTAATACTCCCCCCCTCGAGCGTCGGCGGCTTCGGGGACTCTCGGGTTGTCTCGTACTCCTTCGCTGTGCTGCCTATGCCCGCTCCACTGGGGGCCAGCCGATGCGATGCGTTTCCGAAGCACCTTCTCCAGCGTAATCTTCCCACGGTACCTCTGCGCCTCCCCGCTGAACTCCTTTCCAGTTCACCCATATCTACTCGATGTCATCTTCCGCGAGCTGACAAACGCCACTAATTATTCAAGGTACAGTGTACTAGCACGTGTCTCACCATTTCACCAGGCTACTAGTCTCGTGGCGTACTCCTCTGCACACAAGTTCTCTCGATCAGTACTACCCCGGATAATAGCTGTTACGCTGGCACTACGTCCGAGTTACTAATGATGGTTATATCTAGCACAACTCGTCCGTCAATCACTTTTTGCAGCGCTCATTCGTTCGCGACACTATTCTACCTTGTTCGAACGCGGAGCAGCCCCAGGTACTTCCTTCCTTACAGGCGACCGGCCGTACACTGAAGCCTCGCGGCGTCTTTTCTCACGCCTTCGGCCAACCGACAACACTTCGCCGCCCGTAACTGTTTCTTGTGGCTAGCGGGCGCCCTCTGGCAACCGTTTTGCCGCGTGCTTTTACCTGTTGTATCACCGTTTCTTTAGGCAGAAACGCGGTGCGTTTCAATATATATATATATATATATATATATATATATATATTGAGATATACCAAAATTTTCCTCTCTCTACATTTATATCTGCTAAAGATCTTAGCGTCCGGCTTGCTGGGTCAATGGGTCACGATATATTATAATCCTTATTACCTCTATAATGGATTATAGGATCTGCCGACTATACAGCGCAGCTGGGAATCTGAAATAGAATGATTCTATTCCTAGTTCATTTCTGTTTGGATTGACTAAATGAAAGATTACTTTCTTTTCTAAGGAACAAAATTCAACAAAGTTTATTTTTACCTTTTTATCAAACAATTTAATGAATTTAAGTTAGGCCTTTGATCAAGATATCTTTCAATTTACAATTTATACCGCGGTTAACTTATCTTTTCTTCGTTGATGTCCCTCGTAGACTTCTCAGTCGAAATATCTTGCGATCTTGCCGTAGTCCAAAGTTCCAAGAAATCCTCTTCTGCCCCTATCCAAGCTGGTCTCCAACTATCAAAATTATCAGTCCCGATTACGTCCTATGACATAGTCCCGAACTCGGTTACCACTCCCGACAAAGTTCCAATTTATACATCAATATTGCTTCCACATCAAAATATCTGCAATATCATTCACTGTCCTTAAAATTTCACTGATAACCCAATTCTATCTCGATTGTACTCGTTCCCTCTCACGAACATACGATCAGTTCAGAAACGCGTTTCCGAGCAGAATGAAATCCTCCTGCATGATTCATCCCTCGAAGACTTCGTATTAAACTACCTTCATTTTTTTCATAACATTTGACCGTCCTTCTTCACCCAGCCAATCCATACGTTTTTATATTTTGGTGTAGCTGAATCTAAACTTCTTCGCCCAATCCCAAATTTTCTACTTTCGGCACCAAGCCATCTCTTAATGCATTTAGAAAAACAAAAACTACATTGTTTATTCACGGTCGTTGCTAAGCTCTAGCTCTCGTGATATTTCGTAATGCATGTTCCACCATACTGTCTACAAATAAATGTTAGTTTATTTTAACGTGACATATCGGTATGTCACAATATATATATATATATATATATATATATATATATATATATATATGTCGAAGCAGTACCCTACAAAACGGGCCACGGACCGCGCGCGATCTGTCCTTCCCCTTCCTTATCCTATCCTCTCCCCTTATACACTCACACAAACATGCACTACACTACCACATATTCCGGGAGACCGGTCGGGAGCTTAGAGCTTGTCCCGGCTGGGGCGGTGCCCCGCTGGTGGGAGAGTCCTGGTTAGGGGGAAACCTCACTAGTCGACGGTAGGTCGGTGCCGGATCTCGCCATCCAGCGAGGGGAAAATCACCGCCATCTCCCGAGAAAAAACAAGCACTACACTAACGGGACTAATGACCGAAGCAGTTGACGCGCCCCGAAACACGAAAAAAGAAAAGAAAAAATCAGAAAAAATGCATTCACGAATCAATTAATGAGTAATAATACTTTTATTCGTTTTTCAGCCAGTTGTGTTACAGTTTGGCGTCTACAACTAGTGTCTACGGGATTTTCAAGCTGACTGTTAATAAGTCTTCTATGTAGCGTCAGAGGACGTTAGAAAGATTTAACATTCCAATCACACTTTGTAGTATGAACTGTGCCACAAACGTTCTTGAAGAAATGCCAACATAACCTTTGGGTTGACCGTGGATATCACATATTTATGGTTAATGTTAATTAAATGTTGTTAGTTCACTAGTTTAAAAGGATATCAACAAATGTGGGATTCAAAATAGTAGTTTATGCAATTCCTTTATATTGTTAAGCTTTATTGAATTCGTACAAATTTTAACGTCGCTCCTAATGTCGCTCGTTTTCAAAACATGTTCTTCATGCAAGAAAGCTAAACATTATGAACAAGTTGCATATGCTATTTTGTTTTGTTTAACAACATTATAAATTTATAAGATAATTAAACTTTGTTTTGCGAAGAATCTTTCTTGTGACTTCTCGGATATTTGACTGTCAGAAAACGGTGGTTGCGTATTTCGTTTACTTTTACCTCCCCACGATTCTCTCGCTGCGATTGGCAGGATGCGTGATGCTGCAATAATTCGTGGCGTAAAATGCTAATACGTCATCGTTTGTGTCATTTATGAACTATTTCTTGTCCAAGAAAGGGTCTTTACAATGCTGTATACAAAAAAACAACTTTTCAGCAATTTTACTGGGAAACTGGTACTAGCCTTCACTGTTTAATGATTGGAAAATGTTACTTTGCCGTACGCGTACTTCAAAGAAGTCATCGTTACATAAAACAATTGAGTTCTGCACAGTAAACAAATCAGTGGGGTGACGTCAATCAACAGACTGACACATCGCATATTGAGAATGATATGCAAGACTATCAACATGTAATTTTCCATAAATTGGTACCAAACGAACAACATATCATTAGCGCAACTCGAAAGTATAATTAGCGTACTATTTTCAAAATGCCGGAATCTGTTCCTACCATCGTCTCGTCCATTAACATTTCATTTGTCGAGAAATACTCAGTTTCTCTGCTAGTTACGTAAACAAATATGAGGAGAACTGAGACGCATATGTTGGTTGGCGAGTGTCGCGGCGGGCGCCGGGCCGTGTCCATCTGGAAGGCAAATCGCGGCGCGCACGGGGCAGAAGAGACGGCGCGCGCGAAGACGTCAGCGCGTGCGTCACACCACCTCCCGGACTCTCCGCAGCGGCGGAGTGCAGGCGGGGAAGAACAAGCGGGGCGGGGTGGGGCGCGGCGGGAGGGGGGGCGGGCGCGGCGGACGGGCGGGAATGGGGGCGGGAGGGGGCGGAGTGGGGGAGGGGCGGGGGGGCGGGGGGGGGGGGAGCGGGGCAGGGGGGCAGCGGGGCGGAGCGGGGGAGTGGGGGAGGGGCGGAGCGGGCGGAGCGGGCGAGGGGCGGGCGGGGGGGCGAGGTGAGGGGCGGCGGGTGGGGCGGGCGGGGGGGCGGGGCGGAGCGGGGAGGGGCGGCGGGCGGAGCGGGGCGGAGCGGGCGGAGCGGGCGGAGGGGGCGGAGCGGGGCGGAGGGGCGGAGGGGCGGAGCGGGCGGCGGACGGGGCGGGCGGGCGGGGCCGGCGGACGGGCGGGAAATGGTGGGGCGGGCGGGAAGGAGTCGCGGGTGGTGGTGATGGAGAAGGGACGGGCAGGCCGCACGCCAGGCAGAGAGCGAGGGAGACATCGTCCGGTGCCCGAACACACTGCCCACCGCTCCTTTCTGAGGAAGCTGTGATAAAAGTATCAACTCTGCGAACTACAGATAATATTTCGTGAGCACATGTTCAAAACTAATTGTCGGAAAAGCACAGGGAGTGTTTTCATAGCAAATGAACCGACATATCTACATAAGCTTCTTTATTTTTCCTTGATCTCCTAACCCTCGGATACGAGTGCGTGCACGACCAGAAGTTTTCGATATCTTGGGGAATAGAGGATTAACCAAGTGCATTGCCGTAGATGGTGTTAGAACAGAGAAGAAACCATTGTGAGCGGTAGGTTTTTAACGTACTTCTCCTGCTTCCGTTCGAAAATAGAGAAAATCATGGAAGCAACCGACCGGAGCAGTCAGATTCTAGAATCAAGGAATATAGGATTAGCTGTTGTCACCATCGGGAGTCGAACCTATGACTTACCAATCCCTCAAGCTTCAGTTGTGGATAAGCGACAACATAAGTTAACATACTGAGCCATCTACCTACTAAGAGATTATCTATAATTTTGAATTGGGTTAATAAACTATTAAAGGTTCTCTTTAAACTTCTCATGTATTACGCGGAACGAAGAATAAACTTGTATGTTACTCACGCGAAGTTTTGTTGCCCGTCCGACCGTGCGCTCTAGCCCGATCTCCCGAGTCACTTCGCCCCCTTTCAGATTTTGATTGATTGATTAATTAGTGATTCCGAACGCATAAATTGCTAAGATCATTAGACCTGTGTGTGTAGTGCATGTTTTGTCATGGAGGAGGTGGTCTTCTCCCATTAGATAGTGAGATCCGGTGTCAACCTACCGTAGGCTTGCGGAGTTTTCCCCAACCAGGTATTCAGCACGAGCAGGGTACCGCCCCAGCCGGGGGAGTCTCTAAGCTCCCGATTGCTCTCTGATTGTAAGTGTAAGTGTGTGTAAGTAAGGATTGAGGACAGGGCAAAGAATGGGAAGAAAAGATCGCGCGATTTTCGTGGTCCGTTTGCCACAATACTGCTCCGACATTTACCTGGTGTTGATTGGAGAAACCATGGAAAACTACCGATCAGAGCAACCGGCCGATAGAATTCTCCTTCAATCACCAGCTGAATTCGACGAAGACATTTTGCTAGTGGCGAATATCTTTCCACCGTCGTGACGAAGCCAGGATCTTCCGGTTATGGGCACTGTTGTGACATCAGTTGACGCCCTGAGCCCGCTAGGTCGGTCGCCGTCTTTCGGTCAAGAACCTCGCCTGCCGCGCAGCTTTTGTCAAGAGGGCCTTCTGGCTTCCAGTGCTGCCGCGGAGACCCTTACGACCGCCCGACCCTGCCCCGCCCCCTCGCGGATGCTGCGCGTATCCCAAGTGCTCGCAGCTCTCGCGACAACGACAACGCAATGTGACCGACGCTCTCAATTTTATGATATCGTTCGCACGGATCCTAGGAAGTGGCCTACCTCCTGCGACACACGTATCCGCAGAGCAATTTACGGCTGTTCACTCCAACACGACCGGCTCGCCACCACTTTAGGACGTGGGTCCGCCATTTCAAAGCGCCCGCCCTCTCAGTATGCGGGTATGGCCTCTTTTTTACGTGACAGCTTCTACCACGTTTTGAGAAACGGGCTTCAGAAAGTTCCCCATGGGGGCTTCAGAAAGTCCTCCTCCGTTTCTTCCCGCATCTTAACTACCCACTCCCAAACCACTTCACTCGACGCCATTGCGGAGTGGATGCGGGTCTAGGTATATGAAATACATAAAGACCCGTGGAGTATTAAACTTGTTCTTGGTCGGCATTTTGTGTTCAGCTTTTACATTCCTCTATTTCAATTGGTTGTGATAGCACGATAAGTTTACAAGATGTTCATTGGCGTCTGCCATGTGCGCCAAAATATGTTATTCGTGTAGTAGGGCTATACAGCCTGACGTAAGGGCGAACGTGCCCTTTACGTATTAGGACTAGGCTGCCCATACTGCCATACTGACACATACAATCACAGTACTTCATCGCAAGTTCACTGCAGTCTTAGGACTCCAGTTTTTCATTTCACATACATCAGCAGCGGACTCGTGTGCTCGGTTAGTGTTTTTATTCAGAGCACAACGGTGACATACATGCCGGGACGACATGTCCTCATTCTCAACGGACAGTCATGAATTTTTCACTGGCGTCAAATGCCTAGCGATCGCGTCCGAGCCATCATTTGTGGCTCCTCATCGATGTCCAGCCCCACACACATAACTGGAATGATTGAAGGCGTTGTCATACTATCTAACAATGAGTAAGACTTCATTTTTGCTATATAGAACTCACCACTGAATCAAACCCACACACATAGTATCAATGACACCTAGTCAAGCTTCGTCTTAGATATTTGCTCCTTCATTCGAGAACATTTTGCATTAAACATTTCCAGATCAATTACCTTGTAAATAGAACTTGATTAAGTTTAAAAATCTTTTTATTTCCTTGTATTTTATTAATTTTAAGAAATAGTGTTAAAATTATTTTAGCTCCTTTGATACGCAGGGGAAATTTAAAAAATATTGGAAAGTAGGAAATGGTAATTGTTTATATCTTTTGTGTATACATTAATTGTAAGACAGTGTGTTAGTATATTTAATGTGTTAATTTTTTACTCGAGATAAAATATTTCAATAATTAAATCATAATGCTAATTTAGTATGTATTTCAATCTCGTATTTAGCCAATATTTCTGTCGTTTCTCATTACGAGGTGGTACTTCGATTAACTTAATATGATGTAGTTGTGTGTTAAACTACATCATTGAGCTATTAGAGAATATGTGTGAATGCGCTGTGTTCACGTGAAACCAGATGCCAGGCCAGTTCGTTTCGTGTCATCGTGCTAGATGATAGTACATCTCAAGCAACTATTACATCTTGCACATAGGAACAGAAGTACGTTCACAATTAATCAGAAATACGCTATTCAATTAAAATATTTTGTCACATGAGCCATATTGTAATGTTCGAAACTCTAGGTAGGTCAACTAGTTTTCGTGAAATGCTACACTGAATTTAATGCAGCGATAGTAGATTTTTTTGTTCACAAAATGACCTTTGCATTAATGGTCGTCGTTTCGTATAACTATTTGATTTGACTTCTCTATACTAAGCACTCTGCATTATGGCCGTTAAGTGGAAGTAAAATGTGCGAGATTTTCGTGTTCAATACAAACTCGCATTTGAAGATCTTAACTAGAATTGTTTCATTTAGGTACAAGTCTAAAATAAATAAGAAATGTATATTATTAAAACGTTTAAATTATAAGAAATATAACTTATTACTTTATTTTCGCTATTTTGAGAACATTTAATTTACTACGATTGAAAATTTTGAACATTTAATTTACGACTTTACTCTGAAATGTAGAGAAAAGTTAATTTCATTTTCGCCGTGCGATTGGCGGGCTTCACTAGCGTCTCCCACATCATTCACGTTTTGATGATATCTCCGCGTATTGAGCATGGAATTAGTATTCGAAATAACAGTAAATGAAATTAAATATTTTTCAGTACGTAAATTATCGTGTTTTTGCAAATAAAGTTCAAACGAGAAAGTATTTTGTTAGCTTTAAATAAATACTGCATTTACTTACTATAATATCTAGGATATCTGGAATAAGATAAATACGGTATAAGATAAAAATGGGAGTGACCCAAGAGCTGTTTGGATTTGGTTGTTGATTATGACAATGAGGGATTTGACTACTGGTTTATTATTTCTAAGGTTATACCTGGGTGGGGAGAATTAGTTAAAGGGTAATATGGATAAGTTGGAATAATTCCTTATTGAGGAGGAGGGGGATGATTTCGAGGAAGCGCAGGCAGAGGGAGTAGTTGGCTTTAGTAAAGTAATTTTTGGAATGTTCCAATAAACGGACATCTGTTGTCTATCACTATGAATGAATTACGGTCTCTCAGTTCAACCATCACCATGGCACTAAAAAAAGTCTAGCAATGATTAGTTATTCAAATGCTGATATGTCATTCATTAAAACTAATCGTAAAAGCATTGGAGGTTCATTAAATCTTAGGTGGCGGGGTACTTCGGCATTCTGTATATTAGCCTTGTTAAACTCATCAGCAATTGTGCCCTCTTCGTAGCCAATTGGTACTCCGCGGATTACTGTAATATTGGTCTGGGCAGTTGGGTCTCTAAACATGTGATACTGACACATAGTCTGGCTAAAATAGTGAATAGTTTTCTCAAATCATCTTTTAAGTTAACAATAATTCTAAGTTATTTTTCTTTTATTTGGGTGGTAATGTTATCTCTAATCACCGAGGTGAAGTTATTAACGAGTTCTTTTTGTAGTTAATTACCTCATAAATAAACATCGGGATTTCTTTTCTGTTCATGGCCTCATTAGGGTCCGTCAAGAGTTGGGATTGTCCTCGAGATCCTCGTCCGTCTCGTGGCAAACTAAAAGTTGAATCCGTTTTCTCGGGTCTGATCTTAGGGCTCAGCGTTGCTGTTGATGGTTGAAACGTGGAGGACTTGATGTTGATGCGCTGATGAGAAATCTGGGACGGGGTTCTCTCCTCCCTTCCACGGAGAATTGGTGTTCAACCCAGCACTACTCGTATGCAGCACTGTGATTCATTGGAGCGCGAGTAGAATTCACACATGCGAGCATTTCTGAGACGAAACAATTTAGTAAGCATTGTTGTACGTTGAAGATGTCTACCCGTCTGTTCATTGGTTTTTTTTTACAAATTTCCGAAATTCCCTATATGTTAATGAATCCAGTAACACTAATCGTAACATCGGTAATTTCTGTAAAGAAAGTACTCAATGGTCTCTCACATCTCTAGAAAATGCGTATCCCTAGCATTCATAGCATAATTGTTGATAGACAAAATGGATTCGCCTTTTTTTCTCCGGCCTCAGCCATTTCCCTGCTAGGCAGTCCGCTGCAAATCATTAAATCCCCATCACACCTCTATGGGGGGTGCGCCAAATCTCTTCAACCATCCCTCCCGTCATCCTTCGCGAATTGTTCTCTTCCATATGGAGAAGCAACTAATTTGAGTGCATAAGCATCCTTAACCTCCGGCGCGAAATCCATCTTATCTCATTCCAATTTCGCGTCTGCCTTTCGAGATGTCGCCTCAATCTTTGTTGTCGCAGAGCGGCGGGACGGGGCGGGGCGCGGAGGGGAGGCAGGAGATAAGGGCGTCCGTCCTGCGGGGGGCGGGGGGGGGGGGGCGTCGTCGCCTGGCAACGCGAGATCGGGGCCCGATAGGCGTCGCATCCCAGCGGCCGCGCAGCACGCGAGGGCCCGGCCGGCGGCGCCCGCGCCCCTCGCAGCAGCCGCGCGCGCGCGCTGGGCCAATGAAACCAGCGGACGCGTCTTCCGTTCGCACGTGATTTCTTGATATAAAGAAATGATTTGGCGTCGGCCCGGTGGCCGAGATCGCAAAGGCAATAGTGTCGTAGTGATCTCGGACCGAAGAATCGCGGTTCGAGTCCCGCCTCGCATGATTGTATTTGTGTCGTCCTTTCACTCCTTATCACCACCATATCGTTTCATCCACATAGTTACCATACCGTTAACAGCAAAGTGGTTGCTAATGACCTAAGATGTTGATGCGACCTAAATAACCAATTTAAAATGTTTTGGCCGATTGATTGATTAGCGATTCGCGCGCGGCAGCTAACGTCACTGGTCCCGTGAGTATAGTGCACGTTTTATCGCGGATGATTGTGTGATTTTCCGCTGGGTGCGACCGGCGCCGACCTACCGTCGGCTAGCAGGACTTCCCACTAACCAGGACTCTCCCACCAGTGGGGCACCGCCCCAGCTGGGACATGCACTAAGATTCCGACCGGTCTCCCGGCATTTGTGGTAGAGTAGTGCATGTGACGGTAAGTGTGGTTAAGTACGGGGATAAGGAAAAGTCGTGGAAGAAGAAGGAAAGACCACGCGCAGAGCAGCCGGCTGGAAGAATTCTTCTGTAGACAGGGGTTGAATTCGACCAAGTTGATAAGCTAGTGTCCTGCCACCGTCGGGACTCGAACCGTAGGATCTCCCGATCAGGAGCAGTGCAGGCACATCAGTTGACGCCCTGAGCCACCTTTGCCTGTGAATGTTTTAGATTTAAACACGATTTTGTGTTAAAAAAACAAAAAAGCACTAAAGACTTCAAATATTTGTTGATGTGGAATAAAAATACTCAACATCTCTGATCATTTGAATTTTTTTCAATTCAATCTTGATTTTAAAATAAGGATACATACCTTGCTAAAATGCCTACAATCCTATTATCTCTATATAATGTACCACCGTGCAATTACACACAAGTCGATGAGACCCTTGGAATTAGATCCACCTATCGTCGGAACTAGGATGTGTGGGAAAACACAACGCTCCGCCTGCCTTTACTCACATGGAAAGGAGGCTAAGTCGGCCTCAGAGCCGCCCTGAATGAAAATCACTAGATAAGAATTCGAATCTATGTGGATATTCAAACCTGCAATCTTCAGGTCAGGAAGTCAGAGCTCCGGCACTGGACTCCGTATCTCTGTATGAGCAGAAAAATATTATGGAAAAGTTTTTTCTCATAATTTACGTGACCTAATAGATATTTAAAAGTACTCGTTTAAGGAAAAAAATTTAAATCTCCTTTGCAAAGTGACAAAAAGCTCTAATTTGGCTCTACTCTTTTCGAAAGCCAACATTATTCATTTAAATCGTTAGTAAAACAATTCAATCATCGTTTGTTATTGAAACAAGGTCATAAGTGATAGAATACAGCCAGGAGAATCTGACTCACGCACTCGCCAAGAGTCCTCGCCGGAACTCACTGCTCGCAGCTAACATCACGGGATTCCATCGCGGCAGAGATTGCATAACAATTTAATTTTGCCGGGCCTGAACTTTTATGTGCTCTAAGTACGCGGTGTGGATTTTCGAGCTTTGAAAAAACAAACAGTCTCAGTTGGGAACTTCAGGAGTGGACGGCTGCTCATATTCCTCTAATGATAAATGTTTGCCCGTGCAGCAACAGCCACCGTATTGACCTTTCTCTTTAGTCTGTCACTGGGATTAAAAGCCAGAGCACTCCGTAGAATCTGGCTGGCAAAAGGGGTCTGGAGATTTTCCAACTCAAACTTAATGATCGCATCGCATCGCATCGCATCGTCCAAAAGTGACAAGTCAACATTACGGTCCTAAAGATTTTCTTACTCTTCTGATATAATTTCCTCATACTCTTATTACCTGCGAGTAGAACTGATCGTGATGGTGTTTTTATATCAAAATTAAAATAAATAATTTAAAAAATTTGGTAAATTTAGTTAGGTACATCGCTACTCACTAACACCATATTCCCCTCGTTTCGCGATGCGCATTACCACAGTTAAACTTGAAAAACGATATTCACGGATCATAGAAGTATCAATGCAGCTAGGTGGAAAGACAATAACTTCCCTTCAATCCACAAACTTTTACGATACGCGAAGGTCTATCAGGAATTCCTGAAACGTTTTAATCTTTAGGAGGAAACATTCCTCTACAATAAAGAATAGTACTCCTCTCCTACGGCAAGTTTGATTTTCTCTCCGATTTATTTTATTTTACGTGAAAAACAGTTAAAATGTGTGTGAAGTGCTACGGAGAGAAGTGTATTCTCTGCATGGTTCCTTAATTCTAGGATGCTTACCTTTAGCCATACGCAAGTTGAATTCTGAATACAGAAAAAAAGAGCATCTTTGGCAAGCATTGAAAAAATATTCGTTCTGGTGGAATAAAATCTATTTTCAAGGGCAGTTCAGTTATAGTTTGGGCTCTTATTCCTCATTGCGTCCTTTGCAACGGAATATACTTCCTGCTCCGACAACATGGAGAACGATAATGTGAATAACTATTTTTCATTGAACTCTAGAAGACGTGCACAGAAAGTTAAGTTACATTTATGTTCAGGGATTTGGAAATTATTATTATTATTCTCATCTCTTTAATTCACTCCAATGGAGACAAACATCTTACTCCGGGTCTGTTAAGCCAGTGAACTTAAGATTTCGGTATGACATCTTTCCCATCTACTCTCCCAGTATTCTTCGGACAATACTGCAGGTGACCAGAATCACGGAGTTCTAAATGGATATGTACACACCACGGTTGACGTCAATAAATAAATAAAACAAATAAATAAAATATGTCAAATACTGTAGTTCAGTATATTGGGAATTTCCCCTGCAGCGCCAATAACTGATACCACTACGACTTTTGCCACACCCCACATACATTTGATCTTATCAGGCAATGGCACGTATTTATATTTTTTTCGTGTGTATTTTCTTCAGATGGGCTGGTAAGGGACTGGGATATCGACAATGTAAGTTTTTCTATGAGTTTTCAAATCCAGTACAATATTCGGAATTTTGTTCCGGAGTAGTTTATCTGTTATTATTGGGCGGTTACATTATTATTATCATATTATTCATTATCATTTATTTGTTTGAAAGAACTATGGGCTAGGATTATTTAACTTCCATCCAAGCATGCCTCGTCCTCCTCTCTTTCGACAATACTTCTTCTTTCGTAGTATCGCACTTGAAGGTTCCTCCTCCAAGAAAGCGGTGTTGTTCCTGTGAGTTTTGTGACGGATGCCTCTTTCGCTCCCGGAATTTTATCTCTAAATTCTTTTCCAATTTTGTCTTCTTTGGTCTTCTAGGAATTCTTCGATAGGCATCACTTTCTTCCACACACATTGAATCGCTGTCAAACAAAACGAAACTTCTTTGAAACAGAGTACACCGATTTCATTCAAAAGTACAATAAAAAATACACATTCCCGGCGTGGGCTGCACAAATGACACGCGATAAGAGCATGCGAGGCGAGCGAGAGCGTGGAGAACGTGGGAAGCGTGAGGAGCATGCGGGGCGTGGGGGTCGTGGGGGTGCGTGCGGGGGGCATGTGGAGCGTGGGGGACGTGGGCGTGGGGCGTGGGGTGTGCGGGGCGGCCGCTGTTGATTGGCAGGCGAAAGCTGTCCTTGACGTAAAGAAGGAGCAGGGTAAGAAAAGTTAAGTATCTCGGTAGCAGACTAGCTCATTCGCATCACAAGCAGAAATTTTGTATTGTTAAAGTTTGAAAATAATACTTTCTAATTCAACAACTTTGACATTTTCATTTAAATCCGAAGAGCGATTGATGCTGCTATGATAAGAGGTAAAATGGTTTGGGGGTGGAATGGTGCAGAGGGTGTGTAGAAGTAAAACAATTTTGTTCAAAGTAGTGGGGAATGATAATATTTTGTTCTTTTTGAAAACCGCGTTTTACAGATGTTTATTATCACAATCATCTATTAGGTAGGAAATATAATGAATTCTTTGTATGGTATAATCCCGCCTTACCCCCTCCCATTCGATCGTGCCCACTCGCCTCCACCCTGATCCTATTCACCCGGTCTCGTCCAATCCCGCCCCGCCCCGCCCTGCCTATGTTTATTTTTTCATAACCGTTGTTACGGGCAGCTGAAGACAGTTGTTTTCTTGTATAACCCCGTGGCACTTCCAGGAACAATTTTATCTTCAATTTCTGAAAGTTTAAGTGCTATCGGAATGTATCAAAACGCATCGAGTATAAAACGTTATGGGCTTTTAGAAATTGTGTATGCCTCATAATCACTAGAAACCGAAAGACTGCACCTTAAATTTTGTTTAAAGGGTCAGGAAAGAGGAATGGAAAAGTGTTACGAATACCTTCATAAGTCAGTAAGTTTTCTTTTGATTTTGAAGGAAACTTGTACACAATTTCATTAAGATCACAATAAAACTAAATTTGTATTTCGAAACATATTTCTTCAAATAATAAAAAAATTCATTTACAAAAGTAACATACAGTATGTCCGAAAATATAGTTTTCCTTTCAGAGAACCCTATCAAAGTTGATTTGATTGTTCCGGATGGCTAGGTGAAGCACAGACAAACATTATAAAACTTAAAAAAAAATACTGTAGGCAACAACAATATGCTGATGGCATCCCGTAATGTGTCTTCCTGTACTTCTTGTGGATCACAAGAAGAAATATAACTATTCTTCAATTCCTTTGTCAATCAGATTACGTTCGACGCAGTCATGACTTGGGTGGTCTTGGACCAAACATTCCCATATTTATACACTATTTTTTATTAATTCTCGTTTTAAAGGAATGGTTATATAAAAATACATATTGAATAATTTCTCATTCTCGTGACACAATGCGCATTAAATCGAATGTTTACTTGAATTCATATCGCTCAATAGAATCATTGGCTCAGTTAGTTTTTCGAGAAGTATTTTAAAAGTATATATTATTGTTACGTGATTTGTATCGCAATCTTTATCATCTATATACGAGAATTAGAAAACTATTTTTGTTGGGAATATCCTTATTTATTTTATCATCTATCTATTATTATTTATTATTTATTCTAATCTTATTATTTATTTATTATTATGTTCATTAATCATATTTTATTATTTATCTTATCATTGGTCTTAGTTTATTTCGAGAATATTTTAGTATATATTATTGTTACTGATCTTTATCTATTTATCATCTATTCGAATTCTATTTTTGTTAATATCTTATTTTCTGTATTTATTTATTTATTTATTTATTTATTTATTTAAATAATACGTGTATTGTATTGCAGCTTCCGGATCAATGACCCCCATCTCGATCAGGTTTTTTGTCGTTTCCCTGATCCATTGAGCAAATGCTGAGATGGCCCCTTGTTTTGCTTCTGGACATAATTGTAACTTCATTTTCTGTGGACGTCTTCTAGAATTCAGTGGAAAAGACAATTATTCAAATTATCGTTTCCATGTTGTCGCGGCAGGAAGTATTATTCCGAAGGACACATGGATAAGAGCCAAAATTTATTGCTTATTTATCCTTGAAAATAGATTTTATTACATGGGAGTTTTTTTCCAAAAGTTAAGTAGTATATGACTTAGTGTAGGGATGACAGAATTTTGAAAATGTGGATACAATTCACTTTTCCCCATAGCACGTCGTACGCAGTTTTAACTTTTTTTGACGTAAAATAATAAAATAAAAAAAAATAAACGTGTGAAAGGATTTGAACAATCGTTTCTATCTCTTTTCCATGGGAATCATTCCCCAAAATCCACAAACTGCTACACCAAAAGAAAGTAAACCAGTCTTTGTTGAGCGACAGAAGTTGTGCCAGCCAGAATACATACGGCAGTCCATATGGATGAGTTAAACCTCGTTTGTGAAGAGTCCCAGTGCCAGCCCCGGAGACCCCGCAGGCGCTGATGCAACCCGCCGCGCGCGGTTGCACTGCGGGCGCGCGCCTGAGTACGTCCCAGGGGCCTTGCCCCGGGCGGCGCGGCGCGGCGCGGCGGTCTCCTGGGCGAGGTAAATGCCGAGGAGCTCCCCGCCCCCCACCCCACCCCTCCACGCTCCACAGCTGTCAACAGGACTCTCCAAGACGCGAGAGCTTCTCTAGGACCTACTTTCAGCTCATGGCAGATCCTGCTGCGGTAGAGCATGCCTTCATGCAATCTAATTCACATTTAAGTGATTGCTAACGTGCCAAGTGGAAATCAATAATTTATAATATATCCTGTTCTTTTCAGTCTTTTTAATTATCGAGAATGCTAATTTATGTTTTAAAGTTGCCAAAAAATTGTCAATCTGAAAAAGCATATTTTTAAGTTGAGTAGAATTTGCTTATGCAAAAACATCCTAAGTGAAAAAAATACGTAGGTCGGTAGTCCAAGGTAATAATTATAAAGTGAGAAAGCTCATTTTTTAAATGCAATTATGTAAGTGTCATCGTCAAGGGCGATGAAGCGTGTTGAAAGTAAAGTTTCAGAAGTGAAGTACAGACGGTTTGGCATTCGTCATTGATTTACACAAGAAAAAATATTAAACGACGGTTTCAACTACCATTTATGAAAATCTAACTATAAGAAGGATAGGCAATATTGGAGGTGTACAAAAAAGTTCTAATGCAATTCTACCTGCAGAAGCAACTTTTATTAGAGAAGGTGAATTCTTTAAAATATTATTACATTAATTCTATTATTTATTACGCATGAAAACATGTCTTGTTAGGGTATTATTGATTTTTTTTAAATTGGTTATTTAAGGTCGCATCAACATCTTAGGTCTTTAGCGACCACTATTGCTGTTAACGGTATGGTAACTATGTGGATGAAACGATATGGTGGTGATAAGGGTGAAAGGACGAACACAAATACAACCATGCCCGAGGCGGGACTCGAACCCGCGACCCTTCGGTCCGAGATCACTACGACACTACTGCCTTAGCGATCTCGCCCACCGGGCCGATAGTATTATTGAATTACTTTTGCTCCTTAGCAATAGCTACATGGTTCCCAGCAACTTATCCACAAAACCTATTTGCTTTTTTAAATGTGTTGTTTAATATTTTACGAAATATAGTGACCAATTAAGTGGTGTTATATTTTATATCCCCTTTATAGTCCTGATGAGAGAACAATAATGTTCAGAAACGTCGGAAAGCTAAGTGAATATAGTTATTGACTAATTCCTCATAAAATTCCAATAATTTATTATTTTGACGAGAAGATGAATTACCTGCGTTTCATTATTTGTTTTCGTTATGAGTCATTATGTCATAAATAGCCTGATATAAACTGTTTTGTAGAATCATAAGAATCACACAAATACAACATACAATCCTCTGATTTCATTGTCTGAAGTACTGAGAAACTTCCCATCAAAACAGAACCTTATCGTTGCGATCTGCCCTTGACGACATACCCGCCAAGCGTTCCGTATACAACCCGATGCTGGGAGGAGAAGGAGAATCGTCAAGACCACAAGTGGAGTTTCTAAGTGCCCCCATTTGCCTACGAGAAAGCGTATTTGATGAGCTCTGCCAACAACCACGTACAGAGAGGCAGCAAACTTCCTTCATCAAAGCAAACATCATTCAAGCAAGTATAATATTCCATTTTTAAAATTTCACTGTCACCAAGTAACATCTTTTCAAAACTCTCTCTGCACGTTTGTATCTCATAAACATGACCATTTCCAAAAAAATGTAGGTCTCGATTTTCTATACAGGTTTAAGAGCGGTCACATGCCAATTAAGACTTCTATCACTAATTCCACAAACGCAAGTCGCTGCAGCTACACAAGAATGACGTTGTGGATGTTTTAAATTGTGCCTTCAGAAAAACTGAGTCATGAAGCAAACCAGTGGAGAAAGTAATATTGTATAGTTTCGATAAAGGAATACATTTTAATAGCGACTTATTTCTAGACATTAATTTCAATCAATTCATGAAAGCAACGAAATGTTGAAGAATAACATTATTTACAATACAGGACTTCCATCCATTTTGTTTGAGAATTATGGGATTACGTCAACCCTTGAGTATGAAAGATAGTGCCCGTGGCTCCTAAGAATACAGCGGGCAACGAGCGCGAGCAAGAGTGGTGGCGAAGGGAAGGTAAGCAGGTGGGAAATGGGGGGGGGGGGGGAGGGCGCAAACGAGTAGGGACGGTACGGGACGAGTGCGGGACGAATGCGGGACGAGTGCGGGACGAGTGCGGGGACGAGTGCGGGACGAGTGCGGGACGAGTGCGGGACGAGTGCGGGACGAGTGCGGGGACGAGTGCGGGGACGAGTGCGGGGACGAGTGCGGGGACGAGGTGGGACGAGTGCGGGGACGAGTGCGGGCGAGTGCGGGACGAAGTGGGACGAGGTGTGAGAGTCGAGGAACGAGTGGGGGACAGGTGGGACGAGTGAGGGACGAGTGGGGGACGAGGGAGGACGAGGGGGGAAGAGTGCGGGAAGGGGGGGAGTGCGGAGAGTGGGGAGATGCGGAAGATGCGGGGACGAGTGCGGGGACGAGTGCAAGAACGAGGTGGGCGAGTGCAGACAGAGGGCAGGGGAGCGTGAAAGGGGTGGTAAGATATGAGACGATGAGGCGAGTGTCGAGGGACGAGGACGGAGGACGAGAAGGTGAGGGAAGAGCGGGGGTGAGGATGACGCGAGGCGTGGAGCGATGGCGGGGCGATGTGCAAAGGAGGCGAGGTGACGCGAAGGGAGAGTGAGCGAGGCGAGGCGATGGCGAGGGCGAGGCGAGGGCGATGGCAGGCGAGGAGAGCGAGGGCGAGGGCGAGGGCGAGGGCGAGGCGAGGCGAGGCGGTGAGGGCGATGGCGAGGGCGATGACGAGCAGGCGAGGCGTGGGCGATGGCAAGGGCGATGGGAGGGCGATGGTAGGCGAGGGCGATGTCGATGTGATGTCGAGGCGAGGGCGAGGCAAGGGCGATGGCGAGGGCGATGGCGAGGGCGAGGCGAGGGCGAGGCGAGGGCGAGGCGAGGCGAGGGCGAGGGCGAGGCGAGGGCGAGGCGAGGGAGGCGATGGGAGGGCGAGGGCGAGGGCGAGGGCGAGGGCGAGGGCGAGGGCGAGGCGAGGGCAGGAGAGTGCGAGACCGAGGCGGCTAGGGTGGCGCAACTTTTAAATTAGTAAGTTGTGGGGTGCGGGTACTGAGAGGGCTGCAAAAAGTCCGACCTGCTGTTCTTCGGAGCCTCCGGCCGCGTGGCAGAATGTTGAAGCTGCGAATGAACCGCGCGACATTACGGCTCCCACTGGGCTTTGACACTCTACCTTGAGATGTGTGATGGAAACGTCTGCCATATAAAATAAGGAAGTACCGAAAATACGTTCAATGAAATGCGACTGAACAGAAGAAATGCATTGGAAAGATATTAGAACTTTTTGTGTGTCTCTGATTTAAACTTGACTTGCACGCGTTCTTTACTATTCATGAAGTTCCTTGGATTTAATTTTCAGTGTTTCCAATTTATAAATAAATCTTGAGAGAATTGAGTGAAATTTCTTTAAAAAGATGAAGTACGTCCAATTACCACTGTTAACTCTGAATTTGTGTAAACTGCCAAAGTTTGAAACCCTTTAGATCCGTTAATACACGTACATTACTGAAGATATAGATTCTCGGATTTTCGTCAAATGAAATTTGTCCTCTCTGACCATTTCTTTAATTAATGCCAAGGAAAGTTTTAGTTTCGTTTAAGTAAGTAAAGAGTCAAGTATTTTTTTATATGGATAGTGCTAATTACATCTATCACGTCGTTAATATTTACATTATGGCTGTTCTTTCTGCATTATTTCATTTTTCATTACAGGTGCTTCAAATGATATCTAATGAAGTTTTTTAACACTCACATGTTTTCTGAGAAAATGAGCCTTAATTTAGGAATTGTAGTAACGTTCAAACAAAATTTTCTCAAAAGCCGCTCTAAATATGAAAATAGTTGAAAGGTGCTACTCATTCTGTTAAGGAGGGAATTTTGAGAAGGAATTATAGGAGGGAATATAAAAAGACAAACCGATTCAAGTTAACAACTAGTTAATTAATAAATAATTCAATCTGAAACATTTAAATTACGTAAAAAATAAAATCATTTATGTACCACGGGCGTTAACAGGTTCTAATGATCGAACACCGACAAAAAGGTCGAGTTCTTTTTGTCGCCTTTCGATCATTAGAGCCCTTATAACGCCCTAGGTGCAAAAATAACTATTAGCCACCGAAAGATGGCAGCTGAGAAGAGGATAGAGCAAAACGAAACCTAAGTTGAGAAGCAGAGAATAGGAAACTAGGAAGAGAATGTCTGTCCCATTCTGTAGCCCCATTTGTTTCTGGGTCTCTTCTTTACTGAATGTAGTATATAATTTTATTGTGAACGGACGTTTGTGTTGGGAATGTTAAAGCCCTGACATACTGACACTGCCTATTTATACAATGTACAAATTATTATTTCTGAAATAGGACATATTTGTTCTTACATCTCATCTAAAGGCATATCGAGTACCAAAGAAAAGGTCACTAAAACCATAGTTTAGCACGTACATTGATGAGATACATCCACTCATGAAAGTAGAATCAATAGCGTTGAACATATGCAACTGGTACACAAAAAACAAGACGATGTATCCCTCCCCGCAAATATATCACTTTTTCATACCATCTTCTCCCCGCAAGTCAATCCCAACGCGCAATACATCAATCATTGGAAGAGCTGTCATATGCACTTGGAGCGAGAAACACATCGGTGCTATGTACCGAACATATTAGACGCTTGTGTGAGAAAAGCATACATTTTGAGAAAGGAGGAAAAAATATCAGAGATATATACACGTTTTGGAGAAGGAGTTCTTAAAAGCAAACGATTGCACAAGAAAAATATCTAAATTCGGTTTTTCATCATAAGGACAACAGCTGGGCGGGTTTTTACAAACATGTGAAAAGTCACCGGGGAAACAAAGAAAATATATCTGCATTGAAATTAGAAGACGATGGATCCATCTGTAATACTATGAAGAAAGCGAACACACCACATTTGTACTACGTGTTCGTATTTACGCCTCCGAAGAATGACCCTACAGTTAACATTTACTCACAAAATCAAGACAAGGGTAAACTTGTTAGAACAAATATTAACTTACTACGAAAGCAGATCGCGGAGCTGCCTAAAAAGAAATCTGTGGAACCTGACGGAATTTCGAAGAAATTATGTGACTGAATAGGAAAACTGTAATTCCTAATCTGCGAGAATTCCTAAAGTTAGTATTAATAATGGTAATTTCCCTCATGAGTGGAAAACATTTTCAGTGGTTCGCAATAAAATATTGACGAATTGTTGAATTGGCCCCGGGAAGACGAAATGAAAATAAAATAAGATAAAACCATTAGTTTTATGAAGGCTTGAACACAAGAAACACTTCAATTGACCCGTTGTATACAACGGGTCAAATGAAATTCAGGAAATACATAGCTATAAAATTCTGGGTGTAATAATTTCAAGCGACTTCAGCTAGGCTGATCTCGTTGCTAGGTGTCTCGGGAATTTATTGGAGATTTTTAATGCAGCCATAAGTGGCATTAAAAATTGAGTAAAGCTCTAAAATGAAGTGTATTTTTGTGTATTCAAAGAAATTAGAAAGTGCTGATGCTTCATCATAGAAAACAATTTCTTGAAGAAAAATAACGTAGTCTCCGAGAATTCATTCATCCCCAACATTTAAGCACACCCAACTGTACAAACAGCCTACTGCTTCACGCTCCCTTCCGGGTGACGTCCTATGAGCGCCGCGTCTGTCAGGAGGAATGACGCGCTGTGTTCCGCGGAGAGGGCGCCGGCCGCTGGCGGCGCTGGCAGCGGAACAACGGCGCAGCGGCAATAAAGCGACGCGGCTGAGCGCCCGCACCCCCCCCGCCCCGTCAAGCACAGCATGCTGGTCGCCGGGGCCACACTGTGCTCCAGAAGCCACTGCACTCGAGACAGGCATCGGAGCCGCTCCTCTGCTGGAACTGGACGGCACATCATTTCTCCGAAATTTCAATACGCAGCACACGTCGGAAAAGCTACAGCTTGTAGTGGTTGGCGCTTGGAAGATGGTTCTTGCTCACCCTTCCACTCTTTATTTCTTATCACTATACTAATACATACTAAACGTTATAAAACATTTTAGAAAAGCTCTTAAAAAAACTACATTTTATTTTATCACGCTCTGGACAGGGAAGGGCTCATAAAGTTTATGACATGACGTGTTCAAGACCCGCGTTTTCCAGAAAAATGAATAGCGGTTCAATAAGAAAGCGGTTCAGATGATCAAGTATTCAATACTCATAAGGATGTTTTGATATTTTCCAGAAATAATACAGTGCGAGTTTCGTGTATCACTAGAGTATGGGATGCGTTCATTCCACAAGAAAGTAAGGTCGTAGGCAATTGTGGCAAAGATTTAGAGTATTCACAAAATGTGTGATACAATTCAAAGCATACATTGAGTTAAACAAACTGCATTTTGTGACATTAAGAAAATTCTATTAGTTCTGTTTGAAAAAATAATGAAAGATAGATTTTCATTATAAGCGTTGGGTATAAAATTATTCTGAAAGGCTTTAAATGGTTAATTCATTACGATCATATTGTTTTAAAAAGTTACCAAAATGATAATGTTACCAAAATTACCAAAGTTACCAAAATAAAATTCCAGTTGTTCTGTAATGTCTAAGGTACTACAGAATTTTTAGTCACAAATTATAATTGATATTCAGTTAAACATACTACATTTTTTAAAATTTTAAGTGCCTGATGGAAATGCGCGCGAATTTATCTCCTCTTATGCCTGGCTGTTTTCGTTTTCGTCTTCTGCTTTATCTACACAAGTGGGATACAGTGACCTTCAACACATAATCCGCTGTATGTGTAGATCTGCGATTCTCAAAAAGAAATAAATTTCAATCAAAAGAATTGATGTCAGTATTATCAATGAATATTTTTACCGATAATCGGGTTTGAAAAATCATCAACTGTGCAACTATGAGGAAATACATCTGCCTCAATTTTGTACCACTAAAAATTCAGTGATGTTTTATTTTATGTCACTATTTTATTTATTTTTAGCACAACATCAATAAAAAACAATCTTCTGAAATCAAAATTGATTGCTGCTACATTTAGTACAATGGAGGTGAATTGTAGCATTATATTGATAGATTACTACGAAATTATAAACCGACACTCTAGGAAGAATACACAACAGTTTGGGCAAAAGTTACTCTACAACAATGCGTTTAGGACCTTTTTACTCCTCTGTTAAATTGGCATCGGGCGAAACCCTGCTTGTGAGGCCAGTGCTCCAAAAATAATTGTTTCAGCGGTTCTCCGCCGCAGCGGTGCGGCGCGTAGGGCCCTAATCTATTGGGGGACCAGCGAAGGGAGAAGGCGCAGGACAAGGGCGAAAACAAAGGGCTCCGTCGATGACAAGGCGGTAATTAAATCGACGCGGGGAAGCGGAGGCGGCGCCGTTTATGCTAACGAGGGCGTCGCCCGGGCGGAGGCGGTCCCTGCCTCGGCCGAGAGCCCTGGCGCTTGGCCCTGCTTAGCGGCGCTCAGCGGAGCGCCCCTCCCACACTCCACGCCACCACCGGCGACCTCTGCGGCGCTCGACACGCCGTCGGCGCGTTGGCGGCGCCAAGCGATGTGCATTCGTTAGGAATCATTTGTTACGTGCGTAGGCCGGAAACGAAATGTACGAAGAACTTCGGTCTGAGTCCGTTAATTTTTTTAAATTTTAAACTGAGATCCATACAGCTATTTTTTGCACTCATAATCTGTATTAAAGAATTGTACACAGAGACTTAGAATAAATGTTACAAACTTCCAGGGCTTGTCGAGGGTCGAAAATGATCACTTTTTGCCAATAAATGTGCACGTAATTGATTCATTTTATTCAGTTGGACATTTCATATGACAGTATAATTACTCTGTACATTTACCCCTGATTTTTAAATAACTCCTTATGAACTGATGATCAAAAAGTACACAAAAACGCCTTGAATGCGGCACAACGTTACCTGACAAATATCTGCGAATAAGGAGTTACCAAGAAGTTAGGAGTAATGGAACGAGTAACTCCTTTATATGAACTTTCTCAAATGTTTATTGACAAAAAGTGATAATTAACGTTTATTCAAATACAGGTTGTATTAATTATTAGGTAATGCAACATAATTCATCAGAGAATTAAAAGCAAAAATGTCATAGAAACGCAGCCCATTTAAAATGTCAGAAATACATTTAACTTTTATGTTGTAGAAATAAACATTAAAATATTTTGAACGAAATGAAACTGAAAAATATAATTTTGAGTGCAGTTTTTCTGACATTAGTTTATGGATTTTATGTATAATCGGGAAAACATAATCGGTAAAAATTATGTCATAATTTTAACATAATAAACGCGGTAGTATTTCTACTTTTCAGTTCCACCATACCCAATTAAGACTCAAATTAATGTTATTACGATTGCGCACGCAAGTGTGATTTTATATTCCGAGGGACGGGAGACACAGACTCGTGGTAGAAGAGCGAGTAGTTTGAATGAAGGAATGCCTTATTTTACGTGGCGATACTCAGGCCATGAGGCCTGCTCTTCCGTCTGACCACGCAAATTTCGTTTCGCTCCTTTCACCTACTAGGGGAGAAAGAAGGTATTACTTGGGCGACGAAACAGGCAATTTGAATTTAGCTCAGAGTCTTCATTTAGGCTTGAGGATCTTTTACATGCCGTAAATCTACTAACATGGGACAGCCGGCTTTACTTCCCCTCCAAAGGAAGGCGTAGGAAGGATGTTTTCGCCGTCCACGGCTTCGATTCAGTTTGAACCCGCGAACTTGGGTATAACAGCCCGATACGCTAACCGTTACACAATCGCCGCCGAAAGTAGTTTGGAGTGTTGAATGACTTCCATTCTGAGAGCGAGATCATTTCGGAAACTTCCCAATTCACATTCCGTATCTCCCGTTTCACTGGTCTGAGACATGTACGAGGAACACTAGTCTGACTCACAACCTCGCCGCCACAAACTCGATTGTCCAACGCTTCACAAATGCCCCATTAATTACCGACGGCGGGCAGAGCCTGCGTGGCTTCCCAGAGACTGTCGCAATCCGCAACGAAATTTGGCCGTCAACGTCCGTGAGGCTTCTGTGCCGACATTCATTGTATTATACACATTGCTGGAATAAACGGAGAAGTATCGGCGCAGGGCACTGAGGGGATTTGAGATTCAGAGAAGTGTTCCACTGCCGAGGCAGTCAAGTAGCCATTTAGGAGGAGAGAAGAGGCTTTGGCTCGGCATTGGGCGAGGCAAGGCAAGGCAATGTAAAGTAAGGCGCTCGGCGCGATACCTGAAGAATTAATGGGAACGTGCCGTGCCGAACCCCTTTGCACAATTTATAAAGGTTTCTTTCTCCCTCGGGGTTGCCTTCTGAAACATTCAGCACTGGCGAATACCAGGGATACTATTTCACTGGAAATGCGTGAAAAGGATTGAATAAGACCTGCTCTCATCAGATGTTTAAAAGGGAGCTACATCACCAAATTGCGTTCTTTTTTTCGCATTTGACGTAGAGTCATTTTCACATCTCAATCATTCGCTACACTGACACTACCTGTGCATCTCGTTCTGCGAGTACCTTGGTTTCCTTTTGCATCGGCCCTCTCTTGTGTCTGACAGATGACAGTCCTTAAAAGTAAACAAACATTTGGCGCTGAATTTTAAACTATAAACCTTGCCCAAACATTGTATAATATTCCATAATAAAATCAAGCGCCCCCCTTGTTTATTTCTTAATCTCTTTTTAGCTTTATATTTTTTTATATTATTTATTTAAGGTCCCTTAGAAACGTCTAGGTCATTGCGACCACAGTTACTAATAATACAGTAGTTACAAATATACAAATATACATTAGTTGCACAATTTCATGGGATACACACATAGAGCCTTAATATTAATATTGTACATGGGACAATGTATAATCACTATCTAAATACTATTTATGAGATTAAATTTAGTGAGAGTTCTATAATTTTCATGAGGCCGGAATACAGGAAATATATGGCCGTAGTATTACACTGTAGATGCCTGGGACGTATCCGTATCAGAATCAATGCACTTTCAAGTTTTTGATTATTCTGGAACATCTGTTTTTAATACCTTTTTAGGAAGGGTGGAATAAATATCCCGTAACATTGAAATTATAGGTGGAATATCTGGAGAGAAGTCTTTAGAATTTCTGCAATGTTCTGGGAACCTTTAGATTTGTCAAAGAAGCTTAACAATTCATTCATCGATAACGGGTATTTAATTGGGCTCTTTTCAATCTTTTCTTTGGTCACTGACCATTGAATGTCTTCTTTACTATCTGAGGTGGTTTTATTTTTTTGGGAACACTATTTTTGTTTCACAGGGGGTCTTCTAAGTCTAAAGATATCTCGAATCAGAGGATAGTCTTTTCCGTAACGAGATCTCTTGACACATTAGCGGAAGGGCGTCGCTTGGGAACTACTAGTTGAGAGTGGCCTTTAGTTCTTGATTTTACCGTGTTTTCCGTTGGCTTTTTGTCTTGGATTCCGAGACTGAGTTGTAGGGAATGCCGGTAGAAGGATCTGGTAGAACATTTGGGAGATCGAGGAATTCGTTCTCGTTAATGGCAGGACAGGACCAGAGGCAGGAGAAAACGAAATTCGTCGTCTGATAAGGGAAAGGTTGTTGACACTGACGGCTTGATAGCTAGCTTCATTTGGCTGGGATGTTCATTGGCGTAAATCTACTAACATGGACCTGAGCTTGCATTCCAAAGAAGGTAGGAAGGATGTCCAGATCGCGATCAGTTTGAACCGCAACTTGGTAAACGCCGATACGCTAACGTTACAAATCGACCGCGAAGTAGTTTTGATGTTCGAGACTTCCATCTGAGCAGATCATTCTGAAACTTCCCAATTCATTCGTATCTCGTTTCACTGGTCTGGAATGTAGAGAACACTGTCCGACTACAACTTCGCCACAAACTCGTTGTAACGCTCAAATCCCCATTAATTACCGACGGCGCTAGTCAGTGTGGTTCTCCAGAGACTTCGAACGAACGAATTTGGCGTCAAGTCTGAGGCTTTAGTCGACATTCATGGTATATACATATTGTGAATAAACTGGAAAGTATCGGCGCAGGCACTTTGGTGGAGAGATTCAAGAAGCTGTTCATGCCGAGGATCGAGTAGCCATTTAGGAGAGATAGGCTTTGGCCGGCATTAGGGCGAAGCAATGTCAGGCATATGAGTAATGCCAGTGCATACTCTTAGAATAAGGGAACTATGCTGCCGAACCCTTATGCACAATTTATAGGTTTTTTCTCGGGTTGCTTCGAGACATTCAGCATGGCGAATACCAGGATTATTTCGCTGGAAATGCACGTGAAAAGATTAATAAACACTGCCATCGATGTTTAAGGCTACATCAATTGCGTTCTTTTCGATGACATGAAGCATTCACATCTCAATCATTACCTACACTGACAACACTGGCATCTCGTCTGCGAGTATTGTTTCCTTGATCGGCCTCTCTTGTAACTGACAGATGACAAGTCTAAAAGTAAACAAACATTTTGGCGCTGAATTTAAACTATAAACCTTGCCAAACGATTGAAATTCATAAAAAACTCAACGCCCGCCTTGTTATTCTTAATCTCTTTGCTTTATATTTTGTTTTTCTAATTTTAAATTATAATTTTATATTTATATTTAATGAATTAGTACAGTGATATTTAATATTTAATGAATTTGTTAACTGCATGGCATTAAAAATTAATACGCCTGTAACAAGTAAAATAGTTCATCTTCTGGGTAAATTACTCCATCTTGGTCAGATGTTTGTCCATTTCCTTGATCCATTGAGCGAATGCTGCCTTGTTTTGCTTTTGCTCACATCTGTAACTTCACAATGTGCACGTTTTGTCGAGCTCTGCTTTTGCAAGTTCTGGTAGGAATAGAACCGATGTTTTTATTGTTTTTTGTTTGCAATACCATAAAATCAAAGGTGTAGTTTGTTTGCCTCCACAACTGAGGCAAAATGTCTAATTTTCATACTTGCTAACCTCTCTTCATAAACTTCTATTTTATTTTTTACTCCCATTGTATAATTGTGTCATTTGATGGCTGCAACCCGTTGCATAATGATACTCATTACGATACAGATTTCATTATAATACAGGTTCTTGACCAATCACAGACACGTTTACAAACCAAGTATTGACACTTCATTAATTACTGAAAATTGTTCTAGTAAATGTTTTGTTCGATTGTGAATATTAAAATTGCATTTAATGTTATATTATGTTTAGAGTTTTAATTTATTGTCTTATCAGTAATTTGTATGTGGGATATTATTTAAAATAAATTGGATCGTAATTTCTCTTTGATCCTATTTACTAGCGCAGTGGTAGTGGTAGTGGTAGAGGGAACATTTGACTGACATTAACATCAGAACTCAAGTTATTGTGTGTTATATGTTCCTGCGGTGTGTTTGTCCTTTAAACCGGCCAATTCATTAGTTTGAAATGTCTAATGAATCAGAGGAGGAGTTGACATAACAGAAAAATCGAAAATGGTGACTTCAGAATTACTGTCGCAACTTTTGTATTCTCTCGCAGGCAGACTGGTAAACCTAAGCCACCTGCGCCAGATATGGTGGCTGTCCACTAGGTGGCCTTGGCTGAATCCTACATGTGAACTGTCACGAAACGATTCAATGTAAAAGTTTAACTTATTAAAGTCGTAGAAAAAGTACGCTATGAAACTCGATGTAATAGGCATTAATACACTCGTGTAAAGTTTACGGTATGAGCGAGTACTTCGCTCGTATCGTAATATCACACTCATGGATTAATACCCATCATTACATCATCGTTTCATAATGTACTATTTTATTACTGTGCAAGTTGTAACGTTAGGATTCTTGCCCGTGGCTTCAATACAGGGAACAGTCCACGAGAAATATGATACATTAAAAGAATGAGCATTCTTTCTTTTTGATTAGCAAACAGGTTTAATATGATTAGAAGAGCGAAACAATCATTTTGAAGAGACGGATAGGACATAAACAAGACTGATGTCACAGTGATAAAATATTGCCGAATAATGATAAGACTTTCATCAGAAATATTGAGATGGTTCCTGATGTAACAGTGAAACGTCTCTCCTGTCACCGCTGGGACCTGTTTGTATTTCCTGGACGAACAAGTGAAATACGAGATGAACAAAGCGGTTATGCGGAAGAATTTCTGGCATTTTTCCTATTTTCTCTGCCTCTCATTTTACCATTGCTCATTCATCATTCATTAAATATCATTCAGGTATTTTCCAGATCTTTTTTTTATTACAAGGAAGTACTTTTCAGAAATTCTGAATATTAAAAGAGTGCCACTTGCTCTTTGGTAACGAGAAAACTGCACACAAATTGATATGGAGGAAATGACGTGTCAGAAGGTTTAATCAACTTGCAAACTATAAATATGTGCTGAAAAGTAACACATGCGCATCACGTATTTACTTTTCAAAGCTACAGACTGACTATTGCATTACGAAAACGCTAGTCCGCATGTGATGAATGTTGTTGAGGCCATGCTGAAGAAAAATCAAAATGTGGGTTTCAGGAACTCTTTAATAGTCGCAAAAACTACCGGTGGCATGCATAAGTGTATGTAATGAGGCACTTGTTAGAAAGATCACCAAATTACCATGTTTACAAGTATGTAGCAATAAAAACGTATTCTTTATTGAATTGCCTTCCAATAAATACTACTTTTTTTTGAAAGCAGGTTAACAGGGCTTGGTCAGAAAAATTTTCACTAGTTGTTTGCCAACGTTTCGGAAACTTTTATTTCCATCCTCAGGGCTAATATAACAGAAAATGAAGACAACACTGTTCAAGAATAATGTTCCAGAAAACAACGTTACAGAATATTCGATTTCCTTATTATCTATTACAGAAAAAAATTGCATACGGTACCTTGCAACATCAAGAACAACTCAACCCATTCACTGCACCATCCTCCATCACCGGCACCTCATATGCAATGAGGGACACAACATCACCCTCACCACACCAACACACAGCATGACTGATACTAGCCAGATGTTGGGTGGCGAGACGAGAATATATATTATGCCAGGATGAGGTACATGCTAGCTTCAGGTGCGAGTTTACAATTAATTCAACTTAAAAATGTGCTATTTTTTACTTCTTAACCAATTCTACCTTGAAGTGATGTATAAATTCCAGATTGTTATTGTAAGATAATTATCACATTCTTACTCATATCACTATCATTACCATTAATTATATTGTGACACCACCAAAACAGGGAACCGGATATGAAAATACATAACATTTACAACATTAAAAACTAAAAACACTACAGGCATATAGATATGAACAACTAACAATTTTTTCAACAAAAGACAATAATTAATTAATTTACAATTAATGTTGTGTAAACTAACTTGTGTGTTGGTGTGGTGAGTGTGATGTTGTGTCCCTCATTGCATATGAGGTGCCGGAGATGGAGGATGGTGCAGTGAATGGGTGAGTTGTTCTTGATGTTGCAAGGTACCGTATGTAATTTTTTTCTGTAATAGATAATAAGGAAATTGAATATTCTGTAACTTAGCCAAAGTGTGTTCTCATACGTTGTTTTTGGAACATTATTCTTAACAGTGTTGTCTTCATTTCCTGTTATATTAGCCTGAGGATGGAAATAAAGTTTCAAACGTTGGCAAACAACTAGTGAAATTTTTCTGACCTCTTTAACCTGCTTTCAAATAATAATGTATGGTCGTAAAGTACCCTTCATAATAAATACTACACTAATACATAAAACTCCGTGACGATAATTAACATATTAATTGTGCATCAGCAGTTTGCTTTCGTTTATTCTGGTAGGACATTGCATGGAATGAATTTTTATTAATGGCTGTAACTTGGGATGAAAACAGTGCACCGCTTTTGCAGCGCCTCATTAATTCGAGAGGCGTCGACGTCATTCCCCACCTTCGCCTCGGCGTGTGCGCGTTGCCCATCAGAGGCGAGGGCGAAGGCGGGGCGGGCCAAATCAAAATGCAGAGCCAAGTTGTCGGACTACACGCGCACCTGCATCATAAAGCAAAATAAATATGCAAAAGCGGCCGACGTTGAATAAACATGAGACGATCACCCCATCTGGCGGCATCTGCTCACTAGCGCAAGCGCACCACTCGGGGACATGAAAGTCATTCTTCAAAAATAACATTGTTTTCTATTCAAAGCAAGTTGCCTTTTCAAATTTTTTGAAATATTTTGATTATTTCTTTTCCTGGCCAAAAATCGGAATCTTATTTTAAAATGCTCACGTAGCGCGTACGTCCATTCGAACACAACTTGGATGGGTGGTTTAATCTTAGCAAGAATGTTTATTTGTGATTGTGACTGGAATACAGCGAATTGAAAATGCGTTCATAATATTATCAATCCTTCTAATTGCCCAGTAAAGTCGAGAACCAGTAACTTGTTTGAATATTCTCCCAGTAAGTATAAATTTGAACAAAAGTTAATATTCTTTGAACGTTTCAGCAACACACAAAATGAAACCAAGTGAAAAGCATACGTAAATCACTCCTACCATTCCCATATTCATTTGTCATCTTATTTATTTTAATGAGCATACATAAGCCAGTTTCCTTCTTCAAAAAGAGTGACAAACTGTAATGAAATTGTCAACTCATTAAAATAATTGCAATAAAGGAGCTCTGAGAAATTCTCGACGAGAGTAGGTACACAAAGAGAACCAGTTACATTGTTAATACACCGATTAATCGATATCCGGTGGGTATTTAGGGCACTCGTGTCAGCTACTGAGCGCGAACGGACTTCGACCCGAGCGTGTGGTTGGTCAACTTCAGGCGGGCGGCGACGCGGCGGCTCCTCAAAGGTCACCGGACCACTTTCACTTGCACCAAATTAAAGCGAGCTCTCCTCAGCAAAGGATTCTCTGATCCGGCCACCACTCACAGCAGTCGTGGCTTGTCAACCCTGCACTATTTCTCTGGGAACTTTTCCACAAACAGCACTTATTTGATTTACGACTGCAGTCCCTTGCGTCGCATCTGAGGTGAAGTTTGTAGTCAGCTGAGGTTCAGTAGCTCTTATAACGACAGTGATGCAAATTTTAACAGCAACTATTTGAAATCGACGCTATAAATGACAAACATGAAAAAAACATTTTGAAAAAACCAAAAAAAACCCAGCAAGAACCATATTTAGGTGAACGAGCAATCTTGTGGGGCAATCGCAGACCGTAACATCTAACTCAGTGCGATGCTTAATACGAGAATCTGCCATCATTGATGGGGCTGATCCAGCAACAGGATATGCCTACTTCTCTAAAAATATGCCTCCAAATATAAACAATATTTTGTAAATACAGGACTCATTTGTAATATTCCAGGTGTATGCATCAGTCGTTTTCCGTTTCACTAAGAGGTGGCGCCAGCAAACACTACGTAGTGAATGAATTTAACACTACGTCAGTTTGTTCGTCTGACATTAACCTGCCAACGCACACAAGTTGAGTCCGGTAGACACTAACGTTTGTGTTGTATCGTTCAGTGATCATGTCGACGTTTGCGACTGAAAAAGAAATTTGCGGCACGCTATTCTTATTTTAGGCTTTGGAAAATAATAGTTTGCTGGTAGAAACATGGTAAACACGCACCATGGATTAGAACATTTGACCCATGATTTTGACAATTTAAACGTGGTGATTTTAATGTGAAACACAGTGCGCGCTCTGTGTCACAAGAAAAATTAAACATAGGTTACAAAACGTTTTCTTCACCAAAGAGCGTCTAGCGAATATTTCATCAAAGAACGTCTAGCACAGGCCGAGCGGCAACGTGGGACCCGGATTCAAAGGGTACACACACTTCCGGGAGTACCGGGAGCGGTAGCTCAGTGCATCAACTGATGCCACTGCAGCGCCTCAGATCGCGAGGTCCTAGGTTCGAGTCCTGACGGCGGCAGGACACTGGCTTTTCAGCTAGATCGAATTCAGTAACCGCCTGGAGGAGAATTCTAACGGCCGGCTGCTCTGATCGGTAGTTTTCCGTGGTTTCTCCGATCAGCACCAGGCGAATGCCGGAGCAGTACCCTATCAAACAGGCCACGGACCGCGCGATCTATCGTTCCTCTTCCTTGTCCTATCCTCTCCCCCTTACACACACACTTACACTAACATGCACTACACTACCACATATTCCGGGAGACCGGTCGGGAGCTTAGAGCTTGTCCCGACTGGGGCGGTGCCCCGCTGGTGGGAGAGTCCTGGTTAGGGGGAAACCCCACTAGCCGACGGTAGGTCGGCGCCGGATCTCGCCATCCAGCGGGGGAAGATCACCGCGAAACCCGCGAACTCCCGCGAAAAAAATTATGCACTACACTAACGGGACTAATGACAAAAGCAGTTGACGCGCACGGAAACACGAAAAAATCAATCAATCCAGCCACGGTCAGCCTCCATCACACCTACTCAATGCGTCTTCCTCCAATTCCTCTTTTTCAAGAGTGCTAATGTGTAGCGCAGAGCGGGAGTTGGGTGTTGGGCGGTGGCGCTGAGGCGGTGTCAGCCCGTGTTAGTAGTTTCTTGGGGGACTGCAAGGCAAGGCCGCGGGCCCGGGCGGAATTGGGTTAGCGGGGGCGCTGCAACTTCAGCACAAGACGTGACCCGCACCCGTTAAAATCGTTCTCAGCGCATTCCAACTGCTCCCGCGCTCTCTGGTTGTCTTCACGGGCGCCACTGAGCAAGTCACCCCGCTTTCAACTGGACGTCGGTTTTAGATTTTGCTAAGAAACACATTTCTTTACAGGAATTAAGAGGGCTCCGATTACTTTACAAGCACAGGATGCACTATTTCAGAACTGAACATAGAAAAACTTGTATTTTCGAACTGTTACTGGAAATATATATAACCATTACTAAATATAATAGTATTAGCTGCACCTGTGCGAGAATTGCTGTTTACTTCTTATGAGGATTGACTCATTGAACCTCACATGCTTCTACGAGCGTTCTGAATACGGGAGAAATTTGACCCGTGTCAGTTATCATGTTCTATATTCTCATCCCTGAGACCCGGGTCCAGGGTTCGTATGCGGTCCGTAGCTTACATTTGTAGCGGCAAGCAAAGCCATACTAATTTTAACTACAATTCGGACCCTTTGCTTACGTTTACGGCCCATTAAAGCCAATTTTCACAATTTGGTGACAGTTCCAGGTAAAACATTAAGTTCAAGAATGTGGCTCGTGTTAGCGCAAAATGGAAGGCAAAATATTAAACACAGTTATGGTAATATAATTGACTTATTTATGTTACGTCAGTTTGATTTAATTATGTTATTATAGATCAATGCGGTCTGCTAGTGTTTCATAAAAAAAGAAAGTGGCCCTTCACTGACGACTATAGACGCTACGAGAGCACATACGTTCACGCAATATTTCTAAATGTGTCGTTATCGAAAATTCGGAGAGCTGAAGAAAAATGATACCCACGCCTTTCTTTAAAGCTTCCCTTCTATCAGTGGAAAAAAATGAAGAAACAATTTGGAGCGGTTTCTAAGAAAATTATTTTTTGGTGAATTGCATTATTTTCAAGCCCAAATTACGTACAAACTACTCGTTTTTTTAAATTGTACATGTCCATTTTTAAAGAACTGCTATTTTGGACGATACTTTGTCTAACGCAAAAATATCTATTTTCAATTTTGAAGTTTTAAAATGTTAAATTTTGTAGTTTTGAAATGTTAATTTTCGAAACTCGTTTTTTTAAATTGTACATGTCCTTTTTTAAGAATATTTTGAAAAGGTTTTTGTGGCTTCACGAAAAGTAATCTCAAAAATCAAAATATCCGTTTCGATCTCCTAAAGTCACGGTTTCCTTCAGATCGATTGGGGAATACCAATTTTGGAGAAAATGCGAAGCAATGTACTGCATACAAGTGTAGGTATGTAAGGCGAGTGGGGGCCCAAATGAGGAAAGATAGATTACACGCAGTCCATAGCCCGGTTTAAACGTACTGCTCCGGCATTCACTTGAGCATTGATAGTATACATCACGGAGAACTATCGATCACATTACCTGACAGCTGGACATCTCTCCAGCCAGTGATTGAAATCGACGGAGCTATGCATTTAGTAAAAAAAAATCCGCCACTTTGGGATTCAAACCCTAGGACCTCCCTATCGGCGACGTTCCAAATGCTTAGGCAATGTTGCTCACTGAGCCATCGCAACCGATTTGAACGCGGTTCTAAAATTCTGAAATGTTTGAACATATTAAAACACGCAATTTTGATTATCAGGATTTGGTCTCATTAAAAGCTTCGATAACTGAAAAAATACTGCTGGTATACAAACATGTTATTGAAAGACGCAAAACTATTTAGAGAAACGCATGTTAGTTTTATTTAATGGGGATACCCGCGACGAAGTCGTAACCTATTACCTTCTAAAAGGTCAGAACCTCTAAGCAATAACCTTAATGCTAGGTTCGTCCGTCGTAAAGACATTACGAAGTATGGAGGAGCAGAAGTCATATTCATCAGGTGACAGTATCAACAGCTCATTACAAAACATTCACATACAATACATGTATATTACTTTACAACACTTTGCCAGATGACATTAAACGATTAAATTCCATAGAAAAGTTGCAATCCAAAGTGAAATCGTTTCTGCTGCATAACTGTTTCAATACAATTAGACTATACTGAGCGCCATAAGGAAAGTAACATTAATTTTAAGTGGTATTTAATGTATTATTTACCATTGCACTGTATAATTCTAAACAATATGTAACGAGTATTGTATCACAGCTTCTGGGTCAATGACCCCCATCTCGATCAGGTTTTTCGTCCAGTTTCCCTGATCCATTCAGCAAATGCTGAGATGGTCCCTAGTTTTGCTTCTGGGCAGAAATGTAACTTCATTATCTGTGCACGTCTTCTAAAATTCATTGGGAAATACAATTATTCAAATTATCGTTTCCATGTTATCGCGGCAGAAAGTATTATTCCGAAGGACAACATGGATAAGCGCCAAAATTAATTGCTTATTTATCCTTGAAAATAGATTTTATTACATGAGAGTTTTTTTCTCTTTCATCATTCAAAATTCAAGTAGTATATGACTTAGTGTACGGATCACAGAATTTTGAAAATGTGCATACAATTCACTTCTCCCCATAGCATGTCATACGCAGTTTAACTGTTTTTTGACGTAAAATAAATAAATAAATAAATAAATAAATAAATAATTAAATAAGTGGTCTGTTTACAGTACCAAGGACTAACGAGAAGAAAGAAATTCAAAAAAAAACTGTAGCAAGGGTATGAATTTCTGTGTTGTGCTTCCCATTCAGGTTACCGCTCTGGATTCTTATCCTCAAAATCCGCTCCGCTGCGTCTCTATGAAATACTACGTAGTTTTTTAATATTTTGATAGAACCAAAATATCAGGAGGTGATGTACAGTCTCACTCACCAACACAATTCTCAAAATAAAGTGTTAATGTAAATTGTCCCTTCAGCCACAACAAAGGCTATAAGGATTTGTTGATTTAGGACCAGTAGTTGTATCCTGCATCATATTCCTTGTTTGTCACCTAATAGTAGGGAAAACGCATTTTTACTTTCTCGTATACATACGTGTATACGGAGTAATATACGTAGTATAGAGAAAGTTATGTAATGCTACGGAAATTCGATTTCAGATTTCAACGGAATTACACGTTTTGGGGTCCCCTGATACCGAAAAGTGTGTTTTTCAAAACGTTCAACAGTCCGTCCTTAAAAATCCACGGGTTCGAGATGGTTTGGACCCGCGAAATTGGGTATACTCGTAACAGTCCGATACACTAACCGTTTCACCACCGAAGCCACAAATGGACTTTTCGACTTTCTGCGCCGAGGCCATTGAGAACATAGCTACGCCTCTCAATCCTTCTAAATTTAATTATTTAGAAGATTCGAGTGACGTGCATGGATGATGAAGAGGTGGTAACATTTGATTAGGGAGATGCGAGAACTCTCGAAGTTTCTGAAAACCGATTTGTACTAAATATGTGCGAAGTTCTCCAGTCACTCACTTACTTGGAACATTTCTCGAGCGAATGAACGTGCTTTTTGACAAAACATTTTTGACATCCCTACATGATATGCCATATGAAGCTGTAATATTATTAGTTAACCAGATGATTTAACAAGTTCTCATCTACAAAGATCCGTAGTTTTTACACAATTGTCTTTCATTTTGGAGCATTTAAAAAAATGCTATACAACAGTTTTAATTGTTAACTTTGTTAAGACTACGAAATATTGAGAGAGCTTTTTGACAAGATTGAGCCACGGAAACTGTTCATCGTCTTTCCTTGCACTCTTGTCATGGGCGGACTCTGAAATTACCAATGTCCAGACTATTGGGATTCTTCAACGTAAGAAGCATTAAATATTGAAGAAATTGTGTTACATGTCTGGGCAAAGAGGAAATCGGTTTACTTCTGGTTTGGTGTTGGAATTCGTTGTGTGTGAATTAGTTTATGCGCCAACCATTCTGCTGAGATCTCAGTCGCGACACCAAACTTACGCAAATTAATTGACTCTCAGTGCACTCGATACATACGCGTGCATTACCAGCTTTTTACACGAGCGAGGCGAGTTGCCATGAAACTGCTCGACTTCCCAGATTTTCAAACAATGTGATCCCATCGCATCGTATGTGGAAAGAGTCAGGATTCCGCGAAATTTCGACAATATGCAATGTTGTCTATCTGTCGTTCTTGGTGCGTCCTCAGGCCTCTTGGAAGCAGATCGAAACACACGAAATGAATCTATTTTTCTCTCTGTAAGCCAGTCGGAAGTTTCCAGCGCGAAATAAACTAAGTCGAAAGCGAGATGTTTGCAATGTATACTCTTTGCTGTTAATTCGGTCCAAAGCGTGGTCATAATTCATTTTTCCAAGTATGGCGCAAAATTTGAATGAATTTGACTGTTTAAATGCAAACAAACTTATTTTTTTAAATTTAAGTTTAAAATTTAAATCTTATTTACGAACCTGGGTCCCCAAGATATTTAAAAAAACAATAAGAGTCGAAACGTTAAGAGAAAGTAAATTATTTGGGAAATAGAATTGTAGGGCGTTTTGTTTTCAAGAAAAAGGTTGGAATACTTTTACAACTACAAGACATTTCTTCATTTATTACACATTTTTCTAAGTCTCCTTTCTATTTCCACCAATTGTAGCTGTAAACTTTACATTTCTTTGACTAGTTCCTTAGAATTACTTTCTTGTTTACAGAGTTTGTACTTCTCAAACCTACAGTTCCTCATTGCCCTTACACAAATTGACTGTCTGAGGAAAGGCCACAGGGAAGAGGGCCAAGTCGGGAAACCGTCGCCCCGAGCTCCACTCCTTCGTGCCGATGAGCTCCGGAACGGAAAGGAAATTGATTGAGCAAAAGTTTACGCTTAATTAAGTCGAATACTAATTATATGAAGTCTGAAGCTCCGAGAAAGATGTCAGTAGCAAGAGAGAGACAAAAACGAGTTCCCTTACGGTTTTACTTTCTGACATTCTTGTTACAGTAAAACACAAACTTTGGTTGATATAAGATTGAAAGTCACGAAGATAATATCCGTCTCTGTCTTGAGAAAATAAGCTCTTTGGACGGCTCCCAACTACCGCCTTCTATATGAAATTCGAAACATTAGTGTTTACGTTCTAAAAGCGTTAAGTGAATGGGAATCATTTTCAAGCCATTTGTTTCCAGAAAAATGTTTTACTGAAGATAATGCGGCTAATTTTAACCCTCTTATCGCTAATTTTAACCCTCTTATCTAAATAAGATTTATAATAGTAATTTTAGACTTTTTGAAAAATGAAACGTTTTAGATCCTGTAGATTTTTATATTTATTTCTAATCATATCACTCTGAACTCTATTTGCGATAAATAACAAATTTAAATTAGAACTAACTAATGATATACCTACATTATTTTGTTGATAACGAAAACACACATTCAAATGTCGACGTTCTGTGTGTTCATACCTCATCTCACATAACGAACACTTTTAGAACACATCTCTTTGCAGTTTGAATTTACACGGATCCCCATAATCCACCTCTTGTTTTGTCATAAGCCCTTTTTCAACTAGTATTTGTATCTCAAAAGCATGCAAAAGGACAGCTCAGAATTAACATTATAGAACTATGTTGAAATAGACGAATATTACACACACATTTAGATTATGAAAATCACATAATATTCTTTACAAGTTCATGTGTGAAATTAATGGTTCCAGAGGAATTTTAAGCATTTTGTTTCATTACGTAGAAATAATAAAGAAAATCTAGTAAACTGAAAATTCGATATTGAAAAAATGCACTTTGTCATTGAAGGTTCGTAATACTATATTTCTCTTCAAAACCATGTATTCGTCTGTTAAATTTAAATATTCAAATTACGAATAATTTACTTTGCACCAATAATCATGATGTTATAGTGGAAAAATGAAAACTTGTTGCGCTATTTCTGCAACAAAATTACTTTAGACCCTAGTGAACATAACATAAGAACCAGCACACTGTGGTAAAAATAGTATCCCTCATTTTTGGGAAACCTGAGATTTATTTCATTTAAAGGTAACTATCAGTAAATTATGCTGTGTTCTGTCTTGTTGTGACTTCTACTTTGTGTGGTACATTATACGACATTGTTAACACGTGAGAGTACTAGGTCTGTTCCAACAGGATCCAACTTTCCGTCATATTTCCCAGCTGCTGTTATTCTGCGACATGAGGCTGGTAGCATCCTTCGAAATAGTCCCCAATTTTATTGCAGAATACGCTCATAATGGACTATCCACTTTGGAAGCAGTTCTGGAACTCGTTTTTGGCATTACCTTCAGAACGTTCACCATATTCTTTTCGATTGGTTATTTGTCGAATCGGTGACCTTTCAGAGGCATTTTTAATCTTAGGAAGATCCAAAGTCGCAGTGAGCTATGTCAGGACTGAACGATGGTTGACAGAGCCGTACGACCTTGTGTTTTGTCAAATATTGCTGCGAGAGGTTCCATGCATGCGCTGACACGTTACCGTTGTGAACGAGCCAGTATCTGCCAACTTGATCAAAGTAGCCTGTATCTTGACCAACGCCAGTGTCGTTTTCTTCGAATTGCATCACACACACTTTTCATATCTCTGAGATAATCTTCTTTGTTGATCCTCTGACTTCTAGGAGCATATTTGTGGCACTCATAATTCGAAAAATAACAACAAAAAGCAAAAGCAAAACCAATCAGTATCGGCATGACATTATACCGACTCTAGGCGCGCTTTATTCGGTCGTGGCTCCGACGACAGTTTCCACTGCAAAGACTGTTGTTTTGTTTCGGGATCATAACCATAAACTTATGATTAAACCCCAGTTATAATCTATTTTAGCAGATTTTAATCGTTATTTAACATTTCCAAATTGTTCTGAACGATTTCAAGGAGTAGGTTATTCTGCTCCACAATTAACAATTTCGGAATTAATTTGTCATATATGCGAACTATTTGCAAATTTTCAGTTAGAATCTTTCACAGTTTTCGATATTCCAAGATTTCATCCCAGTTCTCGCACAGTAAATCGACGATCTTCGTTGATCGCAAGTCGCACATGTTCGAAATTATCCGGTGTTTTTGTTGTCGAAGGTCACCCACAGCGTGTTTTACTGTCAACAGTTTTGCGGTCATCTTTCAACTCCTTATACCACTTGTATTTGAGTTTTGCTCAAACTCTCATTCCTAAATGCCGCCTACAAAATTTCGATAGTCTCCGCACAACACTTTTTGAGTTTGAAGCAAAATTTAATGCAAATTCGTTGGTTCGATCTTTCTGTCGATGTAAACAAATGCACGCTGCCCGTAAACTAAGGCGTGCGGATGAAAAATGTGACATCTAGGAGTTTTACAATTGTTACATGTACCCGGCAGAGGGCGCTAAACTTGTCTGGCCCAAAGATATGAATGAAGGTCGGATACTTCGGGACAGAGTGGTATAACTACCCCGGTGTTCATGCCTCAACCTATTCTGATTCATACTCGCTGCCCTTCAAAGTTGTTTTCGTTCTATGTACGAAGAACTAACATTCTAGTTAGCCTAAAAACACCAATCTGATATTTTATTTAATGTAAGTTCAGTACAATATACTGAATTTTTCTAGCACATGGTAACTGACTATCTTTGAAAACTGGAGACCTTGAGATTCTGAGGAATTAGTCGATATTAAATTTATACCTCACTATGTTAAGTGAACGCAGATTTTCCTCCACTAGGCGCATTTTCACAGAACTCAGAATCTAATCCTATGAATCGAATCGACTTTAATTTCATGTGAAAACCATTAATGAATATTATGCATAAAGAACGAAGAAGTCGTAGGGTCATATTGTGCAACAGAATTGCGAGATTAGAGTTTTGCATCAACCTCTATAATTTCTTTAATTTTTTTAAAAAATTTGTAAAATTATTAAAGCTAATTTTACATATTAAGAATCTAAAAGTGCGAGGCTCAGTGATAAAAGTCATATATAATATTTTTTTAAATAAATATAAAGAAATCCGTATTGCAAGAAATTGTCGGTCCATGTCTTATTGAGATTTGATATTATATCATATGAATAAGCGTTCCATCCTATCTGCTTGTAATATGGTCTACATCTTACGACAAAATTTATTATTATTTTGAACTAAAATATTGAAATTGCATCTCATTAATAGTAATATCTTCACAGTTTTATCATTTTCCTCTTGGGAAAAGCACTATGGCTGGCAACTCCAAGTTAGTTTACTGCCAAATAACGAAAGATTTTTATCTGTGGCGTAGCATTTTAAAAACAAATTCAGCACTTCAAGCCTCGCATATTGACTGTATATATAGATACAAAGTGTCAATATTTTCGCAAACGAACTCCAATCCCACGTTCTGATGCGCCTCACGAGCAGTGGAGCGCGAAGTTCACCTTTGTTGCTTCTCTATTCACGGACTGCCTTCGCGATGCGCCTGCGAAACATTCAGAGGGGCTCCTTTGAGAAGCCACCTGCCATCGGAAGATGCTTTGTCTTCTGCAAACAAAAGGGTTCACTGAAGGTCCACCAGAGGGGCGGAAACGGGGCTGAAGCATTACCCACACCAACACCTCCAAGCTTGAGAATAATCGCCAAGAAGCCGCTGGATGGTGCAGAAAAAGTTTTCACCTTTTGGGGAGCTTCCGCTAACAGGACAAAAGGCTATACAAACTCGGTACACGTTACTCTGGCAAAAGTAATTCTGCAACTGCGATTTTTCACTGCTACATATAAGGAGGCTAATGATCTTTTAAAAAAAATGATGAATAATTTGGCGTTAAATACAAATGTTTTGAAATTTTTCTCTTAAATCTTAAAATTTCACAAATGATGTTTTCTTATTGGAAATGTTAATAACAAGAAAACGAAACAAATGAAAATATTGAATAGTTGCATTTATTAGAATTAAACACGTAGTTCATTTTCATATAAAGAAACAGTGTGATATTGTATATTGTGACATTGTACTGAATATTGATGATATATAGAATGGAATTTTTTCATGTTATATGTACTTCAAAAAATGCTCGAAATGCATTATTGGTATATAATCATAAAATGTGATTGGAAATGTTAGGAATGGATTTAGGTTAGGAGGTAGGTCAATGAGTTATGCTGATGTTTGGCAGCCACCTTGTGTTCAATAGTAATGTGCCTTGTCAACAGCCATATGTGTGTGAGTTGTTAAGGTTGGTTAAGGAACATTACAGATGTGTGTAAGTTTTACTTTCAGAATTATTATTTTTTTATTCCAAAATACACTTCCCAATCAGTATTAGTGGATAAATTTATTTTCAGAACTTCATACATCAAATATAATCAGAACCGAGTACTTCATCGGAGCCCTGAACACAGTAATAAATACATAATAAAAAATAAAACACATAATAAAAAAACAGTTCATAACTTCGACCTAAATCCAAGTATATGGATCCAATAATAAAAAATACAAAAATAATAACACAGGCACACCCAATAAAAATCGTTTTCAGACCCAACGACTAGACAAGCTTCAACAAAAAATACAATTTCAAGAAATTATTTCGAAAAAAAAAAACAAACCTGGACGGTGGTGACGCAATTCTGGATTCGGATTCTGCACGTCAACATACATAGAGTCACATGTATCAAGTTTTTGGATCTCATACCCACCCTAAAAAAAAAATACAATTTCATAGTGTTTTTTTAAAAAATTATTTAAGAAACTGGAAGGTGGGTTTGTCTGTCTGACTTCAGATTCGAATTTAATGCGTTGACATACATAGAGAATCATGTGTCAAGCCTTTGCGTCTCACAACTATTTTTTTGTGTGCCTGCGTAATTACTGCGCATTAATTTAATTAGGACTTAAGAACTACTATCAATATCAAAATTTACTTTCTAAAGATTTTATAACTAATATCAACTGCGAAGGAAAACTGATACTTTGTAAGAGAGTTTCCGTTACGGTAAGAGTGATTTTAGATAAGTGTAACGCTTTGTTTCAAATTTTCTTTTTCTTTGGTATTGAACACATTTAGCAAAAAATCTATAGTATGAGACATTGAAAATTGCAGAATTATTTAAATCATAAGGCTAAAGACTACTGGGCACCTACGTTTTTCGAATGATTTCAAATGCATATGACAGAACAGCAAACTATGAGAAAGTTTGTACATATGTGTTGTTATTATTATTATTATTATTATTATTATTATTATTATTATTATTATTTGGTGATTTATTTAAGGGAGATGGAAGAATGCTTTTTTTTAATTTTCGAGAATTCAAAGTACATTTTAATTTCGGGGTAGCCACTGTGATTCTCCCGATCACTTTGACCGTGCCGTTGTGTCTCCTCCGCTCGATTTGAAACCGGGATAAAAAAGCGCGCAGCTTACATTGGAGTCCACGCGGCGGATAGATACGTAATTTCACGGAATGCAGAGAGAGGCGAGCGAATCGACCAGCGCCGGTGCGGCGCCCGCGAGGCGAGGAGGCGCAATCAGCGCAGACGGAAGCGGTCGCGCCCGCGCGCGGGGGGTGTGGGTGGGTGGGGCGGGGAGGGGCGAGGGGGTACTTGGGGGTGGGGTAGGTAGGAAATGTCGCCGCGCCGCGCCGGGCGCTAATCCACCTCCGCCCGCAATGAAGGGGCGGCGCAGTTTGCATTGCACCGGCGCGCCAGAGGTCGCCAGAAGTCGCCGGAGGCAACAGGACGGAGCCACGACCGACCGTGCCGAATAGTAATTCCTGTGTTACGGTGGAGGGGGCAAAGATACAGATGACGTATTAGGTGTTTATAATAAATAAATAATTAAATAGTTCGTCCAAAAGGAAGATCTGTCAGACTATACAGGATGCTACATGTATTACATCCGGGTCAATGACCCCATCTCGATCAGGTTTTTCGTCCAGTTTCCTGATCCATTGAGCAAATGCTGAGATGGCCCTTGTTTTGCTTCTGGACATAAATGTAACTTCATTTTCTGTGCACGTCTTCTAGAATTCAGTGGAAAATACAATTATTCAAATTATCGTTTCCATGTTGTCGCGGCAGGAAGTAATAAGAGCCAAAATTTATTGCTTATTTATCCTTGAAAATAGATTTTATTACATGGGAGTTTTTTGTTTTTTCTCCTTTCAAAATTCAAAATTTTATTGCTTATTTATCCTTGAAAATAGATTTTATACATGGGAGTTTTTGTTTTTTTCTCCCTTTCAAAATTCAAAATTTACTGTTTGTTTATCCTTGAAAATAGATTTTACTACATGGAAGTTTTTTGTTTTTTTCTCCTTTCAAAATTCAAAATTTAAGTAGTATATGACTTAGTGTAGGGATCACAGAATTTTGAAAATGTGCACACAATTCACTTTTCCCCATAGCATGTCATACGCAGTTTTTAACTGTTTTTGACGTAAAATAAATAAATAAAAAAATAAATAAAAAAATACAATCCGAAATTTTCAATACAAAATCGGCGTGCAATATCAATTAATGTATCAGAATTAATATATTTTTAAACAATATTACTATTAAAATATTAACAGCTTAAATATAATTTTATTCTTCTTTTTTTTATTCATCCGTTCTAGAAGAAAAGACTCAATATTTAAAAAATCAAAGATAGTTAAATTTCTCCTAACTACATATATTACGAACAATATCTCTACGACGTATTACGTGCTTCGTAATTTAGTACTGTTAAGCGAAAACGGCATTTCGTTTTAATTAGTTTAGAAGTTACGGGGCTACGCTATAACCAAGATGGTAAAGTAGTTCTTCCTGGCCAAGCAGCAGGAGTCCTTTCTTAACCCAAACCGGAACAGTACGGTCCTTCAAACAAGTGTCCGCTAATGATAGTTACAGAGAAAATTACAAATAACGTCAATTAAGAGATATACCACAAAATGATGTGAAATACTGTGTATAAATTAGCACAACTGCAACTAACAAGTCTGAGTTATTAGTAACTTTTTTGTAACTAATAATAGTTTAGTTCCAGATGTTCAATTGGTAACTAAAGTTTTAGTTATTATTCACGTATTTGAAGTAACCAATAACAAATAGTTGTTAGTTATTATTTATAAATTCTTTTTGCTCAACTGACGGAGATCATTTCTGTGGGTGAATACATTGCAAGATCCAAAGGAAGCAAAGCGCTTGAAGAGCGTTTTCGTGGCTACCTCAATCCTAACATCGCAATCTTTTCCACACTACATGGCCAACGCAACGTTTAACGGCCATGAGGCGCGTTTTATCGCTGAAAATGTGGAATATTAACGGTTCGTGTCGTCGTAAACTCACTAAATTTCTCAAAACATATTGTTATGTAAATATCAATATGTGTTAATATGAACTCTTCATTCTCATTATCATGATCTAAAGAAATCCAAAGGATTCCATTGAAATGTCGAAGTTGTGTCCATGTCTCTTAAATTACAAAAAACAACAACATAGTTTAATATTATACATCACATTATGTGCTCCTCGTAAACGTTTAAGAGAAACCCGCATTTCGATGTATATATCGGTTCAGGGGAGATATGAAAGGAAAATATTAAATGAGCCATTATGCAACATATTTAAAATTACATAAATAGTCGTTACTGATTAACGTGTTATGTATTCTGAAATTCCCCTCTCCCATCTCCCTTTAAGATATATTACTAAATCGTGATAATATTTACAATTATACAATATTATCAAGAGGACTACTTCCTCTACTATTATCAATATTATTTTTTTCCGTTGCACTGCTATGCTATAAATTCTTCAATGCAAATTTTTTTATTTCAGTATTCTTTTAAATATATTTTTACACACAACATTTTACTCCTTACTCATTGCATTTTGGATTTGTAATTCTGTACAGAATCACGATTCCTGGAAGTTCTATTGATTAAAAACAATTATTGAATTGATGGCAACTACTATAAATTATCAGCATTTTCTTTTTTCAAAAACTGAAAACTTAACATTTATTCTGACATTTTTACAAATTATATTGAGCTCATAAATGAAATCAGCATTTTCTTTTTTCAAAATCTTAAAACTTAATTTTATTCTATAAATTGACTTCTCAGATGTCGTTCTCGGATCAATTCTGGCTCGATGTTGTCCGTTGAATGTCCTCGATATCCCTATTATCACGTTCTTCCCTATCATTAGAATAAATCAAAAATATTTCCGGAATATCCTCAACTATTCGGTAATTTAGAGGATTTAATAATTTCCATTAAATTAATTCGCGATTTGCCCTAGCTGTGCTTCGGATGCGTGCTAAGCGCCTAAGCGCCACTGTCTATCTTCAGCTTACTTATTGAAAATTCCTCCCATCTACGAAGCTATACTTATATAAATCTCTTCAAAACACGCTGTCTATTTGAATTCAAATCCCAAATTGCAATAACAAAAATTACCATTATAATTCAATGCGAATAATTACTTTGACTTTTTACTTTGCCCAATGCCAAGCTATCAAAACTAATCACAAGTTACCCACCTCACTATCACTTAACTAATACCTCAGCTCATGCTGAAAAATATTCGCACCGCATCGAATGCTTCCGATGTGTTCAGTTCGATAGCTTTTTAGAGAATTATTATTTCCACCTTTCCACAGAATCACGGCTTTCAATGCCCTCTCCACACCTTTCGCATGTAATGTCTCCAGGGCCGTGTCTCCCCAAATGAACAGCGCCTTGACACCGAGCATGGAATACTACTACACTTTGTTTATTGATTGATCTAACAACGTATATTCTTTCATTCCGAGCTTACATTCAACCCGTTCAAATTAAACCCCGGTTTCTGGCTAATCACAGTATAAAATATTTAAACAATTCTTTTGTTTGAAGTTGTTAACAAAAAAATGAATAAATAATATGTATTCATATCATAATAAACAATAAGCAAACGTATGTAAGTCCAAAGGAATGTAAATTCAATTCGCGGAAATTCTAGAGTGCTCCACATTCACCACATGCCTTCATTCGGCACTTCGCATTCACTGGTCTCGGCCACAACACACTTCCTAATCATGGGGATGATTCACACCACCAGGTTATCCTTGCATTTGAAATTAAAATAAAATTATCAAATAGATACATTTTCAAAATTTATAATACATATCTTTCATCACTCTTGTAAATAAAATTAGAACAGCACATTACACGCAAACACCTTTCCAAGCACTAGTCTGAATCTAAATATCAATGTTTTCAAGTAATTTACAAGCCTCCGCCAACATTCAACTATTTAGGGTTAAAATGAAGGAAAGGTGGGAGGAAAGGATTCCAGTGCTCAATAAAATTCCGCTGATTGTACTTCTCCCCCATACGTCGCATACAGATTTTACTGTCCTTTGACGAAATAAATCAAATGAAATAACATTTATCTCGTTCGCGAGCAGAGTGTGATGAAGATCAGGCGAGGAATTCATAATAAAAATCCCTCTCCAGTTGACACGTGGAATTCAAATAAGCTCTCTGCGACCGGGGCCGCGGTCCCAGTGCCGGAGACGCACAAGGAAGAGAAATGAACAGATTTGTTGAGGAGGCGAATAATTCGCGCGTTTGCCTCCGCAGGGGGGATTAATGCTGGCGCCGCGCGCCGCACTGTTGCCATGGCGACGCCTGCCCGTCCACCCGCACGCGTCCGCGGCGCCAAATTAAGTATCGTCATAAATCCCGCATCTGTCGTGGATGGAATTTCCTAACGGACGGAATTTGACAGCTGGGCGACACTGAATGGACTAGAGCCCTAGACTCAGACAGAAACGCAGCCACAGTCATTTAATATCCTCTCACACCCCCGTAGCCCCGTCAGACAGTATTCAGAAATTCCAGAGACACGACAACAATTGAAAGCATTATGGAAATTTTTGAGGTTTTTAACCGTTTCACTCCCCGTGTACAGTTTATTTATGTATTTAAATAAATAAATAAAATGTACATGGGATGTGAAAGGGTTAACCTCCCCATTCACAGTATACTGTACATTAACTTCGTGGCTTATTTATATTCATGTCCATCCTTATTTTGGAATGAAAGAAAGATCAAATTATTGTTTAATCTTTGCTCTACAAGAAACCGTTACCCTCAATGCTATCAATTGAGAGTAATAGGTATTTTGAACAAAAACAAAGATGACGGAGCGCCCGCGTGTGTGTGAGCTCTCAGTCTGCTTTTGATTTTGTGCATGTCTGTGTTTATAATCATTTAATATTGAGATCGTTGTAGCGGTTATTTTTCTTATTAGGTTCAAATAGGGAGTAATTGATATCAACAATGATCAATTTATTCGAGACCTTGCGGATGCCCTAAGTAGATATGAATTAGTATTGATTTAGGATAGACTGGTGGCTCCCAACACACGCAATACTGCACTTCCTCTATCAACTGAATATAAAATGGTAAACTCGTCGGTGCAAAGAATATATATTCTCTATTCCTCTAGAATTGACTGGAGGGCAGCGCGGCCACGTAGATTCGGAACCACAAGCAAAGATCCGGAAAGGGGAGAGTTAATTCATATTTGAAATCACGAGGGGATTTCGCAATAAACATAAGTTCTTGTCTAAATTGGAGACATTTATGATCGAAAGAAATCAATTAAGAAAAGCATTTCATTTCTTTTGAAAATCAATTTACAATATACGTTTCATTTCAAAGTACGGCTTTGGAAACCCGTACCAAATTTTTAATAATTGAGACAGTCGGAGTACTTATTTTGAAATGCCATATTTGCTTTGAATTGATTCAATAATTTTCTAGGAATGTTTCATACATTTGCCCTGCTTTTCACTCGTGTCTTCCTTTATTAGACCAATGGTTGTAAAAATTATCCTTTTTACAGATACCGCAAATGGTGAAGTGCATTATACACAAAGATTTGTCAAGATCTTGCGAATGTGACCGGTATTAAGAAAATATGAGTCAATGTTATGAACTGCCTCTTTCTCAAATTTTAATTAAATAATGATATCATTGAATTATCATATTGTGTATTTCTAATAGAACAATACAAATACTAATAGTACTATAACTCAATTATAAAAACATGAAAATATAGTTATAATTAACAAAAAGAAAGTGATTTCTGTATGTTTATCGACCTTAACCTATGTATACCATTCAGGATAGTGGTTTCCAGAAAATAATAATTATTTTCAGTTTCATACATCACTTATGGTTGTGGTACCCCATTCTCTCTACAACGGCTTAAGTCGAAGTAACAAGGGGGATGCGTTCTAACGAAGACATTATGAGCTACATATTCTAGTGTATCCGCCATTTCACTCTCCTAGGAGATAAACGCCACTTTTAACGTCGTTTCGTATACAATTTTAATTCCCTTGCGCCTCCTGCTTCGTGCATCCCCCCACTCACCCCACCCGCCGGCGAAGGAAGAAACGGGGCCCCGCGGCGCGAAGGCCTTGTTCATTTCCTGCGCCGTCGATTCCTCGCGCACCTCCCTGGAATGCCAATGTTTCGCCGCCGCGCGATGAGCCCGGGCTGAGCGCAGCGGACCTCCGGGAGGCAAGGATTACGAGCGGATTATTCCTACTTCCTGCACGCCCCCCCTCCCCCACCCGCGCGCGCGCCGGCCCGGGCCTCTCGGCCTGCGCCCAGATCTACGCCCTCTTCATTTGTTTCCTCAAGGTACGTGCTCGCCGTTGTAACGACGTTTCCTGGCATCGCCGGTAGTCAGATGATTAACATGTCTTTCGTGCAATGCATATTCATGCGTATTCGGGTATTTAAACGTTATTTATTATTCGCTTCCTTGTTCGGTTATTTTTAGTTCTTCTTTAGGAGGGGTAGTGTTAGAACTGACCTCCTATACAGTTTATTGACTGCTTAAGCATGGCAACCAGGAGTATTGGCAAAATTATTATTTCCCCGTGAATATTTCAACAGTTAACAACGACTCTAGATAGATATCTACAGCCATATATATGGAAAAGGGAAATATTGAAATAGTACTCGTAAATGCAATGACCAATAGTTGTTTATTAGTTTCCTATATTTTATTGACACTATCTTATCTTCAAAATACATTAAATCCTTTATCCATCTTTCGAATCGGTTATTTGCAAGAAATGATAAATCAGTAAGTGACAGAATCACCGATGAAAATAGATTTATAAAACTATTGGATATGATAAACGATTAATTAAAATTTTCTACAAAATGTAATTGAATTCCAGTATTTTGAAGTACGTTTATCCCTACAAATTAAAAATTCGTACTAATGCAGAATACGAACGGATACGCAACGCAATAATTGATGAGCACGCCAAATGTACAGTAATTCTAATTCATATTTCACAAGGTCTTAGCCTCTAGCACTGTTTTATCAGCGTAATTAAACTTCACAGACGGTATGAAAAATAAATACGGTAATTTTATTAAATAAAATAATCTTATTTACGGAATTTATTTCAAGAACGTTGTTGTTTGAAAAATTTCAAGTACAACTGCTTTACAACACGAACTAATTTGGTGAAAAATTCGACGTTAGAGTTTGGGTGACATCGACACTTTAGTATCATTCCAATTGTTGCGTTTTTAGAGGAGAACCACAGGGTATAAAACGATTTCGTGAAATCAATGGAAAGAAAACATTTTAGATATTGGTTTGAATGGTATTTTTTATGTCAAATTTTAAAAGTTCTTTCTGGGTCTTGGTATGCCCAACACTAGAGAAGTTAGTCTCAGAAAGGACCAGCATGGCTACTGCTGACAACATAACTGAAGGATTTGTCCATGAGCTCATCAGTGTTGTCAACTTCATTCTTTCGTTCATTTGTAGTTATCTCGCTTGTTATGGCTTCGACTCTACCTCTTGCAATTTCATCGATGAAAATATACAAGGAATAGTCGAAATTCCGACGTGCCTTTACTACTCACGCTTTTTAAATATTTATTTTATCTTTTACAAACAGTATATTTCATATTATTTTTGTGATAAGTATTATGTATATTTTACAACTGATTCACAATTATGAGGTGCGTATGACCATCAATGACGTCTTTACTGGAGCCCTCAGCAAACGTTAACTTTTCATGAAGAGGAAACATGCTGTTCAATTATTTTCCTAGCTATCATAAGTAATATCACGAAAAGTGCTGTGATAATCGGTAAATTCACAACTCGCCTGGCATCGTCACACATCGAATTAACACATTCCATGTATCAAATGAATTTTCTTTGAACTCTTCACCATCTATCTGCGCATAATTAATTGCCCAAAATATGCATTATTTCTTTATTAGTAGTTTGTGCCGTCCATTTGTGTTTTCTTTCTTCACAAAATTCTTAACATTGCTTGTATACACTTAACATGTTTCTTTTGCTGTTTTCGACACTGTATCTTTAATAATGAATTCAATTTCAGAGTTTGAAACATTACCAAAACGACTCATTTTAGTATTATTTTGATTTTCACAAGCTATTATGGACATAAACATTTATCGATAACAACAGAAAGGTAAACGAAGTGATTACGGCGGAGTGAAAAATTGATAATCATATGGCGCTAAACATCTCGGATTCATTTAATTTGAAACTATTCTTGTTTAGCATTGGTTACATACGACACGGACAGACATGAGTGAAATAGTCACTTTAATCCCTTCTGAGCCCGACTATACGACATCACCTAACTTACTTCCCTGTCCTGGCTATCAGCAACACAATAGGCTTACTCGCGATGATTTAGATTCCCCCCAGCGGCGACATCGCGTAGACGCGCCAGCGGTGCCCGTGACAACGCTCGCGCGGGGAAGTCGAGTTGCAGCACGGCTGAGGTGGGTGGTGGGGGGGGGGGGTGGGGGCGGGGTGGGGGGGGCGGGGCGGGGCGGGGCGGGGGGGGCGGGGGGGGCGGGGAGGGGCGCGGTGGGGCGGGGCGGGAAGTGGAGGGGAGGGGAGGGGCGGGGCAGGAGAAAAAAACGGCCGGACGCAAAGCGCAGAGCGCCGGAGCGCGCGCATCCGCTCGGGGGCGCAAAGGAAATGCTGTGCTGCGTCCTGGCGGGGCCGCCGGAAGGGAGGGCGAACCAGCGGCCATTAGGGCGACATCTATTATATACAAGGGAATGTACGTATGCATATATTGGGTCCAAAGGATTGTTCGGTGTGTATACACAGGGGAGTCACGTAACTTTAGCACATCCTGCAGTTTTTAAACTATTTAAGTTATTGCAATGCAGTTTCAACGGACGTGCATGAGGGAATGGGGCTAATTGATACAGTATTCATTTCTATTTTATCGCTTGTATTTTAGGAGATATTAAGGTAACTTGTTTTTTTAATGGAACTATCCATACTTGTTTAGTCTATCATGACGAGCGTAAAAGACAAATTCAGTTATATACGTTTTGTCATGTTAGATAAGCATTATTTTTAGTAATTTTGATTTTTTTTTAACTCGTGTTTAACTGATTTTTTGAAAGTAACAGTTCGCTACACAGTCACACAGCGCTCCCCCTGCTAACGCGCTCTTGGACAAGGGAAGCTGAGCACAAAAAATAATAATAAATAAATAAAATAAAAATTTAAAAAATTAAACAATGCGTATCTAACACTTAACAATATGTATATCATTGTATTTGTGTTTTTGTGCTCATCATGATAGACTAAAAATATCTATAGTTCTATATATCCACAAAAACATTTGAACCATGGAGCGATCACTTTCAAATTTGACTCGATTACTTTTTTGCGTACAAAAGCATTGGGCGGGATTCGAGTCCATTTTTTTACGGAATTTAGTCTGATGCAATCCGCAGTATATTCATCATGCATTGTTACTGGATGCAGACAGGCCCCGCCTCCCGCCTCCCAGGGGAACCAAGTGGGCGAGGCAGCAGGGAGCGGGTGGAACGGGGCAAGGAAGAGGAGCGGAAACAGACGCCTTTAAAGGAGTGGGGTGAGCAAGAGCGAGCGAAGCTGCTTAATGCTTTTCATTGTTGTGTTAAATAAATACTCGTGAAACGCTGGGAAATCATCTACTCCTAAACGAGTTTGATGAATCTCAAACCACGAAGCGAATAACCGGATCGAGGAAGAAGGGGAGCTGAATCAAGGCGTTTCCCTCCAGCGATCACGGAGCGAATCAAGGTGAGCGCGCTCGGAGACTGGTGCGATAAACACATTGCAGGGAGAAAGAGAAAGAGAGAAAAGGAGAAAGAGAGAAAAAGAGAGAGCGAACAAGGAAAGAGAGAGAGGAAGAAAAGAAAAAAGAAAGAGAAAGAGAGAGGTTGTGGGTTGAACACTAGGGACTTATGCCGCTAATGTCTTTCGTTCAGGATTGTGTTCATTCACCGTGGTAAGATGCGCATGCAAAGTGGTCGATCCCAGGCAAACACAATTTAATTATATGTTTCATCCTTAGAGCAGAGTTTCTGCGCCATCCCCTCTGTGTCTTTCGCGTCGCCCGGTGCTCTTGTCTCAGCGACCGGAAAAGAGTCCATGCATTTGCCCCCGTCCGCTCGCCGAGCGACCGCTGCTGGCTGCCTGCCTGCAATGTAATACACCATCTCCCGCAATCGCCACAAACGTTCGCTTCATTTCGTTGAATCCCTCTATTATTCAACCTGTATTTGAGAGGAAATATATTTTATATTGGCCACGTGCAATCTCCTTGTGCCAAAGACATTCTAATTTTTTCGCTCTCTCCACTCTTGCCAGCTTCTCTCGCTTTTACCGCCGCTTGAGTTTGAGATGGAGGCCGGCCTGGATGGCCGAGGTGGCTAAGAGCGAGTACCGACTCAGCACTTCGGTCCGAAGGGTCACGGGTTCGATTTCCTCCTTGGGCATGGTTGTTTGGTCCTTGTCTTTGTATGTATGTGTTGTCGCGGAGGGCCTCGCGTTCTGCTGACCCTAGATCAGAGGAGCCCGCAAGTGTGTTGGTGTCTAGTGTAAGGTCGAATATACGTCCCATCGGGACGCAAAGGGTAACCGGCTGTCGACTGGAAAGAAACCCTAGAAAGAAGAAGAAGAGGAGTTTGAGATGGAACTCCTTGACGTGCAGACGCTACTGCCTCGTAATTTTCGTATGAATAAATGTGCGTTTTGTAACACTGTATTAGAGCTCTTTGATGCTAGGAAGCAGTAACTTCCCACCCTTTAAATCTCTCATGCACTCTCTCGTGCAATTTCTATCTCTGAGCGTCTCTCACAGAGCACTACAGTCTCGTCGCGCCTTGTAACTTTGATCTACTAATGAACAACGTAAATCGTGTCGCTTGCGTTAGGCAAATCATCACATGCACAGAAACGTGAAGTCTACTTTGTGTATTCTGCAACCGAAGTGTTGGTTATTTCAAGTGCTGCTCACTACTTTATGAGTGCTCGTTCCACTTGCTACCAGTGGGGTAAACGCACCTTTCCCAACCTTCACAGTGGCAAGGGGACCTCGCAACGTGTAGAAAGAGAAACGTATTGGATGCTATTTCCAACCTTATTATCAGTATTCACTGTGCAAGTGTATTTTTTATCCTATTTTGCATAATACATTTGCATAACAGTTTACAAAATTAATGTTTATTAAAATGTGTCTAATCAAAGCAAGTATTTGTTTATTTATTCCAGGAATTCTCGTATATTCACGTATTTCGTATATCCACTTTCGCTTTTCCCTATAATCTAAATTACACTGTATATTCATAACTCAAATAACGACGCATAAATGTCTTAAAGATAATTACGCAAAAATTAACTAATTTTTTTTAATTTTGCAAATATTTTTAATTTTACAATTATAAGCAAGCAAAATCTAGATTCTAATTTGCACGATAGTTTTATTTTCATTCATGTAAATAATGTTAAATTTCAATAGAGGGCCAAATTTTCGATTTTATTATCAGATAAAAGATGAAAATAATGCATAACACATTTTTTTTTATCTTCGTTACTGTGTTTTGTAATAATGAAGAATTCATCTAAATTATACCGATAGCCGCAGGTGAATACTCGCCTCTAGACCACCAACCGACGTCTTGATTATCCTCGACTCCTTTTAATGCACCGCCTACCCCTTAGGGAATCGACACTGACCCTGTTAGTCAAATGCTATGCATCTCATCCATAGCTTGTGCTTGTTAGAACCGGCCTTCAATTGCGCTCCGCAGGGATTTAGACTCCGCGTAATCATTAATTTCATTATACAGTCCACTATCTCTTCCTACAATACGGTCTCGTCACAAGGGCGTAGAAACCAAACAACAGTTCAGTTAGGGAACAACTGATATTTATTTGTGGACAGTGGCTAGTTCATTAGAGAAATAAATAAAGGAACACAATGAACAATTATAGCAACTTTGTGTAACTATTATCAAAATAATAGAACTTCCAGATCATTCGTTCCAGTCGTAAGTAATATGATCACGGAGAAAACATGCCCGTGCAAAAACCGGAACGAAAAATTGGCTCACGGATCTCTAGGAAGTTTTATTGTCATGTAATCCCGTGGGCCTTACAATATAAATCTTCTTCGCGTTCAACTCGCGCACAAAATCCAGACGTAAAAATGACAGATTTTTGCGCAGTTAAATTCCGAAGGGAATTCAATTAAGAGGCTCCGCGGCGCAATCGATTAGTCGGCGCGTGATGGGAGGTTCGCGCAGACGAATTCGTGTCCTGGGGCTCAACGGAGCGATCTGGCAGAACGTTTTCGTGTGCGGAATTTTATGGTTGGCAGGATAGAGGCGATTCTGTGCAGCATCCAAATAAGAACCGATATTAACTCAATGCCACAATTTCTTATTAAAAGTGATTGCTTAAAGTCAACAAGAAGAGTATACTGTAAATGATTAGATCGAGTACCCACTCTCCTCTGAGTTTGCATGTGGCGAGGGCCAGCTTCGGTGACTAATTACTAGTGTGAAACGTCTAGGGGCACGTAAAATATTTTTACCTGATAAAATGAATTTAAAACATCAAATAATGAAAATATACTGTAATAATATTAATTGCCAAGGCACTCAGTGATGTTAATTTGGCAATACAATTAGTCCGAGAAGTTTCTACGTGACTTTGCCGATAATGAGAGACGTGCGATTTTCTGTCAAAAAATAAGTCCCGAAGTTTGCACACTTTAAGTCACAACAGATGAATATGCATATACAGAAATGAAGGTGCGTAAGTATGAAATCAATGTATTATATTACGAGGAACTAATAGGACGGTTCCAGATACTACTGACATTTCTTGTATGCCTATAGAAGATTTATCTATTGCAATCGAATTGCACTTGATGACTTAGGGGCCTTGAGTGTTCCGTCATACAGAGCATTTCCGTCACATATAGAAGTTGCCGAATTACGAAGTACATCATTGTACAGTGACAACTCCTGTGAGCATTCGATGTGTCATTAATTCTTGGTAAGACGCTGATGGTTGCTCTATCCTATGACGCAACTTCCGACTTTTCTCATCATTACCTTGATCTATTTTGGTGATCTGAAAGGCATATAGCGCCAACACCAGGCAAAGGAAATCTTTTTGACAGTGTCCGAACCTGTCCTTCCCAACACCGCAACATGACAAGTTGCCTACCAGTCAGGGGTAAATGTCACATGTTTAACTCCATTATATAACGACCTCCCTCTATGCCCTGGAAATTGATAACATTTTTCTGAACAAATGTGAATATTTTGCTAAAAGTAAATTTCCGATATGAAGAGGTAGTTTTTCGACGACTGGGATGCCATTCCCAGCTGTTTCCTCCAGCTTGTGCTGGCGTGTCTCATGAGCGATAGAAAGAGAAGTAGTGAGAGGGGTAGGGGAGAGGAGGGTCGGCCGTTTTGCCACGTGGGCCAAGCGCTGGTTGGCTCGAGGGAGAGGCGACAGCGGCGCCTAGTGACGGCAACGGCGCGGTCTCCCGGAGGCGGAGACAAATGACTCGCGAGCGGCGAGGACAGCTCAGGGAGGCTCAGCCCAGAGGATTTGTCCTGGGGCGCCTTCTTATCCAATGGCGCAGGCGAGCGGAAAAGCGCGAATATGCCGTTTTCCACTTCTTTAGAATGTCAGTGGCAACCTCTAGCTCTCCTTGCCTGGGAAATAAACGATACGTATATTTACGGTGAAGATTATTGTTGATGTAATTATTATTATTATTATTATTATCATCACTAATTTAACTTATTTCCATTTAGCTCTCGGTTTATAACCAAGATAGTTCCTCATAACACGTACTGATCAACCATAAAATTCACTAAACTCTTAAATGAAATTGTCAAGTATAACTGCACTGGAATGCATTTCTTGTTGCAGTTCACTTAGTATACGACTTAGATTGTTTTTAAATTACCTAACGATCGTCACATCGTCCTCATTTTTTCGTACTATTTAGTTGATTTTATTTTACGTCAAATACTTTGGGAATGCTATGAGCTAGGGACGTGACATAATTCAGTACCATTTTCAAAATGTGTTTATTACATGATAGCATCTTTATATACTGACATGATTATTTTGTAAGATGGTTCGTGTATAAAATCCATGTTCGGTTAAAAAGAATAAATTATTGGGCTGTTCTGATAACCTTCTTCAACGTCGCATGATCTTCTGCTTCTGAATACGACCATGGAAATTGATAATTTTATGTTCAGAATAATTTGTCACGACGTTATGTCTTTCACGAAAATTTAGGTGTAATCTACTTGGCCTGAAAGTCCCAAAGGTTTTACAAGTTCCAAGCCAGCCAAGAGTTGTATTGTTAGTCACAATCCAAAATCGAAGTTCAAAATCCGAGATGTACAAGAAAAGCTGTCTAATCAAATGATCAGTATAGATCTCCTCGTGAATTACATGGCGCACGGTCACTTAACGCTTTTTGCTTTAATCTCTAAACAAATTACTCGTAACTCGCTGTTCGACTTCGTCACGTTGAAAGCGGTGACGGCGCGGAGAACTCTGTGCCATTTTCAAGTGGCCTCACCAGTCATGCTCGGTTTTTGAAGGCGTCTTTTCGGTTCGCAAATTTTGCCTTTCCCTGCCGCAGTGTCCTCGCTAGGAATAAACGTGCCACAGCCGCGACAACAATTTGAATAACTATATTTCCCAATGAATTCTAGAAGACGTGCACAGATAATGAAGTTACATTTATGTCCAGAAGCAAAACAAGGGGCCATCTCAGCATTTGCTCAATTGATCAGGGAAACTGGACGAAAAACCTGATCGAGATGGGGCGAGATCTAGACTAAGTCTAGATATTAATCCAAACTATCAAAGTGGTAATCCGAGGTAGAAAAGCACAGAACAAAAGCATCGATTTACATCGGACAAGAAAATAAAAGCATTATCATAATGAATACTAAGTCATTAGAATAAAATTTCAGTGTTTTCCTTCGCAGGGCTGAATTCGACGCCACCTGCGCGCACTGCACCAGCCCCCGTCCAGCTCAGGGGGCCCGCCTGCTTTGGAAAACGTTCTCACGGGGCTCAGAAGCTGCCCCCGCCCTTTCCTTTTCATCTCAACCACCCCTCCCCGAGCGGCCGAGCAATCGCGACGCTGAAGGGGGCGTTTATCTCTATTTACTCACAGCAGTTGCCCACATACCATCCACCTTTCACTAGACTAGAGCCGACCACGCCCGAGTGCCTCCCCACCCATTGCGTCGGGCCGACTGCACAAGCAGCGGGCCGCACCGGTGGGCCGCAGATAAGCGCTGGGACCGAGTACACCACGTGAGGCGTCTACTTGAGCAGCCATGATACAGCCATTTATATACAACTCACCGCGCCCCGCGCTTGCTATTCTATTTGGCCACTCCGACTTTTCGTGCTCTGTATTTGCGGGTGCCATTTGAATTCGATATTTGCATGATGCCATGATAGTCCAGCCTCCCTTCGTGATTACAGTCCAGCCTCCCTTTGCGCCCTACGCGTTCTGCACGTGGTGCATGAGCACGACGTTATGTCTGGCACCCATTAGGCATAGGCACTACCCACCGGCAGTTGCTATACGCACGAACGTGTAAGAGTATTTATGGCTAAGCTGCCCATCGACATCTGACATATGGGCACGTATCTTTACTTCATCCCTCGCTCACACTTGCAAGTATCTTAGGGCGCTTCTGCGCGCCTGCATCGGTCTTGGACTGGAGGATTTGGTATTCTGGATATTTAGACAATGTCGACATACATCCCTGGTCATTGACCCGAATGGACCCGAACGGCGAATCATAAAATATTAGCTGTCAAACGCTCCATGATCGCGGCCGGGTCCTCACATATGGCAACTTCTCCGGGTCCGGCTCCCAACGACGCAATGCCAATGCCTCCCAGCAATCGCTTTGTAGCAGGTTTGTGTATTTGAAGGTGCCGAGAACACACATTCATACATTTAAAAAAGCGGTAAAGACGCACACTATTAATAATAGGGTTTTATTCTTATTCGTTATTAATTTTAAGAATAGTGTTAGAACGATTCGTAGTGCAGTGAATCCGCTCGGGCTCGGCGAATATACATTTAAACTGTGAAAACATTTTTTAAAAATTTCTTCGCCACGGAATATCTGACGGGCCAATTTATCTCGCCAGTACAAAAACAAACAAGTGGCTTAGATCGGACGACAAAATATTTAATTTTTCAGACAGAGAAAACCGCCTAAACTCATAGCCAACTGAATATTTTCTATTAAACAAGAACAGGTGGGTCAAAATGCTCTACACATCCCTTAACCCTTCGGAGCGGTGCGATGACATCGTCTTAGAGGTTGGCAACCCTGGCGTCGGCCCAATATAGCCGAGAGTGAGAGTAACGAGCGGAATCGCTGATGAGGGAAGACTTGACGCCGCCGCCGCCGCGGGCTGCAATGCAAGCGGAGGAGCAGCGCACGTCGAGAGTCAGGAAAGGAGAGCGAGAAGAGAGCGAGGGTCAGAGGACTCTAGGCAAGAGAGCGAGGAGAGGGGTGTAAGAGGGGGTCGGAAGGGAGAGGAGAGGGGTTGAGGAGGAATGATGAATGAGGAGCAGTGAGTGAGAGGGAGCCAGGGTGGGGGAGTAAGGAGGAGTGAGGGGAGGAAGTGGTTGATGGCAGAAGGGAGACGCTCGTCAGCCACCTCCACCGCGCCCCCGCAGTTAAATAAACGACCCCCCCCCTCCCAGCGCCTGGAACTTCCCTTCTGCTGCCTTTCCTTCGTTATTCGCTCACTTCCTCCGTCGTACTAACCAAACATTCTCAGAAGTACCTTTAATGAATACCTAAAACAAGGGCTGGACACAAATATTGAAACGCCTCAATTTCCAACTTGAAACGGAGAGCACTCGGCATGCAGAACAGTATGACAGTGCAATGAATATTTTGCCTAAGAGTGCATTAAGCATAATGCATGAGCACATGATAGATACGCAATAGTGCATAAATTTATCTCTTTCCCTTCACAATAATTCATATCTTCTTCAGGGATGCAGATAACGAGTTCTCACACACGTTTTAAATTCCATTTACGCAGGCACTAACTTTTCAGCCAAGAGATTGTAAAAACTAAGAAATATTCCGAAAATGAATGCCGAGCTCTTGAAACTCAATCTTGGCCAAATTACGCAAACATTTGTCCAACACTCAACGTGTTATAAAATTCAATTTGTGCTAAGAGAAGATTATTTTACTGTAATAATACTTTCAACACAACAGTTTTTGATTATCTTAAAAAATTAATAAAACCTCGTCTTCCCGTATGCAATATAATGCTAAATTCGAGCAAAAATATTAGCTAATATCGAGCAATACGCTTTGACAGCACACGCCCCAAATAATATATTATCTTTGAAGCCGGAAAAATAAGTAAGACTTTGCACTTTTTCCATGCAAAAACTTGTATAACGACAATGCTAAAGAATTTTAATAGACTGATAAAAAATACAAAAGATATCTAAACTTAGAATATATATTGGCATCTGATAAACAGAAATGCCCCACTCTCCTAAATGTAAATCAGTTTAAAAGTGAGAATTAATCTTGAATATGAAGAAACGAATTCGAATAGAGATATCCATATATGAAGTATGCAACATTAGTTATTTTGGCTTATTCACGTGAAATTGTTAACAAAAATGAGGTATGTTAGTCATAAGTGATATACATGGCATTCAAAAAGATCATGTTATCACTTTCCTGAATTGTAATATTTATGTTTTGGCCATTATCCGAATCTGGGTAAATCACGAATTAGCCGTTTAAAGTACACATTATCGAAAATTAGTAAATAAACTCCGAAGTATCCGGATTAGAATTATCTATGATGCCTATTTCAGACTACAGTACGATAATGTTCGCGTAAGTCAATGCGAGGTGGCTAGGGTATGTGAAGAATGTTATAAGGACGAGGAATAGCTGAAACTATACGATGGGGATCAGACTGTTAGCAGAAAATTTCTAAGGCTAGTGACAATTCAGGAGTGTGGTTACGAGTTTTACCGTGTCAGTCAGAAATTTCTATTTACACGATACCACTTAACGTAACTTCACTCTAAACTTCACATTCAGCTTGGCTACAGATTTCCAAGATGGGCCGACGAGGCTCCGGTCTTGCGGCCTTCGCAATTTACACAAAGCAACCTGAAGAGTGTGAAACGCACAATTTACAGCACATTTTTATTCAAACACTTTTCGCAAGCATACACGCATCACTCTCGCACGATCACCTTAATGTAGATTGCGCTCTATTACTATATCGCGAATTAACCGGATTATGTCCAAAATGATTAGTTAATTGTCATTCGTTCAGCTTTAACCCAACTGCTGGGCTAAGCCGGATTATTCGCGAATTAGCTATACATGGGATTAAGCCCTAAAGAAAGATAAGTTCGAAATCCACACTTATCTTGCTCAGAAACAAGCACACTATATTTTCAAACGCTCCACAGAAGTTCAAATAGCAGGTTGTGCAACTAAAACTCGACTTACTAATTTTTAATATATTCAATTGAGAAAGTGAAATGCCTGATAATTAGTTAATTATTTCAATCCCAATTCAAATGAAAATTCGAGCACATGCAAATTACATTTGGTATTTTAAAATTCATTGCATCAATGAAATTCTGAAGCAGACATTAATTGATCTACGAAATTTAAAAAAGTGTAGCAGACTCTATCATTAAGAAAATAATCAGGGAGTGTCTACCTTCGTTTAACGCTACTAACGTTTAACAAATTATTATTCCGGCATAATAAAAATAGTTAAATTTATACATTAATAATATATATTTTGGTAATGAATCATAAAAAGGAAACAAAAAGATATTTATGTTCCTAGGTATTCATTTAATTTTTTACTCGTATACCTAAGAATGGACAAGCCACAAATGAGTATATTGTATGAAGTTTCTTTTCTAATGAACTTGTTTTGCACAAATAAAAAATCTGAAAATAATCGCCGGGGGTGCCACTTTAAGCTAATAATAATAATAATTATTATTATTATTATTATTTTATATAAAATAATAATAATAATAATAATAATAATAATAATAATAATAATAATAATAATAATAATAATAATAATAATGCCAGTCCGGATAGCCGAGACCGCTAAGGCAGTATGCTGATTAGCTAACGTTTAACAAATTATTATTGGCATAATAAAATAGTTAAATTATACATTAATAATATATTTTGGTAAGAATCAAAAGAAAAAGAATTTATGTTCGACGGAAGGATCGGTCAGTCCCGCCTCGGGCATGGGTGTATTTGTGTATGTCTGTTTGTGTGCCGTCTATTCATCCTGCACTATCATCATCATTTCATCTTCCATCCCCCAGGACTAACAACCCTGGGGGTATAAAAATCGGATTCAGCGTAATGCTGATCCCCCTAATAAGTTACATGCAAGACTTGCAACGTGATAAAATAATACTGAGCCCGTGCAAGTGCATGTCCTGCGTGGTCCAAGATGGCCTATTCGCGAGCAAAAAAAATAAATAATAATAATAATAATAATAATAATAATAATAATAATAATAATAAGAAGAAGAAGAAGAACGAGAAGAAGAACAACAACAACTCCGCCTGTGTCTGTTGCATTTTGTGATGTGCTGACCAAGACATCTGGATATGGGCGTGGGATGTCATGATTGACGCAATAACGGCAGCAGACTGCCGGTCCCAATCCCGGATAAAGGAGGAGGGTCCCTAGTGTGGCATTACTTCTAACTTGTGCCCACTTCTTTCCACTGTACTGCTCTGATTACTCTAGACCCCTTGTAGTTTCGACCCCGATACTATTAGGTTTCGAGGGCTAGAGAGTCATTCACTTTCGCTACTTGTCTGTAATTACTGACTTCTTTTTTACTACTCTACTTCTCAACTTTTATTTTCTCTCTTGTTTTTCGGTAGGCAAAGCTCTGAGCCCCATGAAGGCGGTCAACCCGAAATATTGCTCAGTACGCTCGAAGACTGTGAGATGGCAGCCCACTATCGAGCTCAACCTGCGCTGCGCCCGTAACGCGGCCAGAGATATACTAAATTACTGAATCTCTCCAGTGACATTGCCGGACTATCATAATTAAAACAGACAAAGCCATGAAAAGGAACATGAGTTAACGGTGAATGAAATCTGTATGGAATGTATGAGTTGTATGGAACTAGAGCTGTATGGAATGTAAGAGGGTTACGAGGGAAAGAAGCCTTGTTAGATATGGAATTACAGCCCGCTCAAGTAGACATTGCAATTATACCCGAAACAAAGAAGGTTCTAAAGAACTTCAAGAATATATTTTAATTGGAAAGGGGAATTTAAAAGAAAGAGTAGAGCGTGAGAAGAGAGTATCTGCTAGTACAGGTATATTGATAAAAAAGAAACTCTAAAATAAGGCAGATGGATATTCATTTACAAATGAAAGAATGATAAAACTAAGAAGCAAAATAAAAAGTCACCTATCTATTGCTGGTTGCTATTCACCTGAAGAAGGAAGAAAAGTTGTTGAGAAGTTTTATGAAGAACTTCAAGTTATTGACAAAGTGCCTAGAAATGATTACCTGATAGTTGCCGGGGATGTGAATGCAAGAGTTGGGAATGTCTGTCAGTGGAATAGTGGGTACAAATGGAGAAGAAACCAGTAATAGAAATGGGCAAACACTGAAGGAATTTGCATCATTAAATTCACTTAAGACCACTAACATATTCTTTCGCCATAAAGAAATCCACAAAACAACTTTCTGTGCACGGGGAAGGCGATCGATTATTGATTACGTGCTAGTTAATAAGAACACTGGCTCTTAGTACAATTGTGAGGGCTTACAGAGGCTACGATGTTGATACTGATCATTTCGTGTTGATATCCAAAATACTTTTACACTACAAATATCATTACTCTCCTGTAAACAAAACAAAAGCACGAGAAGAACTATTGAGTGAATAGGTTGCAATAAGATAGTATAAAGACATCTTTATCAACAAAGAATGGACCAACACTTACGTGAAATGTCTAGAAGTCGAAACATCAATGTGAGGTGGAATAACCTGAAAAGTGTCATCTTGCAAGCAGCAGAAGAAGCTTTAAGAAAAGGAAGAAGAGAAGAAATAACCGTGGCCTAAGAATATGGAAAGAAGGTTTAGCAGATCACATAAGAAAAAAAGAAAGCCTATCTACAATATCTTTTCTCTTAAGCTCATCAACAAACAAGAATATAAAAGATTATCAGCAATAGTTAAAATAGAAGTGCGCCGTATGAATCGCCAGAGCTGAGAAACATTCTTAGTGATATGGAACATGATCTGCATGGACGACAGACAAAGGCCTACAAAATATTAAAACATCTTAACAAAAATGAGAAAGACAATATAAAATTGAATTTGATTCCGGACGACAAGTGGCTTCATTATCTTGCAAATCTATGGACAAGTGAGGACCAACAAGAAGGGGAAATAGCTTTCAAGGAAGAAATTGTTGGCCTGATAACAATGGACTAGTTCAAGAGGGCTCTTAAACGCATTAAAAATAGAAAAGCACCTGGATCAAACAACATATACAATGAACTCTTCAAATATGTATCTGAAAGATTTTCCCTAGAGCTGCTGGACTTCCTTAATACTAGCTGGATATATGGTCACATCCCAGAAGAGTGAAGGACTGCTGTGGTCGTCCTCTTATATCAAAAAGGTGATAGAAAGAACTACTCTAATTACAGGGGGATAAACCTTTTGAATTCCGGACAGAAAATATACGTCAAAATTATCAATCAGAGGGTAACACCTATTTCAGAAGTGGTCTTATTAGACTAGCAAAATGGGTTTAGGAAAGGCAGGTCTTGCATTGACCGCGTTTTTACACTCTCACAGGTAATAGAAAAGCATAGAGAGTATACTACTTCCACATTCTTAGTATTTGTAGATTTAGAAAAGACATTCGACACTGCTAATCGAACAAAATTGTGGAAGGTATTGCTAAGAGGAGGGATTCCACATCTAGTAAGAGCTATTCCTTACTACGAATGGCTCTTACTAGATGTGGAATCCCTCTTCTATGTGGATACAACTATATGGTATGTGGATACAACTATACAAGTAAATACAGGAGATGGACCAAGTAATGACTACAGAATAATAAAGTCATGAGCGAGGCAGAGGTATCCCATGTCATCCAATCTTTTTAATTTATATTTTAATGTGATTAGGCGTTGGGAAATCCAATTGAAAACAAATTTTATTGGAAAAATTACCTTGAATACAATACTTTTTGCAGATGACCAGGTTATCCTAGCAGACTCGGAAGAAAATATACAAAGAGCCCTCTTTAGTTCTTTTAACATCGTTAAAGATTTTAATTTAAAATTATTCACATCCAAAACCAAAGTCATGATTGAAATTAAGAATATAATAATAATGTAATTGAGCAAGTTTCAAATTTTAATTGTCTGGGATGCAATATAGCGTATGCTAATTCTAAATACCTAGAACAAAAACTCTCTAATGACTGACTCTCATAAAACCCTCAAAATTCCTGCAGCTACTTGGTACATTGAAGCACATTGAATCTGCTGAAGAAAATAAGAAAAGACAGTGTTAAATTCTATGGAACTATGGCGGTTCCAGTAATCTTGTATGGTGCAGATGACAATAACAACTCAACGGAGAAAAAGATTGAAGCAGCAAACATGAGATTGTTGAGACCGCTAGCGGGATACTATTTGACGGACCACAAGAAAAATGAAGACATTAGGTCAGAACTTCAGGTTTGCAATGTAGGTCAAATATTAGATTCATATAGATCCCAATGGTATGACCATCTTCAGAGAATGGATACTTCGCGCATCCCTCTTCAAAGTTTTGAGTCAGATCGCAAAGCAGAAGAAATGTGGAACGTCCACGACTGGAATGACCAAATAAAACTCCTGAAACAGGCCTAAAGGCCTAATCCATGCTGTAGATGATGATGGTAATAATGATGATAATAATAATAATAATATAAAATTATTATTATTATATACCAATAACAATAATATAAAAATTATTATTATATACCAATAACAATATTCCATTGCCATAGCAGAAACTGGTCATGACAAATAAAATCTAAAGTATTACTTGAAAAAATTAGATCTCTCCCTTTACAAAATTATTCACAAAGTGTAAAGATCAATCATTCTGGAAACTTAATGGAATTTATCATTGTGCTAAAAAATAAATGCTGAGAAATCGGTGTTCCTAAAGACCTCTGAAACCTAGAACTCCGAATTAGACAGTCCGAATATGAAATTAAAAATAATAACAATAATAATAAGAACTAGTGGCAAAAATGCTGCTGAACAAAACCTCAAAAAATTATTTTCCAAAAAGTAGCACGCACACTGCTCAAGAACCATAAACAAAATTTTCCCATACTTCCCTATAATATATATAAAATATTTTAACAAAAATTATCTTCATGATTACTGCAATAACATAACACAGTGTAGTATACAAAAATACACAGTACAACAGTTCTTTACTTACCAAGAATATAAAAAAGTTGCTGTTCCTTAACGCAACATGTGAATACGAAATATATAATGGCGGGCGGCCTCTTTCTTGCAGCCTTGCTGTGGTATGACGTCAGTTATGTCTTAGACACAGTCTAAATAAGAGAATTCAGTGGGTTCGCGTAGTATGAGAATATGTGAAATAACACACTCAAATATTTGCATTTTTAGACAAATCCAAAGTGTATTTCTCGAATTCCTGACCGGGAGCAGTAGCTCAGTGGTGTCACTGGTGTCACTGCAGCGCCGCTGACCAGGAGGTCCTAGGTTCGAGTCCTGACGGCAGCAGGATTTTCGACACTACCTTTTCAGCTAGGTCGAATTCAGTCGCTGTCTGGAGGAGAATTCTAGAGGCCGGCTGCTCTGATCGGTAGTTTTCCGTGGTTTCTCTGATCACCATCAGGCGAATGCCGGAGCAATACCCTATTAAACGGGCCACAGACCGCACGCTATCTGTCCTTCCTCTTCCTTGTCCTATCCTCTCCCCTGACACACACACCTACACTAACATGCACTACACTACCACATATTCCGGAAGACCGGTCGGGAGCTTAGAGCTTGTCCGGCTGACGCGGTGCCCCGCTGGTGGGGGAGTCCTGGTTAGAGGGAAACCCCACTAGCCGACGGTAGGTCGGCGCCGGATCTCGCCATCCAGCGGGGGATGATCACCGCCATCTCCCGAGAAAAAGCATACACTACACTAACGGGACTAATGACCAGAGCCGTTGACGCGCCCGGAAACACGAAAAAATCAATCAATCAATCAATCGAGTTCCTGAGCATCTAAAGAAAACATAAACACCTCTCACGTAACCAGAGGCAGCACGCTTTTTTTTATTTCTATGTGCATTGAAAATTTTAAAAATATTAATCATAAAATGTTAAATAATAATATTCTTCTTCTTTCTTTCTAGTTTTTTTTTTCAGCCGACAACCGGTTACCCTTTGCGTCCCGATGGGACGCATTTTCGACCATACACTAGACACCAACACACTTGCGGGCTCCTCTGATCTGGGGTCAGCAGAACGCGAGGCCCTCCGCGACAACACATACATACAAGGACAAAGGACAAACAACCATGCCCAACGCGGGACTCGAACCCGCGACCCTTCGGACCGAAGCGCTGAGTCGGTACTCGCTCTTATCCACCTCGGCCATCCAGGTCGGCTAAATAATAATATTAACAATAAATATTAAGTAATAATATTAAATAATAATAGTAATAATAATAATTTTTAAAAAAATTATCTATATAAAACGCAAAGTTAGCCGTCCATAACGGCCATTGCCTGCGGCGCCGTCTGGGGAGGAGCGCGAGGAGACGTCTCCGCTCTGGAAGCAGCCGGCAGCGCCCCCACCCCACCTGGGCCGGGGGAGCAGAACGTCGCCCGCATGTCCGCACTTGAGGCTTCATACATTTTATATGCGACTCGTATGCGACTGCACGAAAGAGCCCTGCATTTTTTATGAGTCTCTCTTCACACTTTTTGTTAGCCAAGAACGCGCAGGTAAAAGTTCTGCGGAACAACAAATAGGTACGCCCGCGCTTGGGATTGATTTTTTTCGTGTTTATTTTAAAGAGGAGAGAAAAGATACGGCAGAGGAATTTGACATAAAGTAGAATATTTATCTCACTCTATTATTCAAGACAGCGAGAATTAATTACAGACTGTTTCGTGGTTAATATAACGACTGAAAAACAATAATATAACCGTTCGAGTTGCACCCAAACAATGTCCATGGCAGGTGTCATAAATTAGTGACTGATGTCATTATTGCAGAACAAACATGAAAAATCTTAAGCTAAGAAGCATACATCATTAATATTTATATAATGTATTCATTTCTTTCAAATTAGAAAACTGTCCTTAATTATGAACGGAATAATGTTCGTGCAGATTCCAAATAAATCATATCTAGAATGTAAAATTATCTCACATGCGTAAATACAACAATCTTGGTCCTCCAGAGAAAAGTACTACTTAGCAGCTGTGTTGAAGTGAATGATATTTATCCCTATATTTGAAACTAAGTCATCCGAGGTACATCATGAAGAATCTTGGTTTATGTTTCCATAAAGAGCAGAGATGACTGTTAGCGTTATTTATGAGTCGGCGCTGCTTATTCTTAAGGCCTTGGATACTGTCCTACCTCCAAGCCACATCGCTTGACATTTCTGAGTTTTTTGTGAGACGGATGAAGCAGTGTTTTTGTGCCACGTTGGGGGGAGAGCAGATGTTTCTAGATACATTTTTTATTCTCAGCATGGGAGAAAAGATGTCCGACGGACAACGAAACCACGTAGTGAGATTATGCTTTTGTAATTATGGCAAAGTGTTGAAGGACTATTTTTCATTTGACGGCATTTAGGTTCATGTTTCACGTGGTATGTTTTTTCTTAATGTAGTACAAATCATACTATCATTGTATATTCATTTGTATTTCTTTTATGTACATGATCTTCAGTTTAATAAGTTTTTTGCAGATTGCTTAATCGGTTAATGAAAATTACTGCAATGCTTCAGAAGTTAGGTAACAAACAGAACAGAAGGTAACATAGAACTGCGATTCTGCCATTAATTTCTACCTTAAATAAACCATGGCTGTGAAACACTTCCATGCAGGGAACACCATATTGAGTCACCGCTATCGCCAACCACCATGCAATGCCTCTCTCGCCACCAGTGGGTGAAAAGTAGACGCCATCATGTTTGGAATGTCCATGAGCAGTTTATTAGGGTCTTGCTCCGGCATTCGCCTGGAGGTATTGATCGTAAAAACCATGGGAAACTACCGATCAGGGCCGCCGGCCGCTAGAATTCTCCTCCAGACAGCGGTAGAAGTCGACCGAGAATCGAAAATCGGTCACCGTCGGGACTCAAACACTATGATCTCCCCTCTGACCAGGAGGTCCCAGGTTAGAGTGTCGAAGGTGGCAGGATTTTCGTCACTAACTTGTCAGTAGATCGAGTTCAGCCACTGTCTAGAGGAGAATTCTAGCGGCCGGCTGTTCTCATCGGTAGTATTCCGTATCGTAGTTTCTTCAATCAACACCAGGAATTCCGGAGCAGTACTTTAACGAACCATAGACCGCGCGCGATCATTCCTTCCTCTTCCTTGTCCCATCCTCACCCCTTACTAACACACACACACACACATGCACCACTACCACACATGCCGGAAGACCTGTTGGGAGCGTTGAGCTTGTCCCGGCTGGGGCGATGCCTCGCTGGTGGGAGATGTCTGATTGCGGAAAACCCCGCAAACCGACATATAGGTCGGCGTCGGATCTCACCATCCAGCGGGGCAAAGCACCTCCCTCGATAAAACATGTACTACACGAACGAAACTAATGACTACACGTTTTCGCGCCCAAAATCACTAATCAATCAATCAATCTAGGATCTCCCGGTCCGAGTCTCAACCGAGACAGCGGCAATGTTCCGGCTTTGCGGGGACTCTTCGAGGGGTGGGGGTCCCTTGGTGTAGGAGGGTCTTATGTAAGTTTCAGGGCCCTGTTGATGGTGGATTTGCTATACCCATTTGCGGTGAAGGTCGCTTTCAGAACTTCGCGTTCAGCGGGGAGACAGTCTTGGTCGCAGATTCTGGTTGCGCGGATGGCCAGGGTTTTTAAGATGCCATTCTTCGTCGCTGGGTGGTGGTGCGAATCGGCATGAAGATAGCGGTTCGTGTGGGTGGGATTTCGGTAAACCGCGAGCCCTAGGGTGCCGTCGTTTCTTCTACTAACCAAGACGTACAGGAAAGGTAGCTGGCCATTCTTCTCTGTCTCCATCGTGAATTGTATTTTGGGTGAGCACTATTTATGTGGTCCAGGAATTCCTGTAGGGAATCACGGCCGTGAGGCCATATCCCGGTGTCGTCGACGTACCTTAACCGCATTGTAGGTTTGAGGCGGGCGTTATCCAGAACCTCGGTTTCGAAAGCCTCCATGAAGAGATTGGCGGCAATCGGTGACAGGGGTGAACCCATAACCGCGCTCTCCACCTGAGCTCAGACATCCTCGTCAGCTTCGATGTTACGTCGCTTTTCACCATGGTCCCGGTCGAAGAGGCAGCAGATATAATCAGAAGAAAATTGGAGGCACGGGGGCTCCCTACAGAGTGGGCCGATCTCGCGCAATTTTGCCTGGCGTCTACCTTCTTCGAATTTCGGGGGACGTTTTACGTCCAGGTGGAGGGCGCGATAGTGCCAACGTTTCTGCCGCCATTCTACGACCTGAGGGAGAAATGCTCTGGCCCTAGGACGCGGCGCCTCTTGGACAGCCAAATTGTTACCGAATCCGACCGCAGAAGTCTACGCTCTTATTTAGGGAATAGTTTCTCCGTGCGAGTCACGCTCACTCACGCACGTCCGTGCGATTCCAAACTAAAATAATTTTACGCATTTCTCATATATTTGAGAAATTGTAAATATTTATTTCGTTGATTAACAACACTCACCATCTGCAAATAGATGATTGTTCGCGAGATAAATTAAGAGTTTCCAAGGATAAAAATATCTGCTAAATAGGAAATTGCACATAAATGTAAACTGAGCTTTAATTCAATCGGACGTAGACCTCTGCTGCTTTAGTCATGTCGCGATGAACTAATAATTGTTGCCACAAAATTCAGTGCTGGTCACGTTTTGTGTGTGCGAACCACTGTCTTACACCGGCGAGACCGATGGTATATTCACGCCGCCTTTCGTATTGCAAGCGAGCAGCAGAGGACTGCCCGATCAATGAGACGTCAGTGACAAACCGAATTATTTACCTGTGTCGAGGTAATTACCCTGAAATCACCTGCATCACAAAATAGTACTAAACCCTTTTGAAAAGACATTAACGACGAGAAATCAAAACGCGCAAACGGCCTAATAGGATATATATTTTTTCATTAATTAACTAAAACAAGTTGGCCACGCGCAAGAGCATGCGAATATTTGTTAATTCAATTATTTTATTACTCTAATTAGTTTTTTTATTAGTAATTCATGTATTTGTATCTTTTGATGTGTATTATCCGTTCCTTTTCGGACACTTCATAAGAGATTAGGCAATCAAAATTAATCTAATTCCTTGAGAGTGAGCTGACAGGGCTAGGGGAACCAGAATTTAATATCCATAAGTGCTCAATATAATACATTACTGAATATTCTCAGCTGCTATCAGTTGAAAAGCATGCTATGTTCCATAATTTTCCGCTTTCAAAAAGTTAAAGCTAGAACTTCAATAACCTCAACCGAGGCTATCAAAGAAATATTGGTTACAATAGTAAGCTAGCTGTGAATGGATGGAACAACAGTAATTAAATGAAAGAAACACTTTTAATTTAACTTCCGGTTTAAACAAGACCGGACAAACATTAAACGATCGTTATATTTTAAAATCGTATGTCAACCAAAGTGAGTTCAGATGCAACATTTCTTGAACGTTAGAATTTTGATATTTTTTACTATAAATATTTTTACTATAATTTTAAGTATTGTTTCTTTTCACATGGTCACACGGAGGCTTGGAGCCTCCGGAGGCTTGGAGCTTGTATCAAGGCCATCCGTTCAGTATTGTTTGGATATAAGTATCATTCGCGAATAGCAGATTATGAGTAGGTCATTGGGATATGCAAGACGTTCGTAATGTTACTGCAGTCGTCCGCACAGAGGCCAAATTGCAGCTCCCGTACAGCAGGCGGGCGTAAGTCGCGAAAGCTTGTGAAAGAAGAATGAAGTCTCTGCGGAAGACATTTTATCGCAAGTGCCCAGTTATGTCATCTCTTCGCTTACAAAGCCTCCGTTTCCCCCGCTCGACCTGTCCCACCGCTCCATCCCCGATTCTCGCGAGATCATTTCATGGACTTCGTATCGGAAATTAGAATGGGGAACTAGCGTCTACCAATCGTATTCAAACCGTCGACAGCAGCGGCCACTGCGAAGCTGATTTCTGAGAAAGCGCTTTTTTGCATTTCCCGGTGGCAAGCGGATGCAGGCGGCGGTCAATGTTCAATTCAGCGACCTCCCTCCGTTGGCAGTTGGGCTGGAGGTAAGGCAGGTTCCGCCGCGCTGGGGAAAAGCTGTGTCCTGCTCATGGCTGTCTCATCCTATACTTGAAGAAAGACTGAAGTATGTAACGGAGATTCAGACACAACCAGTGTAATCCGGTTCTTTTCTTAACAGCTAGTCGCACCCGAGGTTTGCACGATTTGCAACATTGACCGTGGACCCATAAAGATATTGGAGCTTATCCGCTCCCATTCCACATCCCCGCCAACGAATCAGTGTACCAACATGTGACGCATGGGGTCGCGTCGACGCATGGAAGCTAGCGTTCCAATGCACAATTAAACATGGGGAAACAATACAGAATGTGACACAATATAAACTCTTCACCCACACTAAACAAATAGACATATAAAAAACGCTGCTATCAGAACAGTGTTATAATGACCTTGAATGAGGTGACAACTACTTTGTAAATACACATTGCAGAATACGTGAGAGCATACAAATAGTTGGTCCTTCGTAACGTACGATGCGACAGACACACAAACGATGGGAAAATATTAGTTTCAAAAATTCTTTAATTTATTATTATTTTTAAGTGATATGCATATTTTACAGAATCCTGACTGTATTTGTCTACTGACTGAAAATTTAACAAACATATTTTGTAAATTGAGCGCATCGTGGCTCTCGCCTTTCTCCTCTGGGTCACGGGGATCACTCTAAAACACTACACTACGTTCCCGTCAGCGTTACTTGAGGTTTCCACCTTTCACATGCCTTTCATTCCACTAACTAATCCATCTTCATGCACATCACTAATTACACCCTCAGTCATAAAGCCATTGTCATTACCGTGGAACTCCAAGCACGTTTCCTACATGGAGACCAGACAAAGAGACTACCGGAAGAAGGCGTATCTCGACCTAGCTGCTGAAAACAATTGTGTTGAAGGCCAAACATAATGATGCGTTTGGGGGAAAGGTAACGATTGTTATTTACGACATAAGTCTGGTATTACGATATCAAATTGGAAAATTATCAAATAAGGCTATTAGGTCGACTTCGATAACAGACTGAATATTGAAATAAGATGTACGATACATCGTACAAGTTTTATCCTCTTTCTAAACATTTCAATGTACTGTAACTTTTGTTTAAATTTGACTGTTCGTACTGCGAAAAATGACAGACTGAAGTTAAAAGGAGGCCATAGATAGTAGGTAGTACAAGCGTATTACCACAGAACACCAAAAGGACTTGCATTACGAATGTGATTCTTGGAAGTGAGCTGTAGAGTATTAGAACATTTAATGTTCATATATATATATATATATATATATATATATATATATATATATATATATAGAACCGAAGTAAATAACATATTTTGCGTAAATGCTCCAGCCTTTTTCGAGATCCTAATGTGTGCTTATTCGTAAGCACATACCTATCACTTTGTTCTCCTACGACGTGAGACGTAGGTAACGTTTTCCCTACCAACTGAAGATCGACTTTTCAATGTCCGCCGCATTCTTCCGTTTGAGGAGCTTCAAAGCAACTCTTCGAAGCAAAATCCCCCTTCAATATGCATGAGTGGGAGTGAAGAGCGTGCAGCGAGGAGGCTCTTCCCGGCGCCGTGCACCTGCAACGCCCACTCGGCCCCAACGGAGTGCAGCGCCGCCACCCCCACCCCCACCCGCTCCGCCCGCTGCGCTGGGCTGGGAGATTCGCCGCGGGATCGATTTCAGAGAAATTACCTCGTAATGAGCATCGAACACGGGCGGTCGATATCCCCTCCCCTCCCCAGGACGAACGGCGGAGAGGAGCATGGCGCGGCGAGATTCGGCCTCCAGACGCCGCTTTGTTTTTCGACGCTCTCAGAGATCGCAGAGGGAATTCGCGATCGCACACCATTCGGACGGAGAATCTACACTCACGAGCATTCCTACTACATAATATTATTCCCCTTTCTGTTCATCGTTACATCTTTGTTCGCGTTCCATTTTTGTGCTTTAAATAAATTCATCGGTGGGTGAAGTATTAAACATTGCTGCATTTTATTATATCAATATACATTTCATATTCTAGCAGGAATTCGGGCAATTTTTGTCCTCCAAGGTAATAAACTTAGAAAAGATGATAGATAATATTTCTAAAAAATATGTTCATTTTCGTGTACTCTACCTATGAAACTACACAAACTGAAAACAAACTTGAGTATTCTCAAACGGTGGTGTTTAGAAGGGCGATATATAAAGAGTCGGGCAAATTCACTGTTCTCTTAAGAATGGGTTCCAAAAATGTATTCTAGTTCTCAAGTAATTCGTTTTATAAATTAGGGAAGTATTATCAACAGCACTAATCAAAATTATCAATTACAAAGGACATGTAGCGACCACTGTAACATTTGGGAGTAACGGTAAACGGGCCTACACAAACATCCAAGCCCTGGGCGGGATTCGAATTCGCGATCGTTCTGGCACGAGGCAACTCTGGCCCTTCAGCTTTAGCGACCTCGCCTATGCAGCCCGGCTGTCGCATACTTTTACCAAACAATGTGTCGCGCAATAAATTAATCTTCTGCAAACTAATGGTATCTTAAGATCTAGTAACGAAATTCGAAAAAAAGTCTCAAAAAGAAGTCAGACCTCCAAACTATAAAATTTAAAATTAGTAATTTTAATTCATAATCGGATTATTTTTGGACGGAGCGGGATGCTTTCCACGGGTCACTAGTTCGATATCGGAAGCTCGAAGGACCATGGACGTGGCGGGTTACCTTTGCTTGTAGTGGACTGTATTATTGGTTGTTGAAAGTAGGTAGGCAATCCACTCAGTCCCTTTTGACGCTCGTTAGGAATTTTGTAATAATGTGGATTATCATGGAAACACACTTCTCACCTTGCAGAATGATGTTTAATTACCTTGGAGTTGTCACAATTGTTCTTTACAATAAAAATACACGTGAGTTATTGTTCTCAATGTGAGAATACAGGAATTTTCCATCTTGAATCACAATACATTAATTAGTTCAATACATACACAATACTGAACTATAACAAATTGAAACAATGTGGCTTTCACTTGGCCACAGCATAAGCACAGAATATTACTTTCTGTATAAGAATTTACGTGATCTTTTAACACGGAGCCCGAGACATGCTTCTAGCAAGGTACTACTCAGCGACTGATTTCTGTTCGGTTTGCGAGTTCTATCGGGCACGCGAAGAGGGGATTTGAACTGATTTGAACTGGCCAATTAGCGACTGCTTTTCCAGCGGTTGCAGTTTGGCGAGGTGGGGTGAATTTGAACAGTCCAATAGGCAACTGCTAGAATTCGAATATGTTCTAGAAGGTTTTAGAAGGTTTGGGTCACGCGGCGCGGTGGTGCCGGTCGGCTCATGGAACCTCCCATGCCGCGCTTCCGGTGTTGCCGCTTAGGGCGTAGGAAGCGTTTTATATTTATACGTCCCTTTCTGCTTTTGCGTGTGGGCCCGAACAATTTTCTTCAAAAAAGAAAATTGATAAGGGTGATATTAATGCTGAAGTTGATAATAAGATAAATTTGCAACTCACCTTCTCACTCTCTGTAATAATTCGGTCAACAAAATCGTATTTCGCAGTTCTTCGTGGTCGAAGTCTTCACGTCAAAGTTTCTCTGCCTTTTTAGGTCTTACGAACATCCCTTCCATCTTTCTTGGCCTGTGTTCTTACTTGACCTTTGTACATGTCGTAGCCCCTTATTCCCATATTCCATCTGTTATGCGTTGAGGCCATTCACATTCAGTTCTTAACTTATAACATCATTTCTAAATCTATCTTCTCCTGTGCTGCGTATTGTTCTTTTTAGGAATTTCATTTCCATAACCTGTAAATAAATAAGTGAAGTCCGTTGGTTCTCCCTCAAGTGAGGTCAGAAATTGCATTTGCTATTCTGGCGTACCCTTAAAATATATACCGATCACAATAGACTTATACCATTGTATTTTTTAAAAAAATCCTAGATATATCTCGACAGAGGTTCGCAGGAACAAAACGAGATACTAGTGGCTTATCCAGAAATCATTCACGGTCCGGAAAATTTTCAAGGAGCCACTTGCACCAAAACGATTATTTCATGACAATTTTGTATTGGAATCATACTAGTCTGAAATTAACTCTAAATATGTTGCCAAGGACATGTTTTATCACTTGTTTTCGAATTTTAATCATCCAAGAAAAGTGACGCCTAAACAATTGTGGTTTCGCACAACAACGATTTCATCTTGAAAGGATCCGTTTATTTCACAACTAAATATATTATTTTACTAGATATGGCGGCTGCAGTGAAAACTATACTTGCGAAAACGTGACTGGTGATTATAGACACGTTATCCCAATCTATTTCTTGAACTTGACAAAAAAATATGTTTGAGACTTTTCTTTTGCACCGATGATTGACGTGAGAGTAGTGGATCAAATTCATGGAATTTCAGCTTGAACGCCGCTCATCATGATTAGCGTGTTCACCTTCGCGACCTCCCGTTTCCAGTCCGAGGGTGAAGCGCCTTGCGGCGGATGGCGAGCGTGGGAGGGAAGAAGTCGTCCACGCTCCGAGAAGACACAGCCACGTGCGTGGGCACGTGCACGCCCACGCGCGCCGCACGTGCACCCCCAGGCGCATGCGCAGCCCCACGCGCCGCCTCGCCTCCCCCTCCCCACCCCTCGGCGCGTCACGCGTGCGTCACGGGCCACCCGGCACAGCAGCTCCTTCGTTGTAAACGCGCGCCCGGTAAACATAACATCTAAATACTTATACTCGGGAGCAGAAAATCAAATAAGAGTTATGCGTTCTTATACTACCCGATTCTCCGCTTTAACTATAGTGACTTCTCAATTTGATGAGCTGGTTATCCAATCGAAAGCTTTGTGACGACTTAATTTTTGGTATTTTATTTTCGATTGGATAACTCCATCAACCATAACCACCACAGTGCGCGGTTATCCAATCAAAAACGTCGTTACGACTTAAATTTTGTTATTGAAATTGTCGATTTGATAACCGCGACCCTGATGATGGAACGTTAAAAATCACTAAAATTAAATCGCAGACCAGATAATTACGAGGCTTTTTGCTTAGTAATTTATCACATTCATCTATTACACAGGACTGCCAGTCGCTCTGCCCGTGTCGCCCGGGAATTTTCTCTCGACTTGAGTGTCAACTTAACGCCACAGAGAGCTGCGCGGACCTTTTACGTGAGGTCGTAACTTTGACGTCTTCCGACTTCGAACAAACTGGCGTAAAACTTCAATTCTCGCCGCTTTGTTAAAGGAGAAGGGCATGCAACAACCCAAGTTCGCGGCGCAATACTTCCATTTACATTTATTATTTTCAATAAGCACTACAATGGTATCTTTTTTGGAATTGCGGGAAGACTGCTTAATATATTGCGATAAATCTCTGGCAACGAAAAAATTGATAATATGCAAACCATACCAATAATATTTGTAAGCAATGAATGTACCCACGCAACAGCTGTACCCACGCAGTACAGCTGTTGTCCATAGGTGCGTGTGGCAAATGCGAGCACTTACATGATAACAATGTATTTACAATAATTTCTTCGCCGATGATAATTTACAAGTAACGTGCCGGCTTAGTACGTTTGTCTCTTCCTAAATGTGTTTGTTTGTTTGTTTTACACTCATGGTTTAATAATCTTTGGTATTAGCTGATCTACGAATCGTTACACACACGGCTTCCGCGAGAGTCTGCTCTACGAGTACATGAATGCAGTGGCGGCTCGTGGTGATGCCATTAGGCTGTGCAACGTTTCTCTTCTTCCTCTCCATCTCTCTTTCTCTCTCTTTCTCTTGCACACACACACACGCACATACACTCTCTGACTTTGGTTTTTTAAAACACATTGAAACGTGACTTATTACATACCTTTACAAAACGCTCTTGGGTTTTGAATACTTCGGAATGGTTTTGTAATTGCAACACACTTTAAAACACAAGAGAATACGCATATAATATTCAATTAACATTTTTATGAATGCAACACTGCACAGCAATGCGTTGGCATTGGCAGCGGACTGTCAATCGCAGCTTCCGAACGGCGCGTGTTTTGAAATACCATGTTTCTCATACCACTCTCTGTGTCTCGCTCTCTCTGTGTCTGTCTCTCTAGCTCTTTCTCTCTAACTTTATCTCTCTCCCACTCTCTCTCTCTCTCTCCCTCTCTCTCTCAACACACATTCGGCAGAAAATTTGCTGGGGTCAACGGTCAATCATCGGCCGCTGACGTTTCAATGCTTGAAACTGCGAAAAGAGTTTGATATCATTGAATGTGTGCAGTGCTTTATCCTCTGTTTGAGAGAAACCCAATGATGAGAGCCGAACCGTAGACGCGCGCGGGTCGAAACGCTGACCTCCGGAAGCTGCGCTGACTACGCAACGGCGGCGCTGCCCTCGCTGCTCTTACAACGTGGCAACTGATTCAGCGGTTCCGAGAACGGAAGTTTATTTCTTCATTCGAAAAGGAAATATTCTCTATTATTCGATTCTGGTTTCACACTTTTCTACTGCTTTGGAATGATTCATAGTAACTCCAAAAATTTAAAACGTGTTTGACCTTTGCTATTAAGATGTTTATATACATTTACAGGATTGGAAAAATTTAATCAAGTTAGAAAACGTTAGGCTGAGCTGAGTTATCTCAGTCAGCAATGCCGCTGTCTCTGATACTACTCTGACAGAGGTTGTAGAATTCGAATACCAATGGAGGTGTAATTTTCAATACTAGCTTAATTTAGCTAGTAGGTCGAATTGAACCGCTATCTGGAGGAGAATTATAGAGACCGGCTGCACTCATCGGTAGTTTTCCTGATTTCCCGATAAATTCCAGGCGAATGCCAACGCAGTACCCTTTCAACCGGCCATGGGCCACACGCGATCTTTCCTTGTCCCTTTATCTTCTTGGTCCCAATCCTTACTCATACACACATGCACTACACTACCACACTTGTCAGAAGACCAGTCGAGGACTTAAAATATATTCCGGCTGGAGCGGTGCTCCGCTAGGGGAGATTCTTGAAGGGGGAATTCCCTGCAAGCTGACATGTATGACTGAAATGCTGCGACGAATTATATGTCGGCATCACGGCAGGGAGTATTCCCTCTCTCCAAATATGATCAATGGGAACAAACTAGGCTCCGACTGGTCTCACGAGATGTCTGGAAGTGAGTGTGTGAAAGAGGGGTGTCTTTAAGAGGAAGGGATGAGAATGATAACTCCCGATCAATGGCCGGTTTTTTAAAGTACTACTCTGGCATTCGCCTGATTCTGATCGGAGAAAGCATGGAAAACCCGGCCACTTGAATTCTTTTCCAACCAATAGCAGAATTCGACCTAGCAAGAATAGCATGGCTGGTGTCGAAAATCTACCGCCATCAACACTAGAAACTTAAGACCTTCCGGTCAGAAACCCTGCAGTGTCAATAGTTGTTCCTTTGAGCCATCTCAGCGGTCAAATCACAATGATTTCCCCCAAATACCAGTAAGATGCTACTGAAATACCAGTAATTTTTTTTTTTCAGAAAATACCGGTATTCCCGTGACAAATATCGGTATAATACCTCTAAGTAGAGGTATTTTACCGGTATAGATGTCGAGTAAAAATAAAATACCACTAAAATACCGAAATATGTCGTCGTATGCCGGTATTTTTAAAGATATTTCGAATGAAGTTATAATAGAGGTGAAGGATACCGGTATAAATATTGGTTATATACCGGTATAAATATCTTTACCGCCACAATTTGTGTATTCGGTTTCTGATCTAAATAACTCGGAACCTTTCCCCGTTTATCTCAAGTACCCCGTTTATCTCCGTAGTTCCCTGTACAGTGGAGCTACGATAGGTAAAAACAGGTAATAATAATAATAATAATAATAATAATAACAATAATTATTATTATTCCTGTCAGAGTTCAGTAAACAGAGCATCTGGGCGTAAACAAGGAGATTCGGGTTTATTTCCCAGTGGAAGTGACTATTCTTTGAACAAATTTAAATATTAATAATAACAATAATAATAATAATTATAATAGTATAATGAAAAGAATAACAACAAGACTGCCGACTTGCACGCCTTATTACTCCACCGTGGGCGAATGCCAAAGATTCCAAGTCTATAGAGACGCCCTGGGTGAGGAGGAAGTGGCTGGGGCCATCAGCGAGATTGATATGTGGGCTGCGGAACAGAGCACTCCCCCTCGCCCAGCGCCCTCGGGCTTTTTTACGGCACCGCCCCGCATCCCGCGCCCTCTGCCTTCCGTTTTAAAGAGCGGCCGACATCTCACCTTTCAAAACACGTCTCACTAAAAAATATTATGGAGTGCACATAGATCAGCAGACGTCTCAATTCCAGCTCCTTTAACCCAACTCACTGACAAATCCCGTGAACAATTGCCCTTAAAAACTCATATATCAGTATAAATAAATCGACATTACGTCAAGTGCAAAAGATTGCGGGTAAGCTAGCATAGACCTTATGAACATAAAGCACAAAGTTAATTTGTTTGCTGACATCAAGCTCAACATGCACTCTTTGGTTCCACCTTACCGCAGAAAGAATACGAAACAGGATTGGATAGGGATTGAAGAAGTACTTCCACATCATGACAAATATTGTTAGTCGGTTTTTAAATATTTCCAGGTGCAATTTCCCTCTACCACTTTCTCTACCACTGTCCCAAAAGATCTCCTTTCAATCTTTAACAATCTTGCCTAGAAATATATCCGGTGGCTTGTCATAATGAACTCTGGGAGGCAATTGTTTTCAAGTCCTCCTGCTCGACAATATTTTTTATGAACTTATACCACGGTGTCTACAGTCGCGCGTCTAAAATTGTTTGATACTATCTGAGCTCGCTCAATTCTGGGTAAAATGGTGTATGCTTTTATGTGCCGAACAATTAGGTGCAGCAAAACAGCCACACAACCTTACGATCAAAGTGCTGAAGGTTAAATCATCGAGATCTTCACCAGATAACACATTACGTATGTAAGCAAAAATGGTTTGCACTCAAACATAACAAAATAGCACAAATAAAATTATATACCCTAGGCTATGATGATGTTTTAATAGACAAGTTAACAGACCTTTGCACATAACTTCATCTGCGCTAGAATACCCAAGAATGGTTCTAACTTTCTCGCATAATGGAAAGTCTCACGCGGCGGAGAAAGCCTGGGCGGCGAAGAAAACAACTGTATCAAGACAAGGGTGTTCAGACTCATAAGATGGCTGTTCTGACCGGAAACAGGTTCAGATGACATTTTGAAAATTCAGTCCTTCTTACTCCCTCTCCCTCTGATCGTGCTTACAGAAACGAACGTAACTCACAGTTTTAAATTACAGCAATCGGACGAGCAAACAATGTCCATCGAAGTGAAAATATCTCCTTTGGAATAGGCACTTCACCATTAACATTCAGTGCAAGACGAAAAAACTATCCATACGATTATTTTATTAAATGATTGTTTGATACAAACAATGCAATAACTGCAAGCTATAGTCTCAACTACAAAATAATTATTTACAATTTAAAACATTTGATTTAATTTAATATTTGGTATTAAAACAATCTTCCCAAAAAAGCATATTAATTAAATAACTGATTTTATAATTCATATATTGTTTCAAGTACAAAACTTGATACAATTATCAATTATTTAAATGACGCTGTCTTCACTTTAAAACAAGTCATGACTTCCGTTTTGATTTTAGTTCAAGGCTGTGTGAAAATTACAAACTATTGATTATAAAGATAATATACTACACAGTAATATAGTACACATAAAATAAATCACATAATTTAAACAAAAATAAGTATTCTACCTTGATAACATATTAAACGAAATTGCTCACTCTACATACTATAGTTTATAGTAATTTGTCCGCTAATCAGATATAACTAAATTACATGTATTTCTGCCACATCTGCAAATAGTACCATATTAAATACGCGTCAATTGACAACAGTTTAACTGAAATCAATTTTAGAATGTAGTATCCCATTGCACAGTAGCTTAGCTCTGGTACAACAGCACATACCCTCGCACATTATTTCTAAATTTGCAATTTTCGACAACTTTGGTGAGTAATAAAATAAGCAATTGATGGAAAATTTATTGAATGATGACAGAGAATGCAATGTTTGCAAATAAATTGCCATAACTAATTTGACACTTCTGCATTAACTGGCATTTCTTTATATTTCCAATATTAACTAGGAGAAAATTTTTGTCACCTGGAGGTGCCGGAGGAAACCCGCCAAGGGTTCAAATAGGGAACCAAGCCAGGGTGAGTGAAACTAGGAAGTGCGAAACTATGGAGAGCGAAACTAGGGAGAGCGAAACTAGAGAGGGCGAAACTAGGGAGAGCGAAACTAGAGAGGGCGAAACTAGGGAGAGCGAAACTAGAGAGGGCGAAACTAGGAAGAGCGAAACTATGGAGAGCGAAACTAGGGAGGGCGAAACTAGGAAGAACGAAAGTAGGGAGGGTAAAACCAGGGAGGGTGAAGTTAGGGAGATGAAGTACGTACGGATGAAAACGCAGGAGGCGGCACGCCCTCTTCCCCGGAGAAAGCGGGCCTGAGCAACCGCCGTGGAACCGCACCATCTGGCGTGTACTCGTCGGCGTATCGATCTCTGCAGGTCTCCGGGCAGCTGTCTGCAGTCGATAGCAAAACCATTACTGCATTCGGAAGAGGCCTTGTTTATGTAAGGGCTTTCGGCGCTAAGGTCGTCTGCGAGACGACGCAGTTGCTGGCGAAGTCCTTGGTGGGCAAGTGGGGCAAAGGTCAACAAAGGAACTTTCATATGCGAACTGTGGCTTTACACCACGTTACGCTTGAATAATTCTCCTACGCCTTAAGTGTCAAATGGACTACTTGCTAGTTATTAAGAAGTAATAATAAAATTCCATATATATTCACGGAATCTTGTTTATATAGAAATGTCAGGGTGATGACGTCAGTTAATAAAATAAGCGAACGGATCCTAGAAAGTAAAAGACTACAAGGTATTGATATATCTGGGTGTATTCGCCTTCAAAGAACTCCAAAATCTTTATTCAACTGGTGAACTGAATGCAATTTATGTTTGCGAATATTCTTTTTAATTTGCTAAAGCTTCTTAGAAATATTAAGTGGTTCACATATCTCAAATCTTCGAGAAGAATCGTTGTCATGACAATATTAAGTACGTACTTCTTTAATATAATTATTGGTGTGCTGGTCCATAGCAGTCAAGCCTGTTGAACTCAAATCGCTGATTTACCTCGATTAGTTTCAAGAAGAGCTTATAATCGTGGACAGATGTTTGGCGCAGAATTTAAAGAATGCGAAAACGTAGTTTGTTAACGGGAGAAGGATGCGATGAAGATTTAAAACGAGTACGGGAGAATTTTGGAGCAAAAGCCCAATTTATTGAAAGGTGCACCAGGCTCGCAGGTCGTGAGGCGCGGCCGGGGGCGTGGGGCGTGGGGCGTCCAAGGGCGCAGGCAGGTCACGTCGCGGCGCGCCCCCGCGTTGCGCTGCGCTGCGTAGTCCGCCAGAGGGCGCGTCGCGAAGGCCACGGTTCTGCGACGCCCCAGACGGAGCGGAAGGCAGCAACGGTGGGAGCGGGGACGGTGGCGGGTCAGCAGGGAGGCGGGGATGGTGACAACGGTGAAGGTGAGAAGGGTAATGGGGACGGCTGGGACGGGAATGAAAGCGAGAGTGTCGATGAGGGCGGGAGCGGGGACGGTGGTGCGGAAGGGTTGGAGGGTGAAAGCGGAAATGGGAACGGTGGAGACGCCCTTGGGTTTGGGGTCTGGAGCGTTGCTTGCGGCGGAGTCGGGGGCGGGGACAACAGCAGCGGGATGCGGCAAAGGAGTAAGAACGAGAATGCGGCAGGGCCGGCGGTGGAGGCGGAGGCGGGGATGGCGAGGTGAGAGAGAGTCGGCAGCCGAGGCGACAGTCCCTCAGCGCCGTCGGCGTGGACAATCACGCAGCGACCGGGCGAACTGCTTGAAGGGAGCTCAACTTCATCCCAGGCAGAACGTGCTGGCCCGCATTCAATCGGAGCCCTGCACCTCCATCTCCACACCCGCGCGTCTGATTTCGGTTCCCAGCAAAGATTTCGTAAGGGCGCGCAGGAGTTTCTCCGTTTCCCTTAACTTTACGATGGACCTTGACGTCATTCTCCCCATCTCATCATTCACCACCCTTCAACAAAAGTGTTCATTAAGGTGGAAAATCCGTTCAAAGAAAACGAAAAACTCAGAAAATGCAGGGAACGTAGTGAAACTCTAAAGACCTGCAATAGCCAGAAATAGTTCAAAACTGATAAAATTGGGAGATCTGTCGATTAAATATATCTCACACTGCTCAAAATGTATAAGTTTTGTTAGTTTTGCTTAAAGAGAGTGCAAAATAATAAATTTATTTCACTTACATTACGGGCACATGACGACCGAAGGAAACTATAGCGAAAGAGGGGCATGTCGAATTTTCCTCCTCTCAGAGTTTGTATTCAACAATTCCTCAGATTTTAAAAAAATGCATTGCATCATTTAAAGAGCTACAATTAAATAGTTATGCAGGAAACATCCAACTCACAAGAATAATTAAAGTTTATGAATGAGATATTGTGATGAAGTTGAGATATATTTTATAATTTCGAGCAGCAAGGATCCATACCGAAGATGTGCGAGTGTGTGTGTCGGGGGGATATCGCTGTTGAAAAGTTAGAGAAGTTCTACATATTCCCTAGAAAGAAAATAGAAAACCCCCAAAAAATTGTTTCATGCCCTTTAGTAATAACTCTCGAAAGCTAATGAAATGACGGAGATTTACAAATTCTGAAATTGCAAACCTCCGAATAGTGAAATTACTATTCACTGTGGGTACGAGATGTGGTTATTCGTATAGTTGAACGTGTTTATAAAAATGTAATTGAAATGTTTTATATTTACACAGATCTGTCCGTGTATGCTGTATGGAATTATGGCAAAGAATTCCTACTCTTCATTTTTAATTTAAAAACGCAATGCACCACACATAATTAAAAGCATTAATTGTTTTTGTGAAAGTGCACCTGTAACACGATTTGTGGACATTCCGTTGCGATACTACAAGTCTTTGCATTTCAAAACGCGGTTTTAAGTCTATTAAAATATTCTTTATATTAGATTTGCTATCTCTATCTCACATTAACACAGAGAGTTACGCATTACACAACCATCCGGACATTTATAAACACAGACAAACTCATTTCCGGGTACAAAATTGCGTGTTTCTCCTCTAATAAATATTAAAGGCTAATAGATATTAATCCTGACGTGTGTGCAGAGTTGCAGCACAAAAGATCCTTAAACACTATTTTACGACCGAAATTCGAGATTGTGACGTACCGAAATATATTTGTAAATATGCCCGACCTTTTCACGATACATCAGCACAATATAACACCATTTCTCAGGACACGGCCTCTCTAATATTTCCATACGGAAATCATTGGACGAATTGAATACGAATATTTCGCATAATCAGCTAAAATTACTATACTAAAAAATATTAGACGTTTCTTTGTTGAACAAAGAAAATTATATTGATTGTTTGTCTACATGCACAGTAAAATTGAAGACATATTTGCACTAATAAAACTGTTTTATTACATCAGTGCATAAGTGACTTAGCTTTCTCTCGTCTCGGTTGTGCTCGGTTTACATATCACGTAAGCTCACATCACTTAAGCGCCCAGTTCAATATGTCTAAGTTCTTGTCTCGCTTCCTTCAGCGATTACCATTTTATTACAAAACACCTCTTACTATTAAAACATTGATTTGTCTAAAACACAGCCAAAAACGTCCTCTCTCACACTTTGGTTTTCATGTCACATCTTTTTCAAAGCCCCTTTATCTCTCCATTTTTCACATCCTCCTATAGTTCCACTTAAGTTCACAGGGTTTACATAAAATGTCCACACGTGTTTCATCCACATGTAATATATTACAAGATCTTATTGTTGAGGTGATTCCAGTGAAGTAAAGTACAGGGAAGAAAATTAAAAAAATATTTTGAAAAACTAAATGTTTGATTTTGACAGCCAAGTTGGTCCAAGTGAGTCAGAGAGCCTCCTACTAATTAAATTCCAATTTTCAAGGGTCGCATGGCACATCGGGGCAGTATGTCTTTCCACACCTTTCGCAATGATCACAAGCACTCCCAAACACCCACTGCTAATGATGTGACTTGTTCTCCAGGGAGGCAAGCGTAAATTCAAATTTCCGCCTACAGCAGGCGCATCCCCTCATCGTTGACACGAGTGACCAGAGCGGTGGCGCAGGCTCGGTCTAAACGCTTCCGAGGCGGCGAGCAGGGTGAAGCCGAAAATTAAATGTTCCTGTTTTTGTCAAGTGGAACGAATCGGAGTGAACGAGCTCACGCCGTCAGCGTTCATGCGCTGTCAACGAATCCAAACGCAAGTGGAATTAGCTGTCAGCAGCGAGCGGCTGAAGCCCCGACCGCGCGCCGCCGCCACCTCGCACGGATTGTCGTTTTAGAAACCGGCTGAATTGGCTGCGCCACTGCTGTGTCTGGCCACTAGGTCATGTAGTTCGAGCCCCGATGCTGGTTAATTTTGCTTTATAAACGTGGATAAAATACTCCACAAATACCCCATATGTGGATACGCCATAAATAAAAATTTTAAAACTCAGGTAGACGAGTATCTTAACTAAGAATAGTAGGTTATACAGCGAGGTATAAGTGTTTAATTGTGAAGTGAGGTGTCCTGCAGTGTGGAGCAGAGAAATAATAAAGGAAGTGTTTTAAGCGTCTTAATGAAGTGACGTGAAGCGCAATATAGTAAAGAGAACAGTGCAGGGCCAAAACAGTCCGGACTTTACTGTACTATAAACATTCAGTGCGAATTTAGATAATACTCGTAGACGTTTCCTATCATTTTCTTCATATATCTTAATGTTTTATAAATCATCCGTTATTATTATTATTATTATTATTATTATTATTATTTCATTATTATTACCATTATTATATTATTTGCATGAAATTATATTGTATATGTAACTAAATACCACCGGGTTATTATACCCAATTACACTTAAAATGAATTTATCTTCATCTTTTATCGACACAAGCTAGATAGCTAGGTCGTATTCACCAGCTGTCTGGAGTAGAATTCTAGTGACCGATTGCTAGTTCTTGAGATTTGTTCCATAGAAAATTTTATTTACGTAATTTTTAAAAAGTGTCACTATTTCACTCAAAATTAAGCAAAAATGATTCATATTTTCAAAACGTTAGTGCTAAACATTTTCTAAATTCTTATTTTGAAGAACAGATTTCATTAAGAAAGAATATAAGAAGGAGAGGGCAACAAACTGTTTAACTTTGGCCACTTTCAAAAATTCAGAGGTTTCAATGAAAATAATTTTGCAACATATTTAGAAGAGGCATTTCTCTCTTCGAGCAAAAAAAAAAATTCACAAAAAGTTTGAAGCCATTTTTGAGAAAATTTCGAAAATATTATTGGAGATTCATGTTAAGTATTTCCAAAATTAAAAGACCCATATCAAATTGGAATGAACACATCAACAAGATCGTTGGGTGAATATCAATTTTGGTGAAAATATTGAGAACGGTTTAGGCGCTGGTGTTGTTCATAGACGAATAGACATCCTTATACTATATACAAGAAAAAGAAAAATTACTTTTTAGACAGTCATTAGCAGTTCTTTCAGAGCATGCATAGAATGCTTAAAGTGGACGATATTAAAATGTTTAGATAAATCTGTGAATGCAACAAAGAAAAGAAAATACTTTTATTTGAGCACATTAGCTACTACCGACCTTTGTCAGGGATCCACAAGATGAGTTTTACGTAAACTTTCCCCTGAAGAATTACAAATTCTTTCGCATTCACGCGAAAATAAGAGGGGCCAAACACTTTATGAAATTTTTGACAACGTTAAGAAAAAACTCTTCACCATAACACACACACACACACACACACATTCACACGCACGCACGCCGCACATCACACACACATCCACACACCACACGCGCGCATACACACATGCACACAAGCACACACACATGCCCACACATACGCACGCACGCGTGCACACTCACACACACGCACGCGCGCGCGCGCTGAATACACGCACACTCAGGCACACACACGAACACACAAACACACGTATTAAGAAAGCCGATGAGTATCGCATTGTGACACAACAGCGAGTTTTTCATGTCCCAAATGTGAAAGTTTCGTTTGTCATTCATATGAAAACATAAGTACATCGTATTTAGAAAAAATGGCAACGGGTAGCTTGGTTTTAATCCAGCTTTAGATATCATTTCGCTAAATTCCTCGAAAATAATTAAAGAATTATATTAATAGTAGCTCAGCTTTGCTTATATTAATATTATATTCAGAACGTATCGCTGGAACAAAATACTATAGAAGTATGTTTTTAATATTGCAGAGTGCAAGAGTCTTGACCCCAAAGATACTGATCAAGACAGATGACTGACATTTCAAGTTCATTTTCAATTTTGAGAATATTACGATGTTATGAGTATTTCACGTGAAATAAAGAGACCTATCAATTTCCCGCGTCAATATCCATAAAAAGATGAAAAAATAATTGTATTATATTACTGTATGAAGTCAAACCGAAAAATGGAAAAATAGTCAATTGGTAAAATTTATCTCAGCTTACGATGCATTATACTCTTGTATCAAAACTGCACAATTTACTAAATAGATCTAAGCAAATCGTCACAGCAAAAACGTGACTTATCTCTAAAAAGCATTTCGCAGGAGAATGGTTTTATCCTATTATTTCTGGGTCAAGGCAAAAGAATTTCATTTGATACAAAGGCTGTCTTGGGAGCCATGTTTATAAAATTATTAATAGAAACCTTTTACCAATTTCTAAACACATTTCTTTGCTTAATTCAAAAACGTTTTGACATTTTATTTAGGATGATTTTTTAGTTGTCACATATCTTTTGCAACGGTGATAGTTTGTATAATCAGTTTAAAAATAACGATTGTAATAAAGTTGCAGAAATATTGTACACACTGCAATTACTGAGGTTTCTGTGCCTCTAAGGCAGTACATCTTAAGTTCTTGCTTTTGATGACGAGGCAGCAGTACTAACAAAATCAAAATTGAAAATTGATAAAGATTGTTGACTTATTTAACGCTCGTTTGCAAATCTAATTTTCTCCGTGCAGAATATTTTAAAATTTAATATCATTAATGCAAACATCCCATAATAGATATGTTGATTTACAAGAAGCATGTATAGTAGGCAGACCGAGTTCATAAATTCATCGTGAAGTTGGTCAAAGAGGGAGTGAAATGGCAAAGAAAAGGAAAACGTTAGCTAATACAGGTAGGTAACAGAGAAATCGAAGAAAAAAAGTAAGAAAGAAGCAAATAGGATACGTTAACAGAATGCAAGAGCGAATGGATGAATGAACAGGGAAAAGTACCGAGAGAAGAGAAGTAATGAGAGGAAATAGAAAAATGAGTGCTCTTCGATAAAACCACTAGTGAAGAAAGAAGATTGGGGCGAATCGCTAGACCTATAGCTGGCAAGTAGTACTCTTGCGTGAACCCTGTAGCATTTGTCCTCGAGAAAGGCGTGTCAAGTTTCAAGCTTTTCGCGCACATTTACTGTTTTAACGAACCAGCTGCCGGAGAAAGGTCACACCTGTTCAAGCAATGTGAGGGCGAACGCCTGCTACTGTTCGAAAGAACAACAACGAACTCCACCTTTAATGGCGATTCAGTTGCCAAACCTTTCATCAACCAGGAATTAAATTAATACAAGATGCTTGAAGGCGCTACTGAATTGAAATATTAATAAAAATAAATAAATCAAAACATGTAAATTAAATAAAAGAAAAATAATATAACTTTTTCCGCAGTATACAATTAATATTTTCTAGCAAATTTTCTTTTGAGTCGAGCTGAGTGAAGAGATTGTTTATGCCTATTAAAAGCATAGACAGTTAATATTTTGCAATCTTCGACCGTTGCAGTTGTCGAGCGTTGAAGCATTATTTCGTAATAGAAAGCACTTAGAAATATACCAGAAACAAAATGAGTAATAATTTCAACTAGTTAACTAATTAAATGAGTAAAAGAAGAAAATTCATAAATGACTTATGTGGCATTTTTCGAAAAGCTTGTTAATACGTTAAGATGATTTGAATATTTTGGAAGTCATAAACAAGTTTAATTTTTTCTTATTTCTTAATTTTATTTAATAACTGGCACATCCAGAATTAGATCCTGTTCCACTCAAAACTCTGGTTTTAAAGTGTTTGTAAACCACTTATCATTTAATTTTGTCTTAATTCGCATTAGAAAACGTGATTTGCGAGTTCTTGAGAAAACTGTCAATTATTCAAGTATTGAGGAAAAATTAAAAAGTAGCAATATTTTCCGACTTTTACACAAAAAAGTATGTTTTTAAATTTTATTAGTTTTGTTAGTAACTTCTTCTAACATTCGTGAGCCTTATTTTGGCATTTTTATAATTTTCTTTAACTCATTAGCATTCCCGGGAACGCTTCCGACGCAATCCACCATTTTGTTACATAAAAGCCGTCTCGTACCGTGAAAACGCGTCGAAAATTCTCCTCTGAAAGGGGAACTAACAAATTTTGCCACGTTGGCCAGAGACGCAAGGTCGAACCCGATCTCTATCAGCCCATTTCTCCTTCCTTCCGTCTCCGCGGCGCCCTTCGGAACAGGGCAATCGTAAACTCTGGAATCGACGCGGTGCCGCTGCGAGTTAAAGCACGTACGACTCTTTTAGGAGCCGATGGGGTAGCTAAGACGGAGAGAAATTCGTGTAAAAGTAAATTGAAATTCAGTCCTTGTAGATATTATACATATATTTTTATATTTTTTATAATATATTTTACTTTTTTTTTAAGTATAAAAAGTGGAAACATGGAAAATCACATTTTTTAGCCCCTGAATTATTAAATGATATTTGTACTGTCGTCAAATTAGAACATATTCTGAAAGTTTATTTGTCTTAAACGGAAAATTCAACGATAAGACGATATAAAACAGGTTTGAAAACAAAAAGCCGTGTGAAGAGATATCGTTTATTATTCTTACAGTGCTACAAAACTATATTATGAATACAACAAAACAGCGATGTCTCCATTGTCATGGAACATTTATGCTCCCAGTGGTGTATATAGCTACAACAGAGATGGAGAAACAGCAGCTCCTGAAGCCTCTAATCGAGGAAACACGCTGTGACCTTGGGGAAAGAGATTTCAATCCGTCACATCTTCGTAGATTGCCGGTAATATCTCAACCAAGGCTGCGGCAATTGATTTCCATTTTAGGTTAGCGTCATTGGAAAGACAATTCATTCGCACCATGTGCCAACCCTCTCTCTCGTTGCTTGGGAGACATGGGTCTGGAGAGGTTTGAGATTGAAGCCCTACTGCATGCATTCGATTTCCCGAAACAACTCCATCAAACAAGTGACCAACACTGAACTTTTTGAACGTTGTATTCCATTAAATAAATTACCTAAATGGAAGAATGTAATATCAGAATGCACACATATTTTCGCAAGATGGAGAACAGATAAAAACATATGGTTTGCCACGAGAAACTCTTGAATCAAAACAGTTAAGAACTGGGTAATCATCCCTTAAGATCTGAACTTCCGTCAATCGTTATTTTACCTCATGCACAAGAAAGACTGAGAAAAGAAAACAAACAACTACACACAGAAGCAGAAACAGACTAATTAAGGGAACACAAAAAACAACGCCCGCGTCTCTGACTAGAGAGAGCAAAGTCCTAAGTTGAGCGGCAGGAAGCACGTCAATGTTCGTACGCAGATTAAACCTCGTAATATCAGCTCCACAATAGATATAGATGACCATCTATAGATAATAGATGTAGATGACCCACTATTTCGCGTTTCAACGTGCTTATCTGAACTTCTTTATGGGAATTTAGACGTAAGGAATTACGGGTTTCTAATGAAGAAGAGTAATATAGATATGGTAGTAAAATTAACCTATTTCCGTAAAGAAAACCCTGTCGCACTGTTTCAACAATACGATAAGAATCATAGTATTAACATTTTATATACAAGGACATTCGTTGCATCCTCCCTGGATGAATGGTCGTAGCCATTGATGAACAATTTATTCTCACAACATCATTCAGGCCAGAAGAATTTTTTAAATGAGGAAGCAAATAAATATTAAATATTAACCATTCCTTTCCCTTTAATAGATCACAAGGTTCTTTGCAACTGTTCTGAAAAATTAAAAAGGAGAAACGTGTACCAATCGTGGAAAAGCCCACGTTATATCTCTAAAGTCAGTGATAGAAAATGCTCCGTTAGTATAGGACCCAACTAATTACAAAACATTAAATAATCTACTGTACCAAACTGAAGCTCATCATTTCATCAACTAACATATCCTTGTGATAAACAACAAAAAGAGAATATTCAAGGGAAGATTTAAGACATGAAAGCAATGTGAATAGTCTATTTAATCCACAATCAAGTTAACTTGAATTATGGGTTCAATTTCAATGATTCCGTGGCTCGATGGATTCCGGAGTGTTGTTAATATTGTTGCTCGATGTCACAAGTCGCATTTTCTGGAATTTAACGCGAAATGATATTTTTCACTACAAACCTTATAGTTGCAGCAATGTTTGTAATTGAACCCTTCTCGATTGTGTGAAAGGATACAATTTCGTATAAATACGGAAAAGTAAGAAATGAAATTCATATATATTTGTGACAGTTTAATCTGCAAAATACATTAATACATTTCGTCACGTTTGTTTGGAAAATGACTCTACCACTGTTTCCGAAGTCTTAAATTAACTTACGCCGAACTTTCGAATATTATTTATAAATCTCGACTGTATCTTCTAAACATTATAATACATTCGAATACCCGTCGATAACAAATTATTCGTGGAACACTTTTGACTCGTCTTTCTCTCGAAAATAATTCATAATGAATGTTATGTCTACCTCGGTAGGTGAGCGGTTAGTATAACTTCCTGCAATTGACCTTCCAACTCCCAGAGCGGCCGGTTCGATTCTGGCTGCGGTACGTGGATTTTCGATGTGAGAATATTCACGTTCGCGTGCTTGCGGAATATAAAAGAACAAAGATCGGCGAAATTAAATCACACGACAATTCTCGTCCTCATCAATTACATTACCCCTACATTAGCTTCGTCGGAGAATATCTCAAATAATGGATAAATATTACCGAGCTCTTAATTATGGAGCTCCCTGGAAGGTATTGTGGGAGTGAAAATTTACTGGCAACGCCGAGAGCCACAAAAGGCCAATTAGAAAATTCCCAGATATTTCCTCTGCGTCAAGGGTGGACCAGGGAATGAATTTTCAATTTCCCGGACAAACAAAAAAACAAAATAACAACTGATCTGAAATAGCACTCGCTCATGCACTCTCTCTATATGTCTTCGCTACCCCCCTCCCAAATAGAAAAAAAAATCGTTCGGTCGCGCGCCTGTCTTCCTGTACTTGAGAAGTGGGAAATATACGGTACTATTCACTAGATTACGTTCCATACTGCACGGTGCTCTTTGAAAACAGGGGAATTACCAAATAATATTGAATTCTGAATAATACTGAATTCACTATTTTATTCACATACCAATATTCGGATTTAGATAGTATATTTCTTTATTACAATCAAAACAGAACGTTAAAAGCAAAATACCCTGCAAACCGATAATATCGTTTAAAATATCACCTTGTGACACATAATAATAATAATAATAATAATAATAATAATAATAATAATAATTATTATTATTATTATTATTATTATTATTATTATTATTATTATTATTTATTATAATTTGTGTATGTATGTGTGTGTCGTCCTTTCATTCTTCATTATCATCGTTCTATCTTCCATTCCCCCACGACTAATAACCCTGGGGGATAAAAAACGGATTCAGCCTAATACTAATCCCCTGATTAATCACATGCACTTACCAACGCAAGGCATGTCTACGTGGTCCGAGACGACCTATTCGCGAATAAATAATAATAATAATAATAATAATAATAATAATAATAATAATAATAATAATAACACAAAAGTCATATGTATATCAATCAATAAGAATATGATATTAACACTTTTCCCCGACGAGTCCAAGGGTAAATTTGACTTCCATTTATGACCTGTATTAAATAATGTACCAATAATTATGTGCATCACAATTACGTTAGGGTATTATTTGCCATTTGTCATTTGCGACTGAACCGTCTCATTCAACAAAGCGATGTAGGCGTACATGTCACTTAATCTTGGTCGTTACGCAACAGTGGACCAGTCGGTGCCATTCTGATCATTGTATTGCGTGTAATCCGATACCACCGCAAATGGGACAAAGCCTTTCAAGTGCGCCAGCCAAACAAAAGAGTCAGAAGAATTACATGCACCTGTCCAGCCTATTATTCTATAGAATAGTTCTGGGATTCATGGAACAAATATGTTTGACGCTCAGCATATTGTGTACAGCGCATAACAAGGAAACCGAATCTGCCTTTGGCACGTTACTAAAGTACTTTCCTCTGCGAATATATACGTCATGTTCATCTGCTGCACAAACGGAATTCAAATTCGTTGGAATGCGACATGAAATAAAATGTCGATAATAATAACAATAATAATACATGCCGATATTATTATTATTAACAATTACATAATTACTATTTTATTAACACATTTTATTTCTATGTTCTTTTAAAAAGGGGCACATGTGATTCACAAAATATAGTACGCCCAACACACTTAACAAAATGCATGCGTACTCGCTATCGTGCCTCACTACAAAATACGCGCAAAATGCGCTATCGTCCACTAATCTGAAACGATGCGTCCTAGAGCCTTAAAACCAGTTTTATGTCTCGATAATGGACAAAAGTTACAACTTATAAACCGCAATCTACAAAATGAGACCTTTTTGGATATTCTATTATATTTTTGATAGTTTCGGCACTCCGCAACACGAGTTGCCAGAAACGCTGAAAGTTAGTTGCAACTACAAAGCTATTTTCACTTTGAAAACACAGATTTAAAAAAGTATGTTTCTCGGTTTTGAGATTACAATATATTACGAAAAAATATTTGTGGCCCTTTACCATATATTTTGGTATTTTCGCTCTTTTGGGTTCTCTATCTCTTCGGATATTCACGTTTAAACTACCAGGAAGTATTTCACTATTCGCCACCGGCACGTTTATGGAAGTATTTCCTAATAAAACGCTTGAATTAAGTTTCTGAGTTTCTTTTAATTTCCACATTAACAAGCACAGCAACATGTGGCGAACATGTGAAGAAGATTTGGAATTTAAGAGGTTATTTAGGGGAACATTTGTGAGTACAACTGAAGAAATGTAAAAGGGGGGTATTTGGGGAAATTTGGGAAACTTTTATTGTGGGGACATGGAAGACATGTGGCGATGGATCATGTGGTCAACGTGCGAAGGAACATGTGGTGAATATGCGAGCGAACACGTGATCATTCGAGGAAAATCTATTGGGGAACATCTAGGGAAACGTGGGGGGGGGGTCAGGTGGAGCAAACAGCTGAGTAATTATTAAAATGTTCTCCACTCCACAGCAGGGTGGTCAGAAACTAAAAGAAACTCGACCCGTTTGTAAAATTAAATCGACGCGTTGAAAGGCCCTTATGACAGGTCTAAAATTCTTCAATGTTCAGTTTAGGTTTTGGCCCAAAGTTAGGATCCAGTCTAAAGATATCCTCACTTTTAAAACAACGATTCACAAAGTGCGGAATGTTCGCACGGTTCTATAGTTATAAAAGGTTAATTAAAATGTCTAATACGTAATTCTTTTCAGGCGCAATTTTTTTCTAATCTTTAATAGGTTGCAAAACAAAACGATTTCTCAATTTTAAGTATGTATTTATTTGTTTATTTATTTTTGTCTGATTGAGAAATAAATAGAGGAGGTACCGCTCGTAAATGAAAGCCAATCTCGATATTTTTGCCGCGCTGTGTAGAGGAACAACAAATTTTGAAAACAAATCATACTAGAGTCATTGATTCCAAATTGTATTACATTAAACAAATTTTTAAAAAATACGTTTGAGATGGTTGGAAATTTCGCAACTGTAAATTTATTCACTTATTAGGAGAGAATCGGCTGTAATGTACTAAAAACACTTATTCTAATTTGCACGTCGTGATATACTTCAATAGCAGTTTGAGCGAATGACTCCAGAAGTTTCATGTTCAACGGTAAGGCCTTCTTCAGGACTAAACAGAACGTCAAAAGCCAATTGTGTCAGGTTCCGGCAAGAAAGAGACGGGAGGAGAAAGTTCTCTGCGACTTCAGACTGAAATTGAGTATTGGGCAAACTGTGTCACATACCTACACTAAAAGTACAATGAAACTATAACATTTGAGGCCAAAATTTATTATTACTTACAGAGCCACACAGCAGAGGGTAGATCGTAATATCTCATATTTTGCCAAAATGTTATATAAGGCTGACAACAAGTTCTTGAGTTCCTTTAAAGTGTTTCGTTCGTGTGCCTCAAAAGTGGCATTACTAAAAAAATGCAAATTTTGGGTTATGATAAATATTTTATAACTATTATGCCAGAACACCTATGAAGCCTTCTAGAAATGCTTTTTCGCTAATCCATAAATATTGAGCGAGTGATATTTACATTTAAAAAGCCAGCAAACACTTTCAACAAGTACAATTACAAAATATCTCAAAACTTGGATATTCGTCATAGGGATTCGGTTAGCGTGACGCCGCAGGACGCAGACTAAGGATGTGACATCACCCACAAAACATGGATGTTTTGAAAATGTTCAAAATGAAAATATCGATGTTAATAATTCTTCGTAACGAAACCGTGATGTTTTTAAATCTGCTCCTGTAACTTCTAACATTAATGTTCGTACTGGGCGAAAGAAGGTAATTCAATTTGTCAATGGTAGTGTTTATTAATATATTTATCTGACAAAAGGAAGCCAAAAATGGCCATAAAAGATAACAAAACGTTTATTATCCGAGAGAAAAGACAAAAATAATAGAGAACATTTCCTAACAAAAGTTTGACTAACTTATTTTTCGGCCTTGATCACTCGATCACATGAATTCAATTTATGGTTATCTGAAAATTAATAGCATATTTTTTATTATAGTACATTCTTCATTAAAAACTTAAATATAATGATCACAAAAACACCGATTGAAACCCATACCAATACCGACCACATAAAAACATAGAGCACAAAGGCTCGATGTTAAAAACCATCAGCTTCAATAAATATATGTTTAAAACATTAATTTTATAATGTTCCCAGATTTCTCTGACAACCATTAATAGGAACAACAGACTGGATTTCAACTTTATCTTTATTTTCATTGATTTGTGGGGAAATAACGTTTCGGAAACGTGGGTCTGTTCCCACCTTCAAATCTTCAATTTTCTTCTGCTTTTTAAATTTATTTTGACGTGCGGACATTAATTTAGAATATTTTGTTACTCGAAAAATGCATGAATTTTAACATGTTATGTAGGCATTTAGAAAAAAATTACTTCCGAATACTGAAGACATGAAGATAGGAACATACCCTGAATTTTGTTTAAACTATTAAATCAAGTTCATTGATTAGAAATGAATAATAACAAAAAATAAAGTTAAATAGAAAGTTGACAATACACTCACGTTATGCTATTGCGTTTTTTCTTTTTTAAAAGTGATAAAATATTTGTGCAAATGCAGGATATTTCTTGAAAAGAAAGTTTTAAACCAGACAGAAGAAATACAAGATATACAACATTCTTTACTAATGTGAATACTTTATTTTTTTTTAAGGTCGCTTTGTAACAGCTTGGCCATACAGAGACCACTGTGATTGTTTTAACTCTAGCAGGAAGAACACGCAAGGACAACACGAACACACACTAACATCCACGCTCGACGCGGGTCTCGGACTCGCGACCCTTCGAACCAAAACAGCTACGGGCCTTCAGTCTTAGCGACCTCGGTCATCCAGTGCAGCAAGGTCAATACTTAGTTTAATTATTTCTGCCAAAATGTAAGACCGATTACAGTTTGTTCGCAGGAAAATATATCCTTTCATTATTCTCCTGAAATTTTGTCAAGAAAGTTTTATACGGAAAATGAAATATTATTCATTTTAACTCCATAAGTACCAATGAAACGAAATTAAAATCTACGATAACAGCGAAAAAATGCTTTAAAAGGTCATAAAAATGGGTCATTTCCTTTCTTTATAACATAAAATGAATGTCTCTATTAGAAGTCATTATTCTAAAGTGAAAAGAAATAAAAACGACATTTCATTCCAATCCGCCCCCTAGTTGTTGTTCTTATTCTGGCAAGGTGGATGTGGACTCACCGAGGCGTCGGCGGGGTGGCCGGGCGCAGCGCGCGCAGCGAGGGCTGCTAGGAGGCAGCGGCGCAGGCGCGGCGGTGGCGGCAGCGCGGCGCAGTGCAGCACGGCGGCGGGGGCCCGGCGCCGGCGCGGCCGCGCCCGCCCGCCCTACCACTCCACCACCCACGACGACCTCTGCTCTTCACGGATTTGGACACTCGCGGCGCCGCCGGGTCCGGCACTCGGGATACGCAAACGAAAGCGCGAGCTTTGCACTTGCAAGCAAAACGATATTGCCTTTTTTTTTTTTTTTTTTTTGAAAAAGAAATGACTGTCGCCAAGTGGTAAAATTTCAAAAATTGGTTTCGAAAAATTAAATAATGTTTTATACTAACAATAACAAAAGACATGGAATTAAGAAATGGTATTTTATCTCCAATGATCCCCAATTTAGAAAAAGATACTCAGGCAGATTATCAGGGAGCTCAGACGATGATTAAGTTTTAAGGGCACTTTAACATTTAATGTCACTGGCACTGAAACAGAAGAACATTGATCAACTGTGACGGTACTCGACAAAACGTTTTCAAAGTGCACAGTATAATACGTAAAACCTCAACAATGTATTTTCATACTTAAAGAATGAGGTTTATAGGCTGTTTCTAACTGTTTTTGTTTAACAATAATTAAGAATAAGAAATATCACTGAATCCCGAAACGGAACTAAGATTCAAAGAAGTTGGTTAATTACTTATTGTAAGAGATATAATTACAGGATACGTAAATTAATTTGAAACTGAATAACATTTTGGGGGAAAATACAAGTACGTGAGCATCAGATGATATACCATTTTTTTATTAAAAATGTGAGCCCTGATTTCAAACTTCTTTTCCTAAAAATGTGTACTAAACGTAGCTCCACTTTTCTGGTCAGTCACAATACGAAAATTTCAAGAAAGCAAATCCAATGCCAGCGCATGATTCTTCTATCTGCCTTCATGTTGCATACTTACCGTCTGCTCGTCTTTTTGATCCCCCCCCCCCGCACTCCGCTCTCATTGTTAAATATCAAACTTGGCTGACCTCTTAATTAACAATAAATTATTTTTATACGGTCGCCAGCTGTTGAAAACAGCACATTAATTACATAAATTTTCGCTACGTAATAAATAGCGATTTGACCATGCATTTGCCTAAGGAAATAATTGTACGAAGCTAACACAAAAGCTTCTAAGCTATCAAACTTCAAAAGATTGTCGTCACATTCGAACTTTTCAAATGGACGCCCCAGGTTTTAAATAAAAAGGTATCACAACTTTATAGGATCTCAAATCTGGAGATATGACAATCAAATAACTTTAGACATAATACATTTATTCACAAAAAAAACTTTACATAAATTAGTTTTTCCTGATACGCAGGGTCGAAAGCAGCTGCGGGAAAAACAAAGCAGAATTACAATTTACAAGTCAAACTTGAAGGACGGTCGAGGCCGTCTCACATGAACTTTGAACAAAGGCGCGTCAAAATGCGCCGACATACAGAATTACACAATTTCAGTCGACCTCTCAACAAAACCCACTTTAGGGCGAGGAAGCTGAAAATTCAAACAAAAACCTTTGAATGCCCAATTTAGGACGAGGTAGATAGAAAAATACATAAATTTGCTAAAGAAGCCGTACTTTGGTCTTCTTTTCTTACGTAACATTCATGATAAACAGAATTACTTATGAGCCATGGAACATACTTTCATTAGAGTGCATAATACCATAATTCTTGGAAATGGACTTCTTACCATAACTTACGTAACTTTACAACATAAGAATGCAGCAGGTTTACTCTTAACGAGAATGAGCGGTCCAAGTGCCCGCCTGCTCTGCTGAACAAAGCTGTGACCTGACACGAGTGCCGATCAACATGCAACGAAAACAAGGTCTGCAAGTGACCCCATCGCTCGGTGCCGGTGACAGCTGTAGCCCAGCCGACTTCTCTGCCGGCTACGGGACCGTGACGCTGCAACCAAGGGCCGCGGTTCGAGCTACCGCACGGGCCTAGCAGACGCCTTTCGTAATCTCCCGAGTGCCGAATGCGGCCAAGTGCCGTCTTACTCACGGCGGGAGCAACTTTCCATAAACTGCCAAATGCGGCCAAGTGCCGTCTTACTCATGGCAGGAACTGCAACATTAACAACATTCATAAATAATGCGCAGTAAACATTAGCCGAACCTCCACACCAATCGGAGGTCAGCGACATACATAGAACATAACATACAAAGTAAACGAGCTGCAAACAACATAAGCATTAGTAATTCATCAACATTTCATTAACATCGTAACCATTTCAATGTAAGAGTTCCATTTCCAAGTCCAAAAACATACATTTCCAACAAATTATATACATCTATGCACTCAATTTCATTAAAATATTGTTTGGTTCTAAGGGAACCAACAATACAATACCAAACATGGCTCAAGTACAAATAACAAATGAGAAACAATATTAATTAAATTTTCATAATTTGATTTTGACGGAATAACAATAATGGTGCAAATAACCTACATTAAAAAACACTATTTACAATTTAATCGTTTAACGGCTCTGAGGGAGCCGGGCTCTGCAACAAAATTAAAGCCACATCACTAGATGTAAGCCGAAAGAAAAAATTAACAAGCAAGCATAACAAAGCAGGCTAGAGAGCAAGAGCACTGTGCGCGAGACGCGCACGTCTTTTATACCAGCCCCCGAAGGGGTAACAGAGTTGCAGGAGGGGTGTTACAATGGTGGGGAGTATCGATCGGCTATCTGGGACCTCTTTGCCAAGGAGCACGTAAAAGTAGCGCCTGCAAGGTATGTGACCAGTTCAACACCTGAGCGAAGACAGCGAACTCTGTTAGAGACGGTAGGCACTATAACTGTTCCCTGGAGGAGACCAAGGAATTTTTAAACTGATGAAAAAACACTAAATCAGATGCTAAGGGCAAATGAGGTGTCCAAATAGTCCTAAATTTAATGTAGATTCCGGATTTTGATATAAGAATCCGGTAGAACAAGTGGTTCTCTTGTAATAAATAAAACCTGTTTTAAATGAGAAAAAATTGTTGCATTAAATATAAATTTTTTCTCAGGTCTCACCTGGGCAAAAACTTAGCTCTTACTAACAAAATCTCAGGTTTTTAAACCCTTCTCATGGCCATGAGATCACAGTTTAACTGTAAACTATTACCTTTTAAGAGAAATTAAAGTATAAAAAGTTATTCATATGGTACCATGCTAAACCTATTTATATGAATAAACCTTATAAACTATTGATGTATATTCTTCTCGGATGGTCTTCTGAGATGACTGATGGCTTCTCTTGAGGGTTCACAGGACAGAATACAGTAACTGCAGAAACTTAAATTTTCCAAATTTAACACTCATCTTTACGACCAATCGAAGCATCTGTTGTGGCAGTTTGCATCGCAAATGTGAACGCCCTAATTGAAATATCGTCTGGCCGACGGCGATGGGCGATGAGGTCAATGATGTCATCCAGTGACCTTCGGGGAGCAGACGACAGCTCGATACGGATGCAGGTTTCTAGCCGAGGTTACATTCAGCGCAATCCAGTTGATTCGTCTCCTTTTATCACTGTAATTATAACTTTCACTTTTGTCCTCTTTCACTCCAAAAAAATTGAAAAATGTTTCTTTTTTGTTCGTATTTCCTCTGTGTAAAGGAAGATGCACGTATCTAACTAATGAACATGGCACACAACTCTATACAAGACCTTGGAAAATTTCATCGTCGCGTCTAAAATTTTTAATGAACCAAAGAAGCATGAGGCTGCCTCTTGGATACTGAAAATAATTCAGTTCACAATACGTCGAAAAACCGTTATTAATTTTTTATGAAATTCTAACTCACGGCTGAATAAAATGAACATATACAACTGTAAACAACTTTTTACATTTTTATATTCATACATCTACTTCCAGATTGCTTTGATGTTCCGTTCATGTGACCACCGGCTTTATAGTTGACGAACCGCTTCCAAATAAAGGCACTGCGATATGCTGCTCGACTGAGCGCCAAACTCCATTCCCGGGAAACAGATGTACTCGCTCTTCGGACTCCACATTGGGTGTAATGAGAATCTTTTGATACAAGTACAAATTCACTTGTCAAAGTAGACTGCAAAGCAAAATTTGCAAATCTTAAAAGAAGACGTACTTTCACCATAACATATTTTATTTCACAGCACGCCTTTTCGATTGCCAACATCAGCAACAACAGTGAATACAGCGAACCATCAGTGCGTGTGGTGCGCGAAGTGGCGATATCGAGCTAGGCTGCGTGGGGAACCTCGAGCTTTAGTCGAACTAAATAATGTTACAAAGTCTATGTCTTAATTCTTCTGATGATCAAAACATCGTAAATACCGCATCGTTTATCACTACATTTTACATTAATTAGTTTTGGTGAAAGCAGAACCTGTAAATACATTACAATGTTCAGAAGATACTTCGGGGGAACATCTTGGGGATTTCTAAGTATTGTGATACTGTTACAGAAAGTAGCCACATTATTTGCTGTCATATGTTTCAATAGATATAGTAATACAACACATTTGCTTCTTGACTCTATTTGAGCGATCTGGAATATTCGGATGTGACTGATTATTTCGTGTTTCCGGGCGGGTAAATCGCTGTGTTCATTAGCAAGTGCACGCGCAAGCTAGTAATTCCAGGTAATTCCACCGGCAGGGCACCGCCCCAGCCGAAATAAAGCTCTAAGCTTCCATCTGGTATCCCGATGTGCGATTCTACTGTAGTGCATGCAAGTGTAAGAGTGTAAGGCAGGCATGTCAAGGTCGCGGGCAAGGTAACAAGCTTAGCGAGCTCGCAGGCACTGCGTCCAGAGAAATGGGTGCGAGATTTAAAAGTAAAGATTATACTAATTGACCCGGAGTGGCGGTAAGTCAGTGGATACTTAGGCTATGACAGTCTTTGAGAGACGTTACTTGACAGTTATTGTCACAAATTTTGCTACATTAAATCCCCTTTTCTCTTTTTAAAGCTACGAAATTGTCCATTAAAATAAAATAATACGTCAGTCAGATTTCAACTCCTCAGTTGAGAGTAAAATTAAACATTCTGAATCCAAAGTATCTCAATTTTGCAATTGTTTACTTAAAAGTGATATAAGAGCAAGAGCATTCAGTTTATAAGGTTAAACAGGCAAATATTCTTGTTAAACGCGCTGTCCGTCTGTAAGCGAGAATTGTTTACTTAGAGAGACTTGTTAATTTATTTCACATTATTGCAAAATAAATAAATAATTGAATGATTTAAAAACAAAACGAAAATTAAAAATGTTGATAAAGAGCAGAATTTAAAAATAAAAAAACATGAAATTAATAAATATTAAAGAATGTAATCATAATTCAAATCGCGGGTTTGTGATAGCACAAATCTGGCTAATGTATTTTCGTCTGAAGCCACTATCCGCGCCGCTTCAGCTTGCGTGTGTACACCCCTTTCTGGATTTGGAGGGGAAATAAGTGCGGAGCCAGGGGAAGATGGCCGTGCTCGTAGGAGCGCCGGGCTTCCCAGGCGGCAAGTAGCTCGTGCAGGCACGATTTGACGTGCTTCATCCAAGGGAAGACTAAGAGTGAAAGTCGAAAAAGGAAAGATCGTGCACGAACCGTGGCCCGTATACTAAGGTATTACTCCGGCATTCTCCTGGTACTGATAGGAGAAACCACAGTGACCCGTTTCTTAAGGTACTGCTCCGGTATCGATAGGAGAAACCATGGAAAACTAAGTATTAATGCAGCCGGCCGGTAGAATTTTGCATCAAATAGCGGCTGAATTTGACCTACCTATTAAGATAGTGTGGCAAATGCACCCCGTTGGGACCCGAACCCAGGAATCTCTGGGCCTGAGTTACTGCACTGCTACAGTTGTTGCCTTGGACTATCTCAGCCGGTTTGGGATTTGACAGCCATGCAGGACCCTGCGACTGGACGTAGAATCTTGGTCGGATTCCCCGATCTCGATCCACCTGAACGGTCTCAGGCTGCCAATAGGACTCCTGTTTCCATCCTGGGGCGACGAGCTGAGAGCGTTGCCTTAAGACAGGACGTGGAAGTGTGATGTGAGGGCAGAGGGCGGCGCTTGCGGGAAAGACGACGACCGAGCACAACAGCCTTTCTCGCGAGGGCCGGGTCTCCGGGCGCGCGGGCCGTCTGAGTCGGCGGCGAGGGGAACGCTGGCTGGCGAAGGAAAAGCAGCTGCAGACACGACGCACTTCCTTCTCTCTTCTGTTCTCCGGAGGCTTTGACTGCTCACAGGAAAAGCACGAATTACCTTTTTCCTTTGAGCGCGACGCTGGCTCTGCTCCTTTGAACTTGATCATAATCCCACATCAAAACACGAGGGTGATCGGCTTGCTTCGTAGCTCTCTTGTAATACAAGTCTCTAGATATAATTTCGGGGTACGATTTGAAGACGTGTGCTCTGCATAAAGGCGTAATATCGTAACCCACAGAGTTACAGTACGTTGAATGAGAAAAGACGAGAACACATGTTCTATTGTAGCGGTAAGATTACAGTTAGTCGCGCCTGCTCAGATGAACTACATCGCATCTCGGGGATCTTTTCGAATTCTTGGCGGATGCGCCATTTGAGGAGCGTGGATTCGCCCAACCCTCCGCTCTACGTGCGGGAACAGGAAGAAAGGATCCCCGGTGCCAGTTGTCGTTTTACTTTCCTCTACCGCTTACGCAGTCCACGCAAATCCTCTTTTACATTAGGGCTTGATGCTAGTGTCACACTTCTGTCGAGAGAGCTACCGTTTTTACTTTTTCCCAACGGAGGAGAGAAAAAGTTATGTAATGCTGCGAGAAAAAAGGAGCGAATTTTCGGCAGAAAACCTCTTATTACAGGGCCCTTGTAAGAAGAAAGTGGAAAAGTGGATACAGTTGCTAAATTCAGGGAAAAACTTCTCTATCACGTGATGTAGCCAGAATACATGTTTTATGGTTTCTTGAGGCCGAGAAATCGAATGATGATTTCATCCGAAATTGATATTTCCCACTCGATCTGGCTCATAATGTTATACTCCCGTTTAAAAATCCCCAACACCCAATGGCCATGTATATTATCTCTACACGGGATATGAACGGATAATATTGCAATTTCAAAATTAAAATCATCATACAAATGCATGCAGGTATGGATGATGCGAATACTTAGAATTTAGTACAGGTACATTTTTTACGCTTTTTTGATATGGACAAAAATTAAAATAAAAGATCTCTTGTAAGCTGCCCTTCTACGTTATTCTCTAATCCTAATATAAGATCATTCTCAATTTGTTCCCAATATTCTGTCGCAAAATCTTCTACAACTACATTTGATTCTTCCCCGGATTTGCTTAACACATATTTTTGTCCCTTCATTTTTGAAGAGGATAAAACTCCATAAACTCAGTCTATTTTGTGTTCCCTTCTACTTCTGTACTAATCCTTTTGTAGGCGAATCTATCTAAATATTAAAAGGTGACTGTTTTGTATGTTTATGTGAATAACGTTTCAGTTAAGTTTAATAAGACTAAGTGATGGGTCACATTCATTTGAAAAAAAAAATCGGGTTTTGCACACTTAAGAATGTAAACGTTTTCATTCATTCTCCAGCATCACTCACAGATTTGTTTTCGCCGTATCCACTTGAAGTTCTTCAAATTTAATAATTCCCAAAGCAATAGTGTTTGTAGATTTTGCAAATTTATTTTTTTGAATACGGTGGAACAGATTAAAATAAAATTAAATCTACCTCGCGATTCACTTGCTAATTCACTTTTTCACTTAAAGATGGCAACCATTAGTGTTGCCTCCTAGTGAAAGAAAATTCTGGCTTATGGCGAAAGCTACCCGACTTGGCGGGTTCAAACCCGATCGAAGCCGTGGATTTTTAAGGGCGAAAAAATCCTTCGTACGCCTTCCTTCGGAGGGGAAGTAAAGACGGCCGTCCCATGTAGTAGATTTACTGTATGTAAAAGATCCTCAAGCCTAAAAGAAGCCTCTGAGCTAAATTCAAGTCGCTTGTTTCGTCGCCCAACAATACCTTCTTTCTTCGCTAGATGGTGAAAGGAGCGTAGCGAAATTTGCGTGGTCAGACGGACAAGCGGGCCTGATGGCCCGAGTCTCGCCACGTAAAAATAAGGCATTAACTAACTAAAGCTGTCTTTGAGTACTGCAGTTTAATCAATGCCACCTATGTAGATTAATTTAGGTAGCGTTGCTTTAATTCTCGGCTTACTGACTAAGATTGAAGCGCCAAAAGGCTCAAAACATGTTTTTGGAAATTCCTTTGAATTTGATGACCGGATCCGGAAATAAATTATCAGCTCCCCACCAGGAGACTGAGCTGCGTTAAATGACACCTCATGTCTCGATTGGTGCACGGGAAGTGCTCTAACACTGAGAGACGGTTCCGCATATACGCACACTCACATTATTATTATTATTATTATTATTATTATTATTATTATTATTATTATTATTTTGTAGGCCTCCCCTCAAAATGACTAATATGTCCTTAAAATGTGAATTTACAAACCTGTAAAACAATTTCAATTTCGATATGATTATAGCGTTTGTGTATTGATATTCGTCTTCTTTTTCGGCGCGTCCACTTCACGAGTCCGCCGTTCTCGTCCTTCACAGACCTCGGTTTTCCCAATCTCCAGCTCTCGAACATTTGTTCTCCATATCTTCTTTGATATACTTTTCCCATTTCAGAGTTGGCCTGCCTTTTTTCCTTCTTGATAATTGTTGTCATTCCAATATTTCTTTTGCCATCTTCATTCAGACATCCTCTGGACGTATTCATCCACTGGAGTGCTTTGTTTTCTTATCTTTGTGTTTCATGCATCCTTACTACATACTTTGTATGTTACTTATGAGTTTAATGTAGCCATATTTTCATATAGTCCATTTCCACTGTCCTTGTTTTGTTTAATTTTTTTTAGTTTGGGGCCACATCTCTCAATCATAAAGGACTAAAGTTTCTGTCCTTTTCATCTTCAGTAATTAAGATTTGATCATCCTTTAAAAGTATACTTCATTATCACATTTTTATGACTTATAAATTCATGAATACACAAGTCGAAATTCCACACTTCTTTCCAAGAAAAACAATAAGGTTGGAATTTGTCCAGAAATAATTAACAAGCTCATCTGAAATTCAGTCTCCAATACAAGTACGATCTTCATTGTGCAATACTGCAATAATGAATTCTGGGAATTTGATATATAGTATGACAAGGAATTACGATCTGATTGTCTGAAATTCATTATGCGAAACCATCGTCTCGCGAAGAGCTACCCCGTATATTCACGCCCCAAGGCTTGAACAAACTGCCGGAGACGGGGCGCCATTCGCGGAGTGCTTTATCAATAAAGCGTTTTGTACGCCCTCCACGTCGTAAATGGCCCATTTAATACTATACTAATGCGACATTATAAATTCTGAGCCTTATTATATTGTAAGAGTCGGTGTTTATTAACTGCAGACCGGCAAATGTGGCTTAGGGAATCAAATGATGTCACTGTAGTGCCTCTGATCGAGAGGTCCTGGGGTTCGAGTCCGGACTCTGACAGGATTTTCGACACTAGCTTATCAGTTAGGTCGAATTCAGCCGGTGACTGGACGAGAATTCTAGTGACCGGCTGCTTTGATTGGTAGTTTTCCGTGGTTTCTCCGATCAACACCAGGCGAATCCCGGAGCAGTACCCTATCAAACGGGCCACGGACCGCGCGCGATCTGTCCTTCCTCTTCCTTGTCCTATCCTCTCCCCTTACACACATACTTACACTAACATGCACTACATTACCACATATCCCGGGACACCGGTCGGGAGCTTCGAGCTAGTCCCGGCTGGGGCGGCGCCCCGCTGGTGGGAGAATCCTGGTTAGGGAGGAACCCCACTAGCCGACGGTAGGTAGGCGCCGGATCTCGCCATCCACCGGGGGAAGATCACCGCCATCTCCGAGAAAAAACATGTACTACACCAACGGACTAATGACCAGAGCAGTTGACGGGCCCGAAAACCTGAAAAATCAATCAATCAATCTTCCCAAAATTAAAAATACCTTTTGGATCCGGTTCTGGATGATAATGATACTAAAATACATTTCTCAAAATATCAATGCTGTGACAAATTTAGTTTACTTTCATGCCTTTCTTCCCATAGTGCTTCATTTACGTTATAGCAGCACATAGGACTCTTGAACAGAAGCTCTTTGAGCCGGGCGCGGCGGCGCATGCTACGTTTACCCTGATTTCGTTCATTAACATCAGGTGAATGGCGGAGCAGTATCATAACAAACGGACCGCGCGCGATCTTTCCTTCCTCATCCTTGTCCTACCTCACACCTTACATACACACACTCATATACACAAGACTACCAAAGTTGTTGGGAGGCCAGTCGGGAGCTTCGAGCTAGTCCCGGCTGGGGCGGCGCCCCGCTGGTGGGAGAATCCTGGTTAGGGAGGAACCCCACTAGCCGACGGTAGGTAGGCGCCGGATCTCGCCATCCACCGGGGGAAGATCACCGCCACCTCCCGCTGTACACACATGCATTATACTTACGTCAAAAATGACCTTAGCAGTTAACGCACTCGGAATCGTGTATCAGTCGATCAATCAGTAGACTTTAAACGGGCTTTAAGCGTAGTCTTTAAATGGGTAAAATATCTCACTGAGGCTGAACCGCAGATAGTGCAGAGCATAGGAGTGTTGTTAACACTCAATGTTCTCTGGCTAACAGTATGCACCGACAGAAGGTGAATTGCCTGCCTGAAGGAGCAGAAATCACTCGGAAAAGCCAACAACGGGGTCAAACTTAAACGGCTAAACATTTTTCTACATTAAAATTTTCTATTTCTCTGAAGTTTTCGCAACCCCGTACAGAAATTCCGAGGCGATGAGGGAGGCGGTAATGTTCTTGGCGGCTGTACTAGCAGAATTAGTGATGGAAGTTCTACTGGTGTTAGAGGCGGGAAAGGCAGCGAGGGTGGCGCTGGCATTTCAATAGCCAGGAAACGGGCATTGTTCCTCGCCAGGTCACGTCTTTGGTTTACACACCTCTCCTATATGTTGCTCGTGAATGCTAAGCGCCACGTGTTCAACAGGATTGCCGGAAGTGAAGGTTCCATAATCACCAATAACAAGACTGAACGTCGAGGAAGCTGGTGATGAAGATCGCAGACAAACGGTACAGCGATACTCAACAGCCAGGATTTAATAAGCTGACCTTTGAACCAATGAACTCTAGCAAATGCATTCTCACGATGTAGTTGTAACCTTTACCCTGCCCCACATCAGCCTCATAAAAAAGTGTTTACAGACATAAAAAGTCATATGGAAAAAATAAAGAATTCTAATTCAAAATTTCTGAGTCAAGTGACCCTTGGTTTGTCTAGTATGTCCTGACCAGCTTTATCGAGTTAACGTAATTGAATCAATCGTATTGGTGAAAGATGTCATGAGGTGTTAAATTCATGAAAAAATTTGAACATCTGTTGAGGATAATTAGACGATCATACAATCACGTCTGCTTCCTCAACAGACGATAACTGTACGAGATGCAAGAATGCCTGAAAATTCATGTAAGAAGCGGGGCAGGAATGGGCAGTAACGGGGCGGAGCGGAGTGGAGGACACAGGTTAACGGGAGGGAACAGAAACGGGGCTGAGCGGGGCAGAGGCGGGGTTGAGAGAGGCAGGAACGGAGTGAAGCGGGGCAGCATCGGGGCGAAGTGAGGAAAGGGGAGGGGGGGGGGGAACGGATTGGGGGGGGGGGTGGGAGGCAGGAAGGGGTGGAGGACAGAGACGGGGCTGAATCGGGAAGAAAAGGTGTGGAGCGGGGCGAGACGGGGTGGAGAAGGGAGGAGACGGTACCACGGGGGTGGGCGGACAAAGTCAGGCTAGCGAGAGAGGCGCGATGGAGCGGGGCAGGCCCGGGGCGGAAGGCCAAGGGGGGGGGGGGGGGGAGGCGGGGGGGAGGGGGGCAGGGCGGTTTTTAAGGGCCGAGCGCGGTGGCACTCGCCGCTCGATAGCTGCGGAGACGCGATCCCCCACGCGGCGCAGGGCGCCCGCTTCCGCGTCCCACGCACGAGATTGACGCCTGGAGCGGGCGAAGAGGCTGGCAACCCACAAGGCGTACTGAAACGTTCCTAATGGACACGATTTAAAATCTATTGACATTGATAAATGTGCTTTTAACATCGTATTACATATAATCTAAATTCATGAGAGAAAATTTCGGTAAGACGTCGATGAAAATATATTATATACAGAAATACAGAGAAATATAAATACTATTTGAAAACCACAACCCATTTTTTTCTTTTGCTGGTTGCATTTATTTGAGTGAAAACTTATATATACCTAAGACTGCCTTCTTCCGTTTCCTTTATGTGCAATACCCAATGCAGCGCATCCTCACAATTCACCGCGTTATCATGTCAGGAGAGAGAACACCGTGTTGTCCTAGAGCGTCTGGTTTTTAGTATGACCTAGAAACGGAGGAACAACAATTTATTGCTTATTTATCCATGAAAATAGATTTTATTACATGGGAGTTTTTGTTTTTTTTTTCTCCCTTTCAAAATTCAAAATTTAAGTAGTATATGACTTAGAGTAGGGATCACAGAATTTTGAAAATGTGCACACAATTCACTTTTCCCCATAGCACGTCATACGCAGTTTTTAACTGTTTTTTTGACGTAAAATAAATAAATAAATAAATAAACAATATTTATGTTCATGCGGCACATGGTCAAGAGCAAACTCATAAGAATAATCTGTCCTCCTTGACTCCTTAAACTGCGCTTTCTGATTGAAATTTAGTGGCGGATATTTCGTCACCATTAACTTCGGAAGGAGCATATCTGTTGAATATTATGTAATCTACTGTATGGTCGAAAAGTTCAAAAGCAATAGGTCAATGTTTAACAGTTTCCAATATGGATTTTTTTTTTATTTTCGTCTTTTTTTGCTAATAAAATGAAGTGGTAATGTCCTCTGTCAACACTTGACGGAGGGCTAGTCGAAAACAGAACCATGTGATAATATAAGCATATCTACTGTTTTGTGACTAGAATATATCCTTTTCAAATAAATGGATATCTTGTTCAAATACCTCCTGGGCCAGAGTTTAAAATTTACATAATTAAACTTCCCATCAAAATATTTGTTCTTTTGGATTTCACTCATTAACTCACTCACTATTGAATAGTTTTGATAAAGTACAATAATATAATCTATAATGTCAATTTCATACTTGTATTTAATGAAACATTTTTTCATTAAGTAGTTATTGTGCTATTATACTCGCACTATTACGTTGTTTATTATCCCCTACACACTACCAGGGGAAATACGTACTACGTGTAAATTTCCAACACTACTATATACTACCACATGTAAATTCCTATAAACTCGTACATTTCAAATTGCATTTGATGCTGCATGTATTTTGCACGGAATCATTTCATTCATGAATTGTACTCATCGTCACTGAAGCTCTTCAGAGTACGATATCACAATGTACTGTGAACTCTGAACCACTTTAAAGTGGCTCCGGCTTAATTTAGCAGCCATCATTTCTGCTGTCTGCGCCGACTATGACCAGTAGTTCGTATGGTTCCAGTCCCGACGGAGGCGGATTTTCGACACTAGCCACATAGCTGCCAAGAGAATTCCAGCGGCACGATGCTCCGATCTGTTCTTTTACGTGGTTTCTCCGATCAATATCACGTGAAAGCCGGAGCAGTGCTCTTGCAAACGGGCCCCGGGCCGCATGGCGGGGGAGGAGTGAGGGGGTGGTGCGGGTACGGGGCGAGGAAGGCCGGGGGTCAGCGGCGGTCCGGGACGGCCGCGCCCGCCGCCCCGCGCGCCGATAAGCGCTTCCCGCCCAGCGTGGGGCGAGGGGTGGGGGGCGGCGCCGGTTTGACAGCGATAAGATAGCGGGCGGCGCAAAATTCGACGCCGACGCCTCGTCGCCCGCCCGCGTCGAGAGGCGAATGTTATTAGATAAGCGAAAATAGCCCACGCGGGGGGCCGACAATGACGCGACGCGTTAATCATTGATCAGGCGGGGAGGGAAGAGGGACAATGGGTGCAGTGGGTAGACGTAGAAATGATCTATAGCAATAGGGAGCAATGCTTAAATTATAACTGAAGCTAAGAAAGCTAGCGAGAGATATATTGAGTACAGGCATATCAAATAGAACGGATGAATAATCATGGAAGTAAAAGGGTAACACATAATAAACAGATTTGACTGTAATGTATAGCCATCCGTTGTTCAATAATTAATTCTTAATTGTTCTCAATTGTATTTTAGGATTGTGAATTTGTTGTATTTTTAATTAAACCTCGTCGGACATTATTCAATTCTCTCCCTTTTTCTCTAAAACTCGCTGTTCCGACTTTAGTAGTCATTCAGTTCCACCGCTTCGCTACAGAGCGCGGTCACGTCGGCTGTCGATAGCAAATGCCACGAAGAAACAGTGAAATCTGCAGAGGGGTCCTTAATCTCTTAGTCATTCTTGACATTTTAAGAGAATTAATCATTATCTCTCCCCCTCGTTCACCCCTTTCTCTCCCCTCCCTCAGGTTGATGAAAAGATCTCAGAACGTTTCACAATCCTAAGTATTATCTGTCATTGCAACGTCTTCTCCCGGGAGACGAAACCAGGCGTCTCTGAAGGCATCCCGTATTCATCACATTCACTTTTATTCGGATTCTGAAAAGACCACCGGAATCTATAAGACGCGCACCTCACGTCACAAAAAAAGTGTAGGCGTAATTTGTGTATTTCTTGTTTGTTTGCTTTGATTTGTTTTGGAAGTGGTATTCCAATACGATTCAGTCTGCGACAAAAGTTTAAATTTACACAAAACGCTTTCTTTTTAAACCGCATGGTAAAACCGAATGCTTGAGAACCATCAAAATCTATTTAATACTTAATGGCATACAGAAGTTGTTCAAATAGAAATCCGTGTTTGAAAATTATAAATCATAAAAGTACTCCCAAATACGATCTTGAAAATTTGCCTCCCAACGTGCTTTTAATGCATCTTCAACTTGCTCTAATGCTTCAATATTGAAGACGCTTCGTATGTATTAATTCATTTTCTTCTTTAGAAGATGAATAAACATTGTCAGATTCATAATGATTTAATACAATAAAGGTATTTTACTCTTATAATGTTATTAAATTAATGACGTTAATGAATTATTTATCAAATACTCTCAATTTATTAAGGCATTAAATATAAAAATATATTAAACGCGAAATCACGAAGTATTTGAAAGGAAATGGAGTTTTTCTCGAGAATCAAATAAAGCGCCTCGCAAAAACGTCTGGCTTTTCTCACATGTGTACTGATAAAGAACCTAAATCGTTATGTTCCTTACAATCAAGTATCATCTGTGCGCAATAAACGATGCAATTTTCACATACCATTGTCGTTATAATCGAGTCCAGCGAAGTTAGTTATTAAGTTATTGAATAGCTCACTTAAACGCTTTACATCTCTGGGATCAGATGAAGTTACATCGAGGGCGAGTGCACTCACCTTTCGCTTGCAGATGTGCACAAAATAATATGATGGTTTTTAATATAAAACGATGAGCATATCCAATTCCCTGCCAATTATTTGCATGAATGGCTGAATGTTGTTTTCATTGCAGCTCACCAGGCGTGCTGAAGCACGGCCGTTGAATAACCACCACAAACAACGAGGCCGTGCGTGCGGACTGTTCACGGAGAAAATGATCGTGTCAGCAATATGTAACTCGAGAGCTCTACTCTAATTACTGCTATCGGAAGACTTTTGAATACTTCTTTACGAATTCCTGCAGTCGCACTCGGCATCTATTAGAAAGAAACTCTTTTGGCGACTTTTGATCAAACCTCTCCACCTGTTTCTAAATATGCACAACTCACCGCAATATCTTCGTCGTTAAATTGATAACGAACTATACAAGTTGCAACAGCAAGTTTTGTTAGATGTGATTGGAGTAGAGTCTATTTTATTAGAAATACTAAAATCTCACATCTGTCGTTCGTTTAAGTTTTCTATAACTTGGAGGCGAAAATAACCTCGCTTTGTTGGTATTTGTTAGTATATTGTTGGCATTATCATCATTCAACAATATATGGTTATATAATTGTATTATGACTATATACGAGGAAGAAATTTCAGGGCTCAAGAAAACGTGAGCAGATTGAACATCCCCCCATACGTTACATACAGTTTTTTACTGTTCTGTAAAAAACAAAGAAAATCGAAGTCGTAGTCTTGTAAATGATCTTGGCTGTCCGGGTGACACCGCGTCGAATGCTGTGTTGCCATTAGGAATCAAGGCCAGACCAAGGGAATTTTCAGTGTGTGTTATTAGTTAAGAATTTGAAGCTCTCATCACAAGCTAACTGCATCATCTCAATGCCTATTGTGCTCGTTCTTAATAAAGGATGAATAATCATCATAATCATAATAAAGAATGAATAATAGTGTCGAAAATCCTGCCGCCGTCAGGATTCGAATCTAGGACCTCCCGGTCAGACGCGCTGCAGTGACAACAGTTGATGCACTGAGGTTACTCCCGGTATCAAAAAAGAGTAAGCAATCAAATTCATTTCATTGAAAATGAAATATTTTAAATATTGCACTTTCACTTTCACATTGCACTTTCCTAAATTTAAACTACATTTATCAATTGCCAAACATATTCATCATTCCTATGTTCATTTCGTTTCCTTATCATATCCTTCCCCATTACAAACACACTCTCTCTACACATCTCAGAGACCAGTCAGGAGCGAAGAGCTTTCGCAGATGGAGCGAAGAACCGCAGGGCGGAGATTCCTGGCGGGGTAATTCCCCACAAGCGAACGCGTTGGTCGGCCTGATCTCACCACCCATTGAGCAAGAGCACCGCTACCTCCGGGAAGTAAACATGCACTACACAAACGGGACTAATTGTCATGCCAGTTCACGAGCCCGGAAACATGAATCAATCAGTCATTCACGAAAAAATCTCCCTTCAAAAAATTTTGAACTTTTGGAATATTCAAAAATTTATTGATTTCAACAAATATACACCTGCGTCGTTTTTAATTTTGTTTTGCGCTATACGAGGAAAACATTTAAAGAAACAAAAAATTATGGAGCCATTTTGAGAACAAAAATTAACGTTGAGGCTTCACGTCAATCAAAACATTCATTTCAAAGTCGCGGGGCCTAGAGTTCAAGATCGATCGGGAAATATCAATTTTGCCGAAAATTTTCGGAACGGATTAAGCGATGAGCGGTGAGATAGACATTTTGGCGTAAACCATTTTTTCTCAAAGGATATACAAAACTTTACTACTAATAGGAACATTACTTATCCGCATTTTCGATTATAACAAGGGTCCATAATACGATTTTTCTGTCGAAAAATCACTAATACTTCAGACTATTTACTCCAGTCTACGTAGCGTAACGTCACACCCTCCATGAATCAAAGTGTTAGACTGGAGTAACAGTAGAAAGGCGAAAAAGTATCAAGAAGGTACAAGCACATTGTTCTGCTGGTTAATTAAATATTTTAGGTTCATTAAATAATATTTTTTCTTCACAATTCGTTTAAATATAAACTTACAGTCACACATTTTCCCATACAATTGTATACTTAAAAAACAACAACTAGTGACTATAATACTGTACTTACTAGTTGAATGAGACGTCGCCGATGCTGTGAACTATTTTAAAAGTATTTTCATGTGTTAAATTTTCTTTCAAACTTAATTTCTTTCATGCGTATCTTTGTTCAAATATGTTCTTACAGTATCCGGCATTGTACTAAACAATGAATCGTTATAGTAGTTAATGATGTTATACTCCCCTACAAAAATTCCCAATATCCAATGGCCTTGTATGTTACCTGCATATGGGATACGAACTGCTAATATTGCGATTTCAAAATTATAATCACCGTAAAACATACTTGAAGGTAATGATAATGCAAATATTTTAGTACAGCAACATTTTTTTCTAACATGCACAATAATGCACAAAGTTCATCAGTAAGCTGTTCTTCTGGATTATCTCTAATCCTAATGTAAGATCGTTCTCAATTAGTTCCCAAAATTCTGTCGCAAAATCTTCTACAACTACATTTGATTCTTCCTCGGATTTGCTAAACACTTCTATATTTCTTTCCCTTAATTTTTGAAGAGATTAATACTCCACAAATTCAGGCGAATTTGTGTTCATTTGTACTTCTGCAATTGCTCTATTAATCGTTTTGTATGCAAATCTATATACTCATTAAAATGCGACTGTATGGTACACTTATGTGAATAAGTATTAGTTAAGTTCAATAAGAAGTTCTACGTCACATTCATTTGAAAATCGGTATTTGTACACTTCGGAACGTAAAAGTCACAAGTCGAGCATAAGAACATTCATTCATTCCCTAACATTACTCACTGTTCTATTTTCTCCGTATTCACGTGAATTTCTTCAAATTAAATAAGTTCCAAGGCAAATACTCTTCCTAAGTTTTTGCAAATTTATTTTTAAAAATGTGGTAATAGGTCTCGGGATAAAGGGGTATAGCCGGTGAAAAGTGCTTCCAAATCAAATCGATAATCGTGATGCTCAAATGAAAGAGAATACAAAAAGACATAGATTCACAAAAAACAGCTTTCCAGGGTAATCTGCTGTAGAGATACGAGAAACGTGTTTTGCATGTATTTTTCTCAGTATCTATTGCCTGTATCCGTCTGAAAAAAATTGCTGAGACTAGGAAACAGATTAATTTGAAGGTATTTTTGTCAATGAATTTTGATGCCAAATTCATTTAGAAAAAAAAATTTCTTTTTGAAATTAATTTTTGACGTGTTAATGTTAGAGTACTGTCTCAATTTTTCCCACAATATGTGTCTTATAACATTATATAACATTTTTTCAGATTTTTAAACAATGTGGACGGTAGAAAAAAATTAAAACAATTTTTTTCAGTTTAAACATTTGATATTCGCGCCAATATGTGGTTGGAAAAAGCAGCATTTTATATTAAAATTATTGAAAGGCCTTGATGATTGGGAAATTTTTGCTGACAAATGTTTGTTTTATGTGGAAAGTATTTATATTATCGACATAAAATTATGAAACCCCTTTTGTTTTTAGATGTATCTGCTGTTTCTAATATAAATAAAATTACACTGTTTTAGGTATATTAATCATTTATGTTTAAAATTAATTAAAAGGATCACCCATTTGTTTATAAACAGTCTACTCAAAATTTTTGTTTTGTTTCAACATTTCTATTTAAAAATACCTGTTTAACAATTTGCGCCAAGAAACTAGCGTGTACCAAATGTGTGTTTAAATGATCATGTGGGAGCAGCATCCGAGAGTGCCATTTCCGTTCGCACGTTGGCAATATCGTTTTCCTCCCGATATTCCCATGGTGGAAGGAGGTGGAGGGGCTCCTCCAGTGCACCGATTTTTTTCGACACGAACCATGTGAACACACGAGGGCCACCATGTCTCAATGAGCGCAAGAAGTGCTGAGAAACATTTTTAAGTGGCAAAAATTTTCAACGATGACAAACCAAAAGTAACGATGGAAATGAAATTGCAATACAAGATGTAATATTTAAAAAAAGTGATTATCTGTTTTAATAACTTGCAACTATGATAATTTTCGCACTTAAAATTCACGCTAGTATTATGACGCACACGGGTGCATGAAGTTTATTGGCTCAAATCGGATTCGCTAGAGGCGACCCATCTCTTTCCATCATGTTTTTCCACCATGCTTTTCACCAAGGATAATGCGATTGAGTTTGATACATAATTGATATAACACCTATAAGATTTCGAGTTCGTATGTCGTATTTAAATCTGTGTTTAAATATCGGTTAAACAGTATTTTCCAATCACATTTAGGCGAGATTTGCAAAGGTTTAAACTGAAAAAATTGGTTTTAATTTTTTTACTAGCGTCTTTTGTTTAAAAATCTGAAAAACGATATGTTACATAATGTTATAAGACACATTTTATGGGGGAAAATTGAAACAATACTCTAACGTTATCACGCCGAAAATGAATTTTTTAAAAAATTCTATATGAATTGGGCGTCAAAATTTGTTGACAAACATACCTTCATGTTAAACTGTTTCCTCGTTTCTGCAATTTTTTCAGCCGGATACACGATGCTGAGAAAAAAAATGAAACATGCAAAACACGATTCTCGTTGTATCTCTGCAACAGATTACCCTAGGGGGCTGATTTTGTGTGAATCTTCGTCATCCGTATTCTCTTTCATTCGAGCATCGCGATTATCGATTTTTTGTGGGCGGGGGGGGGCACTTTTCACCGCCTTATTCGTCTAAACCCTTTAAAATAAAATATCCCAGGCGAGTCACTTGCTCAAATTAACTTCACTTGTTCACTTAAAGATGTCAATATCAGTGTTTCCAACGTCGTGAAAGAAAATGACGTATTGAGTGAAAAATTCCTTGGTGTTAGTTTAATTCGCGACATACTCACTAAGATCGCAGCGCGAAAACACGAAAAAACACGTTTTAACGTCGTGAAAGAATCTTTGGTCTTGGTTTAAGAGTCTCCATCTGTGCGCGGAAGTGCTTTAGCCGTAAGTGACGGAACCGCACATCCACACACTCAGGAGTTACTAAAAATATTATTTGGGGATTGGTCTAAGAAGTGCGCATGCAAAAACCGCAGGTTCACACGGTGTCTTTCACGCGGCGCAGCCATTGTTTCCCTAAAAGCACATTGGTTCATCCCCAACCAACAAATTCGACGAGAATTGTATATATCAGATTTCAACCACAGTGCGTTCAACCATTCGTGGTTCAATCAATTGTTAAACAAACATTCGTAATGAAGGAAACGCATAATGCAGGCAATTGAAATTTTGTAAATGTCAGTTTGCAATGTTGCACCTTGTGACATGTATTATTCAGCTTTTCGATCATTATTCACAAAAACATAACCTCTAGTTTTAATTGCGATGGCGTGTCCATTCAAAGAAAGTACTTTTGCAAAAAAGGAGTTCTATGATGGGATTTTACTTTCTCGCTTTATTACGTACTTATACAGTAAAGAAAAAGTATTGTAATGCTGCGCCGGAAATAGGTGATTTTCCGTCAGTAAAACTCATATTATCGGGACCCGGCTACGAGAAAATAAAAACCTTGTTTCTTACTTTTTTCGACATATCGTGTAAACAGAATTCACGTTTTCTGGGTCGTTCGCATCTAAAAATTGTTTGACGGCAAAAAGTCTATCCGTCTGTCTGTGGTTGAGCTAGCGTTCCGTTCAAACTATTTACTCCAAAATTGATATTCCCCAATCAATCTAAACAAAGAGTCTAACGAGTTTCAAACGGATATTTTCATTTTGTGGGCTAATTTACAAGAAGCCTCAACATTTTAAAAAATTCTCAAAAATTGGTCCAGTTTTTACTTTCTCATATTTGTTCGCACATACGTAGAATAGAGAAAGTTACTCAATGCTGCGGGAAAAATTGACAATTTTTCGACAAAAAACTCGAGTTGTGGGGCCATGATACAGAAAATGATACAGTGAATACAGAAAATAAATCCTTTTCCAATATGTAGTAAATTACACTCTCCAATGTGTTATGCAGTCAGATTTCAGAAATTGGGTCCTTGATACTGAATAGGTGGGTTCCTTCAAAACGTACGTCCGTCCGTCCGTCCTAGTGTCTTTCTGTACGTACGGAGTAAAGAGAAAGTTATGTAATGTTGCGCGAAAAACGGTGAATTTTCGTCAGAATAACTTACATTACAGGACCCTGGTAACGAAAAAATGGATAATTCAAGTGGATAAATTTAGAAAAACATCCTCAACGTGGTGTAGACAGAATCCATGTTTTATGGGTCCTTGATACGAAAAATTGAATGACAGCAAACCGTCTATCCGTCTGTCCATCTGTGAATAATACTCAAGCCGTTCAGTTGATTTACTCAAAATTGATATTCCCAATCGATCTGGCGGATGTCGCAATCCCTTGAATTTGAAACCGATATTTCAATATTGGGGCGTTCATTTTATGAACTCCTGGGGCTTTTCAACATTTTCAAAAAATCCATTGTTTTTGATTAAATTTTGTTGTTGGATAGTGTGAAGGACGTTTAAGAGAATGGTGCAAGTCTCATTTTCGATGAAAATTGATTTTTCAATACTGCAAAAATTCATTTTATTGCATCATCCACTACTACAATCATGAAGATAGAAGTTTTTTCTTTAAAGAAATCTTTCTTAAAAATAGATTTTGAAATAAGGCCAAGAACATTTTTTGAAAATTTGAGCTCTTTTCGCGTAATTTTGCGTGAAAGTACTGGGAGAAAGTACTTGTGTTGCAGCACCACTAGTTTCCCAAAATACATAAAGCTCTTTGTTGTGTTCGTTTCCCATAGCACTTGATTTGACTCTATAACGCTCTCTGGCGTAGGGCCTGAAAATTTACTAGCAAAAATCCGTAAGATCGAAAATTCAGAAAATCCTTAGAGTGTGGTAGAGCACAGTAAGAAAATACTACACTATTAGCGAAGAAATTTCGGCCTTATACGCGTATAAGAATTTATCCAAAGACCTCGATATCTCTGAAAAAAAAAAAAAAAAAAGTCGATTGTCCTCGTTCTCTGAGAAAGACTGTTGAACAAACATGTTCTCAAATGTCATAGAGCATTAGTGAACCTTTTATAGAGCAATTCCGTGCGATAGAATATCAAGGAGACGGGTGAAGGACGGCATGGGACAATGCGATGTCGGCTGAGAGGCTGTTTCACAGGAGCGGCTCTCACACTTCTGTGAAGAGGCGGACCGGCGTGTCGCGAAACCAATCGCAACAAAATGCATATATTCCAAAATAAATATTTAAGATTAATAAAAGAGATCCATGGTTTATTAGTAATAAACAACTACAGCACGATCTAAACATAAATGAAATAGCTCACCAAATACCATACCTACCAAACAAGTTTTACACAAATTTACCCTTCATAAAGGCATTAACTCACTAAAGAATCGGAAAGATCCCAGATACAAGAATTAAGAACAGATTCCGCTCCATTCTTTCCTCTAGATATTTGCAAATATTGACTAATTCTGCTGAGGTGCTTTTGTTTCCTCTCCTGTATTAAGATTAGTTAATTTCAATTTTAAACTAGATTAAGTTAATTAGATTAAGACATCACACAATTGCAAAGTTGGGCTTGTAAACTGAACATTATAATTTCAACTAAACAAGAATTTTTTTTTTAAAAGGGAGGGAACGGCTGAGACGGCTCAGGGCAACAAGTATTGCCACTGCAGCGTCTCTGATGGAGACACCTCAAGGTTGGAGCCCTGACTATGGCGGATTTTCGTCACTAGCTAGATAGCGAGGCCGAATTTACCAGTTGCTGACTGGAGAAGAATTTTAGCAACCGCTACTCTGATTGATAATTTTAAAGGTTTCTCCCATCAATACGAGGCGAATGACGGGACAATATGTTAAAACATGGACCACGGATCGCGCACGATCTTTTCTTCCTCTTCGTCTTCCTCCCCTTTATACACACAAACTATTTGGGGCCATCCATAAATTAGTGAGATCTTTAAGGGAGGGATCAAGTGAATCTATCCTAATCTTACGTGGGGAGGGTCTTGGCAAATATCACGTATTGTTTTTGCTAAAACAGCATAATTGGGTGAAAACTGAGCCTAGGTAAGTAAAACACCTTTCTATACTAAAATATGGCTAAATCTTTCACAATCATTTGTATTGCGGTTATGTGAATACTTCAATAAGTACCATAGTGTATTGAGAAAAGAATCTAACAAAATTAGTAAACTTTCTATCATTAATGAAATTAATCTGTGATTAACCTTTATTTTTATTAAAATTACCGACCGTTTGGTGAAAGAACCAAACTTTTCATAAAATTTACTTTTAAATAGATATATTTCAGTAAATTATGTTTTTAAATGAATCCTAACGCAATGAATCACATTAACGCATTTACATTAAAATATGCATTTTGAAAACCTCAAGTGAGATTAGAAGGGGGAAGGGGTCGAGCCATATCTCACGACATCTAACCAAGGGCGGGGAGTCGAAAAATGCCAAAATCCCTCACGTAATTTATGGACGGCGCCTTACACTGCCGGAGATCAGTGGAGCCTGAACGGAGCCTTACACATGCCGGGAGATCAGTGGAGTCTCGATTGTGGCGTAGCTTCGCAGATGGAATACGAGGAAGGGAACCTCCTCGTAGGTCGGCGCCAGATTTTACTTCTCAGCAGAAGAGAAACTCCATCACTCCCCGGACACAACACACACTACAATTGTGGGACTAATGAACATAGCAGTTGACATCCGGAAACACAATATAATAAATCTCAAGGGAAAAACAGAAACATGTCAACTGCATAAACTACTTCAAATGAACCACACAACGCATTGGTTTACATATGATGAATGGGGATGGGCTCAGAAAGATCTATCGGTTCAGTTGTCCCTTTCACGCGGGCTACAACCAGCACTCACTCACTGTGCTATTACAGTACAACGTGCGTCAGCTGCTCTGCCTGGACGCATTCTGACCCATGCCTGATAGTTGACTGAGACATCTGGAGATAGCAGTGCAAGGGAGCATGATATCCTCAGTTGAATTATACAGCTCCATTAATAACCATTTTCTGTTCTGGTCGTAGGAGAGGAGGAAATGCAGTCAGTTCTTTGGGAGAGCGATTTGGAATCTACTTGAATAGCTTAAAGGCTAGCTTTATTATTATTTGAATGTCGCATCAACATCAAGGTCATTAGCGATTTAACAAAAATACATTTTACAATTACAATGTGAAATTTAGAACCATATTCATCATCGAAAACACTACGAGAATAAAATAAAATATCATAGAATATATTCAACACAATGCCTTCAATACAATACATACAATACGAACAACATAAGTATAATAAGTAGTTCTTCTAAATGCTCTTGTAAACATTGATTTCTTAACAAAATTAATAATTCTCTTTTGATAATCTTTCGAGTGAAGAATGGTATCATGTCTGCCTTCTAATTGGTGTTTTGCCTGCTGAAAGAGACGCTTTGTTTGAAATTCGATCGCAGTAAATTCCTTGATTGCTATTCCATAAACACATATTTTCCTTCACAGATCAAAGCATATACTTTAATTGGAAATTTCATTCACAATAAGAATATGTGTGAATGAATTTCCTCCTTCCTCCCCTGAGAAACAGCCTCTGGAGTTTCCCGAACAGCCCTGTCTCTCCGGCACTTGGCCGTCTACTGGAAGGCTTCCGCCCAGGTAGCGCAGCGCTGGGCTCAGCTACAGCAACCCAGATAACCAGCAAGTCAGCGCCAGATTACCCAACAGGCTGAGTAGGCTGCAGCCTGGGCGCGCAATTTTCGGAGGCGGACGAATTTTAGCGGATGCGAAGTTTCATAAGGAGAACTTTGGAATTTTTTTCAATAGAAATATTTCTTTCCACATTTGTGTCAAAGGTGTTAATTATTCAAATATTAATAATATTAATATAATATATAAATCTATTATTACAAATATACACATAAAATAGATGCAAAATATCGTATTTTATTAAATAAATATCGGGAGAGACTTTAGTTCAAATATTTATTCGAAATTTTATTTTCTACGAAAAATAAAAGCAATTTTGTATCTTAACATGTATTTGTGCAAAAGTGTTTTTGAAAAGTTTTGTTCAGGAATTGCAGAAATAAGTAACAATGACAAATGACTAAGTTTCTGGTATTTAATTTTCAAACTTTAAATGTTTTTCCTCACTGGGATGCTGATCTTTAGTATTAGTAAAACAGTTGATTAAGATATAGGATTATACGTTTCAAAAGTCTGTCTCTGCTTATAGAAATGATGTATGTGACTAATGCAAATGGCGAATGATCTTTCTCTTCTTTTAAGCGTGTAAAAAAATTATCTGAGATCCAGACTTAAACAAGACATATTGAATGAATTAACTCTGTTGTACGTAGAAAATGACATTTTAGGACGCGAAGAGTTTGAAGACACCTGTTAAGAAATTTGCCGTGACTAAAGCGACAAAATGAAATTGCATGAGAGCGCATATTTTATGTGTACATCTAAATGTTATTTTGACTTAAATATCAACTTTTGTAACAAAATGTAAATAATGCTCAAATGATTGATTCTTTTATAATTACCTTGTATTTTTATTTTTGACCTAAAATGTTTGATCTTATAAGTTAAGGCAAATATATACTCAATTATTTATTCTATACAATATTTGCATCGGTTACAGATATCATTCAACATTTTATATTCAAAATATTATAAATACCTTTTTATGTTAAAAAGCAAATTAAAAAAGGGCGCTAAAACATTTGACAACCTAGGGCACACATAAGTCAAAGTCAGGCACTGAGCAAGTGAAGAAAATTTTCTCACCCGGTATAAGCTGGATGCATGTTTTAAAAACTAAAAAGTAATGTATGTATACTTATTTAATTCAGAAACTTGAAGATACTTATAAACGGTTAATCATGTTGCTAAAGTATCGTCTGCTAATGAAACTAGTGAGCTTATGAGGAGAAACTTTGTCTGAATAATTTCCGAATAAGTTACGTGCTTACTTTTGGATGGATAGCAGAAACTGACTTCAAAATCAGTCTTGAAAACGAGAACTGTTTCACAAATCGACGCCTGAGACCTGTGATCAAATTTGAAGATTTCATTAAAAACTCTGAACAAAATTATTGACATAGAAGTGTAAGAGTATTGAAAATTATACTTGGGAAAATAAAAGCACTGAAAAGTAGCAGTGATAGCAGTTCATATCGCGACCCTAAAATAAAAGGGTTCTAAATGTAAGTTTATAGGAAAATGAGTTATCGAAATGGTTGGATATGTAAAATGTTCTTCTATCTGCTGTATTATTCTGATATGTCAATTTCTGTTTTTATCTTCGGCTTATGGACAGTGTAAATAGTTCTATCTGCACATGCTCATACTCTTTTAAAACTAAAAGGTTCCATTTGCAATAATCATGGTGACGTCTTTCCAATATATTACTATTGACTAATTCTCCTCCTCCAGTATGATTTAAGACCGGCAAATCTGTTTAAAACCATGAAAACTAAATTTAATACGGTTCAATAGACTTCCACAATTAAAAACTGTTTTCTTTAAGGAAATATTGTTTTCCTTGAGAATGGAAGAAATGTTGAATTAATTGTATTGGAACGCCTGAAGTTACAAAGCACTTTGCAGAAGTTTCATAGTGTGTAACTTGCAAAGGAAAATAATGCTATGTGATAGTAATATAGAGAAATGTCTTGAAGATTCCAGGTCAGAATATTTTTTCAGTAGTTCTGAAAGTACTAGTCTTTGACAATGATGGGTTTTATTGCTAATCGTCCACATATTGAGAGCGTACAAATGAAATATTCCAACTTACGACATTCTATCATCCAAGAAATTGACAATGTTTTCTCACAAAAAATCGACGTCCTCTCTTTGGCCTATTTCATTTCTTCGTTGTTTTTAAAGTTTATTTTTGGTCGCAGTAACTTCAAGGCCATTAGCGACCGTACAGTATCTAATACACACTTTACATTTAGATCTCTAATACAGCAATACATTGTTTTAATACCATAATTCGTCATTAATACAATACAACACTGTTCACAATAATTAGCATGTTGTTTTGATCTCATATTTACGGCATAATATCAATAACTTTACAAAATTTAACCACTTGATTTCGATAGTCAGGATAAGTTTTCTTCCTATTCATCTTGCAGTGAGCAGAAAAAGACAATTTCATGTCATACAACTTCAGTCCAAAGAAGATTTCGAAGATTTATATAATAGTAGTGAACACTTACGGTTCAACCAAAACCATTTTCCAATGTCGTTCAACTTAATTTTACAGAGGAAGCAGGGCTGGGCAAAATACTTTAAATTTAGTATTTAAATACTTCCAAAATAGTTGTAAACAAATATTTAAATACATACTCCAAATACATTAGGTTTTGAATAGTATACATACGTATTTAAAATACTTCAAATACTCAAAATACAGTAAATACAATAACTTTTATAATTTTTATTGCAAGAATTTATTGTAATCGTCAATTACAATAAATTACTAATTGACAGTCATAAATTTCTGAAGAATTACTCATAAGTCTAACTCAAATTAGCGGAAATTCTTGTTAAAACGACCGGGTTTTCAAACAATTATCAGACAATAAACGTTGGCGAATGAAACAATAGAAGTTGGCGAATGTATAAAACCCGCAAAGGAAAACGATCTTTCAACGGATAAACGTAAACGTAAACTAGTGTTATAAGTAGAGCTCGGACATGTACGCACTGAAACGCGGTACAGAAATAGAAACAAATACGAAATAAATGTTCTTGACCCATTAAGAGCCGCAACTCTCTGGGTGGATGAAAAGTAACTGACTTTTGACGCTTTAAAATGATATTTTACGTGTATCTTCAAGCTTTGAGCCAAAAAAGCCTATAGTTTTCGAGAAAAAGGGTGTTCCATTTCTGGGTCGTTGGCCCATGCCGATTCCTGTTTACCGGTACTAGTGTCTATGTTATTGGAATGTAGTTAATTAGTATATCTTTATTACATATTTGGGAAAAGTGTGTATTTATAAAAGGAAGATAGTTACAATAATGCAGTTTCATTTAAAATTGATTTCTACAAATAAATAAAAGAGTGTTTTGTTTTATTTTTTCAACAATGTAATCGACACTGCAAAATGGAGTGTATGTTGGATGTTGTTACTTCCATTCTTGCATTCATGCTAGACTATTCGATTCTGATCTAAAAGAAGATTCTGGTTTGTTTATGGGACACTCTTTTCAGTCAATATTCATTGTCAGTTCCAACGTCCTCTTACATCTTGTATTTGTTTTGGAAATAAAATTTGGAGTTTCTTCAGTCAGTTGATCAGGATCAGGAGGAATAATGGACACGCTAAATTCATTTTCCTCAAAACACTCAGTTTTACTGACTTCTTTTCAAACCCACCGACAATTTCACCAACAGTAAACATCTTTTCATGAAACATAGATCTGTTTCTGATTGAAATATCATAGATTTTTTGGATGAGTAATGATTTTTAACAATGTTTCACGATGTATACTATATGAATAAAATAACAATAAAATGGGAAAATGACATTAAAAAAGTATACATCATTCAATTATTATCTACGGCATAAAATCGCTAAGTACGCACTAAGTAAACTAAGTTATGTTCCTTGTATGACAGTGTATGGCGCCTAACTATATCCGGCCAATGTCCCAAAAATGTGACGCAATTCATTTCGCTCTCTGCAACTTACATCTAACTAAGAATCATTTGAAATTAGAATGGAATGTATATTTATACTTAACACAAATAAGGCAAGTCACTTACAAGCATACACTCCCGCCACCGTCTCTCTCAGAGACATTTTAATTTTTCCAACATGGAAACCAAATATTCATCAAGATAAAAAAAAATATTTTTACTTAAACTACCATTTCCTTCAGGAAAAATTTTACTTTTCATAAGCATGAAAAGCCGTTACATTGCCTGTTATAATGTTATATCTTCTATTGTTTTGCAAAATTAAAAAAAATTCCATGCAGTTAAATTCAAGATACATAAATTTTAAAAAAATGTCCCCAAAAGGAGACATTGGCCGGTAATGGGTTAATTGTTTTCATCACAATTTACAATTACGTATATTTACAAATTATTTTCTGAAAAATTAATATATTGTTTATCAATTAATATATCTTTGATGACGGTGAATAAGCTCATAAGTCATAAACACTTAATTTTACAGGGGAGCAAAAAACCACTTTTAACTAATGCTGTGAATTAGGAATTAATGATATTCAAAGAAAACCTACACACAAATAGTTTCGTTTGAATATCACCTTCGTTTGAATATCATTAATCCCTGATATAATTCAGTTAACAGTTTTTTTTTTTTGCTGCCCTTAAAATTAAGTGATTATGACTTATCAGCTTATTCACCGGGATCAGAGATATGTTTTCAGACAGTAAAAACTTCGTCTACGTTTTTCAGTTGTCTGTGGGCCGTGTGTCACTCGGATGCACGTGTGCTGTGCACGCAGCTAAAAGTGCATTCCTTCTCTTTCGTACCTCGCAGGGCAACATCTGTTTCGAGAAATTCGACGAACTTGAAACCCAATGCGCTTGCCGCCCGGACGTAAGGTCAATATGACTCACGCATGCAGTGTCGTATTCGTAAGTTCAGCGAAGACTGACAAAACGGATGTATATAAGATACGATCGCGTCCAGTGGTCCGAGATCGCTAAGGCATAGTGTCGCTAGTGATATGACACTACGACACTACTGCCTTAGCGACCTCGGACCGAAGGGTCGCGGGTTCGAGTCCGCCTCGGGCATGGTTGTATTTGTGTTCGTCCTTTCACCCTTATCATCAACCACCATATCGTTTCATCCACATAGTTACCATACCGTTAACAGCAAGTGGTCGCTAATGACCTTAGATGTTGAAGCGACCTTAAATAAACCAATTAAAAAAAGATACGATGGGGAAGATAGATCCCGAAAATTCCGTTGGCTGAGCGGCCACAACGAAGGAGCGCGAATCTAGTGGTTTACACCGCATATCTATCCATGCTGCAATAAATCAGAAATTTAAATTAGACAATACACATCATAAAAGGTGTAGACGCACAGTTCATAGGGCAACCAAATACAGAATTGATACATATTAAACGGCACTCGGGTTTCACAGACCATCCGAATGCACTGCTGAGTTATGATATAAAGCATTATTTCCTAAACGAAACATTTAAAAAAGATAAATTAAAACAAGTTGATAATATAAAAAATTATATTTTATGCAATAAACGTATGAATCTTGCAAATTCGTCCAATAAAATTCCAAAATGTACAATTTTCAGGTAGCATTACCTAAAACGTGCAATATAGTGCAGTAACCCCCAAAACGTGCAATATCGTGCAAAATAAAACAAGTACTAAAATAACGTCCGTTTCATGATTCAAATTTCTGTCAAGGTTCCATCCAATTTAAAGTTAGCTGTTACACTGGAATCCGGTCTTTAGTTATTATATTGTAGCACCTCAAGCAAACTGCAGGTTCTATCTGACAATAACAGATCATAAGTCAAATGTCTATTTTCGGATTAAAAAAGTTCTATTTGTAAAACTACATTTAAAATTACTCTACTTCCAATGCAAATTTTTCTCTCAAAGGTACTATCAAGAAAGATCCTCCTAGGAAGGGAAAATTGCTAGAAACTCACAACTGCATGTAGACATTTTGTCACTTAAATTAAAGCCTCAATTTCAAATCCTGTAAACTTTCCTTCAGTGGAGTTACAATCCCTTTATTTTAAGGTCGCGATATATAGATTCGTTTTAAGTATTGGAAATTAATTATTTTTCTACAAATTAGATTTAATTAGAGAAAGATTTGTAATATGTTATGTACTACCCACAGATTGATCATGAATTCTCATTTTTTATTTTTAAAAGTTGGCAACGCGTTACTTATTACATTAAAAACAATTAAAACGGTGTTATAATAGTGAGAGAACTTATGCCACGATTTGAAAATGCCGCGTCGCCGACCCGTCCGCCAACCCGAATCTCGTCCTTGAAACCTGTGACATCACTGCCGCCTCGCGCCGCTGTGACGTGTACGGCGTGGAAGGAACAAGTCGCGACTTGCTCCCGCGCTGGCGCGTTGCCCCGGCCCATGCCATTGTTGGTAGCAGCAGCGAGCGAGAACGTCAGCTGTTCAACGCAAGACTTTGCGGCTCCAGGCGCTCAACAGTGAAATGGCAACGTGTAGCGAGGCAGGGACTCCGTTGCACGCCTGTGCCTGTGCTATTCAACGTGAATCGCCGGTCTTATACGGTGAACTTGTGCTTTTGGGATACAACGGCGTTCTTCCGGACGGGAACCGTGGTAGAAGGCGAAGTAAATATAAAGTTCATCAACGAAGTTCTGCTAATGGTGTAAAATATTCGAAGCATTATGAAATCGAGATCGCTTCGAATCAACATGCGACACTGAAACAAACTGTCGTAAAATTTAAAGGTCGATCTGCAGAAAAGGCGAATCACTTCGTGGTCATTGACAAACCTCGAAGAGAAACTTCTGCTTGTAGTGAAGTGTTTCAGAGTGCGGTTTCACGATTTGCTTGTCGTGTACTTGCAAGCCGTTCGAATCCTAAAATCGTTCGCATTTACGCCGGTGGATTTGACTCGTCTCGAAAATTGTTTCTCGGCGAGAACGCTATTAAATTGCAGAAAAAAAGTGATTCGAATCGTGTGGACGGTTTAACTACTAATGGAGTGCTGCTTTGCCATCCCCGAGGATCCTTCTCCGGCGGAGAGGCGAAAGCCGGCCTTTGGCACGAAGTGTCCTTGTGCGGAGAGATTCTTTCGTTACGAAACTCGCGCTCTGACAAGCAGCCGGGCGAAATCTTGGAGGACGAAACAAACGTTCTCCAGGACGGGTCGTTAATTGACTTGTGCGGCGTGACGTTCCTGTGGCGCTCCGCCGACGCGTTGAAAGTGTCTCCCACGTCGCACACGCTGGAGACGCTCGTGGACGACCTGAACGCCGGCCGGCCGCAGTGCCCCGTCGGCCTCAACACGCTCGTCCTGCCCCGGAAGCTTGCGACCGCGGACGGCGAGGACGGGCGGCAGGTGCCGTACGTCTACCTGGCGTGCGGCCACGTGCAGGGGCTGCACGCGTGGGGGCGGAAGGCGGACGCCGCGAGATGCAAGTGCCCCATGTGCCTGGAGGTGAGCGCCGCCGTCAAGCTCTGCCTGGGCAGCGAACCCGCCTTCTACGTGGACGTGGGCAAGCTGACGCACGCGTTCAACCCGTGCGGCCACATGGCCACGGAGAAGACTGTCAAGTACTGGTCCAGCGTGCCCGTGCCTCGCGGGTGCAGTGGCTTTGAAGTCATGTGCCCCTTTTGCGGCACGCTCTTGAATGGTTCGCCCGGTTATATTCGGCTGATATTTCAGGACAACTTGGACTAGAGCTGTTTGTCGCTCACGACTGACTTTTTAGAGATTGCAGAATTGTGCTTGGTGACAGATCTTTCACGGATAATTTATGTTTAAGCTTTGATTTATATTCCATCAATTTTAGCACTGTTTCGTTATGACTTTTGTAAAAATTAACGGGCATAAACATTGTTGCACGGTTAGTTCCGTAACATGATGGTACCGTGAAAGCTGCAATCTGAAAGCATTTCGTTCAATTTTTAGCAGTCTATTGTTCTACCTGGTTACAAGACTCAAAGCGATGTTTTTTCTACAAATATTCATTTTTTACACAAACTTAAATGAACAAAAATGAGAAACTTTTAGGAAATTGTTTATTGAATATTACAAGAACTGTTAACAGTATTTAAATAAGCAGTTAAGTTACTGAGGTGTCTTAACAATAAAACACACAATCTTTTATGGCAATTAAAGATTTGTATTCAAAAGATTTGCTATTTATTTATTACCTGATGTATGTATATATTTATTCCTTCATGTTCATTTGTCATCATGACGCCAATTCTACAAGTACAAACGTTAACTTTTAAAGTAGGTGCATTAATAAATTTAGCGGCTCTGGCTCCATTCTTTCCATTTTGAATAATACATTTTTGGGGCATCCGCGTTTCACAATATGTAAATGTGATAACTTCGATACTTAGCAGTGACTGAGCTGATTGCGTACTTGTCTTCTAAACATTCACACGAGTAGTGCATGGACTCCGCGAAGCTGATAAGGTAAGTGTTTTCTTTGCTCTACACTCGGTGTACTGCATTTTCCCAACACTGAACGGCTTGTGGCTAAGTACCACAGGCAATTCAGTGTCAAAGAAACTCTTGTTGCTCAAAGTACCGCATTTCTTACATACGCCCTCTGTTTCAGTAGCCCAAAACATGTAGGAACTGGGAGACATTCAAAACAATTATTCGAGAACACGAGATAATACTTCTGTTTTTTCTGAAAAAACATTTCTGTTCATTTCAAGAATTTAAAAATATCTTAAATTGCAATTTACAAATTGTTTTAGAAATACTGGAAAGACTAATTTAAAGGTCACACGATAGAAATTAAAGAGAGTTCAAGATACTCCAAAATGTATTTCTTTTGGGATTGACACTGATTTGCAAGTCCCACAAATTAAAATACTATTTTAGTTTTTTGAATATTATTTGTAAATTTATCATTAAAGTCGTTACATTAAAATGGGTTTTCATAAAGCATCATCCACAATAGTTACTAAACATCATACAATAAACAAAAACTACCAAATTTCCTACTTGAATTGGAAACAATTCCCAAGTCATCCGTAAAATACCTTGAAAATGAAAACGACATTTTGTATCCTCATTGTATCTTGACATTTGTAATGATATATATATAAATTGTATATAATATTATTACAACATTATACATGAAAAAATATAATTGATATCCTGCAATGGAAATACAAAACATTTTTTGTACGACCATAAAAAAACTCTCTCATTACGAATCACTGTTTCATCTTTACTCTTTTAGGTTATAGAAACAAAGAACCATCTTCGTTTGCCTTTCTTGTGTGAAATAGTTGTTTTCATATGAAATAGTTGTTTTCATATTTTATATTACGTGCCTGAAATGATTGTTTTATTCACGAAATTGAGTTTCTTGCTGAGATCGATACAACAAGGCGATGATGTTTATTTGTTGAAATTATTGGATTTTTTTGCGCAATCGAGATGTACTTTTTGCCGAGACCGATAGGTCGTTTTCTTTCCTACAATCGCATAAAAATGCTTCTATTATAAATATGATTTGTTTTATCTGAATGATTTAAAGCATGTGGGACGGAGTCCAACGCGCGAGCGATTATATTACGGTTTTTCGCGCGAGTGATCAACTGTTAATCGAAAGGCGCCCATCTTGTTTAACGATTGTATACGAAAGACTGGCATTTTAAAGAGATCGTGGTGTACAATAGTTATGAAGGGTGGTTAACTCGTAACTAATTTCAAAATGGGCACGAGTTAGTTACGAGTACCACTCCACAGGAGTTGATTGAATTTGCTAATGCTGCAGTAAATAATTTGTAATCCAAAAAATCGAAAGACATTAATGAAAAAGCTTAGCCTTTTGAAATACTATTGTACTTCTAAGGGAGTTGTAAAGATAAGGCAAAATGTTTTGTTAGCATATTTAAATGAAAAATATATAAATAAACTTTGTGGTCAGTGTGTTAGATTCTAAACGCAATATTAAACATAAAGGAGAACATCGACTTAAAAAGTACACTAATATATTAAAATATTGCAGAAATATGTAAACAAAAAATCAGTAGGGTATAGGCCTAAAAAATCTAAAATTGTTTCGAGGGAAGACTTCTCCAATTTCATAAAAGTTGCTGATGACAAGGAATTTTTATTGATGAATAACATTATATTATTTTACTTACCTCCGCGTAGGTTTTGTAAATACTGTGAATAACGTGAATAACCTAGCACCGTTGTTAATTAGATATGAAAGTTAGAACTAATTGTTCTACCTCTATCATAATTTTTATTTCATTCTAAGCAGAAGTGTAATTAGTTTCTTAATATTCTTATTAATTACAAGTTTTAACAAAACTAAAGTTCCTTTTGCATGAATTTGTGCTTTATTTTCTTACTTCTTTTGTAACCTACCTACCGTGCGTAGAAGTTGACTGCATTGTGAAGTCACCGTGAAAAAAGTCTTTTGCGCATGGTAACGTCACGTTTCGAGATATTTGTAAGAAAATACTAACTTCACGCAAACGTCGCAGGACGTATAACACACACGCACTTCTTGAGCCCTCTTCGCTAGATGCGAGAGGAGTATGTGGTTGGTTATTTCGACGACAGGATTAGTATATCAAATGTATGGCTCGTTTTTATTTGCAATATAGTTTTATTATACGGAAGAGAACATTTCTGGTAATTAGATTTTGTCAGCAAGACTCGTCGCTAACATTTATTCTAATTGCAACTAATGTTAATAAAGGAGTTGGGATAGGTATTCCGGCGTTCGAGAAAACGTGCACGTGTAGAAACCCACATTCTTATACATTTGATTTATTTTCGTCAAAGAAGAGTAAAACGTGTGTGCGACGTATGGGGGGGGGGGAGGATAATCTGAGCACGTTTATCGGAAGTCAAATACTAACTTTAGGGACGTGTAGCAGTTCATAAAATACCTCATGTTTATGTGATCTCAAAAAATGGTTTATATTATATTGCAAACATTTTATTATTGTCTCGCTAGTAATGTTACACCATCACATACTTTCTCGTATTATTTGTACCCACTCGCATAATTTCAGCACATTATACAGGCAAGCAAGGATAATTTCACAAATAAATTGAATATCCTGATCTAAAGGTTATCCAATATATGGCATTATGTTACTGCGATATCATTACGTAATATGCACCAGTGAAAACAATAATTTGTCGCGTCGAAATTGCCTTGGCCCCAGAAATTAATGAAAAAGCACATCCTGCCGGCAGCAATATCTAGGTTCAGTAGACCAAACTATAAAAGTTAAGTTTATTTGATTGGAGAGCATATAAAATATTTTAACGTCCATTGAGGGCTAACAGTAGTAGCACAGAGGTATAAGACATCCGTGATTCCTGCCCATGAAACTAAATTGACATTAATTTTTGTATATGTAATGTTGCTGTCAAGTCCGTTAGTATAAAAATGTGTGAACAGTTATATAGCAGTGAATGGACAGCTCATTGTCAGTGTTGTTCCAGAACTATAAGGAGTAACGGGTTCGATTCAGAGTCTAGGTAGATACTTTTATCCGTTCTATATTGCCACAAAATCCTCTAAATTACAACAATCTACATTTGCCTTGTCAATATTATGCATAAAGCAGCCAAAATTTGCTTTTGCGATCAAAGCAAAAATTTGAACTCCACAAAATTACATAATTGTCGGTTATGTGATTTCGATTTGGTAAAACGATTCGTAGCAAAAATTAATGTAAAATATTACTGCTTCTAGAATTGTTATATGACCATGTAAGGGATGTCTTTCTGCTTGCTACAATGTTATAGTTCAGAAGAGGGTTGAATAAACTTATCTCTTTTGTTGAGAGATATTATCGGTTTTCTCGTTGTCATTTGGTAAGCGCTGTCACAATATTTTAACTCGCAACCAACTAAACAGAGCTTCATTCCCCCTATTCAATTTTTCGATTTGGCTCACCATGCAACATGAGAGCGAGTTATCGCATTAAAGGGAGAAAGACACCTGTCTCGGAGGTGGCGTTTTTGGATTCCCTTATATATTCATTCTTTACTAAGTTTCTTTGGCGGGATCCAAAGTTTGTTCGTTTGACAACGAATTTCGCGTTAAAGGAGTTTGTGTTAACGAGGGTTTACTGTAGTACAAGAGAGTCTGTACCATACTGTCGAACCATTAGTTTCTTTTAAAAACACATTTGCGTCTAGTAGAGATAGAAACTGAACCTATTTGTTGCAGAAGAAATAACGAATGAAACAGCCTCTCCTATAACACACTACTGAAGGAGCACTCGCAGGATTAAGGGCTCCACTTCGGGCTCATATTTTGCTTTACGGAATGAGTTCGTAATGTACGCTCTTGTTAAAACCCAGATGCACTTCACTAATGGCAGAAGGCTTTTCGAGAAATAAGAACGGAGTTGCCACACAATATTAGCTGTAATAGAAAGGTTATGCGATGATGCTCTTCAACTGAATGCATTCTAGATATTTTACAGTTTAACAAAACTTCATTCCATCATGATTCCATACGGTTATAGACTCTAATGAAGAAATAAGGGTTACAGGCAATATTTCTCATTCACGTAAAAACGTTTTCGACAGTAAATTTTGGCATGAGCGTTAAAAGATGACAAAAGAATCAAAGGAATGTAAAGAAATGTTATTTTTTCTTGATCTCGCATGAATTCCCTGAAGTAAAAATCTCGCAGTGAGTCATGAGGCCACTTCTTATTGAGCGACTATCAAGGTCAGTCTCACATTTTCTCTCCATTTAAGGCCTGTGTCACACGAGCGTTGCGGTGACGCGTGTTAAGTAACGCACGTTGTAGATTCGAAACGAACAAAAACGCTCGTGTGCCGTATCACGTTAAGATTTAGTTTTATTGTATGTCGCACGTTACTTAACGCACGTCAGTGTAACGCTCATGTGCATGAACCCGTAAAGAAGGCAATCAGGAAGAAATAAGTATTAATGTGGAGTAAAATAGAAATTCAAATATATTTTGCGAAGCATTTGTTTAAAACTGCATGTACAACTTATTTCTCAATTCAATTTCTTTTTTCTCGTCATAAGAATAGTCTTTGCATTTTAGAGACAAAATAGGATATTACGAGTTTTTATTTTTAAATTTAATTTAGTTTAGATCGCTGTGTAACAGCTGTCATAAGCTATCAACATCTCGTGTACTTTACATCAATATTTACATTTTATTACATTACATACATTGAACAATTTTTAACTTTCACTAAAGCAATTAATACATTCAATAATTGACGCATTGTGAATTTTTATAGCAAGCAAATAACGATATATATTTTTCTAAATTGTAATACATAGAAATTAAACGTTATTTACATAATTTATTTTATATAAAAAAATTTATTATTATTATTTGTAAGCTATCGTTCCTAGCTTTATAATTTTTTCTAATAAGTGAGAAAGAATATAATTGTGAATACGTTTCAACATAATTTCTTTCTTAAGAACCACATAGACCCATTAAAATAAAGTATTCTTATCAGCAGCTGCTTAAAAGAATAATTGTAGTGAATTCGTGAAAGGAAGGAGAACGTGGGCGTCTCTAACCGTCCCAGAAACCTGCAGCCCTATCGTGAAGCCCAGTGCTCGCAGTGATTGCTTCGCGCATTTGTGTTGGGGATAAATATTTCTTTGATGGTGTTCTTTAGAAAGGTAAGAGATACTTCACTTTTCAGCTCTGTGAGGCAGAAAGACGCAAACTAATTAATTTACCGCGTTTGTACTCCGCCAAACAACTGATCTCACTCTCCAGAAAAATGTAATTAACAACATCGCATTAAAAGTTTCATTACAAAATAGTACTGTGTAAATTAAATTCAAATATAAATAAAAATCCAATTAGGTTTCAGGGCATTGAAGGAAATGAATACGTGTATTTTGGTGGAAGTGTTGGAACTTTTCCGACGGGTAAAAATGGTCCAAAAATTATATTTTAATATAATTTTTTAATTTATTTTTTAAATTTATTTGGTATTAATTTAATGCGCACGCGGAGAAATAATTTATATTTGTGTTAGTTTTTATAGCTGTTCTCTAGAGTTTGTTTCAATTTTATTGTTTTCGTCAAGTGTTCGTTAGATTACGAATTGTCACGTGCTCTCGTATGTTTTTAATTATTAGTTGAAATTGTTATGTTATATTTTCTATCTCAAGTAATAGGTAATTATTATTAGTTATAAGCCAAACTTTTTCGTGTATTATCTTATAACTTTGACTCAGACTATTTTTCACCTTCTGCAGGAGGCATAATTATATAAAAAATGCGTCTAGCTGTTAATGGATACATACGAAATGAAAATGAAACACATCTTTTGCTCTTTGCTCGCGGGGTGAGAGGATGGGAGGAGCCTCATCATATCAGAAACGGAGCGCTGGAAGTCGCCTGAGAGGTTCTTCCCCACGGCGGGCGCGCTGCTTTCGGCTCCTTTGTTTGGGCGGCTTCTTTGCCTGAAGAGCGCGCTCCGCCCCCATTATTCCATTCGGCGCCGCCCGCGCCCTCCCCCTCCGTCTGACATGGCGCGCCGCTGTCTCTACGGGCGGCGTTGTCACACGCCAAGCCCTCGTACGAGTCCTTTCTGTTGCAAGAAAGATACACATTCCAACTTCTCTTTGATTAGATGAACAAGCGTTTCTTGGAAGGACTAATGTTACCGGATGCGTCAACTGATATGGTCATTAGTCCCGTAAGTGTAGTTTATGTATTATCATGGGAGGTGGCGGAGATGTCCCACTGCTGGATGTTGACATACGCTGCCGACCTGCATGTCGACTTGTTGGATTTTCCCCAAACACTAGTAGTATCTTCCACTAACGGGGAAATGCCCCGATGATACAAGCTCTAGGAGAGAAAGGAAAGATCGCATGCGGTACGTGTCATGTTTGTTACGGTACTGCTCTTCTCATTACTATTCTTATCAGCAGCCGCTCTGGCATTCTCCTGGAGTTGATGGATGCAACCAAGGAAAATTATCGATCAGAGCAGCCGGCTGCTAGAATTCTCCTCCAGAGAGCGACTGAACTCGACTTTACTATGTAGGTACATTCGAAAATTCAACATCATCGGACCGGGAGCGGTAGCTCAGTGCATCAACTGATGCCACTGCAGCGCCTCTGACCGGGAGGTCCTAGGTTCGAGTCCTGACGGCGGCAGGATTTTCGACACTAGCTTTTCTGCTAGGTCGAATTCAGTCGCTGTCTGGAGGAGAATTCTAGCGGCCGGCTGCTCTGATCGGTAGTTTTCCGTGGTTTCTCCGATCAACCCCAGGCGAATGCCGGAGCAGTGCCCCGAACTAACGGGCCACGGACCGCGCGCGATCTGTCCTTCCTTTCCTTGTCCTATCCTCTCCCTTACACACTCACTTACACTAACATGCACTACACTACCACATATTCCGGGAGACCGGTCGGGAGCTTAGAGCTTGTCCCGGCTGGGGCGGTGCTCCGCTGGTGGGAGAGTCCTGGTTAGGGGGAAACCTCACTAGCCGACGGTAGGTCGGTGCCGGATCTCGCCATCCAGCGGGGGAAGACCACCGCTATCTCCCGAGAAAAAAACATGCACTACACTAACAGGACGAATGACCGAAGCAGTTGACCCGCCCGTAAACACGAAAAAAATCAATCAATCAATAAACATCATCGGCACTCAAACCCTAGGACTTAGGGTCAGCAACACCGCTGTGACAGTGCCCAGAGTCACTTAAGTTGGTGCAAATGTTAAGTATGTCATTTTTCTGATAGGCGCTTCGTTATTACACTGCCGATTCCTCACGATTTCTTTTCTTCTCTAACAAACACACACACACACACACACACACACACGTTCGTATCTAGAGTGATCCAAAGCTCTGAGGATACATCCGAGTATTGCCAAAGAAACAATCCACTTTTTTCTGATAAAAGCGACGAAAAATAAGTGTGTGAATTGACGGAATTGTGGATTTGATTTTTTACAGACGTCATTGAAAACAGGCCAACAAAAAGAAGGGTTTAAAAAAAGTTTTGAAAACTTGATAGCTGATTTTTTTATAGTGTTTTGGGTGCTGAATCAGCAACTGAACTTTGTTTATTTCCATTACCCACAGTTTAGTCACAATTTGATCTATTAAGATATGGGAAAATCTGCTATATGTGCAATAAAAATGAAAAGTAAACGACTTTTAAACTACCAAGAGAAATTTATTTAAACATAGAAGATCGCTTTATATTCTTAAGATTACATTCTACAAAGGCTCTTCGTGACCATCGACTTATATTTTCTTTGTCTTTTCTTTAAAGCCACTATGAAGCATATAGCTTTTTCTCCTGTGCGCTATTTGTTGACTCCCTGGATGAAGTGACCAACAGTAATGTCTCGTTACTTTGGTGTTCTAGCGTCCCTGATAACGTTTTTCCATCACTTATAAATCATGATGAAAACGCTCACTTTGTTCTTCACGTCCATCACCTGAATTGTCCGGAAATAATTGTAAATGTATTTTATGAAAAAGTGAACCTTGAGACTCATTACACACCCCAATTTCTTGAAAGCATCCAGCGTATTGGCAACAATTGATTGATAGTCTGGGTCTTTTTTGTTGGCTAGGAACTTATTTACAATGTGTTTAAATACAATCCACGCTTCGTTTTCATTTACTGTCATATGTAGTTCAAATTAGGAATCAAACGTTTTTCTAATATCAGGCCCAACGAAGATACCCTCTTTTAATTTTGCTTCAGACAATTGCGGAAACTTTCTACAAAGATATTTGAAATACTGTTCCTCTTTAGGTAAGTCCATCGCAAATTGTTTCTTGAGGCCTAATTTTATGTGCAATGGAGGCAACAGTATCTTGTGTTGATGTACCAGATGTTCCCGTAGAATGTTCTTTTCCACTGGCTTTAAAGATTTGTCATATTATCCAATTCACATACTTAACATGGGAATTTAGTAAAACCACTTATCTGGCCAAGAAGCGTGGATGTTATTTTTCATTAGGGAGCGCATTTTAATGAAATGTCAATTTTTTTCTTTTTACTTTAGAACAATGACGTTAAGAATGGAAATTAATTTTGTCATGACAAAAGGAAATGGCCCTTTTTTTTTCATTTTTCTTAATTTCGACTAAAGTCATTTTTTTTTACCTTTTCATGTCATTCCTAATGCATTTTTCGCTGATTTAATCGATTTTGATTTATGGTTGATCATTTTAATGGAACTTACTTCAAACAATACGTACGAGATTCAACAAATGCTCACCACAGAATTCCTGAGTAGACTTTTGGATTTCTTCGCTCATGTATCGGAAATTACGATTCGTAATGTCCGCCGTTGTGAGTACTATGTAATCTAAGTTTCTGTGACGCCTATCATCGCCGTTGACACTTCGGCCGATTTCACGATAAATAAAGGCAGAGATTTTTTTGCAAAGACAGTCCAAACCAAACGTTTGCAAGCTGAGTTCCCTTGAAGAAAAGGAAGAAGTCTCTAATACATCAATAATATATCCAATATCTTGAGTTATTCATCTGAAGTGGTTGCGATCACATTTCAACGGAAATACACGTTGTGGAGTCTCCTGATACCGAAAAAGTGTGTTTTGTTGTAGTTGTTTTCAAAACGTCCCTCCGTCTGTGCTAGCGCCTAAACCATGCGTACGATCTTTTCCACATTGAAGAAACTCCTCTCGAACTGGCTCTAGTTGAAGCTTTGAAATTTTGAAAAATATTCTTTAAAATTTGGGGGTCCTTTACATCTAGCTCCCCAGACATTTTCAAACTTTTCTTTAAATTTCTTGAAAAAATAGAGTAAAATGCACTTACAAAGATGGCATAGATCCGATTTTCACGCTTAACTCTGAATTTTCGAAAATTGCAGAAGTTTGAATTTATTTCGGCGTCTTCCTGCAACTATAAAATTGAAGACAGAGTTTTTTCCTTCAAATAAAATTTGTTGACCATGTTCTACCTAGTTCTAACCTAGGTCTAACATTACGGTCATGTTGATTTTTTTTTTTAATTTTAGTACTTTTCATGCAATAGTGCGTGCTATATTTGCAATTTTAAATAAAAATATTCCTCAATCGATCTGGCTGATGTCGTAGACCCTTGAATTTGAAAACCGATATTTTTTTGGTGTGTGTGTGTGTGTGGGGGGGGGTACTTTACTTGAAGTCCCTGGGTCATTTTCGAAATTTCCAAAAAAAAAAAAAAAAGGACTCGCACGTTTTTGACTATATTTTATTGTTGCATAGTTGGATAGACTTTTAAGAGAATGGCGTAGGTCTTATGTTCGTTGGAAACCCTGACTTTTCGAAAATTGCACTAGTTCAATATTTTTCGGCGTATACCTAAAAATACAATTATAAAGATAGAGCTTTTCCCTTAATGAAATCTGTTCCTTAACCCATCGTCAGGCGCGCATGGGTCTATAGCTGTACCGCTCGCAAAAAAGATCATCATGGCGGACGTAGCTTTAGTGAAGTCTTGGAGGCTTCTTCGATTTCCCCTTCCTGCGACTGCGGCAGCTGAGATTTCCCCTCTCGGCGACAAGGAAGCGCGTGGGCGACTGGGAGACGCAGCGATCGCCCTGATCGTCACTCGTCATCACTGTCCTCATCGTCAGAAGAGGAACTCGCACTCTCAAGAGTGTCCAAAGAAATGAATTCATCGATGTGTTGGTCAATCATAATAATATCTGAATTATGACGTTGCCTCTATTCCCTTTACATGCAGTATTTGTTTTGTTGTTCACAGTTGTATTGTGCAAACGCTTCTCTGCAAAACTTTTTCTGATCTTTTAAGGATGCGCCGATTGTTTCCTCTGTCACGCGCCCTTCTCCAAACACGCTCTATTGAAGTTAGATCTGGGTGGTACGGTGAAGACGGAGAGGACTGTGGCCATGTTCAATAATTATTTCATCAACGATCTATCGGTTTTCTGCGTGCACTTTGCATTATTTGTATAAATTGGGATTTCGTGAGTGATGGATCAAAAGCAACTCCATGATTCTTTAGCCACTCTGCTATATCTTTCCTCAAGAAAGCAGAGTTCGATTTTGTGTCAATTTCGGCACAATGGTAACTTTGCGTTGTCCATTACAACAGAGGCACGGGGCAACCTTATCAGAAACCCTTTCAGCTTGTCCTCTTAGCGACCTCCGCGACACATCATCTGATGACGAAGATGCCATTATAAAAAGCACAATCACGAACAAAATTCGGCAATAGCAGAAGAAACTTTATAAAACACACTGTCATTGCTCACTAGCCGCGGTAAAACTGGACTGGAGACCAAAAACTGAAAACTTAGACCCGCTTTTTTTTTCTGTTGATCGTTTGGACAACCCATACTATAGAAACACGTAAGCTGTCTTTCGTCTGAATCTTCTTACTCATCAGTTTGTTATCGCCAAACTCGCAGTATTGAATTTCCGCGCGACTCACGAAAGAAAGACAGAAAAAGATATCCGTATAGTTAGCACACCCACTTATCAGAAAATTAAAAAAGAGTATTCCATAATTTTGTACTAATTTTAAACTAATTTTAACCCAAATTTAAAAATTTTGTACCAATGCAGAACATTAAAAAAACAGGGTATAAGAGTGGGTGTGCTATCTTAACGTTAAGTTAGCCACCCCCGATAAAAATCAAAATAAAAAATGTAAACGTTTGCGGGGGTTCACCTACCGTAAAGTTAGCAATACCACCCATGAAAATCAATGATATCGAAAAACTAAAAATTCGCACAATATCAAAATTAAAAATGTATACGTTTGCGGTCGTTCACCTACCGTAAAGTTAGCAACACCACCCATGAAAATCAATGATATCGAAAAACTAAAAATTCCATCATTGTGTACTAATATTAAACTAATTTTAACCCAAATTCAAAAAGTTTGAACTGATGCACAACATCAAAATAAAAAATGTATACGTTTGCGGGGGTTCACCTACCGTAAAGTTAGCAACACCACCCATGAAAATCAATGATATCGAAAAACTAAAAATTCCATCGTTTTGTACTAATATTAAACTAATTTTAACCCAAATTCAAAAATTTTGAACTGATGCACAACTTCAAAATAAAAAATGTAAACCTTTGCGGGGCTTCACCTACCGTACAGTTAGCAACAAAACCCATGAAAATCAATGATATCGATAAACTAAAACTACCATCGTTTTGTACTAATATTAAACTAATTTTAATCCAAATTCAAAAATTTTGAACTGATGCACAATCAAAATAAAAAATTAAACCTTTGCGTTCCTACCGAACAACCCAGAAATTTGATATCAAAAAACTAAAAATTCCACAATTTTGTACTAATATTAAACTAATTTTAACCCAAATTCAATTTAATTTTAACCCAATTTAATTTGAAAATTTTCCCACAATTTTATATGTAAAGAATAAATAAATTTTAAAATACAACTCGAGTCGGCTACCGAACAATCTTCAACTTGGGAGCAAGAAAGAGTCATCAATTGGCTTCCAGAAATAACCCCGGTGAAAATTGCGTCCTTCCTCCACACGTTTCAAGGCGAAATAGCCTGAGCATGTAAGCGTAAATCGTAACACTCGCTTTCCCTCGAGAAAGACTTTATCCACCTTCTTAGGAAGACAATTCTTTACATATAAAGTTGTGGAAAAATTTTCAAATTAAATATACAAGAAAACAATAATTTTGCATTAATTGTCTTCACGTATAAATATAGACATTAAAGGTTCCGACCCCTCAGTATTCACACGTTCCAAATACGAAAAACATTGTTATAACATTCACAATTTCATTCTAATCTGTGAGTCTGCTGCCTTTAGAAGCATATAGCATCAGCATGGAATATGCGAAAAAGTAATATTGTATTGGCATATGTTTATTTATGGACATTTGTAATTGAAGGAATGTGAACTTACGTATGCAGTTAAGAAAATTTCAATGAAGGTGCAAAGTTTGCAAATAAACATGTTTTTAAAATTGCATTATTCCAAGTTCAGAACAATTCCTAGACGCATTCTTTTCCATTCGACACTAACACGCCAATGATTTTTGTCACTACCCTTGTTTGAGGGCATCGCTTATCGCGTCAAACTCATGGAAGATGCCCCTGGAGAGCATTTTCAAACTTTTCTTCAAAACGGCTCCAAAGTTTTTCGGCATACATATGTAACCACAGTCGAACATCCGCCAACGTCGGAACTCGAACTCTAGGGCCTCGCGGTCATTAACGTTACAGGGAAAACTGTAACGATGCCACTGAGGTATCGCAACATTTGCAACGTGTACTTAAAAACATTGTAAGTCTTTTTCCATACAAAGTTTTAATTTTTCAATATTACAAATATTCAATTGTTTCATATTATTCGTGCGCATAGTAAATTTAACTTAAAGCTTCCTGCTTGAATCGTGTGTAACAAATGGGACATATTGTATATTTGAAAACATTATTACAATACAATTAATTAATTATTACAATTAATACAATGAAGATCTATTGAGTGACAAAATGATATTCCTCTAAAACTAAAAAATGTACCGAAACGAATGTTTGCTATTCTGGCAGTTTTCTGTATACTATTCGTTACTTCTGTGAACGTTGTCTGAAGAATACACTGCGTTAGACGAAAGATAATTATACATATTTCTTTTTTAATGTAATATGCTCTTCATTATTAGTCTTTCAAATCATCTCATGTGCACGTTTCTTAAAATAGGAGTGTTTTTCGCAAAAGTTTGAGTTATATAGTGACAATATATATGTTTTCGAACACCACCAATACACATGCTGGAGATTTATTTCCAAGTGCAATCGTTTTAAATACTAAATTTTAAAATACGTTTTATTTAGAATTTTGTCTGAAATAAACAGTGGCTTTTGCGATTTTTCGAAAGAATTTTCTGGCATAAAGAACATTGTAATATTCAAAACACTACATAAGTGACCTGCCCAAGGACAATATCGTAGCGTATTTGGTTGGGTGGCTTCTTGTGCTGAAGATCTCGGGTTCAAATCCTAGCCTGCACTACTCATTTTTTATTCTGTACATTAGAGTATGTATCTGACAAATGACTTTGAAATCAGTTGTAGACGTGGAATTTTATATATCGTTTTGCTTTTCAATAATTATATTTTTTGTTCTCAGCCGTGTCTCTGTCGTTTCCTTAAGGTTTATTAGAAGAATGAAGTGTTAGTAGTGTAAATGTTGTAATATAGTATACGTAACCGTTACCAATAAAACAAGAAAATAAGACCGGTTTTTTATTGTTTGTATTGGTAGTCAGATGAATAGAAAGTGAATAACTACGTCAATGGTAAGTGTTCTTTTCAATTAAATATTTTTGAGAATCGACTAATTACCAGCTGCACTGAAACCCTTATTTTCCGAAAGAATGCTGTAACGGCTATTCAAGCCAGCAGTGTAATTTTTGTTATCCTAGCTGGGAAGCGATAACCGAGCAAGTGGCAACAGCTCAGGATTTGGCAACAGGGCATTGGAGGCCTGTGCCCGCCGCTTGGCCCTTTAACACGAGGATGGTTGTTCGCAAGGCCGTCCTTTGACCTAAGCAACTGCCATGAGTCCCAATTTCAGACGGGGACATATATAATTGAAATAAAATACAATAGGATCCCCAATAAATTTGTATTACACTCTTAAAGCCAATAAATATGTAAAGGCATTTTATCTTTTTACTGTTTAAATAGCTTCTTAAATATCACAGGATTATTGATAAAAGTGATCAATTCTAAAAATTTGTGGTTTTAGATAAAAGGCATTGACAGGTTGTTCCCTCATCAGGGCTATGATTATTAGAAAAAAAATATAGCCATCTTAAACTAGTAGCGCCTAGAAACCAATCTCACCTAAACTATATTCAAAATTAAAGACTAATTTTAGGTAAATTACTTTTAATATGCTCTATTCCTGAATTTCGGCTCAGTGAATTTCTCAAAATTGCTGATTTCCAAATCAGGAAAATACAAATTGCAAACTAGGAAGACAAAAAGAACTTAGTTTTAAACTCTAAGAAAAATATTCCAGCATCTATATTCCAAAAATTAGGACTCTACAAATAGTTAACACGCGTTTCTATGGAAAGAAAGGATGGTTTGATTAACAGTAAGTAAATATTTATATTAGAAGATTTTGAAATAAGTACTTCTGTTTCATCGAATAAAAGGTAAGTACTGGCAACTAAAATCCAGTACTTACCCGTTTATCAACTTTAATTGTCTAATGTGAAACGAAAGACGAATCATTTCTGGTTTTAAGAGTATTTTATTTTATAATATTAGTTTTCTGTATTATATTTTATATTTACTTTTCGATATCATTGATTTCCATAGGTGTTATTGCTAACATTACGGTAGGTGAACGCTCGCAAAGGTATACATTTTTATTTTGATGTTCTTCATCGGTAGAAAATTTTTAATTTGTATTAAAATTAGCTTAATATTAGTACAAAATAATGGTATTTTTCGTTTTTCTATATCATTGATGGACATGGGTGGTGGAGCTAACTTTACGGTGCGTGAACGCTCGCAAAGGTATACATTTTTTATTTTCATGTTCTGCATCAGTACAAAATTTTTGAGTTTGACTTAAAATTAGCTTAATATTAGTACAAAATGATGGTATTTTTAATTTTTCGATATCATTGCTTTTCATGGATGGTGTTGCTAACTTTAGGGTAAGTACTAATATTACCACCATTGGTGGTGTTGCTAACTTTACGGTAGGTGAACCCCCGCAAACGTATACATTTTTTATTTTGAGGTTGTGCATCAGTTCAAAATTTTTGAATTTGGGTTAAAATTAGTTTAAAATTAGTACAAAATTGTGGTATTTTTAGTTTTTCGATATCATCGATTTTCATCGAGTGGGTGTGCTAACTTAAGTTAGCACACCCACTCTTATACCCTGTTTTTTTTAATGTTCTGCATTGGTACAAAATTTTTAAATTTGGGTTAAAATTAGTTTAAAATTAGTACAAAATTGTGGAATACTCTTTTTTAATTTTCTGATAAGTGGGTGTGCTAACTATACGGACATCAGAAAAAGCTATGTTGTGACAAAGAGCGCAGGCAGACGCGGGAATAATTACTAGGCCACGTTCGGGCATGCGCAGTGGAAGTTTTTGTTGTTTCTGGTAGAGCAATAGTATACCCATTGCATTTTAAGGGCTCAGTATCTCGCTGAGCCGTAGGTGGAAGATAATCAGATGTGGTGACTTCCTGTGTTGAACGATTCTGCATCCTGTGGCAAGGTTACCGCAAGATAAACCGGAGGGCGATAGGTCACGTAGCACTTTCCGACCGCGCACGGCGCTTGACATTGCCAGACCCCACGCGCCCAAAGGCATCACACGCAGTTCTCAGAATTTCGCGACGCCGCCGCGCCGCCGTTGCGTTGTGTTCCTGTCACGCCGAACATAACATTCGCGCATGTTTCTTGGGTTCGTGTCTGTTACAGTAACGTAATATTCTCTCTGCACTATATAGTTCTCAATATAAGTGAGCATGTTTATATCCAAAACGCTGATGACTCAATCCACAATTCATATTGTAGTAGAAATTCAGCAAACGCTAACTAAAACAGAAAACAAGACATTCAAAACACGATTCCTACGGAACCACAAATTTAAGAGGAGAAATGTGTCAGTTTGCTACAAGAAAAAACATTGTCGCACAAAATATGGTTGTGTAAAACGTGATCATTTCTTATGTTTACACAAATATGCAATTTTTTTGTGAGAACTGCCTTAATGGTAATTCCACTGCTAATATTAGTGATTATGTCTGAGAAATCATTATGACTTTTTGTTCAGTATTGATGTACACAATATTCTGTTTTCTTCTCCTACAGCATTATGTAAAATGCATCACTCATAATATACACAACAAAAACTGAAATTTATTTCTCAATAAATATCATCCTAAAAACTTCCTATAAAACATCCTAACACTTCTTCAGACCTCCTTGACCTATGTTTGGGACGGCCTTTTTTTCCACAATTATCTTTTCCTGTGAAATTTAGAATTTCTTTCTTTTATTTGACGACACAACAGTAAATTTCCATATTTTACACATAAAATCTTCGAAAACGCCTGTCGAAATAATGAATTCCTTTCAAGCGTTCACTTCCCAGTTATCATATGCAGATCACTCGTAGTAGGTACACTGGAGCAATACATGCCTTAGCTGTTCGCCTGCGAATATTTTAACCTAACCACCCTTAGTAAACAATTGAGTAATCAATTGAGTGTACTATTCAAACGATTAGGGGTATTTCAGACCCCTAATCGTTTGAATATTACACTCAATTGTTTACTAAATGCGTGTAGAACATACTATATTGTAACTACATTATTAGTAATTTATACAGTACATAAGTCCAAAATGCAATATACTATAAATATATCTGGAGCACGATATAGATATACCGAAGATGTACTTGAACACATTACATCTCCTACACCATGCACACGGTGCGCGGCGTGGAGGATTTCCCGTAACTTTGATTCAGTGCAGTGAAGAATCAAGCAGAACGTGAAATTCTTACGCGTAGAAGAATTTTGGCGCCAATTCAAATGCCTCATCGTGTAACTTCGAATGTAAGACAGAGCAATTTATAAGAAATTACCAAAAAATAATCTGGAATTCTGACAGGTATGTAATACATCACTCACATCCATTGACGCTACGTCCCTGCTGAGAAGGGACCAGCTTCACAGGACGTGAAATAAAGGAACGTTAAGTCAGATGATGGTATTGTAATAGGTAGTGGCGAAGCTACTAATAAATGAGCCAACTACAAACACATCGACGAACTGAGCGCATGGACATAATCTGCAGTTTTGTTGCCAAGAGCAACCCACGAGTAGCTGTCAAAGCGGCTCCTACTTACAGTAATTTCTTTACAGTAATACAATGATAGCGTTGAAGTTTTGTGGGTTTCAAACGAATGCCTGGCGGTTCCATGTCAACCCTACAGGCGCCCGCGATGCCCGAGAACTTAGATTTCGCCAGACAGGGAGAGCGCAATGGTGTTAGGAAGGTCGCCCTTACAGGAATTTCTAAAAAGATTTCGTTATATTCTTAGGGTCCCCAATGAAGTACTGCATAATGGCATCTTTAAGAAGTAGGCTTTTATAGCCCTTTATCGTGACCGAAGTCACGATAAAGTTACAGTGAAACCTGATCAAACGGCCACCTTAATTAAGCGGCCATTTCCAATGTTTCTTGGAACTGATTGCCATTTCCATAATATACATACTAGATTTTCCCTCTTCCTAGTGGTCGCCTGTCCCCGCGGATACTAACCAGGCACACATGACTGTCACCCCCTAAGCAAAGTTTAACAAATAGAATCAAATGCGGAAAAGTGGTGGAGATTGTCGATTTACTACCTTCCTGTTACGTCGCATTGTCAAGTAACTTCGAATTGTATTCCCTGGATTCGTATCGCATAAACATTTTGAAAATCAGCAATTTTCATACCGCATATACTCACCATATTCTCAATCACGCAGCAGCGGTGTCTAATACAACTACTTAGTCGTAGACTAAAGCAAAAACTACAAAATGTAGGCTAAAACCCGCTACCACCGAGCCTCGATCCAAGGAGTATCTAATGCTCGAAATCTGAGGACCTACAAATAAGCTGACCATCCATTTGACTCTTAATTTCGTATGATTTCTGTTGGCTAGTAGTCCATAACTGAGAGCCAACTGCCCGGCCTACTTTTGACAGTGGTGACGTTAGTGGCTGCACGTGGGACGACGGGCCTGAAGTAACAGGGTGAAGCGGCGGCTGTTCTTCCGAGAAAGCGACGGTGCGTGCTGCCACCGACAGACGCCTCGAGCTCTGAAATTTCCGAGAATTATTTACGCGGAGAAGGCCTCTCGCGCTGCACTCGCATGTGTTCAGCGAAGGTTCAACGTTCGGGAGCAAGAAATGCGAATTGTAATTTTATGCAAAATTAAACAAATAACATACTTTTGATCCTGATAGCACTATTCATTAGGAACAATAAAAGCACTGGTCATCACCACGCAAACTAGTTCTTTTCGAAGTACAATACGCTCCTACACGAGTAATAAACAACGTTGTTTACGAGGAGCCGGTGCTCAACTAAATAAAAGTACCGTGTAGCCAGTGATGGATCCCGACGGGGAGAAGGGATAGGAAAGGGAAAGGAAAGGGATGTTGTCGAAGAGATTCTCTTTCCCCAAATCGCGATAAAACAAAGTTTAATCAACAAAGGACTAATGACCGAAGCAGTTGACGCGCCCGGAAACACGAAAGTTTTCGTTCGAGTTACACAGGGACCGTATGACACATGGGCAAGTACATAGTTGAAACACAGAGATGTAAGTTTCACAACTCATTGCGAAGGTTTGGTGGTCTTAGAAAGTAATGGTAGTAAAAATACATTGCTTCGTAAGAAAGAAGATTCCAGTAACTTAAATTGCAAACTCGCGTTTGAAATGTTCCGTTTTGACCTATAAATATATTAAAATGTAACGAAATATGTGAGAAATATATAGCAATAAGTGAAATATATAAAAACAAGTTGAATGTAGTGTCTCTGACGCTGTAAACTTTCAAAAGTATTTTCATGTGTTGAAAATTTCTTCCATACTTCATTTTCCTCATGCCTAACTGTTAAAATATGTTCTTTCAGTATCAGGCATTGAACTTAGCAATGAGTAGCAGTAGCTGTTAATGTTTACACTCTCCTTCAAAAATTTCCAACACCCAATGATCTTGCATGTTACCTCCATACGGGGTATGAACTGGTAATATTGCAATTTCAAAATTATAATCGCCGTAAAAATAATCTTCCAGGTATGGATGATGCGAATAGATAGAATTTAGTACAGCTCTATTTTTTACGCGTTTTTTCTAATATGCAAAAAATGCACATAAAAGGTCACCTGTAAGCTGTTCTTCAGTGTTATTCCCTAATCCTAATAAAATAATATTCTCAATTAGCTCAGAAATTGTCTAAAAATCTTCGATAACTACATTTCATTCTTCCCCGGATTTGCTTAAGACTTCCATATTTTTACCCCCTAATTTTTTTAAGAGATCCACAAGCTAATTTGTCTAAATTTATTCTAAAGTCTAATTTATGTCACTTCTACTTTCTGCAATTGCTCTATTAATTGTTTTGTAGGTTAACCTTTATAAACATTAGAAGTTGACTGTTTTATACAGTTATGTAAATATGGCGTTAGTTAAGTTGAATGAGAATAAGTTGTTCGTCACATTAATTTGAAAATCGGTGTTTGCACACTTGAAAAAGTAAACGTAGGAAGTCGAACGGGAGAAAGTTCGACGTACGCAGATGACCAAATGAGCCTAGTCACTGTTGATGATATCGACTACATGACTCAAAAATTAATTGAAGAATATGAATAGTGCGGACTTAACATTAATGTATCAAAAACAAAATATATGGTAGCGGAAGGCAATGGTGAGGACGTCTGAACTCATAGGGCATTAAATATATAAAGGAATTCAACTACCTGGGTGTAACTTTAACGAGTCATTGTCGTAATAGAAAAAATGTTCTAAACAAAACAGTTAAGAATTAGGTACATCCATGAAATTCAAACACAAAAATTACATTTTATAAAATTGTTGAAAGTCTATTCACATATGGAGATGAGTTATGGACTATTAATGCAAGGAATAGAAATAGCATCCAAGGAACACAAAGGGAATATTGGAGGCTTTTTTGTCAGGTTACAAGAAAAGAAATAATTAAAAATCAAAGAATAATAGAAATAATGAAACCTGGAAAATCAACTTTAGAACTGATGGAAACAGATGTTCTATTTTGGTATGGGCATTTAAGAAGGTTGGACAGTGACCGACTATCAAAGATGATGTGGGAATACCATTAGGAAGAAAGAAGATACAGAGGAAGATCTAGAAGGAAGCAGGAGGAAGACGGAGGATCAATGATGGTGGCGAGGGATTTACAAGACGACCCGGGAAGATCCAAGAAATGTCGATAAGCCAGCGAGAAACTGCGGCAGCTGTAGAATACTCGCTTTGCTGCTACTACTACTAACTAAACTAGAGACCTCTTGTCCCTGAAGGAAAGATCACAGAGAGAAGTCTCTCGAGAGCTACAGGTGTGATGAGAGAACCAGAGGCGAAAATAAAGAGTAACGTCCTACAAGAACTATTCCAATAATGCGAGGCAGAATGTGATGGATTACCCCTAGTTTCAAATACAGAATGCACCCAATAGTGATATTCCCGGAGTGTAGAATCTACTTTATTAACAAACTTATTAACTAAATTATAAATTAAGTAACTCATGCAAGAAAATAATGCACTTTTTTGCACATAAAAAATAATTTCATTGATTCAACGAACTTTTACTTGCCTCTCTTACTCTGAAAATAACCTTTTATATTTATATCACTACATTATAGAACTACATCAAAGAGATATAATGAACACTACATTATAGTAAGTTAATTAAATACACGTGCCTTGGTCATAGTCAGCTTTTTAATAAAGGGGAGAGACATATAATAATAATACTATAATAATAATAATAATACTATAATAATAATAATACTATAATAATAATAATAATAATAATAATAATAATAATAATAATAATAATACTATAATAATAATAATAAGCAGCGCCTGCACAGTTTCGGACTAGGGAAATGGACTGAGCATGAGATTCAAAACATGGGTAGACAAACCAGAAAACTGCTTCCAATGCATCACGTCGCCCACCCTCAAGCATATCCTTTATGTTACATAAGCAAGGAGGAACAGGGCTCAGAGAAATTGAAGCCTCCCAGGTTCGAATCCCGACGGCGGCAGGCTTTGCGACACTAGCTTTTCAGCTAGGTTGAATTCAGTCGCTGTCTGGAGGAGAATTCTAGCGGCCGGCTGCTCTGTTTGGTAGTTTTCTGTGGTTTCTCCGATCAACACTAGGCGAATGCCGGAGCAGTGCCCTGCCAAACGGTCCACGGACCGAGCGCGATCTGTCCTTCCTCTTCTTTGTCCTATTCTCTCCCCTTCACACACACACACACACACACACACACACACACACACACACACACACACTAACATGCAATACACTACCACATATTCCGGGAGACCGGTCGGGAGCTTAGAGCTCGTCCCGGCTGGGGCGGTGCCCCGCTGGTGGGAGCGTTCTGGTTAGGGGGAAACCCCACTAGTCGACGGTAGGTCGGCGCCAGATCTCGCCATCCAGCGGGGGAAGATCACTGCCATCTCTCGAGGAAAACATGCACTACACTAACGGGACTAATTGCCATCTCTCGAGGAAACATGCACTACACTAACGGGAAATTTACTTTCAGAGGATCAAAAAATAGAGGTGCATGGGAATCACTCGAAAAGAGGCGGATTAAGCTGCGACTCTATGCTATGTACAAAGCATACGCAGGCTATCCTGCCTGGAATGAAATACACCGTCGTTTAGAAAAACCTACATACTTCGGTAGAGCGGATCACGTGCATAAAATTAAGACAAGAATGCAGAAAACGGATGTCGGGAAATTTTCATTTACAAACCGAACTATTAGAGACTGGAACAGTTTGCCTGCGACAATCTTAGAACCCTTTCCTCAAAGCTTGAGCAACTTTAAAAATAAATTAGTTTCTAGTTAATTATATATTAGGTTATTGTATCAATGTTAATTTTCCACTGTTAGATTAGTAGTATTTCATACAAAGTAAGTTGTTTAATTGTTAGTATAAATATCAGTTGTAGTAGTATTGTTATTATTATCTTTATTATTATTATTATTATTATTATTATTATTAATTAACTCCTTTTTTGTAACTTTTTGTTAATGAATGTAAGTTTAATGTATGTAAGGTCAAGATATTCTGCCACCAAGTTACTACACTTAATTGCAGAATTAACAATAAATCTAATCTAAATCTAATGATCAAAGCAGTTGACGCGCCCGAAAACACGAAAAAAAATCAATCAATCAATGAATCTTACAGGTTCATAATTCGTTTTAATTTCTCCAAACACTAAGAAGTCGTCATTGCTATTGTCTTAAGGAAATAATGCATAAAACCCCACACTCCTTGGAACCAAGAGGGCCTCGCTTTCGTCTCTACGACCTTACGAAGCGTCCTGTTTGCTTATCCAGGGTCATCTAACATGATACCCTGTAGCTAGGAGGAAACAAATGGCAACTTTACGCACTACATTACACCAGTATAAGATAAGCATAAGACTAGCAATCAGTTACAAGCTGACGTTCGGAAGTAACTGTAAACAAATAGTTGGCAAATATTAGTTATTATTTTTGAGAGAGTGTGTGGTTGCGAGTCTGCATCTGAAACGGGCTCAGAAAAGTTCCTTGTTACAGTACGCGGCAGTACTTCTGTAAGTAGACAATCAGTCTGGCAATGGCTCTGCCTGGTTAACCATTCTGGAGGTCGGCAGCTCTGAAAGGCCAGAACAGTAGTTTCTTCTGATCAATTTCAAGTGAAGCCAGAGAATAACCGCGCTTTAAACGGACCGCTATCGAACCATCCTACTCGTATCCTTGATGAATTGCTAGTACATGATCTTGCGAGAGTGCTGATATCTGATCAAGCGTCGAATTGTAGGTGGTAGATGTGGTAGAATAGGAAGATGAGAAGAGAAGAAATTTCTTTTTTGAATATTCTACTCAGGAAAATATTTTTTCGATTAACCACTAAAACGAAAATATTCTCAACATGAAATTAAAATAGATATAGATAGATATTTATTATTTTTACAGGTAGGTATATACAACCTGGTGGCAGAACACAACTAGGTGGCAATTTACATATTACAATTAGGAATAATAATAATAATAATAATAATAATAATAATAATAACAACAACATGCAAACAATAATAGCATTAACTACATTTTATGGCTGACCTGCACAGTTATTTTAAACTATTAAATACAAGAGTACATGAAATTTTAATTACAGCTCACTTCACTTTGACTTCACCTCGCTTCACTTCACTTCACTTCACAATATTTTAAATTCACCTCTCTTTGTACTTCTATATTGCACTACACTGCACAACACGTCACCGGACTTCAATACAATACTACTTTGAATATAATTATATATTTAATAAAGCAACGCTATCAATAGTAATTAACACAATAATAATAGCAATAATAATCAAATAATAACTGTTATAATAAGCCTAACTTTCTAAATTAATACAGTTTACAAATACCATTAGTTAATTTATTTTTAAATCTTTGAACACCTAGAGGGAAGGGTTCCAAGGCTGTCGCAGGTAACTAATTCCAGTCCGTTATTGTTCTATTTGTAAATGAAAATTTTTGGTTTTTGTAAATGAAAAATGTAATGTTAATAAAATAATACATGTTAAATAAATAATACATGAAAATTCTGTTCTCATCGTTCTTCTATAGGCGGCTAAAGTCCATAAATGCAGGGGGAAATGCGTAAACCAACCAGCCCTCAGTGTGTCATAGAAAGCGTCTCCTCTCTAAATCAGCGCGACAGGCCGCCGCGCTATCGTCCACGCCAAGTGCGGGAGCGGTTGCGGCTGGGAGTGGGAGGGGGGCGTGGAGGGGCAGGGATGAGGAGCCGCAGAGCGCAGAGCTGTGTCGCGCAAGCTGTGCTTACACCGACATACGCGCGCGGGCACGAATATTTACACACACAGAGTGGGGGTGACAGACGCTGCGCACACAACCTCCTAAGGTCGAAGGGTCATACGAGCGGGCGTAATCCTATGGAGCTTATTCGCGCGAGCTGTGAGCCGGTGTTAGTGGGCAAGTGAGCAACTCAATGATGCAAATGAACACTCAAACACGTCCATGAAATTTACAATGAATGAAATTAATCATCTCTTTACTTTAGACATCGTAATACTGGCAACTGAAACCCAACGCTGTTGCGATTGCAATACGCTGCAAAAAGAGACCACTAAGTTCGTTAGACATTAGATCAGTTTGTTGGTTTCGCAATGTCTCGGAATCTTGCAGGTGGAAAGTATCGAAGACTGTTTATTTGAATTCTCTAGTGTATTATACACAGATTATATACAACGACAACAAATCCAATTATAAAAATCAGAAAAGACGAGGAGAAAGAAGGGTGACAAGGAGTGGGCGAACAAATTTATGTTCTAGGAGGAATGAGGGCGAGAGACAGAGACAAACGAGAGGGGCGAAGCGCCCGCAATAGGACGGAGATTTATTGGCGACAAAGAGCAAGCAGGGCGCCCCTACAACAGTTGAGTTACGTTGACACCGGTGCACCTAACGAAGTAGATTTGTAACTCAGGACAACGAAATAACGCCTAGTATGTTTATTGCTCTACAATGCTTCCAGAAAAGAATTGAAGAAACTGAAAGAAAATGATTTATATTACAATTTCAGAGCTTTTATTTCCTAACCTTATCTCGTGATATTACATAGCATGTTTAATGTTCACATTAATTGGTCCGCATGTAAATACGTATTACACTAATATTTTTTAATTGTAGTACGCAAGGGAAAAAGGAATTTTGTAAGTAATTCATTTTTACCATCCAACATTCTTTTCAATGAAAAACGTATTTTCAATTAAGAGATATCTACTAAACATTTCCAACAGAAAGTTCAAATACGCTTTAATGTATTTTCTGATTCAGAAGAGTCAGAAATAGCATATAATAAAATTACGGCATTTAAACGTATAATAAAATCTACGGCATTGGAACGTATATGCTGTGAGAGATAAGTAAGGTAATGTTGAAGTAATGACTGTAATCGCAAATGTCTCAATTGTATGCCCAGAACCGCTTTATGATCAGAAGAAGACTGTTCGGGCAAGACGTTTTTAATAACTTGCATACATGTCTGACTTGATAATCGAGTCATAATGCAAGCCTAGTCTTAAGCATATTTTGTCAACAGTTACTTCTCGTAGAACAGTTTCTTATGTACATTATTGAGCTTCATAGAATTCTACTGGCTGGCTTGTGGCTCAGTGCGACGTCGTTCGCCTTCTGCGAAGGAGGTCCGGCTTTGATTCCTGGACAATCTCATGAGAAAATTTGTTCAGAAAAAAAACAGTTTGACTGCTTCACAAGGGCTAGTCCAATCTCTGTGAATTTACCTAAATCCTACCCCTAAGGACATGAAATCTTACAACTTCCTCTATACTACGTATATTATTCCTTATATGAGACTCGTACGTATACGAGAAAGTAAATTAGTGGTGCTACAGAATGGCACAGACTTTCTTGTATTAGTTAAGAATTTTCTTTGGTCTGGTCTAGCTATTCGAACTTGCCAAATGCTCTTGCGAGCTGCCATCTATCGCGGCCAAATTTTTCTACATTTTTCAGTTTGCTAATAGTAGAATTGGAATATTAATTCATGAATATTAAAAAAAGTAAAATCTCCACCTAAATGGCAATTTTCATTGAAAAATTTGAAGCTCTTCTTAAATTGATTGATTGATTCGTGTTTCCGGGCACGTCAACTGCTTCGGTCATTAGTCCCGTTAGTGTAGTGCATGTGGGGTTTCCCCCTAACCAGGACTCTCCCACCAGCGGGGTACCGCCCCAGCCAGGACAAGCTCTAAGCTTCCGACTGGTCTCCCGGAATATGTGGTAGTGTAGTGCATGTTAGTGTAAGTGTGTGTGTAATGGGGAGAGGATAGGACAAGGAAGAGGAAGGACAGAATGAAGCCCTTTTTCACAAGAATCTATTAAGTTTTCGAAAATGTTCATTTACAACCATTTGAAGCACTTCCATTTACAATTTTAATAATGCATACAAATCGATGAAAATGTTCGTATTAACGAATTGAGATGTATTAAAAAAAACATTTGTGTAATTTTAAAAAAAAAATGAACATACCAAAATGAAATTTACGTCATATTAAACAGCACATATAGCAGTATCTATTAGAAACATTTGAAGAAAACATTTGGAGCCATTTCTGAGAAAATGCCGTTTGAGCGTTTCTAAAAATGCGGAATTTTGAACTCATTTGTACAGAAAACGGTTGAGTTTTCGAGAAACTTTATTTGACATTATTTAAAGTACATATTGTCTTTAATGTTCATATTACTGACGTGAGAGACAAGTCAAAAAATTTCATATTTAAATTTTTTTAAAAAACAGAAGAATATAGCAATATGGCGTTTCTGTCACTGTATAGGGTTTATTATATAGGGTTTATTTTGCACTAACAATACCAAAAATTTAAAGAAAAATATTTGGAGAGTTTGAGTTTTTGAGAATTTTTTTTTTTTGCTTTTAAAAATTTTTTAAAATTGCAAATATTGCATGCACTATTGCACGAAAACTACCAACATTTCCGAAACAATGTACAGGTCCTTATTGAAACAACTATTTATGCGCAACGAATTTAATTTGAAGGAAAAAATCTGTCTTCAATTTTGTAATCGTAGGAAGACGCCGAAAAAATTCAAACTTTACCATTTTCAAAAATTCAGAGTAAAATTAACGGTAAAATGCCACCTTAATAAATGTATTTTCTCTATTCTTACAAAAATTTAAAGAAAAAATTTGGAGCGTTTTTGAGAAAATTTTGAAAATGTCCGTGGGGCTTATGTAAAGTACCCCCAAATTTTAAAGAATGTTTCTCAAAATTTCAAAGCTTCAACTAGAGCCAGATAGACATAGGTTTCTTCAATTTCAAAATGATCGTACGTGTGGTTTAGGCGCTAGTAGTGTTCACAGACGGGCGGACAGACAGACACGCCGACGGACGGACGTTTTGCTTCCAATTGGTTTTTCGGCATCTAGGACCCACAAAACAGGGATTCTGGCTGCACCACATGTTAGAGGATTTTTTCTCTTAATTTAGCAACTGGTTTAATGCAGTATTTCGCCACCAGGTTCGTCAATGATTTTTTTCCCGCTGAAATCCCCCGTTTTTTCGCACAGCATTACACATCTTTCTCTATACTACGTATATTATTTCGTATATACATACGTATACGAGAAAATAACAAGGGAAAATTGTTTCGTAATTAGGTGAACATAACAGATAAGAATTTACTATTTCATTTGTACTGAATTTGTTCAATTTCCTGAGAATCGTGGTTGTTGAGCAGGAAGAAATTAAAGTCCAAAAATAGTAATGTTCGTAACTACTTTCAACTTCTGGGAAAAGCGGCTGTTCATCCTTTATCGCGAACGAGTCACCATTCTTAGAAAGGGAAAAAGAACTCCCGTACGCGCATTGGCAATTTTTCCGAAAAGCGGCACCCGCTCCACGTGAGCTGGGCGGGACGGCGACGGGTGGGGAGCGCAGTTATATTTAGCGCCGCCCACGCGGGGGCCATTGATAAGGACGCGGCACGCTGCAGAACGCGACCAATGAGGGCCGGCCGCTGCGGTCACGTGACGCGCATCGATCGCCGCGCTCATTGAGCTTCGCGCACCCACGCGCCGCAACCTCCACCGCCACCGCCCGGGGGAACGTAGCATGCGCCGCCGCGCCCGGCTCAAAAAAGAGCTTCTGTTCAAGACTTCTATGCGCTGTAATAACCCAAATGAAACACTATGGGGAGAGAAAGGCATGAAAGTAAGCTAAATTTGTCACAGCATTGATATTTTGAGCAATGTATTTTAGTATCATTATCATCCATAACCGGATCCAAAAGATATTTTTAATTTTGGGAAGATTGATCGATTGATTGATTGATTTTTTCATTTTTCCCGGCGCGTGAACTGCTCTGGTCATTAGTTCAGTTAGTGTACTGCATGTTTTTTTTTCGGGAGATGGCGGTGATCTTCTCCCGCTGGATAGCGAGATCCGGCGCCGACCTACCGTCGACTAGTGCCTCCAACCAGGACTCCCACCAGCGGGGCACCGCCCCAGCCGGGTCAAGCTCTGAGCTCCCGACCGGTCTCCCGGGATATGTGGTAGTGTAGTGCATCTTAGTGGGTGTGTGTAAGGGGAGAGGATAGGACAAGGAATGGGAAGGACAGATCGCGCGCGGTCCGTGGCCTGTTTGGTAAGGTCTGGCATTCGCCTGGTGTTGATCGGAGAAACCACGGAAAACTACCGATCAGAGTAGCCGGCCGCTAGAATTCTCCTCCAGACAGCGACTGAATTCGACCTAGCTGAAAAGCTAGTGTCGAAAATCCTGCCGCCGTCAGGACTCGAACTATGACCTCCCGGTCAGAGGCGCTGCACTGAGCTACCGCTCCCGGTAGTTTGGGAAGAGAAATTTCTGTTCAGACTCACGTAAATATTTTTGAGATTTTTTATTGTTATTCTTGAAGTAAAAAAGTATGTGTTTATCTGTAACGGGAATACTCTTTTCAATGTGATGATTTCAGAGAAAGGATATTTTTTTTGAAGAAATTTATTTTAGTAAAAAGATCTTGGCTTCGTGGGGCGGATACATATTCCACGTGCGCCTGGATCTGTTATCGTCGGCATTGGACATTTTAGTTCTGCTTTCCTTCTTGCCTATCAGCTGATGCTCTGCACTCCTTTACCAATACACTGTCCTCCCAATTACTTTGTCTGTTGCTTCAGGGCTTAGCTAAAATTTTTGGCATTTCTTGACATCTTCAGCTGATATTTCTGGACATTTGCTAGAGTTGGACGCTAATAATACAGTGCATATTTGGCCGATTTTTTCTGTCGATGCATATTCGTGTAATTGAAAACGCGTATTTTGGATATTTCATAAAATGTAAACTTATCTCAGCCAAATGATATGTGCAATTTCAACAATGAGCCTCTTGTGGATGTGGAAAAATTCTTTTCGATGTAACTGGAATGGCTAAAACGATTTCGATGCATTTGTCTGTGAAATCTTGTTTGTTTGGTCGGTCATAATTTTGGCTTCTTTCTTCAAATTATTTTCAAGAACAATGGTTTGTTTGTTTTTCATATCAATCTAGTTCCTTTCAATCTTAATTAAACGCCTTAAAAACAAGAGATAAGTTACTGTGTGTATAAAATTTGGGTAAAAAACATTACACGTATCCCCCTTTGTACCCCTTTGGGCAATATTTAAGCAATTAGCATTTTTTCCATTATTCGCAAGATGGAAATAGTGATTAAATTCAGAAAACGTTCCTAAAATAATAAAACTTCTTACTAAATTCATTTTGCACAGTAATTGATTATCAATTTTTTTACAGAACTTCTGCCGGGAGTATGCAACATTGCAACATAAAAATACTGCAACTCACGCAAAAAATGCGAAAAAAGTGAGAAAAACTATTCAAACTTTTTCAGTAAGTACAGTCAAAATATGAAGACCAAGAATTTCACCACTGACATATGCCATGCCGCAAACATTCCATTTTCAAAATTTCAAAATTCCAACATTTAACCAGTTTAACCAACAAAATATAAAAAATATACAAACTTTCACACGAGTCAACTCTTAGGAAATGTTATCAAACACCGCAATATGTTTTGACAATGGAAGAAATTCGATTTGTTTTTAGAGAATTGTGTTCATCCTTTATGTAGCACGTATTACGTATAAATTTTAATATTATTCAACTATAATGCCCATTTTCCTACCTATTTTTAAGTTTTACTTTCTAAGTGCCTGTCTATTGTCAACTATAAAGCCTATTTCCCTGCCTATTTTTTAAGTTTTTAAGTGCCTATTTGCCTTTCTATTTTCGACCTTTTTAGTGCCTATATGTCCGAACTCCAATGATAAAAAATAATTCAGAAACCAGGAATTCTAGTTCATAAGACACATAAGTTCGACACAGAAAGGAGACTTTAAAAGGGGCGTGCTTGCATTACAGTATAGCGATATAACAGAAGTGGAAAGTTTTATGTAGCGCGCCTTGGATTTAAGCCCTAATAAGTAAACGACCACACCATAAAATAATTACAGCATAAGCACAGCAGTTGAGAATGTTTCTCACTATCGTAGCCCTCCCAACTTGGAGGAGTTTTATGAAACCAACATTCGTCCAAAACTGCCTCAGAAACTAAACTGGGCAACGACAAATCAATCACAACACGATATTCATAGAGTACAAGTTAGGTTCAAAGCTATTTTATGAGGAGATTGTAAACATTTTTGTGGTCGAGAAGGCCTTTGAAATCCTATTTTAGTTTGAGTTGCCCGTTTTAAAATTATTTTGTTTTCAAAATTTCAATTTTTTTTGTAATTAATACATTAAGAGCTTTTCTTTGTCACTTTAAGAACTTTAATAATGTAACTAAGCATAAAACACGTAGTACTAACTTGAGTAAAATACGATATTTCTAAGAGCAGTACTACTCATAATTGATATCTATTCTAAAGCAACGGTTTGTTGATTCATCCCATTCATACACATATCCGGATATATCATTTGTGATAACCCTTTTGATTTCATGTGCAATGATTATGGCAAGTGTGAAGGGAACACAGAATATGATAGTCTCAGGTAATGTCAATTGAAGTACTATATTATAATTTTTTTATTTACTTTTGTTCAAGCATTGAAATTACTGCAATTCAATCTCTTTAGCTTTGAAATCAAGCTTTTACCCCCACCCCGAGCTCTTGCCTGCTTTATTCTTCGAGCCCGTTTTGTTGAGTAAAATGGTAATACATTGTTAGGTCACACATGTTCAGATACGAATTGCCATTAGAATTAACAAAAAGTGTTAGTCGAGAGGATTCTTATTCACGTACGATCTGTCGAGACTCTTTGTATTGTTTTCTCCTCCATCGTTCCCGCACAGAAGTATTCAGAAGTAGCAAGATTTCCAAACAAGCAAAGTTTGCTTGTTAAGACTTGAACTCATGAACTTTCGTTGAAGAAAGGAATTCAGAGAACGAAATAAGTTGCGAAGAAACAGAAAGGGTTCTCAGAGTCTGTTTACCCCGAGTCACGCGCATGGGTCGCAAGACAAAAACTTGGGAGGTGCACATAGGATTGCCATCCGTTCCGATTTTGTAGTAATCGCCCCTACTTTATTATAAATGTAGGCACTACAGCGGGACGCCTTCTATCATGATAATCCTCTTCATTTATTATCTAGTCTTAAGTTTGAATATTAAAAAATATAATATTATACTGCGGGAAACGAACTCAATTGGGCGTCGTATCTACATTTCCGTGAAGACGGCGAGCTAACCGGATACGAAATTTATCAGCTCTTGCCGATCTTCATTACCAATGGAATGGAAACAATCTCAGGGGCTCTACCGAAGGCATTGTTGTGTGCATTGTCTCCGACAGAAATGGAACATAAGATGCTGTTAGACCGCGAAAGGAGATTAAGGTTTCTGATTAGCTTTTTAACCTCTCCCTTAGCTGCTTAAGCCGCAAGGCAGCAGCGTAATTTGTACGCCAGTAATTAAATAAATTCCCGCCTCCTCAGGGTTACTGTGGAGGGAAAACAGAAAAAGAGATTTCTGATGAAGCTATCTTATCGCACAGGAAACTCAACAAAAAAAAAAAAAAAAAAAAAATTGAAGGCACCTCCTACAGTAAGTGTCATCGCAGTAAATTCGTGAGAATGGCTGGTGGAAAACTAGTGAACTGTTTTAGACCGTCATTGAAGATATTTGTATGATTACTTTTATTACCATAGATTCTCTGTCACATGAATTTGTCATATTTTATTTTGGTTGACTTTGGATATGCTATTAAACACTTGTTTCTGTCTTATTACAAGAATTTTATAAATGAATATAATGTGATTTTGGAAGAATGCATAGAAAGGATGCCCCAATTGGTGCTTGTGTAGGAGTATACACTTCTGCATGCACAAGAACATTCATGCTTCAGAAAGCATGCACATACTCAAGTATGCATGCTCGCGTCTATTCATTAATAAGCTTGTGTGAGTGAGCGAAAGTGCCAAAGCAAATGAGCTAATGGTCTTGTCTAAGAGAATGAGCATGCATATGTTCTTTGCTCTCTGCCATGAGCACTATAATTTTGTTGTTGTTATTATTATTATTATTATTATAATTACTACGTTTATCACCAAATTCTAAATGTCGCAGCCCCTGGAATTTGAAACTGATATTGCAATTTCGAAAATGAGTAATTTTTCTAGAATTTGGTGATAAACGTAGTAATTATAATGATAACTATAATTATAATAATAATAATAATAATAATAATAATAATAAAATAATAATAATAACAACAACAACAACAACAACAAAAATTATAGTGCTCATGGCAGAGAGCAAAGTCACTTGCCATTCACAAAGAATGTCCAGATTCTTTTCCCGGACTATCTCGTGTAGAATTTGTTTCACCCAAATGAGTAGGCCTGCTTCACAGAGAAAATCTTTCACTGAAATAAGAATAATTTTCAATATGTACTGAATGTTAATACATATAAATAAGGATAACCTTATTATACAAAATGCAAAAACTTTAAATCATATTAAACAGTTTCTAATTTTGCCTGTTGAGCTTAGTTTCAAACCCTTGAGAGTTGAGATGTATTGGAACTGTTGTATGTGAGAATGTGATGTAGATGCTAGGGATTTTCTGTTCTCAAATCTGGAAAACTGAAGGAAGCTCTTAAAATTTAAATGGCCACATCATTGACTTCTGTTCTAGCAAAAGGCAACAAAACAATTGCTTTCTTGTTGATCTTGCTATCCATATTTTCATTAGAAGTAAAAGAAAAAAGTCTGAAAATTTTATAAATGAATATAATGTGATTGTTTAAATTGTCCAATCTGCCTAGATTAATATTGATTAACTACAGTCGAAAAGTTTCTGGACTCTGCTTTAAATTAACTTTAAAATGTTGTAAGGACAATGGAACACAATTTTTTATCAGCAAAGTCAAACCTAATTGTACTCATAATTGTTTAAAAAACATTGAAGTTTTGTTTGTGCTGTAATGTCTGAAACTATATACACACAATGTATTTGCCATGAGGTTAGTGATATTCTTGTTTCGGAACTCTGAAACTTTATTTTTGTATAAAATGAAATGCTAATTACAGTTTTGGAAGAATGCATAGAAAGGATGCCCCAATTGGTCTTAAAAGTCCTTTCAGCCAAAGGGTTTGTTACTTTGAAAAAAAAAAACAACAAAAAAACGTTTAAGCTTCAAGTTAAAAACCAGTGATATTTTTGTTTCAGAATTAGAAAATGTATGACATTACCGTTGTTTGTTACGTTTATTGTCTTTTTAAAAGTTGTTAAAAGTTGTTAAATAAACAAAGCTTCACGTGAGCTTGTGCGCTGGCAACACCGCACCATGTGATCGCTAGCTGTGAGACAGATCACAAGTCCAGTTTTACCTCAAAGGAAATTACCTTTTAAAATTTCCGAAGCTTGCATTCTCTAAAGCTGTTGGTAAAGTGATTTGCAAAGTGACGGAAACGGTATGCTTTATTTGAATTTATTTCCCGAAATAAGAGACTAACATACGATAATGCTTGGGGTGGCGATAAGCACTGTTCTGGGACATTTCTACTGACTGAAAAATTTCAGAACTAACCTCGCAAAAGGTCTATAGTTTTTAATAGAAAAAATAGTGAGACGAGCCCGGTATATGTTTATATGATTCCTACATCTTTTTTAAAAGATAATTATCCCATAATGTCCAAAATCGTTGATTACCCATTTTTAACAAAAATCATACATAATATTAACATAAATATTTTTATGAAATGTTTTGAAACTTTCATTAATAGTTTCTCGTCAAACGAATGCAAATTGTGCACATCATTTTTAAAGCGGTATGCCGAGTTTAAAGTGCCCCGCCATCCCACAAGGACCCCTAGTATTCTGTCGGTGCAGAGCAGTCGGAACGCGCAGCGCCTCGGGGGCAGCTGGGGGGGGGGGGCGTGGCGGGGCGTGGCGTGGCGGGGCGAAGGTTGGGGAGGGAAAGGGCGCCCGCGGGAGCTGTTTCTGTCTGCCTCCGAATCCTTCCTGCTTCGGGGCCAGGCCCATGAAGGTCAGCGCGTCCAAACCCAGCCTCTCCCCTTTTCCCTTCCGCCCCTACAGCACCATTTCTCAGTGCACACTCTCACATAGTCCCAGTCGTTCCTTCACTGTGCCAGTCTTCCAAGCATATCTCACTTCTCGTCGCCAAAAATACAGTGTTGAAAATAAATTACAGTCATGAACATTGAATAGCTTCTGAATCAGATATATAAAACTTGACTTATAACATTATTTTTGAATTCGTAATTTCGAACTTATAGCTCTTACCGTGTTTTCATAAATTAAGTTTAATATTGAAGATTGTTGTAAACTTTTGGTGTGACTTTACTGCAATTTCCTGTCTGAGTAGTTATAAATTAAAAAACTATATTAGTTTTGTTGATTAGAGCGCAAAAGTTGTACAACAGTAAGAACAGTTTCATTTGTGTAGCAATAACGGAGAAGAAAATATCGTTTCCCAATGTTCCGAAAACCTAATAGTTCTACAGTACGACAACGCTGCACGGTGGCAAACAAACCGCTTTATTTAAACAAGCTATTTCAGCTATAAAGCAACAATTTCACAAAAGTGCCTTTGCAATGTGGAAATTGGCATAAAAAAATCAATGAAATTCAAGATTGACGCGCTTTCCCAGAGTGCTTTGCACTTAATAACACTGTTGAATAATCTTGGAACAAGGTTTCTCTGCACACGTTTAAAAGAAAGCATTTTAACTCAAGAAGGGTAGGAGATATTCAAAAGTGAATAGAGACATTTCTTAAAGAATACTTCGTTATCTTGCAGTAAAGAGATCCGACCAGGGTTTAAAATTAAACGATGTTTACATTATGTTATCTCCGTCATTTTTAATGACATTGCAAGACACACCCAACCACATTTTGTTTGTTTGCTTGCTTGCTGGATTAATTAATGTTTCCGGACGTTCTAACTGCGAATGTCATTAGCCTTATAAGTGTAGTGCATGTTTTATCGTGGGAGGTGGCGGATATCTACCCCCGCTGGTTGGCGAGATCCTACGCCGACCTAGCGAGATCCTGGGTCGGCAAGCGGGGCTCGAACTAGGAATCTTCCACCAGCAGAGCACCGCCCATCCGGGACAAGCTCCAAGTTCCCGACATGTGTGGCAGTGTAGTGCATATTATATATATATATATATATATATATATATATATATATATATATATATATGTGAGACCGATTCAAATCAGGCGGATTTTGGGGTTCCGGTAGAGGCGCAAGATACGTGGCGGCAGGACCAAGTCGGTTGACAACGAGCGTAAACAAGTCACTCGAACGCAAGTAACACCGAGAAGAACACGTTGTGAATTGTCGGGATATAGTTTATTTGTATTGTTCTTCAAGTATTTCAAGAATATAATTATCTTTTTATATTTCAACGACGAGTTTATTTCTATTCCGACTACCATTTCTCCCACATATATGTGTGTGTGTGTGTGTGTGTGTCTGTCTTTGTGTGTGTGTGTGTGTGTGTGTGTGTGTGTGTGTGTGTGTGTTAGGGTACTGTTCCGGCATTCGCCTGGTACTGATCGGAGAAACCACAGAAAACTATCTATCAGAGTTGTCGGCTGCTAGAATTCCCCTCCAGACAGTGGTTGAATATGACCTACTTCTCTAGACAGTGTCGAAAGTTCTCACACCGTCGGGACCGTCGTCACACCTAGGACCTCCCAATCCGACGCACTGCAATGGCATCAATTGATGTCTTGAGCCACCTAAGTCGATAATACATTTTGTGGCACCCTGCCCTACAAAGGTGTCATAGTTAAGAATCAAAAGAGAAACTACGTCCGAAAGGTTTTGCATACTCGAATGCTACTGCTTGTTCCATCTACCTGTTCTTTTCTAACAAATACGCAACAAGACGACTTTTTCTATTGCGAGAAATTGTTCATAAAGGCGTTTTACGGCACAAATGATGACGTATTAGATTTTACGGCGCAAATTATTGAATCATCACACATTCAGCTAATCACAGTGAAAGAATTGTGGAGAGGTAGTGGTGATCAGAACAGTCGACTACAGTTTTCTCCCACAGCTGTCAAATATCCGAACGTCACCAGAAAGTTGTTTTGCAAAAGTAAGTTTAATTCTCTTATAAATTTATGATGCTGTAAAAAATATAGCGTATACAACTCGTTTATAATAATGCTTCATTGCATTTGCACTAATTTGAACCTTTTCTGTCGTTTTCAAAACGTACTCAGGCATTACAGCTTAACATTATAAACTAATTGCATAAACTACTATTGTTACACTATTATTCAGTGTACATAACTCACATATTAACCTTACTAGACACTGACACACTTGCGGGCTTCTTGGTCTGTAATCAGCTGACTCACAAGGCTTTCTACCACAACACACATGCATGAAAAACAAGGGGCAAACAACAGTGCCCTTTGCGGGACACGAAGCTGTGACCCTTCCGACCTAGGCGCTGAGTCGACACACGCTCTCTAGCCACCCAGATCGGCAACTCTCTAGTCTTAATTAATGAGATATTTTTCTCCTTTCTATCACTTCTTTTTTAATCCTATGCGTAAGTTTGACATTGAACATTTTAGTTGGTTTTCAAAATTACGGATTAAAGACTCACGTGATGATTTTTTTGAAAATTTCTTCTTTGCGAAAAATGTCTCGCAAACAGGTGTAGATACAAAAGTATTTACACTCGTTCCCTAAGATATACCTTTAATTCGAGCTAGAATAGTCATCGAGTGAAATGCAAGTATTATAGAATTTTGTTGAAGAAAATATGTAATCGCCCCAGAGCTATCGTCTCCTAGCTCAGCTATAAAAAACAAAAAGTGTTTTACATATATATATATATATATATATATATATATATATATATATATATTTTCTAACACGCCCACCTACTGCACTTCCAACACGTGGGGAGAGCGTGATAGTATGAATGCTCGTGAAGCGAGCTTAAAATTCTCAAGAAGCAGGATCTTTTGGGTATGAGAAAGGTCTGAACCCTTGACACAGTGAATCAGATAAAATACGAATAAAATGAGCATATATTCAATAAAAAATTACAGTGGCACAATTATATAATAGGAGTATGCACTTTAAATAGTTGGTTACTGAAAAAAACAGAAAACAAGGCAAAACAAAAAATTGGCGTCACACGACTACCTGAATACACTTTCACCAATTACAATTCACAATTTGCTCATTCCTCTTTCTGAATTTTTATCTACCACATTATTTTACTCTTTCTACTCTCTATTTTTCCGTGCACGGATTTTAAAATGCGTTTTACACTTGTTCTAAGGTATCCCGTTCACAGGTGCGTAGCCTTGGGCTTCGCACTCACTATAACATTGTGAACTTTAAAGAGAGAAAAAAAATAAAACGTAACATACAGGTTACTTAAATTTGACCCCTTTACATATCACAGAAAGCAATTACTTTTAACACAATACAATAAACTATGACTTTTCCAGATAACATCACTGTACAACATATGAAAATCATTAATTATTTAAGTAAAATTATACAAGGTATGGCCTCTTTAAATAAATTTAATAACACTTGCAGTAAATGAACTTGAAACTGCCACTCACATCGTTCGGAATACTTCTCCCACCTATTCTGACCTTTCACCCACTTTTAACACGAATTGTCGTGTATTTACTGCTATTCTCTTTCCCCAACTGATCGCCGCATAAAAGTTGCCAGTTCTTTTACCTCAACAGTTCCGCATCGCTCACCTGTAGGTGACCTTGTGGATTTTCTGCCGCTCGTAGCTTCGCGTTGCAACCCGTCTTCGCTCGCTGTCCCACGATGTTACCAGTTTCCTCCCCTCAAGCTCTGGACTCCGCCACGCCTCCAATTTCCACACCTTTCTCCCGTTCTCCGGACTCGTACAATTCTCGTTTCAGTCAAAATCATTCTCGCCTACGCTTCTCTGTTCGTGGGGTCGTCCTTGTTCTGCCGCGCCTCGTACAAGTTTGTTCGCGCTTCCAGCCTCAAATAATTAATGTTGCTGAATTTATGCTTTAAATGCTCGGCCTACCTAACACACTTTGTGCGTGTGTCGTCTCAGCGTGCAATATGAGATGCTGGATTAAGTTAATGTCCTGCGCGAATTTTACAAATTTGAAATTATTTCCAAGTCAAACAATCACTTCTCTTGCTCTCTCAAATATTGTGAATGTTAATGCGAAGAATGTTCGTGCACTCCACTTCTCAATTACATCACTTTCGTTGATACGCTTCTCAAGCTAACTTTTAACTACCAAGTCAAAATAAACTCATATACTATCAAGTTACAATCGCCTTCAGAACTCAGTCTAGTCGCCATCGCTGGTGCAATCATAGAGAGCTCCTCCGAGGCGCGCCGCGATACTTATGGTACTCGCGCCTGGGGAAATTTTTGGAGGGGTGAATATTCTCCTCTTTTCATGACCTCCCGGAAAAACATTATTCGCTAGTTCGGGCGTCAGAGTTCGAAAAGCTATGGGTAGATGGCGCGTTTTTAATTAATTTTAATTCTATTAATTAAAAGCCATTTTTAATTGAATCAACCCATTGTATTGCTCAAATTAGGCGTCTCGTCTCCCATAGATTGCGATGTTTTGTTTGGTACAGGTGTCCTCGCGTGGGAAAGAATGTGTAGCGCGCGCAGGGCAGCCGTGCAAGGGAGAGGAGCGCGGAGGGAGGGGGAGGGAGAAGGGGAAGAGGAAGGGCCCTTGAGCCCAAGGCGCAGCGCCATGGCAACGCAGTTCGATACGCGCGATAATCCGTGGTGGCGCCTCGGCCCGCCTCACTCGCCCTGGTTCTCCACATCCCGCCACACCACCCCATTCCTCTCCGCCACTCTCCCCCAACCCCCCCCCCCCCGCCCTCGGCCCCCATCTCCCCACCCCGTACTGGCTTATGCAGCACCGCTCCGCCACGCCACGTTCTATCTAGTTTTGTCCCAGCCCGCATCACTCGACCCCAGCCGACCTCGCTCCGCCCCCGCCCACCGCTCCCATCGTCTGCATCTCCTTTCTCTTGTTGCGAATCTCCAACTCGCCCACTGCGCGCGTACATAACAGATGCGAAGAGACGAGTCAGAGAAAGTCTCAATGAACGAGCCTACTGATAGAGAATATCACAGTGAAGATCGAACTTGATTGCAAACGAAGATAAACCTTGTGAATCTCCAAAAATTTCATTCGCAGAACCGTCACGTACTGCTGAATCTCCCCTTTATCATTCAAACGGGGCTCCGAAATGTTAGTTCACAATTGCGCGCGTTTAAAATTATGAACATCTCATGATGACAAACCGGTTGACGTACTTCAAGATAACAAATGGTGTCTCTGACCAACGGATCCTCGACACATTTTCGACAGTAGTTTGATAACTAGGTCGAATTCAATAGTGCTGACAGGAAGAAAACTACTGTCGCGGATGCTCCGATTCGTAGTTTTCCATGGTTTCGCTGATGAATGTCAGGCGAAATACAAAGCATTCTCTAAACAAGCAGGCCGCGGATCGCGTGCATTCTTTTCTTTCTCATCCCTGTCTCCTACTCTCACTTTACACGCACATACGCTCTTAGAGAACGTTTCAATTAACGCGATAGGTTTTGATATTGTGCAATAGATATTTTTTATTGTTTGTTTAAAAAACTAATATTTTTCAGATTTTTTTTTTTTTTTTACTTTTCCAGCTCCAAATTCTTTGGCCAAAATCAGACTTTTGAGATAGAGAGGAAATTAACCGTTTCCAAATATGAATATTCCCGAAAAAAATTACAATAGTTTTCAGTAAATTTAGTGCCCAAGTTTTCGAAAATTTGACATTTATAGCTCACATATACTACTAAAAAACTAATGAATTTTTGAAAATCCATTAGAGAAATTTTAAAGCTTATGTGTTTTCAATCATATTAAACAATGAAAAACATTTACAGGGTAAATTGTAACGACGTGAGGGATATTAAAAATGTGCATTTTTAATAATTTGTAAATCAAAGAATAATTAGTAATTTGTAAATCAAAGAATACATCAGAACGACGTTTAAGTCACGTTATTCACTGGATTTAGTTACTACCCGTACAAAATTTTAAACATAACATTTGGCACAATTTTTTAGAAAGCCTTGTTTAAATTTTTTCATTTTTCACTAAAAATTGCGGGAAAACGACAAGTTTTTTTTAAAAATGTTATGACATTAGTATTAAAGAACTCATTTTTTAGAACAAGTTTTATTTTAAAAAAGAATCTGAATCTTCAATAATGTACTACATATAAGAAACGGTTCAAAATAATTCAAACTTTTTCATTTTTTTGCCAATTAAAGGCTAACATCGGAAATCGGACCTATGTAATCCTTATAAATGCATTTCAGTCAATCCTTACCGTAAATTGATAGAAAACCTTTGGAGCTACTTTTAAGAAAATATTAAATGTCTCCAAGGGTCTTCATGTAAAGTACCCCCAAAATTAAAAGAATTCTCTTCAATGTTCTTGTAGTATCCTTATACTTCACGATAAAAATGATACTGAATGTATTATTACATAAACTCTTTAAAAGAACCTATGAGATAGTCTGTATTGTTTATTCACGTTCGGAAAAAGTGGAAGTTTAGCCCGATTCTGCTTCTGAATGTTTTGGCAATATTGCCTGTAGTATCTACTGATCTTTCCATCTCTTTGGACCAACATCCCGTCTTCCTTGTGCGATATAATTATCATTGATTGTAGAATTCTTGAGTCATTCATTTTGTTTACATACATGAGCCGTCTTATCTACATGTATCTTTCTCTTTGATGACATATATATTAAATTCTTCTCTTACACTATTATTTATCTTATAGTATAATTTCCGACAGAGCTGAATGTGAGCAAGGTAATAGATAAAAGGTTGCTAGGTTCTTTATGAATAATTTCAATGGAAAATGGTCATTAAAATTTATTTAACTTCGGAAATTACTTCTAAATTTAAAATTATTTTTAATGTGTTTTTATTTTCTTTGCACTAACAATATCTATAAACGATATCCCCATAACGGGGTAAAAACATCTGAAATTATCAGAATTTGCCAAATCCCAATTTAATCTCACTTGATATTTTTGTTTGAGTATATTATATAATATTTTTAAAACGATATTTAAAAAACCTTAACGCCGAACAAAGAGCCTAGTCTACTTTTCTAAAATTTCGCAGTTTATCTTGAGTATGAATGAGGAGTACTAAAGTGTGGAAAAATTCATGGTTTGGGCTTCACTCTTTCAATGGCAATAATTTTACGATAAATAATTATTTTTATTGACAGTTATTATTTTTTTCATATATATTGGTAAATGGACCATCGTTACCTTTCCTACCGCTGGGCCAGAGAACCTGAGTCTTTGAAAACTTCCAGAGTGGTGAACCATTCAATAGCTCAACTTGCTCTGGAGAGAAAATATCGTTGGCACTATCCCTGTATGAGACATCGTTTGGACGAATTTGCAATATAATATCTTTATAATCAGTTTCTTTACTAGCCGATAAATATATAGCAACACAAGTCGTACTATTCAATAGAAAAGATAAAAATAAATAATATAGCTTCTTCTGATATTCGCCATCAAACTGTCTCGGAGTTATTAAATTTGCCAGAGAATCTGTTTATAAGCCAACAAAACTTACACGAATTACAATATTGAGTCGGAATTGGCTGTTTAGAGTAACAAAGAAAGTTTGAAACTTTAAAAACAACCATAGTTAGTATGCAACAATTTTCCCCATATTGTGTAAGACAGATATTGTTACAATAAACCCACTGTGCCACCAATAAACGCTACACCTTGTTGTTGTTTTTCGAAAAAATAGTAACGAAAATCATTTCGTTCCGAGGCACCGTTTAGCTCTAAAATCGCCTAAGACCGCAGCATTAAACTATGTAGCGGACAAACGAAGCGAGGCATTGGAAAACTGTCTTTTCAGTATACTTGTGCAGAGAGTGAATAGAATAAGTGCAAAAAATTGGGGATGATTACGAGATGCTATGTTCTTATAAATAATTACCAATTTCGACAACGAAAGATGATAGTCCCGTTGGATTGCGAAATTTAAACGGCGTTTAAACGACATTCAAAGGCGCCTAAAATATTTTACATTTTCGAATTTATGAACAGTTTTAAAATATTGCCAATGGAAAGCGGGGAGAATCCCATGATGTCTCAGGACCGAAAAAACGCTCAATTCTGCAAAAATTCTAACTTAACAATTTTATAAAGAATTCCAAAATATGTGCTAGAAAGGGCAGGAAGAGTCCGCAAATTGTGTCTGTGTTGAACATTTCAAAATAGCAGGTTTGACAGAAGTAGCAAATTGATCGATAAGTTTGTATAATTGTTGCTAAGAAATATTTTTCCGTGATGGCATATGCGCAAGCAAAATCCGTGCATCAAAAGCCAGAGATGATGGTATTTCCGCTTCATATGTATACAAACGAGGTCCCCCCCCTACATTAGCCTCCTTCCCGCCTTTTGAGATTGTGCGCCAATCACCTAGACACTAAGATTCTAACTGCCAACGATTGGTCAACGCGCTCCTCGCCTGGATAGAAGGGTGTCCAAGTTTGTCTGCATGGTTGCAAAGATAGAATTTCAAACGAACTTTATTGGGGGCGTGGGTACATAAACTTAAATAAATGAAAAATCGATTTCTTATCATTATGTATAATGTCAATCAGAATCAGTTAAATCAGTTCAGTGTTGCAGATTCAATGTGCATATGCCGAGAAAAACCTGCGTCTTGTAAAATGTTGGTATACAAAAAACATTAATTTTTATTATTTTTTAAAACATGTTTTCCTAAATCACGTCGCCACAAGAGCCATCAAAGAAATTCGTGGAATCATTTGTATTGGCCAGGGCAGCTCTAATAGCTCTTATATTTGCCACTCACTCAAAGCATATTTTCTTGCCTTGTCTGCTCTCTTCTACATACATCTTCTCTGTGTCCTTTTCTGTTTACTACATCAGTTACTATTGCATTAATATGAGTGCTTCATTTTCCCTAAGACTCGCTCATTCTCACAATGGGGAGTTGCGTCGTCCACGGCGCTTGCGGCGGCAGCCAGGCGGGGCCTCCATATGGAAGAAGAACCGCCGCCCCCCTCCCCCACGCCGCCCTTCTCCCCAAGGCCTTCGCCCTCTCTCCCCCAGATCCACTTCATGTCCTCGATCCTGCCCGCTCTTCTTTCCACCCTCACCACTATCCATCCTCACTCGCGTGTCTGAGAGGAAATTTTCTATCTAACCTGCGCGCAAGGTAATGGAATTTTCGGCAGCCGCTAATTAGACGGATCGAAGACGTCAACTGCCTGGAATGGAACTCGAGAGGCCGGTTGCCTAGATGCGTCGTTCCCGGACCAGACGCGATATCCCTTCTTCCTCATGCTGTCCTCACCTCATCCTTAAGGCCACAGAATGGACTACTCTCCTACCCATATACACCCCATTTTCCCAAGATGTAAGATACTCCGGCAGCACCGCATGTACGCGGTTGTCAGGGCAAAATCCACGAGGACTATAGTGACAGAAGAGGATGTAACCAGCCTTGTTAGCTCACAGACACTTTTGACACTAGTGAATTTGGCCGGGAGGTCCTAGAGTGGGAGTTCCGACGATGGCGGGATTTTCCTCACCAGTCGCGTAGCTAGGTCGAAATGAGACGCTGACAGGAGGAGAATTCTAGTGCCTGACTGCTCTGAAGTTTTCCGTAGTTTATCCCAACAATAATGGAGGAGAAGTCTGGTGCAGAGGAAGTACTACTCTAAAGAACTGGCTGCAGACTGCGCGCGATCTTTCCTTTCTATGCTTGTTCCTTCGTCTCCCCTTAAACACACATACACACTTACACGCACTACTCTAACACGAATGCAGGAAGACCAGCGGGATGTTTAGAACTTGTCCCGGATCGGGCGGTGCCCTAGCTACCTGGAGAGAAAAACCCTGCTAACCGGTGTTTAGGTCGTTGCCTGATCTCACCTTCCAGAGTGGACGGAACATTGCCACCTCCTGGGATACAATATGGAAGACGCGTACATGACAAATAACCATAGCCGTTGAAGCGCCCGAAATTAAGCAAGAAGAATTCAAGCCATCCTTATGTTCAGCAAGTAAGAGTTCGACCCGCTTTCAATGCGCAGTTTCCGCGAAAACGCTCCTCTTGTGGTGTCCGGAGAATAATTTAGCGGCGTGGGCGGACGGGCGACCGCAAGGGCCGCTCCGCCGTGGCAATTAACCGTCCGCATCGACGCCACGGGCCACGTGGTCGGCGACAGCGAGCGCCGCGGCCGCCGGCACCGCCCCCGCGGCGACGTCCAATGAGGGCGGGGCCGCGAGGGGCGGACGCTCGCGCACCCAGGAAGCGCTGGCAGACGCGCGACTGACGCAACGTGGCAAGTGTTCTTAGCGCCGGCGGCCGAGAAGTGCTCGCCACCAGCACGATTTAACGCTGTCATTTCTAAACTCTTGGACCGAGGAGGTTAATGTGGTTCACGCACGGAGGAGGAATGCAATGATTCACATTGAGAAGCAGTAAGTGGATTTTGTGGTGATGAAGATTGGATCCTCATCCTTTAACGCTACTGTACTAGCGAAGCATGGAGATGGAAGGGAATGGGGAGCTACAGTTGTTCTTTTCGAGATGGAATAAAACTACGGATCGATAGCTTACACCTTCCGAATGTAGTCTTAAAATTCCTTTGGCCTAGCTCAAGAGCGAAAGTCACTTAAAAAAAACACTTCTTTATAAGTGTATAGGGTAATGGGAACACTGGGCAGTCAATACTCAAGACGATCTACAACAGCGGCAATGTCAGACCTGCAGAGTAACGTTTAACAATGTCACCCTCGCACGGGGATCTCTACCAATCGTATAGTGTAACGGTGCATTGACTAAGTGACGCCAGATCTCACTAAAAAAAGTGCTCGCGTTAATGCAGACGTGTTTTCCTATGTGCGAGTACTAATAGGTGAAACAAGTCAACGATTTAGATAATGTTTTGTCTGGCCTAGTGTATGAAATAATTGAAAGCGTAAAATAATGTGGTATTACACTCACTAGTCGGAACCATAAGATAGCTTGAAAATTCAAAATTTAAGTAGTATATGACTTAGTGTAGGGATCACAGAATTTTGAAAATGTGCACACAATTCACTTTTCCCCATAGCACGTCATACGCAGTTTTTTAACAGTTTTTTTACGTAAAATAAATAAAATAAATAAATAAAATAGCTAAAAAAATAGCTCAGTATGGTTATTTCAATGCATTGTGGGTCGCAGAATCCTTCGTACAATATTCACATGCATGGCTATAATTTTAACACGTAACTTTTATTCACTTTACATGCACATGCATTTATGAAAGGGATACAAATACACATTACATAAATAGAACTTGTAGCGTAGAACCTCTGGATGTTAGCAGACTAGTAGAGAATACCCGCAAAAAGGGCTAAGATTACATCAATAGTAGGTCGTCATTTCGTGCACTTAAGCAAGTTCTCCTCACGCGCTGGACACAACTTCGCTCACGACTACTGCGATTAGCGAGCGGCAGATCTGCGGTTTATTCCTCGGTAAATGGGCACAATTTGTAACTTGTTGAAGTTACGCAATTAATCGCAGTACATATACTTGGTAATTCCCACACAATTTACATACACCCTAAACAACATGCACATTAGTGCTAATGCTTAAGCAGTTGCCTAAGATAGGACTTTGATTTGCACACACGCAATGAAACTTTAAGTCGCGCGCAAACACACGCTCACTCCCACGAAGAAATGTTTTATACTGATTTTACTGAACTTTTGCTGTGATGCGAGAATAATGCGGAGTGCTTTGTCAAATTATATTAACAAATTCAAAAGCTTCTGGAACATACCATTCGAGTGGGTTGTTGATTGACTGGGCTGCGGTGCAGCCGCTTTGTGACAAAGATGTGGATGCCCAGAATTGGGAGCAGGGCCACACGTGAATGGGTCAGGCGGTCTTACCCTACCTTCCTGTCTCTGCAATGGCAACACAGACAGCGCACGGTTTCAGCTCCGTTTGATAAGACAGAGCCAATGGCTTAGGAATGATATATTTTTACGAAGCATGAAATATTTATATTTTTTATTTTATTTTACGCAAAAAAATTGTTAAAAACTGCGTATGACCTGCTATGGGGAAAAGTGAATTGTGTGCACGTTTTCAAAATTCTGTGATCCCTACACTAAGTCATATACTACTTAAATTTTGAGGGAAAAAAGGAAAAAAAGCTCCCATGTAATAAAATATATTTTCAAGGATAAAAAACTATAAATTTTGTCTCTTATCCATGTTGTCCTTCGGAATAATACTTCCTGCCGCGACAACATGGAAACGATAATTTGAATAACTATATTTCCCTCTGAATTCTAGAAGACGTGCACAGATAATGAAGTTACATTGATGTCCAGAAGCAAAACAAGGGGCCATCTCAGCATTTACTCAATGGTTCAGGGAAATTGGATGAAAACCCTGATCGAGACGGGAGTCATTGACCCGGAGGCTGCAATACAATACTTGTTACAGGTTGTTTATACACATTTATACAGTTCAAATGGTATATAGAAGAGCGTCTCGTGAGAGCTCATTGTGTCGCAAAGAATCTTAAACCGTCGCCAACGTCCGTCGTCGACCCCTTATCGCGTCGGTCACTGGCCACAACTCCTCAACAGGAACGTATGTCAGTGGCGGTCACAAAAGACAAGGTATAATCGTTGTTTCTGCCCGCAAGTGACATCAGAGCGGCGAGTTCTAAGGCCGCTTCCCGACGGTTGAAAACTGCTGATCTTCACGACAGATGACGGCAATTTTCATTCCCCTTGTACGTGGGCATAATAAGGTTTTGTCTAAATCACCGAGGGTCTCAGGAACATCATCTCAGAGATAAAATAGTGGATTTATATGCACTTCTCTCACAAGTTACGATTGAAAATGATTCTCGTTGCACGCTAGTCTGCAGAGATCCAGGGAGCCATCATAATGTGCAAAATCTCAGAGAAAGACCCTGATATTGTGATGGCAATGGTGCAAAGGATTGGGCGGGAATCATGCCCAATGAACTACATGTCTTCAACAGCGATGCTGTAAACATTGCCACCTGATCCGCACGTGAGGCGTTTGCGGGGTGCAGTAAGTCCCTTGTTCATTTTTATTTCTGATAGTGCACAGGGTTAACGCCTGGGTTGGACGGCGCAAGTCCTGAGCACACGCACAGGACAAATTGTGAATTCGACTTGCTGGCTGCCAGCTGCCTTCACGTACGATTCGAGACTTCAGTGCTGCCCTTCGAGAAAAGAAAGTGTATTCCATCTGACTTCAACGCCCTTCTTACAAGCAAGCCACATCGCTGTGAAGATTTTGTAACTGCTTGGGGGAGAACATAGTCTGCCAATATTTACCTAGACTCCATTTTCTAAGTTCATGATTGCGCAGTTCTCATTGAACTACATATATCTGCTTGCCGGATAGTTGTCTTTCCATTTCCTTCTCCAGGGATGTTCATTTCTGTTTGTTATGTCCGTTACAATTCAGATTTGTTATTATAGCACGACGTGTCATTATGCTACACGTCCGAACAGAAGCGTTATAGGCACTCGTATGCCTCCCAAACCAAAGGTAAAAAGTAGAACATAATCTAACTAAATAACCTAAACTATACTATGACTCGTTCTCTCCATGTAAGGAAAACTCTATATCAAAAGACTTCTTCAGTTTCGTTTTAAAATTTATAAATTGTATGTGTAACTAACTTAAAATATTAACAGGATAATTACTGATTTTTATCTATAAGATAGTTTAAACCGATATTAAAATCATCTTGGTATGTAGTAAAGCACTCAGTTGTGCGTATTAAGCGTATTTAAATTTAATAAAATATTTCTAAAATAAACAAAATCTCTCCAAAAATAACTAAAGGAAAGACAAAACTCATTGTCACTCATGATATATTCAAAATCTGTGTTCTCTAAGCCCCGCAAATAAGATCTGAAGCGCTTGCTTTAAAAATAACTAATAAATGGGCTGGCGGGGTAATCGAATTTCTCGCGTTATCCTCTCATTCCGAAGCCCCGCGCGACAGCGGTGGCGGGGCGTCGGAATGGAGCGGCGTTTCAAATGACTCGGGGCTCCGCTCGTGCTGATATCCTACCTATCGAAAATATCAAATAACTCGATTATTTCCGAGATGCCAACGTGTTCACAAAACTCATTGCCTTTTAGATGGCTGAAACCAGATATGCGTAATCAGATACATCCACGTGAACGGTTCCCTAGATTGCTCGTAAGACAAATATAGCAGGAGGCGGCACGAAATTTGCACGACGAAGATCACAAGATTGTTGTTGCTACCTTCTCACATTTTGAAATGTCATTTGTTCGAATACGATTTTCTAATTAATCAAGAGAAGAAATTTTGTTTCACCGATCTGCCTTTCGAGATTCCTATTAGTAAAAATAGAAAATACGAGAAGGTTGTTTACTCAGAATATGAAGAGAATAATATATTCTAATGCTTCGATACATATTTACCCAAGTCTCTATCATATTTCTTCTTCTTCTTCTTCTTCTTCTTGCGAATAAGCCCAATTGGGACTACGCAAAGTATTCAGATGTGTTTCTTAGCCTTTCTTTGTGCCCATATTTCTTTCATCCTTTGGCTGTGCGCCTTTTTCTCTCTTCGGTCCAAGCTTTTTCTGTTCTACACTTTCGTTCTTCTTCCAAATCAATTCGCCATGACTGCACTTTAGATCTAAATGTGTTCCTGTTTTGAATGTCTTCTTCTGTGATCTCTGATAATTTAAGGTATATATTAATTTCGTTGATCCATTTTATCGTGTCAGTTGCTGCTTTACTTCTATTCTCATAAAATTCAACTATTTGTTTTGTAAGACGCTTAGGATTCATTATGTTGATGTGTCCATAAAAAAATAGTGTACATTTTCTGATATACTCTGAATATCCGTATATTATCCGTATAATATCCGTCTGATTTCTTCTTTGCTTCTAAGTTTGTACAGCTTGTCTGTAAATTTTGGACCAAGAATTTTCCTAATGATTTTGCATACCTTTTTTTCATATTTTCTGTGTCTTTTTTCCTGTTCAAAATTGGTGTTTCTGAGCCATGTAGACATTCTGGTTATATCAATGTATTATAGTGTCTCAGTTTCGTGTCATTTGACATGCACTCTTTGTTATAGATATTTAGGGTGAGATGATACGCTGTTTCCATTTTTTTACATCTAGATTCATTAGCCTTGGTTTCAATTCCATTTTACTCAATTATTTCCCCCAGATATTTCAATTGTGTGACTCTTAATTTTGTCATATTTTGTTTCCATAAAGTTAGGCGTGTCTTTGTTTCAAGTAATAACCTCAGATTTTCAAATGATATCTGAAGACCAACTCTCTCTGCCAGTTCTTTAAGGAGCTCAATCTGTTTTTGTGCTGTTTGAATATCACGTGTCAAAATTGCCAAATCGTCTGCTAAACAGTCAAAAATGCTCATGCTACCGCTATTTTTCCTCTCCCTAAAGTGATTGGTTGTGCAATTTTGAGGATTATTTTTTGTTTACGCCATTCTGTTATTACTTTCTCGAGAATGCAATTAAAAGCAGGGGTGAGAGTCCGTCGCCTTGCCTTATTCCAGTTTTTATTTTAAAGGGATTAGAAATACATCCCATAAATTTAACTTTGGCCATGTGCTTTTCAGGGTTTCTTTTATCAGTGTAAGAGTTTTCAAATCGAATCATTGTACCCTTAATATTTGGAATAATGATTCCCGATCAACCAAATCATATGCTTTTTTAAAATCAAACTCTATTATATTAAAACTGTGTGCACATAAGTGGAACTTGAAAAAATACAACTATGGCATTTAGTTTCGAATTCTGTATCTCACATGACTTTGTGATGCTATTCACCACGAGCACTACTATCCGCTCTGAATATCATTTATTTATAGTAGTCGTATCTAAATGTCTAATGTCCTGTGTTAGCCGATGTTTAAATGTCTCATTCAAGGCTGTAGTGTCCTCACTTGGTTCATATTCTAACTCAATACTAATATGTGAGTGTACAAAAAACAAGATGTGAATATACAAATATGCGAACATTGAAAAAGCGCACACGACGAACAACAGACTATGAACTGGTAATCAAGACGAAAAAAACATGCCGAGGAAAGGTAATAATGTGTGTGCAATAATAAAATAGTAGAATTTGTAAAGTAAAATGTTAATAAAAGAGTAATTAAGAAAAATAGAAAAATAAGAAAAGAAAAATTCCCGACATATTGTTTATTATAAGGTCCCATCGAAGCGCAGCTTTAAAATCTCAAAACAATTTGGTTAAGCTTAGAACAAACTGAGGGCAAACTTACACTTTCAAAGGGGCAAGGTTTCGGGATTGTAGTGACGTCCAACTCTGGGTGGTCCGGGCGACGCCGATTTGTAGGCTGGAGAGCTAATTTCGCCCGGGCATCTTCATCCATTGGTCCCGTCAGTCTTCTTTAGAGCTGAAAAATAGATGTGGAGGACAGTGATAATAATGACTATAATTAGTGCCAGACTCTAAATCTGGAAACAACAGAACTACTAACTAACATCAATTTGATACCTATAACTTTTTGCAAATAATTTTATTACATGGGAGCGAATATTTCGTTATCAATTCTTACCAAAAAGGCTCGTTTCCACCTTCATTCATAATTCAACTTGTACACGGTTTAGAATAGGGTTCCCAGAACTTAAGAAAACCTACGCATAGTACATCACACAGTTTTTTAACTATTTTGACGTTAAAAAATAAATAAGCAACTGGCGTAAAATGTCATGAACTCTATAGTATTTTTCTAAGAACTCTCATTGCGAACTGGAGTGGATTGGATCCTACAGATACTTATGAAATTAGTCTTAGTTTGTTGGATACTGGTTAAAATAATAAGATAGACATAACGTAATTCAAAATAATGTGATGATGCACATTAAGTGAATTCTTCGAAATATCAAAAAATGATTCTAAGATACACCAGGATGGCTTTCTAGTCGCTCGTAATTCTTAACAAAGAAATGCATAAAAGATAACGTTCACAAAATTTAGAGACAAATGGATTTTTTGATATCTTATTGCAAATGTTTTAAGCGACAAGACTACTAAACTATTATTGTGTTCCATCAAGAAAGTTGTAATCTCATATTTCTGGCATTGTGTCAGTAGAAGGTATGCATTCTCCTCCGAGTTCTACAAACAAAATTTTAAGCCACAAGAAAACGTTCGCGGAAAAAGCAGAGGAGGTAATGGAAAATAATGTAACTAGCTCACTGTATGTAAAGAATGAATGAATTTCGTATCCCGTTATTAAGCCCATTACTTTCCAATTTGTTGCTCAAGTGTGAACTTGACATTTCAAAATTATTTTGAAAAATACTCTCCTTCTTTGCCCAGTTTCTATCATGTAATTCGCTTCTATTCACTCCACATCATTCTTGTAAATTTCATCTAATTATATGCTTGTGGTTTTCTTTTCAAAACTTGTAAGAGAGCAATTATTCGTTCCATGTTGTCGTTCTCTCAATACCACTTTGTAAGAAATTATAACGGAAGAATAAACCAAAATTCCGACATATATAACGAGTCTTAATGACATGATTGAACGTAATTTGAAATCCCAGTTAGTTTAGAAAACCAAACCTCCCAGACGAGAGGATATTTTGGTATAAAATTTCGACAAACACTTTTCATAAACATTGCATCTTACACGAGGTTATTGATAACTCTAATTTCTTTATCAGTCATCACAATGACTCTTTGCAATACTGACATGTCAAAGCAGTTTTAATAAAAGGAACAACATTCACATGTCTGTGAACTTTATTTATTTTGCATTAATAGCGAATTTATAAATCGTGAAATTTTTAGTCTGATAACTTGATATCCAAACTTTAAAACATTACATTTCATCGATATAAATTATTAAATTCCAGAAACGCAATCAGCAACAACAAATGAAACAGATAATGAATGATGTAACTCATGATGTAAAGGACTTAAACAAGAAAGACAGTGATGAAATAAGGAATTTGGAAATGGCTATTTTTGCTATTGCATTAGAGAAACAGACGTCCATCAGCTTAAGGAAATCGCTTCGCAACCATACACAGAAGAAACAGTGAAGCAAACAAATGTATTCTAAAATATAACATACCTCTCTTTTCACACAAATTTTTCACAAGTCTTCTATTTTTTTTCGAGACAAAATTCTGGGATCCTTGTGAAAACGTATAAGTCTGATTCCAAAAAATGATAAGCGACTGCGGGCCAATAAATTGATGGTATTTTGTTCACACGCTGCCACATTTTGTTTCAATATGAGGATTGGATTAATTTTTTTACAAATTAAAATAAGACCGTGTGTTGAATAAGAACATATTTAACACTTCGAACCGGCTGAGTTTTGCTCAGAGTCCGTATTGCCGACGTCTCTGCACTGGTTCTGACCGGGAGTCCCTGGAGCTCTAGTCCGACGGCAGACCCGTGTTCGACGACGAGTCCGAAGGGCCCCCAAGGTTCAAGCGCCCCCGTAGTTAAAAAAAAAAGTATAAAACTAAATTTTTCAAAACAGTGTTAAAAAAGTGTAAAAAAGTGATGTATGATTAAAGTATACGCAAAAAATTGGCATAACGGAGTGAAGTGTCGCTCATCATCGGATAATAGAGAGTTTTTGTAAGTCATGGATTTGAAAGACGTAACACGACAATTCTGGAGAGAATTGTACTGCGCATGCGCCGGCATCAAATGACGGGATTTCGATTGTCGGTTCACTTGCGTCTCGGGTGGACGCCTAGACACGAATTTTACTTCCTACAAGAACGCTCTATCTTAGTATACAAAAAAAAAAAAAAAACGATAGTTAATTTTATACAACTGTCAATTACATTCTTTCCTCGATCCAGTAAAATATATCAAGAGCCGACCAGCTCATCACCGCGTTGCTCTAGCGAATGAACGTTCTTCTAAAAACTCGGAAGCATTCGATTTTTATATCTTATACTTTGGTCTCTCAAAACAACTCTTATCCCGTCTCAGCTCTCTCATTTCAACCTAACGAAAATAATCCTTAACGCCGGTTGTTTATTTCTCATATAGCGACTCCCTCACGATCGTCTATTGACATGCCTGCATTCTTTGTCAAATAAAATTATATTTCCATAATAAAAATGGTTCGTCATTTTGGCATATCACAGTATGCTAATTTTCTCCAGGCTTGTAGGTTAAGATCTGAAGAAAGGTTGAGGCATCCTATGGCATATTATTACCAGAATTTTGCTTTAAAAAATTGCTGCGAAAAATTTAAAGAAAATGTTTGGAGCAGTTTTTAACAAAATCTTGTAAGCGTATCTTTCAATTGTTCCACTTTAATAATAATAATGATAATAATAATAATAACTTTCACTAAAAATTAATCGAAAATTAATAATATTATCAAAAAGCTATTTTTAAAGCACTAGTAGTAAGTAATACGTTCTTCCCCCTTTCAATGCCTCGAGGGAGCAGTCCTTAAGTCGTTATGCCTTCAGACTACTATTCATTTGGAGTTTTCGCCTCTTCCTCCCGCGGGTTGAAGATGGCTTCCTTGGCACGCACCATGAATCCTCCAATCTGGCTCCACGGCCCTAAATTTTCCGAATGTTCTTACTAATCCGCACTGTCGTATCATATGGACTCATACATTTAAGCCCGTAATTAAGTTGGTTAATGCCGGTAATTATGTAAGTTAATTATAGTTGGCGCAAGGACCACGGCTGCGCCTAAGCAGCTCTCCGCTGCGACCCGTAGGATCCTACGAAACCCAACCGGGTGTTGCCAGTCGCACACTGAAATTTTCTGTACAGGACATTATTTAAAAATATTTTGAAGAACAGATTTCATTAGGAAAAATCTCTACTTTCAATAATTGGAGTTGTAAGATTGCGGCGACAAAATTGTTAATTTTTGCAATTTCTGAAAATTCAATGGTTTAACTGAAAATCGGACATGGACTATTTTTGTAAGCGAAATTTTGCTCTATAGCAGAAAAAAAATAAAGAGAATATGTAGAAGCTTTCCTGAGAAAATTTCGAAAGTGTTGTAGGAACTTCATGTATTTCAACCACAAAAATTAGAAGATTCGTTTCAATTTCGAGGGTTTTCGACGTCAGCGAGATTGATGGGGGATTGTAAATTTTGGTAAAAATCTTGACTATGGTTCAGGTACTAGTGTTGTTCACAAACAGCTGGACAGATGGATTACAGAGAAAGGAGGAAACAAACGTTTTGAGAAAAAACCGTTTTTCGATATCAACGACCAAAAACCGAGGAATTTGACGATTCTAGCTTCAGGAGGAAGACTTATGTATTTTCCTGCTTCATTACACAACTTTCTCTACACTTTGTAGTATATGAAAAGTATATATGTATGTAGGATATGAAAACGTGGCAAATAGTAATTATAAATATAGTATATGTAATATTTATGAATGAGGTTGATGAAAGGTTAACAAAACAATAAATTACAAGTAGTGTATACAATAAATTCAAATAGTGCGTTTAGCGACCGCTAGGGGTATCTTGAGAGATGCAAAGGATTCCAAATTAACTACTAGATGTCTCTGGGAGGTTGCACGTAGTGCATTTGGCGGCATTGCTTCAAACGTAAAAAGAGATCGCCAAAGTTACAATGGCAATACCGATAAAATACATTAAATGTAATACTATTTTTAAAAAAATGAACTGTTGCGTACAACACACAGTACGGAAAATCTAGTGTAAACCCTGTGAAGAGTTGTTTTTAAAAAACGATTTTTTTCATTCTTTAAAACTGAAAAGATCTGTCGGAACATATTACAAGATTATGTTAAAGGCTTTTTATGATAGTAGAGCCAGTGATGAGTGTTTCTTTTAATTAGGTACCAATGGTTTCACATTCTTTTGTAAACAACACACGAGAATCACAGGCAGAATGCCGCCAGTGCCTCTAGCGGCATCGCCTGAAGTTAAGAAGTCCCATTGGCCGCCGCGAAAGGCCACCAGGTGGCCGGCGACGGCATTTCGATTGCACACGAGTCGTCAGTTTCCTCTGAGAAAACGATATAAAATTGCTTCAAAAATCCCTTAAAGGGCGATCTGAATAAAACCCATAACTTAGTTAAGCCTTTTTGGAGTTTTTCCCTTTTATTATTCTCCTGATTGCATTTGTTATTTCATTGTTAATTTGTTGTTTCATAGTACTTCCATTGTTGACCATAGACCATTTGTTGTTTCATAGTACTTCCATTGTTGACCATAGACCATTTGTTGTTTCATAGTACTTCCATTGTTGGCAGAAACCACGAGAGAAGAGCGTTCTCTACGTCGCCCGCCCTTTTGACCTTAAAATCAGATATTCTATTCATTTCCAGACCTTTGACAATTTCTCCTCGAGAAAGAACAGTACGTCAAATGTAAATTTCGAACAATGGTGGTTTGTTCTTCGTCTCCATGTTTCACGCAAAAAAAGTATCGTTTTGACATCATTAAGGTACGGTTAAAGACGCGCTGTGAAACTCTGATGTCAAGCAATTTTACCTACAACGCAGATGTTTAAATACACATGACGATGATCGTCTTTGTTGCTATTTTAGAGGAGGCTTGGATACTTCAAAAGAGATAAGGAAAACATTAATCCATGGATAAGAAAGGTTGAATGACAGTTCATAAAAAATTATACCCCAGCTACAAATAAATGAACTTGAAGAAATCAATGTATCAATTTTTCACACCACACATCCGTTATAATCTTTCACCATGTAGACGACACAGCTCAATAAAACATTTTTTCGTGGGCGCCTTCCGATCTGCCTTGCTGAACTTTTGATCCCATTACGCATGGTTCTCAAGTTTCATCCTTACTTTACAACTAACCAATCTGCACTTCGGTATTTGTATATACGGTTATTAAGAACATCCAGGACTCCTAGCGAACAGAGAAGTGTCGCAAATTTCCAATTGGACCTTGATTTGTGCCTCGCGCCTCCCTCTCCTTCCGCCCTCACCTCTCTTCAGTCGCTCTACCCATTCTCCTTCCCTCTCTCTCCTCTCCTCTCTCTCTCTCTTCCTCTCTCTCCTCTCTCCTCTCTCTCTTCTCTCTCTCGCTCTCTCTCTCTCTCGCTCTCTCCCTCTCTCGCCTCGCCTCTCTTCGCTCTCTCTCGCTCTTCTCCTTCCGCTCTCTCCTCTCTCTCGCCTCTGCACTCTCTCTCCCTCCCTCTTCTCGCTCGCCTTCTCCTCTCTCTTCTCGCCTCGTCTCTCCCCTCTCTCTCTCTCGCTCTTCTCGCTCTTCTCGCCTCCTCGCTCTTCTCGCTCTCTCTCCTCGCCTCTCGCTCTCTTTCTCGCCTCCTCTTTCTCCTTCCTCTCTCTTCTCGCCTCGCTCTCTTTCTCGCCTCCTCTTTCTCGCTCCTTCTCCCTCTCTCCTTCTCGCTCTCTCTCTTCTCGCTCTCTCTTCTCGCTCTCTTCCTCGCTCCTCTCTTCTCTTCTCGCTCTCTCTCTCTCTTCTCGCTTCTCTCTTTCTCGCTCTCTCTCTCTCTCTTCTCGCTCTTCTCTCCTCCTCTCTCTCTCGCTCTCTCTCTCTCTCTTCTCGCCTCTTCTTCTCCTCTCTCTCTTCTCGCTCTCTCTCTCTCTCGCTCTCTTCTCTCTCTCTCTCTCTTTCTCGCCTCTCTCTCTCTCTCTCTTCTCGCTCTCTCTCTCTCTTTCTCGCTCTCTCTCTCTCTCGCTCTCTCTCTCTTTCTCGCCTCTCTCTTTCCTCTCTCCTCTCTCTTTCCCTCTCTCTCTCTTTCTCGCTCTCCCTCTCTTCTCGCTCTCCTCTCTCTCGCTCTCCTCTCTCTCGCTCTCCTCTCTCTCGCTCTCCCTCTCTCTCGCTCTCCTCTCTCTCGCTCTCCCTCTCTCTCGCTCTCCTCTCTCTCGCTCCCTCTTCCATCCATTGTGATCCACTTTTCAAACGAGATTCTCTTGAGTAGTAACCATATCAATGGAATCCTCGGCAGCTTGCGCCCTTTGCCCAAGAAATCATCTTTTAGTGTTGTAGATTGGTGGTTCAATAAATGCATGGGTTTTGAACTGGAATTAATTAATTAATTAATTAATTAATTGCGTGCTTATGATATCCCCTTTCCTCTCGTAATCCAAGTAAATCCTTTCCGACACCAGTCATGGTCGTAAGATTTGAAAAAGTGCTCGAGTTGGGTAGCATAACTAAACTGCTTTACGAGAAATAACCCAACACTCGTCTTGTGACAATTTGGACTTTGTATAGATCCTCTGTGTAGAAATGCAAGTGACTTGTAGACTCTTATTGCCGGGTCCTGGATATGAAAAAGTGGATAAGTCCAGTTGCTAAATTTAGGGGGGAAATCCTGTAACACATGGAGAAGGCAGAATCCATGTTTTGTGGGTCCTTGATTCTGAAAATTCGATTGACGGCTAAACGTGTGTGTGTGCGCGCGCGTGTGCGTGTGCGTGTGCGTTTGCGTGTGCGTGCGTGGCGTGTGTGCGTGGTGCGTGTGCGTGTCGTGTGCGTTGCGTTTGCGTTGCGTTGTGCGTGTTTGCGTTTGCGTTTGTTGCGTTTGCGTGTGCGTTTGCGTGTTTGCGTTTGCTTGCGTGGGTTGCGTTTGCGTGCGTTTGCGTGTTTGTTTCGTTTGCGTTTGCGTTGCGTTTGCGTTTGCGTTTGGGTTGCGTTTGCGTTTGCGTTGCGTTTGCGTTTGCGTGTTGCGTGCGTTTGCGTTGCGTTTGCGTTGCGTTTGCGTGCGTTGCGTTTGCGTTTGCGTTGCGTTTGCGTTGCGTTGCGTTTGCGTTTGCGTTGCGTTTGCGTTGCGTTTGCGCTGTTGCGTTTGCTGCGTTGCGTGCGTTTGCGTTGTGCGTTTGCGTTGTTGCGTTGCGGCTTTGGTTGCGTTGCGTGCGTTGCGTTTGCGTGTTGCGTTCGTTTGCGTTGCGTTGCGTTGCGTTTGCGTTTGCGTTTGGTTGTTTGCGTTTGCGTTGCGTTTGCGTTTGCGTTTGCGTGGTCGTTTGCGTTGCGTTGCGTTGCGTTGCGTGCTTGCGTTTGCGTGGTTGCGTTCTGGTGTGTTTGCGTGTGCGTTTGCGTGTGCGTTTGCGTGTGCGTGTGCGTGTGTGTGTGTGTGTGTGTGTGGGCGCGCGCGCGTGTATCTGTCCGAACATCCGTCAACGCAAGCTCCTAAACCGTTCAGCTGATTTTCTTCAAAACTGATATTCCCCAATCGATGTGTAATAATATCGCGGGCGCATGAATTTGAAACAGAAATTATAATATTGGAAGGTAATTTACATGAAGCCCCAGGGATATTTTCAAAATTTTCAGAAAATTGCTCCTACGTTTTTAATTAAATTTATGTGTTATAGGATAGTATGAATGATGTTTAAGAGAATGGTGTAAATCTCATGTTCGTTGAAAACCCTAATTTTTTGAAAATTGCAAAAGCTTTTGAGCATCTTCCTACAGCTAAAATATCAAAGACGCAGATTTTTTCCCCCTTAATGAAATTTTCTCTTTAAAGATAGATTTTGAAATAAGTCATGTACAATTTTTCGAAAATTTGAGTAATTTTCGCGAAATTTTGTGTGAAATGTAGGCAATTTTTAATTTTTTTAATCCATTCTTTCTCAAAAACGGAATCAACAATTCTGATTAAATATTGACATCGGATAGCGTTCAGAACAATTTTTGAAAATTGCAAAATTTCAAATTTTTCGGCGTTTCCCTACAACACAATTATGAAGACAAACATCTTTTGAAATGAAATATGTTTATGAAAAAATTTTCAAATAATGTCATATTAAATTTTTTGAAAATATGAGTATTTTTTGCGAAATTTTGTGTTAAACATAGGCAACTTTTATTTTCTTTAAACCACATTTTCTTAAAAAACGGCACGAAAATTGTTGATTAAATTTTGATTTTAGATTGCGTAGGAGGACTCTTAGGAGAATGATGCAGGTCTAATGTTCGTTAAAATTCCTCGTTTTTGGAAAATTAAAAAAAGTTAACATTTTCCGGCGTTTTCCTACAACTACAATTGTGAAGAAATTTTTTTTTCCAAGTGAAATGTGTTCGTCAAATGAGGTCTTTGTGAAATGGGTATTTTTTCTGTAACTGGCGGCAAATATAATCGCCCGTTCCGAATATCCTTTGCTTCGTGAACGTAAAGATGAGAAATTGCAATTTTCCAATTTTCGGAAATGGGATTTCAAGGAACATGTGACTTTCTCTTAAGTGACGTTTTCGCTATTCGAGGACAAAGTTTAATAAAAAAATTGTAGCCTTTTTCAGAAAGATTTGAAAATGTTTCTGAGTAACGTACCCTGAAGATTCAAAATATCCAGTTGAAATTCTCAAAACCTTGAGTTCCTTCAGATCAATCGGGGAATATCGATTTTGGAGAAAAACGGCTGAACGGTTTAGGCGCTAGCTTTGATCACAGACGGACGAACATACTACTCATCAATTTTTTGGTATCACGGACACCCAAAAACATGAATTATGGCTGCACCACTTGTTAAAGAAAGTATTTTACTGTATATAGCAACAGGATTTATCAATTTGTTCGTAATCAGGATCCAGCAATAAGAGCTTTTCTGCCGAAAATTCTCCTTTTCAGGCGCACGTTTACATAACTTTCTCTTCTTACGAAGTAAGAGCTAGAAAGAAAAAAACACTAAATTCATTGAGTAGAAAGTTCAAATTTCTCTCTAAGTGAAAACCTTTTGTTTTCAATCAATACAATATTTCCGGACCCCTATTATAACCTTGTCTCTTCTTGTGAAAAAATATTAAAGAATTGCCGATGTGTTCAAATACCCTCCTAGTTATGAAATTTAAATAAATATGAAAGAAAAACAGAAACGAATATTTCGGAGTAATTTATTTAAAATGAACAATTATTATAGCAGTTCAAAAATGTAAAGTGTTCGAAAAATTGCAAGAACCAGTCAGGAACCCATTCCTACCGTATTTCTACAACTAGAATATTCTTAAAAAAATATTTTTACCCAATTTTACCACGAGATTTAAGGAAAAGTAAAAACAAAATAATGGCGTCATCAGGAGATTAAATAGTTCCCAACTTTAGTGCTAACGCACTGGCGGATATTTGTCCCAACTGTATAACCGCAGAGATGAGCCGAAGTGGCAGGGCTCGTTTCCTTGGAAACAGCTGGTGGAGCGCGACCTGCCGCCTGGCCGTGCTGGGTTCTTCTCTACCTGCGCGCTGCAGGCTCGTGAGACGCGCGTTGCTGTCGCCATGTTTGCGCCCTCGATTGCCGGGGCGGGTGCCGGACAAGCATCGACGCGGCGCAGCTGCACGAGGGAGCTCGGGAGGAGCCAGGCGTTGGCTGCGGACAGGGCGAGGCGACGCAGCTTCGGCGGACAGGGAGGGAACAGGAGAACAGGGAACGGGGAACGGGGAGGAACGAGGAACGGGGGAATGGAGGAACGGGAGGAACGGGAGGACAGGAGAACGGAGGAACGGGAGGAAGGAGGACGGAGAACGGGAGGGAACGGAGGACGAGGAACGGGGAGGCGGAGGGAGGGGACGGGGCAGGATGGAGGAGGGAGGAAGAGGAGGGAACGGAGGAACGGGAGGGAGGAAGGGCAGAAGGGGCGAGAACTGGAGGAAGGGAGGAACGGGAGGATCAGGCGGAACAGGAGGAACGGAGGGAACGGGGCGTGAACGGGATGGGAACGGGGCGATGACATGGCGGAAATGGGGCGGGAACGATGCAGGAACGGGGCGGGAACCGAGAAGGAACGGGTGATTATACATAATATACAATTTTGTTGTAATTACATTTCGATGTATGAACAATGTTAGAAGAACTAATATGTTAAATAACACAATAACGGCTAGGATACCCAGGAAGGTCCTGAAAAAATGCATACAATTTGAATTAGGACATGAGTATTTAATTTATAAATGTTGGAACCTGCTTAAGCAATGACGGAGGATGAGTAGGTCTTAGAATATCTTGAGATTTTATTCGGAAAAAGATTGGTGAGTTTATCTAGAGTGTACAAAGGAGTGGCTGGCAAGATGAAAGAGAAGAGAGAATTAGAAGAAAGTTTTAAGATCCAAGTTTTCAGGAGGTTCTATAGATAGTTCTTTAAAATTTGATCATTTCGGATATACATGGAGCTTTTAAACATTTCTTAAGAGTTGTTTTGACTACTTCAGTTTGAAGGTTGCTGTTAGCGGCACCTCTCCAGATTCGGCAGGCGTAGGTCAGGGAGGGTCGTACAGTGTATTTAAATGTTATTGATGCTGGAGTCTATTGATAATTTTGATTTCTATTTATGAATGGATACAATGTTAATATTTTATATTTTTATGTGTGTTATTACTATTGATGTTATATGGTTTTCCAGGTTAATTTGGTATCTATTTGAAGTCAAGATATTTAACAGGAGTGACATTTGGGAGCTTTAACTGCATGGTTATTAATTATTAAGGGATATGGGAAGAATCTTTTAAGGGAAAAGTTTGCTTGAGATTTGGTGATTTATTATTTGCCAATCATTGAACCAAGACATGAGGAGATTTAGGTCAGCTTGGAGATTGCTCTACCTAAAGAAGATCATACAGTGGTAAATATTGCAATGTCGTCCGCAAATAAGGCAATATCTGAGTGTAAGAGGTAAGGCATATCAGAAATAAAAACATTGAAAAGCATAGGTGATAAAGGGGATCCTTGGGGAAGTCCAGCTTGTATATTGTGATCAGTTGAGAGAGTGTTATTTATTTGAACTTTGAATCGTCGATTAACTAAAAAGGATTTTATTATATTTTGTAAATAATTTGGGAAACCAATATTTCTCAATTTGAAAAGTAATCCATCATGCCAGATTTTATTAAATGCTTTTTTTACATCTAGAAATATAGCAAGAGTATGACGTGATTTTTGGAAATTGGTGGCCATATAGTCTGTTAAACGTAGCAGTTGATGCGTAGTAGAATGGTTATGCCTGAAACCAAATTGACTACTAGGAAGAACATTATTTCGATTTAAAAATTTATTAATCCTGGTTAAAATTGCCTTTTCAAAGATTTTTGAAAACTTTGGTAGGAAACTAATTGGTCTGAAATTTTCAGGTTTAGTTTGATCTGTGTTGGGTTTGGGAATTGGCAGGATAAGTGCAGTTTTCCAGGAGTTTGGAAAGTAGTTGAGTCTGAAACATGCATTATAAATAGCTGTTAGTGAACTGAGGATGGGATATGGTAAATGTTTAATTACAATATTAGGAATTAAATCTAAGCCTGGTGATTTTTTGTTTTTAAGTTTGGAAATTATGTATTGGACTTCAGATGGGGAGATAAATTTAATTCTTTCAGGAACTGTATGAAGTGGGTTGGCTAATGATTGGACTATGTTTTGGGTAAAGGAAATATTATAAGAGAGATTATTAGTAAAGGAGAGTTCAAAATGATTTGCCAATAGTTCGTTTTTTCAGAATCAGTAGTTGCTAATGTGTTGTTATTATTATTTTTTAATGGGAGTAATTGTTTTTTGTCATTTGTTATATTTTTAATTGCAGACCAGAGGGAAGCAGAGTTAGGTTGGAGCTGGGATATATAGTTTGAAAATTTAGAAAACCTGTATTGTCCTTGTTTATTTGTAACTTCATGAGTAAGGCGATTTAAGGTAGTTTTAATATCAGGATCTCGAGTGATTTGCCACTTTCTACATGCTTGAGAGCAATTAAATTTAATATTTCTTTTGGTAGGATAGGTGAGACTGATTTGTTAGGGTTATTACTTATCATTGTTGATAATTTATTAGCTTCTAATATATTTCTTTGCATTTTCAAAATTTCAGCATCTACATCTAATGGAGTATGGAGAGAAGTAGGATAATCATTTGTTTGAAGTATATGTGACTGGAAAAGTTTCCAATTTATTTTTCCTTTAATTAGGGAATTATGGTTGTTGAATTATGTGTTGTTAAATTCTTGAATAGTCCTGTTGTTTTGAAAATTATTTGTTTTCCTTCTGGTTTGGATATATTTTTGATTATTAGTACTTTGGTTATTTGTAGAATTATTAGCAAAAACTGGACAACCTCTGTAATTTGCTGTATGATTTTTGAAACAGTTACAACATTTTGGAGTTGCTGTTTTTGATTTGTAAAATTTTGAGTAATGGTGGTTGTCAGTACAACGAACACATCTAGGTTCCATTTTGCAGTTTGCCTGGGTGTGATTGAGCCTCTGACAATTTTTACATTGTATAGGGCTTATTTTATTTTTAAATTTAATTTTTACAATACTATTGAATAATTTGTTTAATTTCACAATATATCTTCCTTGGCCATTATCATAGAGTTCTAATGCACAGATTTCTAATGATTCTGTATTTTTGCCAAACAGTCTATAACAGATATTATTGGGTAATTTTTAAGTAGCTCTGTTTTGATTTCATCATTTGAAAATATACATATTATTGCAGATGTTTTATTAGTAGGATCTCTATATGTGAGAATATGAGTTTTGATTTTTTTTTAACTCATTAGTATTATGGATTTTATATCTGTTATAAAACTAGAGAAATTACGTAATATGTTGGCAGATTTTGGGATATTGATAGGAGGAATGTTAATACTCTCTAAGTTTGATGTGTTATCACTTACGTCTCTATCTTCTGGGTCACTTGCTGCTGAAAGTCTGGTTTCAGTACTACCTATATTATGCCTGGAGTTTGAACTAGCACTATTTTCACTACACTGATCATCTGTTCTTTTTCGCTTGGAGTTGGTATAATCATTTTGGCTTTTCTCCAAATTTGGATTAGGTAGAATACTATTATCACTTTGAGGGTTATAAGGAACACTTTGCTGGAAGGAATAAATTACCTCTTGTTGTGATTTTACAATTTCCCTTAGTTCTTGAGCTTGTTGCTGTAGGATTGCGATCTGCTGTTCTAAGAAGGCGATTTTTGGATCTTGATAAGTTGAGCCCGAACCATAAACAGTATTTTGCACTTCACCAAGGTTTTCATGTAGATTTGTTTCATTTACCACAGCCATCGCTGCTGATATTAGTTGACCTGTTGAAGGGCAACTTGTGTTGTCCATTTTTCACCAGATCTTGCTACACGAAATTATAGTACAAGTCGTTATTTCGTTGCAATATGCCGCAATGCGGCATTTGGCCGTGGCCCACACCGACTTGGTGTGGTTTTATTGTCACTTCTTAGTGTCGCACTAATAAGTAATCACTTTCACTTGCTGAACGTCCGCTGATAGCGGTATGCACGAGCGCCGGGGGAGGTCTTTCCTCTACGAGAGTTGAGCTCCGAATGTCGACTGGGCGGCTGGGCGGCTGGGCGGCTGGGCGGCTGGGCGGCTGGGCGGCTGGGCGGCTGGGCTGGGCGGCTGGGCGGCTGGGCGGCTGGGCGGCTGGGCGGCTGGGCGGCTGGGCGGCTGGGCGGCTGGGCGGCTGGGCGGCTGGGCGGCTGGGCGGCTGGGCGGCTGGGCGGCTGGGCGGCTGGGCGGCTGGGCGGCTGGGCGGCTGGGCGGCTGGGCGACTGGGCAGCCGGTGACGTGACCAGGGCGTGAGGCTAGGGCTTGCCAATTTGGGTCCAAGGCGAGTGCAGGGGCTGTTGCGCTAGTGGCACGAGGTAGCGGATGCAAATTTGTGATCGCACTTCCGCGTTTAACACGCATGCACGATCACTTTTCTAACCGGTGGCGTATCATTTTTCTCACCGGGGAGCCATGGGGCTATACCCCCCTCAAAGTCAACATATGTACTTTTATTCGAGATATTGAAAATAATTACCATATATATCTCGTTACATTCAAAGTGAGATTCCCATTATGAATACACTTGTATTTTTTTATTTCAAGCTAACGATTAAAAATACTTTTTCAAAAATATCTATAAAGGTATGAACTGAAACTGACCTCATCAGGAACACTTTCTAAATGCACCTCCGTTTTAACAAACACGCGATATCTGGATTTTCTTCATTTCGGAATGCTGTGTTCTAGTTAAACATATCGTTCTCTCGTTCCTAAACCCAATTCTCTTATAACCATCGAATGTTTATTGTACTTCTCCTCCATACGTCACATATAGTTTTACTGTTCATTGAAAAATACGAAAATCAAAACGCCAGTTTTCGCCCTCGTATATATATTTGTTGTTCTCAAAGGCAAAAACTGGCTAGACATACCCACTCAGTGGCAATTTCTTTGCTTGGCGACATTGCTTTCTTTTCAATGCTATATTGATATACATTAAAGGAGGGGAGATCTTCTATTCAGCCTTTTAATAAAAGCTCGTTGAAGCAATTATCCAGACCAAGCAGTAATTTTTTAGTTATGTACTTATTAATGTCCATTAATTAGAGAATTCATCTTGGTTGTTTCAGAAGAGAAATTCTTCACGAAGAAAATGTTTTAGTTAGAAAATGGTGCACTTCTATGAATCAAGTCTGAAATAATCTATCTCTTCTGGCTAGGTAATGGAGCGTCAAGCTTTGCGTAAAATTCATGTGTATCCACTTTTCTCTGAACTGTTCTTACGAAAACGCTGTTGCAATTTTCATTACGTCCTAGTATGTTTTGAAACAAAAAGAAGTACACATTTGCCTGGAAAATTGAGTAATGATACGCAGTTGATTTTGTTTTCTAAGAAGGTTGCCAAAAGATGTGCTTTAGCGATCACAACCTAAAACCAAATATAATTATAGCGTAGTATTAATCGTATTTCAATGCTTATACTACGTGAAAGCTACAGTAAAGGAAACTTGAATATTTTCGTACATCTTCAAGACGATAACTGCTATACATTTTTTATTGTGCGGTAGATGATCATAGTTGGATGTTTCTCAATGATTTTCATAATTCAGAAACGAACGTTAAATAGTAGCACATGGTAAGAGTGCACGAAGGGAATTTGAAAATATTTTTATCTTTTAACTCAAATCTTGCAAAGTGCATTTCCCCTTTTGAAACATCCGTTACGCAGCTACAACACTACTACATATTTTCTTTGTGGAACGAACTGGAGAAAAGTAGCGATTGGGACTGAGTTAATGAACGAAAGAACGAGAGGAGATTAATAATCTTGGTGTCAAGGTATGTGGTAAATCGCTGGAAATAATTAAAGCCACTTACTGCGAGAGCTGTCCGTGAGCGTCTAATGAATAGAGCGGCATCAAGAAATAATTAATGAGCAGAAGCAGCCGACGGCCTTCGATGCAGGTGGTGACGGCCGGCAGTCACTCGTCAAAGCCGAAAGGGAGAGGCAGAAAGGGCCAGCAGGAGCAGACGTGCTGCGCGGGGAGGAGGGGGCGAAGGACCCACAGCGCGCAAATTAGAGGGAGAAAGAAAAAAAAAAAAAAAGACGGAGGGAGGAAGAGGGCAGAGAGAAGAAAGCATCGTAGATAGAACTCATCGTTCCTACAGTAAAAACTAGTGGTCATGATACAAGAACCAAGACAGTGACAACTGTTTATAAAATATTGATATCCGCCATTTCAGGGGGCGTTCGACCCGACATACATATCTGACGCCCAATCCCATGCTCGTTTGGAGAAAGAAGTTGCACACGCAAGGGAAGACATTGGAATTTATAGTTTAATGTAGGGGTAATATTATAGATCAATTAATTGTAACAATGTGATCGCTCATCAATTAAATTGAATTAATTTGTCGTACAAACGTGTGTTTAACGTCGTCCATCATTTGGTGTTCTAATTTTCACCTGCTCGGCGAAATCACTTGGCTAAATTTAATGATGGAAAACTTGAGATACTTGACAATGTCGTTTTTTCGTTCCCTTGATTGGCAAACAATGTATGTCATGGAATGGCTTTGTTTGGGGCATAGGAATGCTCAAATGAAAGAATTCAGACTAGACTGCCCGCGGTAGCGCGCTGCGGTTACACATATGCTTACTCGCCTTTCATAAGACTAGAGCCTATCGCGTCCGAGCGTCTCCCTTCACCAGCTCTCTCTTCGGGGTGGCTCAAGAAGCACCGGGCCTCACAGGTTGCCCGCTGATATATTACGTGCGCCGCGGCACGCCAAATCGGCCTCCCACTTGAGCAACCCTTGATTCACATCGCGGACCAATCACTCGCAGATGTAATATTCCCAGCTATTTGTTGTAAATTTCGCGCTATTGGCGGGATGACATTTTGGTTAATTTATATAACAAAATAAAACGATAAAACGAGGGGGGTATTGAAAAGTGTGCGCACGCTACAAAAACAAGTGCCTCATTGGAAGACATTTTAGCAGAATAGATAAGCAAAATGACTCAAAAAGTAGTTTCACAACAGATATATGACTTGGAATGTTAAATGTTACCTCAATGCTAAATGTCACTTCAGTATCCTCATGCAACTCATACACTCAAATACACCCATTCACTTATATCTCCAGTCTTTGTATTTGCCGTTTCTCATCATTGTTAATGAAAATTGACCATGCATTTGGTATTCATGACATATTTATTTTTTCTTAACAACACTTCGTTTGAAACATCAATATTATTGATACGAATGATACCGCATTATAAACATATACCTTGCGTGTACGTTTTAAATGTTCATCTACACTATTTTTAAGCGCTGGATAAATTAATTTTAAATGACACAATACATAATTAATTTTCATTATGTTCTTCATTTTTACCCCTTGCAATTTATTATATAACTGATATCACGTTAGTGTAATTACGTCAACCATAACGAGGAGGTTCATTCACTTGAAGGGGAATATATATTAGTTACGAAACAGGTAATAAGAGAGGATAAACATTCCTATTTTTAATAAGATATTTATTAAATAACCCTCTAGGACACATTGCTGTGAATTAAAAATAATATTTTTTCCTTTCCTATTCCTCCCTCATCTTTCCTTCCCTCCTTCCACTCTCTCTTATCTGCCTTCTCCACTGCCACCTCCTCCCCTCAGAGAGTGCTGGAGGCAGAGGCTGGCATGGCGAAGGTGCCGCCAATAAATCGCCAGAGAGACGTGTGATAGAGCATTAATCTCGTCGCTGCCGCCCCGCCCCACCCCTTCACGGCTGCGCCGCGACGCCTGTCACTCGCGGCGGCGACCGCCCCCGCCCCTTCGATCACTCGGCGTCGCCCTCCGCAGCGGCCCTAAACAAAGCACTACTGAAACCACCGCGCGCTCCCAAACACGTTTCGCTTATTCGATCGATTTGGTGTGAACCACTGTATATCGAAAGCATTGAAACATGTTTGGAAACGTTTTTTTCATCAAAGGACAGAGAGCAGTTGCACACTCTTATTGATATACAAATTCCCGGCTTTACTTTTTTAAAAGAGACACGTGAATTTTAACAGAGTCTTAAAACAAATATTGCAAAATTGTTTTAAAAAATCTTTTGTAGAAGTATGTTGATATTGTAAGAAAAAACAATAGAATACTACAATGGACCAAACAGCAGTTGCAACGAATGGGGGAACGAATGAGATGAGACTGTTGTCACAGGGCATCAGTAGTAAAACACAAATTATAATTTCCTAGTTCAGAGGACAAGAAACGGAGATGTTGAAAAGACAAACAACAATATAAACCGAAAAGAACTGAAACTTAAAAAGCACATAGTGTATACATTTACAAAATGGCTAAATTTATCTTTAGTAGGAATCCTTTCAAATTTTCCTTTCCTCATTGCAAACAAAGCCACCAAAAGATTCTAAACTTACTACATAACGTTACATAAACCTAACCTTTTTCTCCACCAATGCTAGTTTACCGTTGTTTATTCTAAGGATTGTTTTTCATCTTTTCTTGGGTTGAATGCATCAAAGATAGCAATATCCCCATAACCTAACGATTTAAATGTTTTAAAAGCGATAAAACATTATGTCCGCTCACGACCTCACCCTCGCAGGCGCAACCCAAATGCAGCGCAGCCGTAACACGGAATGCAGGGCGGGAGAGCGGGTGAGCGAGGCGAAGGCGCGCGACCTGTTGCTGTGGAAACAGAGGGGCGTGGTGGAGCGAGGCGCCACCCACGCCGGCGCCTTCCGCAGTGGGCCATGCACCGGCTTCCAAGGGCAGGCGCGAGCTCCCGCCTACGGCCCCTCAGGCTACGGTCACAGTGCAGCCGAAATACCTGTCGCTCGCTACCAGACGACTGCGAGAGAAATCGTCTCACTTATTTCATCCGAAATCGGCCGAATATCCCCATAGTTCATTGTTTGAGATATTTGCGAGAGGTACGCTCAAGATCATGTACATGTGTTGGAAGTAGCCTTGATATTACTGACGGCCTTGACTCTCCAACTGATTTCGGACGAAGGAACTGACAAAATTAAACGAAAAAGATCTTCATCCAACAGCCGATGTTTCCGGATGCCGTCGGAAGAGGACGTTGGGGTACAATATGACCATTTCCAGTTACCAGCACATGTTTGGGCATATCTGACGGAAACGTCCGACGTTGGCCGACCGAAATTTTGGTCGCAATCGGTTGCACTGTGACCGGCGCTTTAGACTGCGACACACAGCCGCTAAGAAGGAAATGGACGAAAAGGAACACGTGAGGACGAGCATGTAGTAAGGGCGTAATGTACACGTAGAGACTTGCATACACTACATGCATTGACCATATGTGAACTCGCAGTGTTACGAACACATTTATCAAGAAATTAAGAAAACCCTTATCAAAGATTTGTTCTAATAGAGATTAGACAACGAGAAACGTGTTCAAGATAGTTGTAAGTTCAGACATGTTGCCAGATGCGTGTATGAGAGGTTGCCTATCCTCCATAAACGTGCTTATTTCGAGAACCCAAAATGTTTCTCGTAATGTTCTACAGAATCATCCGTCCTTGATGCAAGTGATTTAATCATCGGAGAGTGTGTCCTGTATTTACCTGCCGTAGCATCTCATTCCGTTACTGTGGTATAAAGGCCCGACCGGCAAAGCACGGGGCGTCGCCGTGTCTCCTCCGCTCAACCTGTGGCGCGCCTCGTCGCTGGGCCGCGTGGGAGGGCCCCTTACAAGGCTGTCCGCCGCCCGCGCCCGCAGCGCCCCACGCGGCCGGCGAGGGATCGATGGCGGCGGATGGGGCAGGTGGAGGGGAGCGAAGCTGCCTCCGACGCACAGTCGTCGTGACAGCAGCTCCTTGGGGACGACGAGGAAACGGACAGTGAGGCTTTGCCGGTTCGGACAGGATGAATCCATTTGGCACGGAGGCTCTAAAATTACTCCACCTCTTGCAAACTTCTTGTGTTATCTACATTAGATAGGAAGAAGCCTTAGCGAAGGACATGAAATGAAGGCCACAAATAACATTGAAATAAGAAACATAGCGTTTCGTGCGGTTCAATTTAAAACACATGAACAAACGGTACACATTTTGGCTTATTCCAAGGAGTCATTTTCCGTTTTCAAAAATCTTACGTATTACTGCCGAATTCAATCAAAGCTAATACATACACTTAACTAATAGTGAAATGTATTCAAAATCTATGAAGCTTACATGAAACATATGCAATTGAAAAACTGGGGTTTCTTCGAGATTACCATAAAAACTATGTCATATCTACAGAACTATCACCAGAAACTTCTTCTAGAAGGGGCAGCACCACAATATGTATAATATATAAATGAATTTGCATCTACGGAAACATATTTCAAAACAATCTGAAAAAGAATCTTTCAATTCGTTCACAAAGTTGTACTTTTGACCACAACTTTCATCTCTTTTGCACTTGACCTTGCTGGGAAGGAGGGAGGCGTTAATTTCTCTTCTCCCCCCTCTGACCCAAACTACCAGCAGTAACAAAACAATGCTAGTGACTCAGATATCCGTGAGGCGATGGCGTGCATCCATGCTCATCGCTGATTACCTATACAAGAGTCATTGTGAATCGCAATAAGGATGACTAGCGAACATTATTACTCATAAGAGTAATAACGGAATGAGAGGCACAGAAACATTCAGAACCCTGTTGAAACGTGTAAGGGACGTGACGTGTTTCCCGCGAATTCCGCCTGTGTTGGACATCGCACGAAGCGCGATCGAGTCGCCCCAGTGTGCGCTGTCGTGGGCGATGGGGCGACATGTAGTCATGGTGGTGGAAGTGGTGAGGGAACATGGAGCGCCGAGTGGGTAAATGGCGCGCGAATAAGAACGAACGGCCAATCTCCGCCGACAAACACCGGGCGCAGCAGAATAGCTTCTGTCACCGCCCTTTGGTGCAGTGTCTGGCGGCCCATGGGGCGGCGCTTACTTTTATTTCCGTGAATTAATGAAAACCATAGTTCAATGGCGATTCATCAGTAAATATATACACGAACGTAATAAGTGAAACACTAAAACATTCTATGAAAAAGAAGGCAAACCCGATCAATTTACATTATTTACACATTTTAGGAACATTTTTAAACATTCTAAACAAACAGGAGCACAAGCGATAGAGGTCGCGTGTACTACAGGAAATAAATTGGCAAAAGTGTTCTACTTTTAAATCACAGTTTTCCGACGTATTATTTCAAATTTTTGTTAGAGATGTGTTCCCCAAAATAAACAGTCCTGGCTCAAATAACGGCTGCATTTACTTCCAATAATGAGTAACTATGATGGTTGTAGTTAAAGGATAATTGCATATGTAGACAGGGATATGATATCGGATAATTGAAATGCTTTGGATAATGAATCTCTTTAACAAATATTCGAAATGAAACAACTCGCACAGCGTATCTGATTCATCATGAATATGCCTCGCGCTTCGAAATCGGTATACGTCCGTACGCGGAACATATCCCACGGCATTAAACAAAAACTATAAGAGTAGTATGCTGCGGAACATAAGTAGAAATCGTGATGAAAGTCATTGAAATATCTAACACGCACTTTCTTTACAACAAATAGCCTTTAAAATGCTTTTTTCTTACAAATGAAAAATATGTAAAAATGTCTCCAAATATGTTTTTGGATATTATTGCTGCGCACTCAAACAAATTCATCTTTATAAACCCAATGTATTATGAAGAAAACATTCCCACTAACTTTATTTCCTTTTTGGTCTGAAATATCTTTATCATCCGCCACATTTTTTACTATTATTACAGTACACATAATTGCATCATAATTCCCCTATAACAATCTGAGTACTTTTAATTCAGTTTTCTCAAGGAAATTTCGGCAATTAGGAAACCATTTTCTCGACGCAGAAGAGAAACAAGAATGCTGATGAGAATAAAACGAGTAAATCCACACAATTTCGAGACGCAAAATTACACAACAGCCTATCGGGGAGTGGGGGGAGGTATCGATTGCGAAGGCGGGAGGTACCGGCGCGCATCATAATGCGATGAGGGGCGATTAGGCTCAGGGCAAAGAGCAAAGAGTGCGCCGCCTGATGCGAATTAATGAGACGCCGTGCGGGCGCGGCCGAGCGCGAAATGCTCAAAGGGCCGCGAGAGCCATGCAGCGCCCGCCCGCGACTCCCGCGCGCTCGCCGGAAAGTGCTTCGGCCGATGCTCGCGAACAGCGGGATGATTAACTCGTTTGTGTATGTACGGGCGGCGTTTGGGAGCGGAATCCGGCGAGGATTGTGAATTCGTTTTACTCACGTCAATGCCTCAATAAATAACGTATGCGAAACATTAACTTGTATTTCTAAAATACTATTCCGTGCATTTTTGTAATACATTGTTTCAATGTGGTGTATAATGTGGTCTACACTATTGCATGGTGGTGAATAGGTATCATAACTAGACCTCGGATTTTAGAACAAGTGCCTATTTAGTTCCTTTAGGAGATTGTGAAAAAATAATTGAAGATGTTTACGAATCACGAAAAAGTAGATCTACTGAAAGCATTCAATAGTGCCTAAAATATCGTAAAAAAACAGTTAATGCCTATTTTAATATTTGTTACCTTAAACTGCATAAAACAAGTAATCTTCAAGAATTTTCAGATTTTTAAATTTGTGATTCCGAAATGTAAATAGTTTTCCGAATTTCCCGAAATGCGAATATTTCTTGATCGAATATGGAATCAACTTCACATCGAAGTATCTCACTCAAGACAGGGAACACAAGGAGCTCTGAATGTTTCTCCGATTCACGCTCGTCTTCGATCAGCACGCTCGAGCAATTGCACCCCTTCCCGAAGCCGCTGCTTTTTTCATAGGTTGAGAATAAAAAGCGAAAAAGAACGAATGAAATGAAAAGAATTGAAAGTTAATAAATAATATGCTATACTCTCATCAGTTTGAAAACACTTGACTTTCACTGAATAATAAAATATGCTTAATGTAATCCTTTTGTGATTAGTTTTAGATACCATAAACATAATTTTTCAATGTCTAATGTTGTTTAAATGCCTGGCTCACTCATTTTGTAATCTATTTTAAGTACCTAAAACGTTATTTTTCGTACCTCATAGTACCTAATTTCATAATTTTGTTACCTATTTTAGGTGCCTAATCATCACGTTTTGTGCCTCAAGTTCAGAGGTCTAGTAACAACGGGAGATATGCAACCCGCAACACGCTCACGTATTGCACAACATCCTGGAGGAACGTTCCTCGACAGGGAATTTGTATTTCTAAAGCACACGAAAAGAGGTAAACAGGACGAAGATTAAGCAACATCCCGTTGGAGGTAAAATAACACATAAAACAAATGTTTATTCCTTTAGTATCACAGTTTACGTTTTAATAATTTATTTTAGTAAGAAATATTCTTCCTCAGAGAGCCCGAATGTTGCAGTAAAAAAATTCAAATGGAAAGAAAATGACTCATTGAGACAAATCTGTGAACACGTGCAAATTCTTCCTAATCTAATGACGAAATTACTGGCCTTTTCGAAGGGGCTTATCATGCATTTTCGTCTAGCCGGTTTCCTCTACGCCGTGCATAATATCAATGGCACAAATCAAAGAGGATAATGGAAGCACATTGTTCGGTCATTTATCCCGGGAGATAGAACGTATTATTTCGTACAGCGTCGCTTTTCATTTGTTTGTTAAATGGGGTGAAGGCGGGAAGGAATACATTATAGTTTGAGCGTATACTCTCTTATCATATACCAAAGTGTCTTACGAACTATTTAACTACCAGTAATTTGTTTATTGTGATGAACAAATTTGAAAGATGAAAGACATTTACTTCAATTATATTTCAAAAGAAAAATGCATCATTTCCAAATTAATATTCACATTTATTGAACCTTGTTTTGTAACTTTTTACTTTGAATGTTGGTACTCTTTTGGCATCTATTGGTGTTATTAACCCACCTACTTGCATCTTGGTTTCAAGCAGCCCAGTGAGCAATATGACCATTGAAGAACGCAAATTCAGTGAGTTATCCTTTGTCCTTTTTAAAGTTTTTATTTTCTGTTCGTCAGCAATCTCTACCGTAACGATATCTGTTTTTTTTTAGTTTAAAGCTACTTTTGAAATAAAGCAGTACTTTTTATAGCTTGGAAGTGTTTACTAAAATACTCATTTAAATATTGTCAAGGTCAAAATCATACAGTTAAAAGCGACTTCCAGGCATAATAACGTTACGAATTTGTTCTAAACATGGCTTTAAAGAACTTCTTAAATAAAAACTAAGTAAACTTGTTCAGCACCATTTTTGTGTGATGTTTTGAAAGATTTCTTTTTGTTGTCACACTAGAATTTACGCTAGCATAAAGCGCAACTAAAGAGGAAACCTGCATGCACTATCGTTCGATTAAAATGTCTCGTTACCGGACTGGTGGGTGGGGAGCGAATAGGTATAACACAAGCTTACACGACAAGCACGTCTACTCTCTTCATGAATGCCAATTGTTCTTCCAAATTACATAACCCCCAAAGTCTACAAAATCGTTGTAATTGCGTTGTATAGTATGATCAGTACAACTACACGAACGGAACGAATTCATATGTTGTTTCACTAATTATAAGGAATTCAACGTACAAAAATTCAGTAGTTTAGGCGACCAGTGTTCTTCAGTGCTACTGTTGTTCAACTTTTATGACCAGTGTTCTTCAGTGCTACTGTTGCGTATTTTCTTTGGCCATGAAACCTGCGTCCTTACTTCGTTCTTCCACCTCCACCTCTTCCCCTTCAGCCACCATTGTCCCTCCGATGCAAGGGGCTTTACAATTCCCGCGACCCTTCTCAAGGGCGGCAAAAGTATTGAATTTCACTAATTTACTACTCAGTGAAAGGAAATGCGACTAAATGTTTGTTCAGAACACACAGTACTAAATGCGTGTCTCACTTAACAACTACATATTAAACATAAAATATTAATGAAACTCGACGTGTTTTGGAAAGTGCGGTGCGGTACAGAAAGCGCTGTGCTAATTTTCGATTTCAAAATACACTGGGGCAATTAACCGTTTGTGGAACCTGAGACTATTGAACCATTTGACCCCTAAGTGTCGTCTGACGCTTGCAAGCCTTTCTGTAAAAAAAAGGGCCTTCTAGAAACGTGTCAAGCGATTTTTTTTATGTATGCGATCCAACGCGTCGAGCACTGAATGTGTTTTTATAATTAAAAGAAATATGAGCAACTAACGCATATTTAGCAGTGATTCCTGATGGAATCTGGCCAAAAGTATGAACTATTCCGAGCTGGAAAATTACTGAAGAACCGATAAAATGAAAATTTGGACCTGATCAAGACACGTAGCAAAGATATCAATCTCCTGAATTTCCTAGTGAACTTACATGGAAAATCAATGATTTTTATCCTAGTATTCGAAAGTATTGCTACTATCCTACAAAAAAACAAACAAACAGAAAGGTAACAAGTAAACTTCACCCATATAGTAACAATTTGTGAACAATACCATCTCAACTAGAAGAAAGTTAAAATTCTTAGTAGATGGGGCTTTAAAAGCCTGAACATTTTTAAAATTTAAAGCAAAAAATAATTATTTTTCTATTCATGTTTTACATTATATTACTTATTAGTGGCGATTAATAAAAATTATACATTAAACATTCATAAGAACAAAATCAAAAATTAATTATTTATACACGATAAAACTATTTATGCCCTTCGGCAAACGCTGAGCTTCAAATTGTACTGGTGAACGACGCGCTTACCCGAGACCAACCGCATGCCAATGAAGTGATCTAAACAATGCCGGACAAAAAAAATCGCTATAAATGCCGGACTAAAAAAATACTTTTCGCAATCCGTGTGGTTAAAAGCGAGGTTTAGCCTACGAGGAGTGGCTGCGGGCGCGCGAAGAGCAGCGCCGCTTTAGAGGCGCCCGAGCGGTCGATGGTCGCGCGGTCCCATGGTGTAACGGTTAGCACTCTGGACTCTGAATCCAGCGATCCGAGTTCGAATCTCGGTGGGACCTTACACTTTTGCTGCCGAGCCGCGCGCCAGGGGGGCTTGGGGCGAGGCCAAAAACGCCTTCGGCTCACGCACTAGCCCTCGACAGTTTCTTTTCTGTGTGAGTAAAAATTTTCAACACATATAGAGAAAAAAAATGTAACCAAGATTGTTTATATGTTGATAATATAAGTATATCTATTAATAGATATATATATATATTTTTCTGTATAGTTGATCAAACAATATAATCCCTCGTTGACTAGCAATAAATTTGAAATTTCATTCTTATTCACAATAAATTGATTTAACTTAAAGCATTTACCGTGATAAATATGTTTGCAGATTATTTAGTAAACACGTAACTCTTTTTCATTTGCTGTTGTTGTTGTTGATGCCAAAGAGAATACCCAAACAAACAATAGGAACTCTCGCGGATATCCTGAAAAATGCATACCTAAGAATTCATGCCATACAATTGTGCCTACACATTCTGAGAAACATAATTAATACCAATTTGTTACAAAACTAGTCTCGTACTAAGAGACGCGAGAGAGCAACATCTGAAATACAATTAAAGAGGAATGATTTTTTTGGATAGTGTTAATACTGTATGAAATCTGTAGGCTAAAATATTCAATAATAAATGTAGAATTATAGAAACAAATAAAAGAATAGTTAAGAGTAATTTATTTCAACAGCTTCGCAGCAGAACTGTTCCAATTACTCGATTTGAATTCAACTATGTACGCTTTCAATTATAAATAAATCATTTAGTATAAACTGCATGAGTAAACTATACTGAGAATTAAACTTTGCAAACTATTATATAGTAATATAGTTTAGCTCATTTTATTAGTAGCCAACAGTTTATAATGTAATAATTAAACTCTGACATTTTTCTATTAATGATGTGTATTGTTTTTAAATAACTCTTTATTTTGTGTTATCCTTTATTTCATTATATTTATGGTATAAATGTATTATAGTTGCAACATTTCAAAGCCCAACAGATCATTTCCATGTAATAATAATAATAATAATAATAATAATAATAATAATTATTATTATTATACTGTACACAAATAAATACATCATCAATGTCAATTATCAGATGTTTCTATGCAGTGTAAATACAAAATACTCCCTCTACCCTTTGTGGTATTAGGAGCGACATAAATAGAACTCTCTCTCACAGACACAGTGCAACCTATATTAAGGCGATCACCGTTGGTACCTGTGAAAGAAGTGATCTTTTAGAGTTGCTTAATAGCAATAATATTGTTTTAAAAAAAGAAATCTATTTTTGATACATATCGAATGTTTAGGACGATTTATGAAAAATTAAACATTTTGGATAAGGCTTATTTGGACTAGCTTGAGGTAAATGTCTTCGAGACTTCTTCACTACCTTCTTGAGTGCATTTAAAATAACTATCTTTCTCTTTGAAGTCGTAGGCTTCCGCGGCCAGAGTCATGTAAATGATCTTGGCTGTCTAGGTGACGCCGCGTCGCGGGCTGTGTTGCCGACGTTTCGACCATCTTATCGTGGTCTTTCTCAGGGCTGTTGTGCGATATCGTGGTCTTCCTCAGGGCTGTTGTGCAGGGCACAACAGCCCTGAGGAAGACCACGATAAGATGGTCGAAACGTCGGCAACACAGCCTTCGACGCGGCGTCACCTGGACAGCCAAGATCATTTATATCTTTCTCTTTGTTATACATAAACATTCAAATAATATTCAGTTTTAGTACTTCTAATAGTAATTGTCCACAGGAAATGAAACTCAATTTTTTGTGTAGAGAAGATCTAACATGTCATTTGAATATACATTACACATTTTATGCCTTAGAAGCTTAAAACCTTGCTTTTCTCGGACGCCTTCAGACAATTAAAAAAACATTAAGTATTCTTGTGGGTGAGCGCTGGGCTCAGATTCCAAACGCAACCCAAAGACTCACGTGTTACAGGACCCTGACAATAACCTTGATTTCCGATACTGATATTCTACCCACCAGATATTCTTGCAGGAAAGTGAGGTGAGGAAAATTTAAATCAGATAATTAAACGTTATGTCACTTTCAAATTCGCTTACACATTAGAAGAAATGGAACTGATATGGAACGAGCAGCTGTAATACCATGTTAGTGGTAATGGTTTATTGTTATTTGGTTCCCCGACCCCCCCCCCCCCACCATCCTCCGATTCCCTGAAGATAAAACTGAGGCATGTCGCATAAGTACTGCTGACAACGTCGACAATTTTCATTTCAACTTCTGAAATTTCGGTTTAATATATTCTTGCATTTCTTTGAAAGTGGTCTCTTACAAGAGGTAAATTAAGGAAATTGCTATTAAGGGGCTACTCGGTGGTCAGAAGAAGGGTGCTCTGTTCACAGGGGTATAATTTCTACGCAATATAAGGGTTTCAATGTGCGTTCCAAAAAAATCGATTATTGAGAGAGGGGGTGGTTTAATGGGAATGATCTTCAGATAGGTTTCAGTGTATATGTAATACTAAAATCGGATATCTCCTTGTGAACAGCACGCCCATGGTACATTGTGGCTTTGAAATTATCATAAACCTCCGTCTAATAAATTCCAGCACCTTCGCTTTGAAAATAAAACACGGTAGGTAGATAGCGATATATAAATATAGATAAATATATAGATAGAAAGATAGATTGATTTTTCTTCACTCGGCAATCAACCAACGGAATCTGATCAATGAGCATAAGGTGCGTTAATCTTGAATAGTCGAGCAGAGCGACTGCATGGCTTGAGACACCATTGAGGGAGGGACTGTAGTATTGGTGGCGCCGGGATCGGGGACGGGGGCGGATGGGGGAGGACGCGTGGCAGATTGGGTGGCACGGCGGCGAGGCGGCGGACGGGCGGCGGGGCGGCGGGCGGCGGGCGGCGGGCGGCGGGGCGGCGGGGCGGCGGGGCGGCGGGGCGGCGGGGCGGCGGGGCGGCGGGGCGGCGGGGCGGCGGGGCGGGGCGGGGCGGCGGAAGGCGGGGCGGTGGGGGTGACGGCGTTTGCGGGGTCTGCAGGGACGGCTGGGGCGGCAGGGCGGCGGGTCGGCGGGGGCTGCGGGGACCGCCGGGTGGCGGTGCGGCGGGGGCTGAGGGGGCGGCGGAGGGGCGGGGCGGCAGGGGCGGCGGGTTGGTGCCGGTGCCCCCGTGCGTCTAATCCGAATACTTGGGCTGCCGATGTCCGCGCTGCGCGGGGGTGCCGAAGGGCGAGAGGAGCCTAGTGAGCGGGAGGGAAGACTGCCCGCCCGCTCGCCGGCCGCCCGACCGTCGCTACGCCATCGCGCGTCATCAACTTGCTTAATTAGTTTCTTTAGCGCTTTCCCATCCTCTCCTCTCGCTCGCCGCCCACGCCACGCGTTCTACCCTTGCTCACATCCATCTGCGATTTTCATTCCCTCTACCGACGTTTCTCGCCAACAGGTTTGCCGCCATCAATGAAATCTTTTGCTAAAAATTTGCTAAAATTGCTAAACATTTTTCCCTTCAACGTGAACTCAAAGTGTTTGTTTCAAGTCCGTTTCATCATATGTTCCTTACATTGTATTTTTTTTAACATTTTTCCTCTTCTACTGTTTTTTTCATCTCATTGCAAAAGTACTTGATTTTCTTTATTGTCGAAAATCCATATTATTATCTATTGTACACCATAAACAGACGTGCAGACAACGAGGAAGATCTGCTTTTTACAACATGTCTACCGAGGATTGCTGTTTTTTACGTTTCCTCTGAGCAAAGAATGTAAGAAAATGTTGTCATTTTCTAATTTAGTACTTTTCTACTAATACACGTTGCATAAACATAATATTACTAATTTCAAATGCGCGCGGACAATAAAGGAAAACTATGCAGCCTTCAGTCTTGTGTTAGGTATCTGTAGTTTCGTTAGCCGGAGAAATTAAATTTCAAATTCGCAAGTATTTGAGTGAGTTATACTGTCTATTCGCATAATACGCGTACCGGTCGAATTCGCATACCCTCGATAAGCATCACTGATTGCGTCACATCCGACGTTAAGCAACAGCAAGACTTCAAGGAAATCCGGTATTAAATATTTGTATTTATGTGTTATGGAACCGCCATTTTATTATATTTTTGTATGTAAAGAACTGTTATACAATGTATACTACACCATGTTATTGCGTAATCATGAAGACAGTTTTGTTAAACTATTTAAATTATTTCAGAGTTATAGGAGAACATTTTATTTGTTTTTCTTAAACCGTGTGCGTGCTCCTTTTCGGAAAACCACAGACTTTTTGCTACTGCAGGTCAAGATTGTAATGTTCTATTTGGCCATTGGACAAGCAAAGGAACGATTATCCACTCAACGACCGGTGCCCATTCGGTCCGTTAAAAATACTCGAAGCAAACAAGATGTCACGAAAGATGGGGATAAAAACTCCTAATCCAACACAAGTATTTCTTATTTATATGTTTTTATAAGAAGGTGATATTAAATGTATCGTACTACACATGACCAATAATACAAATGTAGGACTTGGTTAGTTATTTACTGTGCATCAGTCTAATAAGGGTCATAACTAAAGAGTATTAGTTCTCTTCTCCCAACTATTAACCGTGCCTCATTATGGGCAAGCGAAGCGGTCGTTGGCCCGTCGCGTCGCGTCGCCTGCAGCTCCCACGCGAAGTGTCGCTGCTCCAATATTTGACGAGGAAGCACTCGAGGCTCTCGAGACCCGCGTTTACTCTCGGGGTGAGGGGGGCGGGGGAGCAGTGTCACTGGCCGAGAGGTGGCTGAGAGACAGATTTGAACAATCTCATTCTCTCCAAACTTCTCATTTAGGATAGCCGTTACTAAATAAAAAATAAACGCTTTTGGTGGAGGGTTCTCTCGCGGATTTTATTGAGACAGTCTCCTACAGATACTGTCTACCCAATGTATTAACATATATAGAGCGATTTTCCTAAGAATGAGCCAAAGTGACAGCCAGTGCTGGCAACATAACTGAAGGTTCTGTGGTCGTCGTACCCTTAAGCCCAATGGACTCTTTTCCAGCATTTGATCGTTTGCAGTTGGCTAACTTGTAAATGGCTTCGACGCTTCTTTTGGTGACGTCCTCGTGCGACAAAAATATAGTGCGCCGCGAGAAATAATTGAAATTAGGAAGTGCAGTGTTATGTGCTCTTCTGTAAAAATTCTTTTTTCCTTTATATATTACATTAAATTCACTTTTTGTGTTATAAATATTATGTTTATTTTAAAACCGAGACTTGAATACGAGATGCGTACCGATGCACGTGGTTCCGGTCTTTGTGCTGTTGTGTGGCGAGCTGTGATTGAGAGCTTTCTATTTACATTCCTGGCAGTTTTCTTTTGCTGGTTGTGAGAACATGTTAAGAGATTTTCCACATATATAATTAAATTTAATTATTTCCGTGCATATACATCAGCAAAACTCTTAGACTTCTGGATAGTGATGTCTTCTCAAAAGCCATTACCAAACACTTTACGATGAGGCGTGGTTGAACAGCTGTCGCGGCGGAGGGGTACTTCTGTGAAATACACGTGATGTTCACTTGTATTCGCCAACTGTCACTTTGACTCATCCTTAGGAAAATCGTTGTATAACTAGTGGTGCTAAAGCAGTACATAGTTTCCTGCCTTTAGTAATGCTCACGTAGTACTAATTTATACCACAATTTCTCTTCGAATTAATACATCTCAGCCATAACTTTTTGTGTAACTCAAATTACTGAAAAATTGTACACGAACTTATTTCAAAATCTACGTTTAAGGAAAAGATTACATTCAGGGGAAAATTTCTATCTTTAATATTTTATTTGTAGGAAGTCGCCAAAACAATTCTGTACATTTGCAATTTTCGAAAAATCAGAGTATTTAACGAACAGGAGACCTACACAGTTCTCTTAAACGCCCTTCACACTATCCAATAATAAAGTTTAATAAAAAACGAAGCACTTTTTTTAAATTTTGAAAATGTACCAGGAACTTCAAATAAAGATCCCCCAAATTAAAATATCAGTTTCAAATTCAAATGCCGCAACATCAGATAAGTCGATTGTAGAATATCAATTTTGGGGAAAATCGGCTGAACGGTTTAGCCGCTAGCGTTGTTCAAAGACGGACAGATGGACGGACAGATGGATGGACATACAAACGTTTTGCCATCATTCGATTTTTCGGTATCACGGACTCACAAAACATAGATTCTGCCTACACCACTGGATAGAGATTTTTTCTAAATTTAGCAACTGGATTTATCTTCTCTTTCGTTACCAGGGCTCTGTAATAAGAGTCTTCAGCCAAACATTCGATTTTTTTCACGCACCATTACATAATACTCTTTTTACTACGCAAGCGGCAGTGAGAAGGTAAAAGGTACGTGTGTATATTGGATCCACAACAATTTTTAAATCGCTACTGGAGCAATTGCTCTCTAAGTGAAAATATTATTTCCACAGTTGTATTTCCAAGATTTTAGAATCTCACCTTCAACGAGGTGAAGGCTGTCATTTCTCCTCTGGATACATTAAATGCCCGCCCGTGAGTGCTCAGTAGAGTAATTTTTGCTTTCCTTCCATCCTTGGACATTGAAAATTATAATCAATTGACTTTAAAAAACTAAAAAGTTCATTTCGAGAACAACCGGACTGAGGATATTCTACTTTACCAGATCACGTCGTCACGTCGGTCTATATTTTCTGTAGAGCTGAAGTAGTTGGCTGCACGCGGCAAGTAATACTCTGCACCATATGGCGGGTGCCTTTCGCCTCGCGTGGCGAGGGTGGCAGGGCCACCGTCTGCACCAGCGTCCGCGCTCGAGATGCTCCGATTGTGTAATTGAAGAGAAGAGCTGTCCGGAAGAAGGCGCAGGCTACCTGCGAAGCCCTAACAGCCCTTGTTACGCGACCCCGTTAGTCTCACACGTTGGGCGGGGACGGGAGGGAGGAAAACACCTCCACAATCAACTTCTTTTTCTCCTCCTCCTTCGCCTTTCTCGCAGACCCTCCCTCCCCGCCGCAGTCTCCAAACAAAAATGCCTCATTCTCTCTTTGCTAAAACCGTAATCATTTTTTGCGGCCACACGTTCTTTCTAACGAACATTGAACCGCGACAAGCGAGTACATATACGAGTATAACGGTGTAGACGGAGGCGAAGGAGGAGTAGGGGGGCGGCGGACGTGGAAGCGATGGCAGAGCGGAGGTCGCAGGGACAGCGATGCTCGAGAGCCGGAGGCGGCGGGAACGGATGTCGGCGGAGGCGATGCCGGAGGCGAGGAACAAGCACCCGGCGCCCTGCAGGCGGAGCGTTGATGGAACGGCCGCCCCGAGGCGCGCGAGCTGTGGGAGGGAGGGGCACTCAGAGCCAGCGGCAGACGGGATGGGATCGCATGGCTTCACTCACGCTGCTCGACAATTTGATTACCGCTCTACGAGGCTACACATTTACTCCCATTGGGTACAAGCAAGAGCGTGTCCATTTGTTTATAACCGTTTCCCCTATGCTCTTCTTTCGTTTCATTCTTTCTCGTTCTTGCTCTCTTTATCACCCTCTCCCTCTCTGACCTGCTCTCTCTCTCTCTCTCTCTCCCTATTTCTCTCTCTCTCTCCGCTCGCAGCCAACCTGTCATTATAAGTAATTCCTCTTAACTTTCTTCAGCTTTTTCTCTTTTCTACTATCAATACTTTTAAGCATGCCAATACGATAGTTAATTCTTTGAGTTTCTTCGTGATCCTCTGCGTCAAAAACTCCATTAATACTCGATTTCCACAGCATTATTTTAAATACTTATGTTTAATTAGGAATGCGTGATATATGATGTTAAGTGACTGACTAGTCCCAAGATCCTAAATAAAATCTTAAATGTAGATTTATTCTTCCTTATCTCTACCTCAAGGTTTTTTTAAATTATTTATTTAAGGTCGCCTTATAAACAGCTAGGTCATTGGCGACCACAGTTACAAAAATACAGTATTTACAAATTCACATACTAGTTACACATTTTCATGGGATACACATACACAAATCCTAAATCTAGATGTTATACATAGGGCAGACAATGTATAGTCACTAGCTAAATACTATTTAGCATATTAAATTTGGTGAGGAGTTCTATAATTTTCTTTTGACCGGGATAAGAATTGAATATACAGTAGAGATTATCATTGATGTTAAGGTTTGTTCTCACAGTCGCCATCACGCGGCAATCAACTATAATATGCTTCGTGGAAATTGGGAGTCCGCAATTTCGGCAAGGGTCAGGAGTAGCCTTTTTAATTAGGTAGCTGTGACTGCGTTTAAAATGTCCTATACGGAGTCTGGTTATAACCACTTGATGTCTTCTGTCTCAAGATTTCTCCATCTTATGCGGGACAGACAGGAATAAACGAAAAAGTTCCTCCACGAAGAGAAATTTCACTGTAGCTACGACAGAACTCTCCACCACTCTAACAATTCCGTTATTCCTGTTAGGAATTGTGTCGCCTGTCACCCAACTCACCTTCTAACTCTCTCTCTCTCTCTCTCTCTCTCTCTCTCTCTCTCTCTCCATATATAATCACCTGTAACAATTCCATTCAGCACCACTGTGGCCATCACCTACAAAACTTACAAGCTTATAAGCATACACAAACCATACGTCTTAGGTTGCGTATACAGAGCTTATTTGAATCGCCTTTTCACTCGCATTTTGAGGTACGAAGAGATTATTCAGGAACATTCTAGATTTAATATATTGTTTGCTCTGCTATAGATATTCAGAACAAATGTTTTCAACTTTATATCGCTTTTAATTAAGTCCCCGTGGTTTTCTGCCACTAATGCTTGAAATATATGAACAACATCTCTTTTATAAAAAATCACGCACATTATTATGTGATTGTAAATGTTGTAATAATAATTTTTCTAAATAGAAACAAACTGTCGCCGGGACTATACGAACTTTTGTGGTAACTTGAGAATTGCATTTCTGACACTGTTTCGACTTTTCCTCCAATAGATATAAGTTTATAGTTATATAAAAGTTTTTCCTCACACGTTTGGTACATTCGATATCATTAGGCGGTACTGTATTTGCGCTCATTTCATTTTCCTCAGCTGTCTTGAGTATCCCTTCTGAAAGCCCGACGTAAAACTTTCTGTGCTGTTAATCTGGAGTTATAAAATGTATCCAAATGTAGTGTTTATGTCGTGTAATATTTAACTTAACAAAAAATTATATTCTCCATTAAACTACTAGTTCCGTCCGCCGGATTAATGCAAAAAGCTAAACTCCTGTTGGTATCGCGGCACCTAAACAGAAAGCCAGGGCACGCAACTGTCAATACATCACACGCGTTCACATATCTCGCGCAAAGCGACCTGAGCGAGAAGCTCCGCATCCGACCCTGGCGCGCACGAGCGACCTTGACCCTGCACGTGGCCACTCCACCCCCCGCGCTCCCCCTCGCCCACCCGCGTTCTGAGAAGTGTCGCTACCTGCCACCGCGCGCGCTGCCGCCGACTCGCTAAGCTCGGGATTCACAGAGGGCGCTGCCGCCGCGGCTCCGTCATTCACACCCCAGCGGCTCTCACGCCGCGTCTCGGGAGCGCGATTAAAGGAAGAAAGGGGTTAGCATCGGCTTTGGGTGACACGTGCACTCCAAAAGCAGCACGATGTAGACTTCTGAATTGCTTCTCTTCCTATCCTTTTGAAAGTAGGGCTGAGTACATCTGTGTACTACAAATTATTCTTACGATAAATAAAACAGTAGGGAGCGAGACCTGTTGTTGACAATTTATACGAAACCATCGTCACCAAACCCTGTAACTGTGCTACTGGTAGGAACTTATTACTTCTCAGTCCTGAATCAAACAGATTTAAGACGCTAAAAGTACAAGTTTACAGATTATGACATTGAAAACAGATTACTGCAACACGCATTTCAATCGAGCATAACTCGGAAAGGAAGCGTTCTATTCCCTTATAAACAAGATTTCATATTCAGATTAGGAATACAAATTGTGTAGGTACACATGATTTTTAAGGGAGTCACGAGTTTAGGGGAGGACAGGTGTGGAAACGACGTAGGATGGGAGGGACATATGGAAACTAGACTGCGACAATGAAGGGGGAAAGGTGTTGCAGGAAGTGTGATACTTAAGCAGTATTATACAAAATGAGACCTTTTGAAATCTTCTATTAAATGTTTGGATGTTTAGTTATTCCCCAATTGGTAGCGTGGTGAAAGTGGTCAAAATCGTGCAGAACCCGAAATCTACGTAAAATTAAAATCAACGAGAATGAAATACTTTTACATGATAAAATTACATGGACTATATCATTTTCTGTACAATTTAATCTCAACACATGGCAATATTAGAATGGGTTACTTGCGCACTGTGCCTGCCCTATGGCGCACGATTCAAAGTTGGGTTCCTTTATGAAATTTGTTTTTACTTTTAAAACAATATTTTAAAAAGTGTGGAGGTTTTGCACAGGCCCGGCCCGTTACTTCTTGTTTTTCTACTATAACACCGAAGAGTTGTCAGTATCTGGAGGGCCCCAGCTTTCATCTATAATAGCTCGGGTAGTCAATCAATGAAGCTGTAGAAGCGGAAGATGTGTACATAAGACTATTTAGGTTAAATATGTTATTAAAACGGATGTAACAGTGCGACTAATACATTTTGTACTTTTTTGCATGTTGACCTGTAAGTCGCACAGGTATTCTAGCTGTGGGGAAGGTAATGAAAGCATGGATTAGGTTAAAGAGAAGGCACACCAGGCCTTGGTGATTGTTGAATGCAATCATAAGTCTGCTACTTTTAATGTAAACCCCATCCCTCCCTGACAACTTTTTCCATCGCCAAGCGAGTGCCAGGACCCGGCATAAAAGCTTACTCGGTGCGTTGTCGCGGAGAGGCCCTGTGAGGGGGTAGCACTGCTTCCCAGAAGCCTCTCCGTGTAGAGGTGAAACAAGGTAACCGAACCCGCCGCCGTCGCCGCGCCAAGGGAGGGATGAGGTGGGTTGAGACAGGAGGGGCATGGCGCGGCAGGCGGTTGGTGGGGCGGAGCGGGGCGGGAGGGGGCGGAGCGGGGCGGAGCGGGGGGAGTGGGGCGGAGCAGGGGAGCGGAGGGGAGCGGGGGAGCGGGCGGAGCGGGGTGGAGGGGGCGGAGCGGGGGCGGAGCAGGGGGCGGAGGGGCGAGCAGGGGCGGAGCGGGGGCGGAGGGGGTGAGGTGGGGAGCAGGAGGGGCAGGGGGGCGGGTGGGGGCGGAGCAGTGGGGGTGAGAGGGGCGGGGGGCGGAGCGGGGGAGCGGGGAGGCGGGCGGGGAGCGGGGGACGGGGCAGGGGACGGCAGCGGACGGAGCGAGGGCGGAGCGGGGACGGAGCGGGGACGGAGCGGGGGACGGAGCGGGGACGGAGCGGGGGCGGAGCGGGGGCGGAGCGGGGGCGGAGCGGGGACGGAGCGGGGACGGAGCGGGGACGGAGCGGGGACGGAGCGGGGGCGGAGCGGGGACGGAGAGGGGCCGGAGCGGGGCGAAGCGGGGCGGAGCAGAGCGGAGCGGCGTAGGACGGGACGGAGATGGGGCGCCACTGACGCAGGGCGAAAGGTAGGTTGACGTCAGAGATGAACCTGAGCCGGCCCGTGGCGGTGGTCATGGCAACGAAGCAGCCCGCGCCCGACGCGAGACAGGACGCCCGGCCACCCTTCTCCATTCGGCCAGTCATCGCATCCTCTGCTTGCAGTCCACAGCCCCATTACAGTAACCCTTAACTCCTCGCCGACGTTTTCATTGTTAGCTCTCCGCCCATCTACAAGGGGTTCACGAAAAACTTTTCAAGAAGAGTAAAGATAGAGGGCATCAATTTTTGTCAATGAATTCTAAGTCTGAGAGACCGGCGTTGCCATGGGCTGTGTGTAAAAGAATCCTCTTTCCCTACGGGGTCGGCGTACTAACACAACTTTGTCGTACAGTTGACCACTATTTCTGGCTGAAAGAGTAAAGCACCACATAAGACCAAAAACATTCTAGTAAGGTATGAATGTCCAAATATAGTCACATTTTTTCAAGGAAGGCCTAAATAAGATGGATAGTGAATCATTATTTTAGCGTTCTGCGTTACTCTGTCTCAATTGTGTCCGACAAAACAACTTGTATGCACCAAAGACTCACGGGAACAGACGTGTTATTTAGATGGTGTGTGGCTGGGCGCCGGTCTTCTGGACTGGGGTACAACTCGTCCTCTAGTCCAGGAGACCCACTCTCTCTACCTGTTCTCTGAGAGTTTTGGTTGTGTGATGAAATATGAATATAATATAATCTATTTTTATTAGTAAAAGGTAAAGATAATTCACATTGAGCTAGTTTATAGAGTAAAAGGCCTTGCTTCTTAATAAATGACGTCACATGGATAAAACCATTGTCCTGAAATTGAACTTTTTAAATGTGTCACTTTTCCATCAACGGATAAATTTGATGGCATCACGTCATCATAATTTTAGTGATGGAAATTCCTATATCACTTCCTACTTTTATGACCTCCCTTGTAAAATTCATTTACCCTTCCCACATCCCAAAGCAAGTGCTGCTCTCATATCCTTGCTCTCCATTCTCATCAATTTGCAAGTTAAATAATTTCAACCAGCACAAATTCAAAATTACTATGCATGCATAAATTTTAACTACTTTTATTTTCCGCACATCTCTGTGTGCAATCTAGACCTGTTCCAAAATTAATTTGCAAGACATGGTAAATAAATTAAAGAGACCAGCAGAAAACTCTCTGAATCTGCATACAATTTTCTTTCCTTCGATATCAACGTCCATTACTTACTTTTCAACAGAATCTTCAAAGTAACACACCTAAATCATACCTCAACCCTCAAACGCATACTTTGCGGTGCTCCTCAACGAGCGATCCTTTCCCATACTTTTTACATTTATTCCAATGTGTTTCAACCTTCTCAAATATTAACAACTATTCCTACGTCGAAAATACTTCTCTAACCGTAACCAAATCCGAGCCCAGAACTCCGTACAAGTATTCATTGACATTACCGATTGGAATAAGGGAAACAACTTCCGACCGCAGTCCAAGCAGCAGCCTACCATCAGAAATCTTCTCCTTCAGAGCGACATGACACATCCCACCCTCCCCTCCCCCACTTAATACAGACAATGCCTTTAACCACTGAACATACTTTACTAAATACCTCGGAATAAATCTTTACCGCAAATGAGTTTGGAGCCGACACATCGACTACATGACACATGACGCATATAGATAGGAAGGGAGTGAAGGCGTTTAGCTATCTCATCACCGGGCGACTTTTAAGAGAAAGAAATACATTTTTAACACATAAAGAAATTCAATTTTAAAGTAATGCACAACTGTGAGACTTGGTCACTGGCTGCGACCACAAACCTGAACTACATAAAATTGGCAGAAACCGAAAATAGATATCTCCGTTTGGCTTTCCGACTTTCACCTACGACTAACTACAACAGAATAAATCAGATGTTAAACATGATCCGTAAAGACAGAAAAGCTCTAAATTAAACACGAATAAATCCAATCCATCACTTCACCCAATGTGTGTAGTGCAAATAACACAAAAACCTATCATACATGCGAATGTTTCCTCACTCACTAGGCACACTCCAACTCCTTCCACCAAGTCCATAATAATAGATTATGAAACGCTGATGTAATGAAGGGTATTAATACTTCATTGAGTTTCAAACAATACTTTTGCTAACTTTTATAAGTAATACTTTTACAGTGAATCATTTCGTGGCAGTTGACATGCAAGATTCAGCCAAGGCCACCTGACGGACAGCCCCCTACCATACCCTGCCGCAGGTGGCTTTGGTTTATCAGCCCGCCTGCGAGGGAGTACGAAAATTAAGTTTTAACTTACTAAAGGAGTAAATTTCCATTAATCAAAAGACAACCCACTGAAAACAGTTTGGATGATAGTTACACATTATTTATCTTTATTGCTATTTCATTTTCTTTTTCTATGTAATTCTGAATTGTGTTTGAATTTACATTTTATTCTGAATTGAATTATCTGTGTAACCTCACATATATCATGTAACACAAAAAAATGAGTTGCGTTCTGATTTTCACGTAAGTCAAATGTTCTGACCAATAACTACTATTGCGCTAGTCAAATAGGATCAAAATGAAATTACGATCCAATTTATTTTAAATAATATTTCACATAATATACTAATAAATTAAATTAAATCTACCCAGCATAAATAAGATTAAATGCAATTTTAATGTACATAATCGAATTAATTGATAGAAGATTTTCAATGATTAATTGTCAATACTTGGATTGTAAACTCCTCTGAGATTGTCAAGAACCTGTATCATAATTAAATCTGGATCATTGTGAGCATCATTATGCAACGGGTTGCAACCATCAAATGGCAGAATAATTCAATGGGAGTAGAAAAAGTACTTTCTCACCCATTAAAAAACAGGCATGATGCACGCCCTGGCAATCACACATACCTCCCCTACAATAAACAATGCCAATCACGTATTAACTTATAATTCCTTCTTCCTCTCGCCCTCCCCTTCTCATCCTTGCTGTCCGAACACAGCTTGACTGGAGTAGCGAGCGGCCCCTTTTCCCTCCCCCCTCCTTTTAGTTTACCACACACACCAGCCTTATTAATTCAAGCTGATTAGAGCTTCACAAGCTGAAAAGAAAGCCCTTTACGGGCGATGACCCGTTTCCAGGTGTACGTCTTAATCAAAAACAAAACTGAGTCTGGTCGGTGATTCTGAAAAAATACACGTTTTGGTCGCAGACTAGTTCACAGATTGCGGCTTAATGAAAACATTTTTTTGTAGGTCATGCCAAAAAACCCACAAAACACCAAGTGATCTGCTGGGGTAAATGGGGCGATGGAGTTGAACGTAACAATCTGCGTTTAGAATTCAGTGCCCGGGGAGAAACGCCCGTTTTTCAAAGGCAACCGCTGCTGGTGGTTTGATCAAGGAAAACGTGACCTAGCAATCGATTTCAGGCAGCAGCAAGACGTAGATCTAAGTTGGTAAATGGAACGTTTAGAGATTTTTTTCATAAATTATGAATTTTAGAAGCGAAGGTACAATATTAGAGAGCCAAGGTACAGTCTAGAGAAAATCAAGAACCGTAGTGAGAAAATTGTGAACGATGACATTGTACGAGTAGAAAGTTTAATGGAAAGTCGTCAGGTGAATTTTGTTTTATTTTTGGATTGTATAGAATCGTTTCTAGCTAAATCACCACTTGGATGAGTACCAATAACGATTCATACATATCACGACTATGATTCTTTATTTTTTGTCAATTCTCATTACAGTGGTTTTTAATTTGTCACATAGGAGGAAGCAATAAATGTTTCTTTCGTGATACCGGTATCTGAATGTTTTTCTAGAACTTAGTTTCTAGAAAAAAGGGTTCCTTTCTTCGTCTGTAGCGGACGTGCTTTCTGCATGAGCTAAGATTCGTTCAACGTAAGCAAAACAGATTCTCTGGTATTTGCCATACCACCTTCTCCCTCGTTTTCTCCGTCATCACGTTACAACGGTAGAGGGCGGAGGTGCGCGATACGCTTACGTTTTTAAGCGCTAACGGCTGAAGAGATTAGTTCACAAGCAGAGAGAGAAAAAAGTAGGAGGACTGGGACGAGAAACGCGGTATTGCTTAAAATAATAGCTTTATTTACAAAAATACTCATTGGTTTAGTTTTATGAACGCGTGAACACTTATGTGGTACCGACACTGACAATTTTTTAAGCCTCGAATGAAATATGTTCCTAGGTGGCGAACCAGTGTACCTTTATGTAACAGCAACGAAATGCCGACACCATAAAATATTGTGATTGCACTGAAAATAGATAAAATTTTGAATAAAAAGAGATCTAATTAGGATTTTAAAAAAAAAAAAATTTTTCATTTTACAAGAATCATAAAAATTGTATTGTTAATATTAGGATATATTGTTTTAATTATTAAGAGAAATGTTTACTCAAAAAATTATTTGAATTTGCAAAATTGCATTAACCAAAAATTCTGAAACTAGAAAATAATATTCTTGCTAATTTCTTAAAGACTTTTTTTGCTACTTGATCCTCAAAGCACTCTCACTCCACCACTCTTGTAACTATTTTCGTATTCTGCAAATATATTGTGGTAGAAGGATTTCCAGAAGAATGATGCATCAGGAACATTGGTAAAAAGGAAAAACAAGTGAATAAACAAACTGGTTTCCTGCTTTGTCCCGATTTGCATTGTTTGCACCACATATTAGATCTAGTACTGAGATATACTGCAGGGAACCGCTAAGATTGATTCAAAACTATTCTCATTTTAGTTTTATATTATTGAGTTAGTCGACAGAATTTAGTTATTTTGGACAATTACAAACTGATATAACTATTGATAATATTCTCAACACAATTGTGAAGTAAGCACGTACTTTACAATAACACTCCAACAAACAATTCAGAGCCAATCGACACAAATAGGCAAGCTTTGCATGTGAGGGTAGGAGTGCGTGGAAACGAGTACAGGGAAATCTTTGGCAGCGTTAACTTCTACCGGCAGATATCAAAGGTTCTTGCTGAATGTACGGACACTCAATATACTGGCAATTGATAGCTTCACATACACTTTCTGCGAGACCCACATTTGTATGTAACTAAGGACGGAAAGTTTGTTCCCAGAAGGCAATATAAAGCAATAAGAAATCGCCACTAAGCGTACGAGAGAAGAATAACAAGTAAATACGTATTTTTTTAGGACAAATTGCTGATCTTTGTTTCATCTTTTCATTACGAGCGTTTCCCTGTCCTCGCCGAACCATTGTATTGTTAATAATAATTAACTTGCGTATTGTTAATAAGAGTTTATAGATATAAAGTAATTTTTACGATTTGCCTTCTGTACATTACCGATGCCCTGATACTTCGTTGGATTTGATCAGTAGCTTTAAATGGAGAACGGCCCTATAGGTCGACCTACGAATTGAGGGGAGTTCCGTTCCTGCCGACGAACTAGCAAGAGGGTACAAGTTATTTTAGGTACATGTATTTATTGTAAGAGAAATGATGGATTTTTTCTCCTTTCCAGATCATAACATAAAAAGGAATGATACTGGAAGGACAGTGATAGAATGATAGGTAGTGGCATTGAGGATCTTCGTAGCAAGACGTCGCGAACAGTTTGACAACACACGTGGTGTATTTAGGATTTGGACCACAGAACTCAGTGGTGGGTACGTAGAGAACACGAAGATCCACGTGACCGCTAGGTGACCAAGACCTTAACGACCCCGCTTTTCCCGACTTCCTGAATTAACGCGCCAGCGAATCCTGTAGCAGCCTGGTGCCGGCACGCTGATGCTCGACAATCCGCCACAAAACCACCAGACCCTCTAGGTTTCTTTAGATCGCTTTCTAGGGCTATTCACTTACACGGAAAGGTGTCGTTACGAATGAAAACACGCCCAACAAAGAAGTGAACGTAAGAATGGTACAATACGCTGATGGTGTTAGGGCGAAACAAGAGTGCGCGCCAGTTACCCAAGAGAACCTGACGCTAGCTCGTTTCTCCACCGCAAATAACACATGCATTGGATTTGAACTGCAGCATCTAGATCTGGCTTGCCAGTACGCTGGTCATACAGTGCCCACATTTTTCATGGCAGTAATTAGACAATTTTCAACCAGTTCAGTCCAACGTCTTTGCATGTCTCAAAGAAAAAAGTTTTGAATGTAGACCTTGGAAGCATATTTGTAACTTTAAAGAGAGGATTGATGTTTTCATTTTCATTTACATAAATTTAAATTACGTTGGAGAAAGACGACTTTTAGAACATTAAGGTAGTTTGGATACTGCTTGAGTGGAAATTTGTTTTCTAATATAGGGTGTAGGTAATGCACTTCTAAATGTTTGAGAATAGGGTTGTAAATTAGTGACAGATTACAGTACAATGATGTATTTAAATATTGTAAGAAATATTACTTTGTTTGGAATCCTAGATCCCTAATTAAGTGGAAATTACGCTAATCCCAAAAAACATCAGATATTTTCTAAGTAAGTTATTTTGGAAATTTTTAATATTTTGGAGAATGTTGGTATTAAGGAAGCAGTAGACCAAATTGAGAAAGCTTAGGCGAGTTCTGAGTGAATAATGGTACACAACAAACTTCATGAGAGGCGGCGGAATGAATGAAGCGAATGCAAATGACGGAGAGCGCGAGCGGCGGAGGAGAGGCCGATGGATTCGCGTGCGTTGGCGGAGCGTCCACCGGCCGGTGGCGGCGCAGGGCGGGCGGCGCGACGTAAATCGATGGCAAGATGGCGGCCCCGGGGGGGAGGGGTGGCGCGTGCGGTGGCCTTCGCGGAGGCGCTCCAGTGTCGAGCGCGCCGCGGCCATGGACAGAGCGCTCCGCCGCGCCCCCCCCGCCGCCCCCGCGCCCACGCACGCCGCCTAAACGCCTCCGCCCCCGCGCTCGTCGCCCCGCGACCGTCACAGGTGAGTGCGGCGGCGGCGACGCCGCCCCGCGCACGCCGCGCTGCGCTGGGCCGCGTCCTCGCCAGGAACATGGCGGGCCGCTGACCCGTGAGTTGTGTGTTGCGGGTTGCGTTCTCTAGGGGCGCGGGGTCCGCAATGCGAGCTTCAAGGGGAGCGCGAGGAACCTGCGTGCCGCTGGAGGCCTGTTCTCACTCACCCACACACAATCACACATAGTAGGTACTCCTCGTTTATGCTGATAGCAAAACACACACAAAACATCACAATATAATATTGTTTGGCATTTGATGTGTTGGTCCAGAAAAGGACTTACTACATCGATTTACATTACTCCCTGTTTTGCTCTATGAATGCGTGAAAGTCAAAATCAATCGTCATCAATGTTAATGCACTTTTCAACGTTAAATACCTGAAATGTGACTTAGACAAGCACTTTATAAAATGTATCATCGTAATGTTTGCTTATTATAATCTATTTTATTTAATTAGGTCATTCGTGTTGACCATTGGAAAATATAAAAACTTGCAATTATTATTCATATCAAATATTTATTTAAACTTATACAAAGTTTCTGAAATAATGTTCTATGATAATTTCATTTGCGGAGACAATATTTTTCTGACGTTTTTATTATTATTATTATTATTATTATTATTATTATTTAGTCATTATTATTATTATTATTATTATTATTTAGTCATTATTATTATTATTACTATTATTATTATTTAGCCAACTTTTATGAGATTTCTAGCAATTATTGTGTCGTAAAAAGATCAGGTGTTGTTTTCTTTTCAATGATTTTGAAAACAACACTTAAAGCAGCACAATTGGGACGAAAGTAATATGCACTGAAATATCAAAATCTCGCCAAGCATTCTTGTACACTTATTTCACTTTACATCGCGAATCCTTTGTGGAAGAGCAGCTTCGATGCCCAGTTACGAACGAGTAAAATAATATAAACAAGTTGCATGTAAATCCGGTTACGCGTAAAGAAACTCTCGTATAAAAACAGTTTGCCTTAATGCACTTGACGTGTCTTTTATTCGAAATATTGAAATGTATGCACAGGAATTGCCGATTTCAATCACTGCAGTAAAATATGTGCTGAATTTGTTTTCATAATTTTAAAACATTTGAATAATTCAGCAAATTCATTAGAAGAGAAAATTACCACAAATACCGTAATAAACATTTCCTCCAAATCCATAAATTATATTGCAACATTATTTTATTAGGGTATGTGTCACATAGCTCATTATCATTTATTTAGATTCAGCATCTTTTCTTTCGGGCATAAGAATTTCCGTATTAGGGGGGGGCGGCTTAGCCTTATAATACTCATTTCAAAATGACAAAGTAGTAAAGTATGTATAAAATATTTTGAGAGCAACTTTTTACACAAATTTCATTATCAATTCGAGCTTTTAAAAAGCTGTTTACAACTTCAACGCCCATAAATGACATTAAAGTGTCATAATATCTATCTATCTATTGATAACAACGGTAGGCGTAGTTCATTTGGAATCCCCCTTTCATAGTTTCCTCCCCCGCAAATTCCTTTGTTCGTTTGTTCCCGTACGGAAGGTCCAGGCGCTTGAGGGTGAACCACCTGTCACCTCTGGGAAGAACGGAAGTCAGCATACAAACAACTGCATCTCCTGCACCGCACCCTTCCTCACTTAATCATTTCACTTCACATCCAGAACCTTTGATTTCAGAGAATTTAACCCGCTAGTAGCATTCCAGATAATTAAATTTGCTTTCATATCTGCCAACAAAATTCCACAAGTATACGATCTCGAAACGTCGGCGGAAGCACGTTTTAAAGATCTCTAATACAAAAATATGTTTGTTTTATTTGTCAAACGGCTGTACGGTTGCTATAAGTCTGTAAAGTCAGACACATAATTCCGAAACATACTACACCTTCAAGTACAACTAAGTGAAGTCAAATACGACTTAATTTCTCAGTCCCAAAACCTAATCTACTGATGCCTGCCCAGTGGTCTCAGTTCTGTTCGTTCGTCCACCTGACCGATCACTTCGTGCCTTTTCGAAATATAGCTTATCGACAAGATAATATATTACAAAAATGTAAAACTGTACGCCTTAATTTTCCATGTATAAATGATAAAAGCGGCGCGCATGTATGCTAAAAGGAGTTAATACGATGAGAAAATTTTGCATAATTATTTTAAGGGTACGGATGGAAAAATTAATTCATAAAATTTGTTTAATAGAATAAGTAAAAAATAGATATTATACTCGGCCTAAAAGAAACTAATAAAAAAAGAGGGAGCACAACGCACTAGGTCAACCTGACCTTCAAATTTAATTGTGGCTAGAATGACCCTCATGCTCTTTCAGTATTACGTACAGTGAATGAGGAGTTTTAAAGTAGACATTAAGAACAATATTTCTCTTGATTTTGGTTAATCGGAATGCGTTATTCACTTAAGCATATATTTGTGCCAGTAGGAATTTGAAAGAGTTATAGGAACATTCTTCAAATCCAATAGTTTCCGGTATTTAAAATATGTGAATCAATTTCCTATTCCATTTTCAATTAAAAAATGAAAATTCCTTTTAATTCATTCCACACACATTGACTTGCGTATTTGGAGGGTGTGACGAATATTCACTTAAGATTATCGGGTGCAGAAAGCAATTTTAGTCTTTCAACGCCGGTACCGGGAAACCTACACCTACAAGTACTTGTTGCGAAGTAATGATACTCAGCCAGAATATAGAAAACGCGATCAAAATATTAAACAGTCAATAACCTAACTAAAATAAATCACTTTATACTCGTAAACAACAAGTAAACGTGTTTCTGGCAGGGGAAAACTATATTGAGAAGGTTAAGTTCCTGTAGTGTCATGAACTTCTTGTTCGAATATTACTGTTATAGATATGCTTTTAATACGATATCTGAATGTTCCGAGGAGTTACTTTCAGAATTATTGTTCTACAGTATTAAAAGAGATGGCACAGAAATTATTAACATGGGTACCCTAATTTTAAAGCCGAATATTGAATAGTCACCGTGTAAAAAATGTTGAAGCGAATGTCATGTGTAGTGTTGAAGCGAATTGTCATGTATGAAGATAGGGTTTTCATTAGTTCAGGTCTTTATAAGTTGAAGCCACACAAGTCGCGTACTGCGATGCAACAGAAGTTTTCATTATCGTCATGTATTATTTTATTGTGGATCACAATTATATTGTATGCCTTGCTTATCTTCATAGACACCAAATCCAGGACCTCTCTACCCATTTTGATCATTTTTATTACTTCGTCGATAATGCATATCCTGAAAGCATCCTGCGATCAACTTTTCCTACCTTTTACCTACCTTCCTAGCCTTTTACCTATCTACCGATTCAAAAGGAATAGCCCGATTGCATATTGCAATCGCCCAAGCGAGCTCTTTGGTTTGCTCCAAAGCACGTTCTTCCGCTTTCGTACTTGAAGAACAGAAAGAACAAATACTTCTTTTAACATTGTTCATTTTCTATTTCTCTGAGGTTGTAAGAGCCAGGTACAAAACGGAACATTGTTATTTTGGAATTCAACTACATCGAATGTTCTTAATTTATTCAAATTGATTCCTACGTGTACTCCTGCTACGTGTGCGGCTGCTCCGAGTAAGGGGGAAAAAGAATGCCACGGTCTTCCCTTAAAATTTGCAGAAGATTCTTCCGCCTTCATCTGTGTTCGGATTTTATCTCGATTGACGCGAAAAATGTAGTTTTTGCGTTACGAATGGCAAATAATCAGGACAATTAGCGTGAGAAAGAATGACAATAATTATGTTGTAAAATGTTAACATCCCTGAAAGGCAGAAATGCCGAACAGGTGGAAATAAATAAAAAAAACGAATGGCAAATAAATTGTTTGTTCCTTCTCCAATCCAAAACACCGATCGGGATGCAATTGGACAATGTCTTCTCAGGTGGTCAAATTGAAAGAGAATTAACAGCCTGGCGGGTGAGACGGGAATATTGGACGCGGGTTGCAATCGGGCGATTCTACGCCGAAGGAGCCGCCACCAGGCAGTTTCCCCCTCCATCAAGCTCGGCGTTGGCTTTGCATCGTTGAATGGCAATGCAGGCCATCCGGCATGGAGTCAGGGATTTTTATTGAATATTTACATTGCCTTTGGCCACTTAGAACCTTGGCAGCAGATGTTGAACAATATTGTTTATAAAGCATTGAAGGCTTTCACGGCCGGAGTCAATATTCATGTTTTCTTACGGGCTAATGGGCCGTGGTCCATCTGAGTCAGCCGCCGTCCCGGACACTTCGCCCGAGACCTCGCCACTGAAGATGCCCATCGCAGTCGCGGGCGAAACGTTCGGCAGTTCAAAGCCAATTGGACCACGGCCAATCAGCCATCATTCCAGAAGAAAACATGAATAATATTGTTTATAGATTTATTTAGATTTGTGAACTTTTATCAAACAAGCGCACGCGTCATGAGGTAAAATTAGGAGTGAAGAAAATAGTTCGAAATTGTATGAAGAGAGGAGATTACGAAGTTTTGTCTTGATAATTTGCGTTTGAGACGATTTCGATGTGAATTGTGCTTGCCTAACTGAAAATGGATGAAAGATGGAATATTGATAATTTTGCAAAAGAATTTTGTCGAAAATCTCAGAAAGAAGTTTTAAATAGGAAACATATCTCTTTGTTTGTTAGAAAAAAATCTCAAGGCTATAAGAATATTTCGGAGGCAGATATTTTGAAAACTCTGAATTCGATTTGTTTGTTTTTTGTGCAAACCCGCAAATTGGACTGGCATAAGAAATAACGAAGTGGTTGCCCATTGTTTTACTCGGCATTTCCAACGTTACCATAAACTCTGCCACAACGACTTCTGCCATAAATTTATCATCAAAACTCCTTTTTAAGTTCAAAACTGTTTACACTTTTTGGGTTCGATTGGTAGCTTGGCAAATTTTTATTGCGCCCTAACTGAACGAGTGTCTCTCATTCAGGTACAATTTAGTATCTATCCTTGTCACTGCTCCTGCATTTTCAATTCCATACAAAAATTTGGTAATGAGGATCAGTATTCATCGTACGTACATCGTTACTCCTAAAGGGTAACCACTTACAATGAGTCAAGTGACAAAATTCGGAAAATCCAGTAATGCACTAACTTTGTATAAAATATCCCTAAATGGACACATCGTACTAAAAATTCTAAAACGTAGAGAGAATACATAGCCAGACACAAGGCCATGAACACTTGGTTGCAAAGGCTGAAATTTCGATAAATCCTGAGATTGTGGCTGTGATGGAAAAATTTCATCACGCGAAATGATGCCTACAATTCACAGCATTAAATTGTCGAAATGTAGGGTGAGTGACTAACATATTTTATGGTTTTCGTTCCGAGATATTTTAACTACGGTTATACACATCCTCACTTTTGGTAGCCGAGACCCGCGAAACGTGCATCTGAGAGAAAAGAGGAACATATAATATTTGCAGTTTGGGACATTGTATAATTTCTTAGAGTTGTATTAAATGAATTAGCACAAACAAAACCATAAATATACCGTGATCGTGTCGTAACCGTAATAATATGGGAATTCTTTTCACTGTTGTCCATCATTCCTCCCGGTGACGAGACATTGATTATTTAGTGTTTCTGGGCGCGTGAACTGCTAGTCCCGTAAGTATATTATATGATTTATCTCAGGACGTGATGGTATTCTTTCCCCCAAAGGATGGTGAGATCCGGTGCCGACCTACATATCGGCTTGCTGGGTGTTTTTTGTTTTTTCAACAACAACTTTTCCCTTTTTGTTGTTGTTTTTTCAACAACAACTTTTCCCTTTTTGTTGTTGTTACTTCAACAAGAACAAATCCCCACGAGTGGAGCGGACCTAGCAGGGACAAGATCTGTTTCCTACATGTGTACAAGTTTAGTGTACGTAAGAGTAAGTCTGTGTAAGTATTAGTAATGCTGAGGTTGGGACAAGGAAGAGGAAGGAAAGATCGCGCGCAATCTATGACCCGTTTGTTAGGACTGCTCCAACATTCGCCTGGCTTCGATCCGAGAAACCACGGAAAACTAACGATCAGAGTAGCCGGCCACTACAATTTTTCTCAAGATAGAAGCTAAAAACAGCTCGCTATCTCGCTAGAGTCCACTGGCGGGACTCAAACCCTAGGACGTCGTGGTCAGAGACAGTTGATGTACCGCAGCCGCCGTGGAGCTGGGCGTGAAGGGCGTGTGCGGATCGCGCGGCGAGTGTTTGCGGCGCAGCGGGGCGGAGGAGGGCAACGCCGACCGGGAAGTGTCTGGAGATCCGCTACATCGCCGCAGGGGCTTCGGATCCCACATCGGGCCACGCGAAGCCCGCCATATGAGCCTCCGCGCGCGCCGGCTCCCCGACCGCTCCACCGCCACCCCACCCCCGCGACGCAATATTGACCTGCGGCTGCGGGGGGCAGGGGGCGGGGCGGGGTGGGGTGGGGTGGGGGCAGGAGGAAGAGAGCGGGCTGCGGAGCGAGGGCGAACGCGCAGAGAGCGCAGAGCGGGCCAGGGGAACGGGGAGTGGCGACAGGCTCTTTGGAATCGCGCGTTGAGGCGAGGCGCGCCCAGGTGCCAGCCAGCGCCGGCTCACTTGGATTGCCGTCTTGGGAGCCCTCTGGTGATGGACCTGGCTAAACGTACACTTCGAGATTTCGCTTTTCTAACTTCTTAGATTGGATTAAACAATTCAATATTTTTTGAAATTTATGGGCACCCATTCATATATATTTAAGGAATAAAATACACAAATATAATATTTTTATGGACGTCACTAGTGAAGTTGGCCTGTCGGCCTCGCGTGGCAACCTATCCTATTTGCAAAATAAATGTCACGTTCATCATTCGTTTTATTAATAACTACTTAACTAAAGAACGGGCAGTAGAAATGAAATTTTTTCAACATACCTTATGATATACAATATTAATAAAAAAGGAATATACTTCAGCGTGAAGAATAGTTCTCGACAAGTTAAAAAGAAATAACAGAAAACATTGTGAACATCTATGAAGAAAGCCAAGCAGCAGACTTCGTTTCGGCAATTTCATATCGACCGAAAGGAAAACGAGAGATTGAACAACAAGTAAAATGGACACTGTAATATATTGAAGAACTTAAACCTTGCCGAGCAAAACTTCTTGTGCAATTTTGAATGCAATTTCAGTTTTATCCATCGTTTCAACATGGATAATAACATAATATATATTTTGAACAAATTCCGTAGGTGTTTATAAATTTGTATTAAAAAAAGCACGAATAAATTTTATTAATTATTATAAATATTTGCAGTTATTCTGAAAATTATATTAATTTTCACTTATATCTCTGGCTAAAAAGAGTATTATAAGAATTCATAAAATCACACATTTCATTATGACGTTCATAATAACATCGATAGGTGCGATAATCACGTGTTACCACACGGTCGAAGATCAAATATCACATTGCGAAACCTGATTAAGAAATGACCTGATTTGATTACAACGAGATGTAAAAAAACATGGTAGAATACTTAATTTAGGGTGATTTAAAACATAAGTAGTTCGCTTAATATTTGCATCAGGCAAGAGCCAATGAAGAGATGGCAGGCACTAAGCGACATCATTCCCTTTATTCGACACTGACTACAAATCAGTAGACTTCCTCTACAGCACCCTCTCCTGGTATACTCGCAAGCGCCCCGCCCCCTGCCCCTGGAGCCGCGTGTGGGCGGGAGGCACACAGGGCGGCGGAGCGGAGGGCCGTCGTCCCAGTGAGGGACGGGCAGGCGGGGGCGGCGCCCCGGGGCATCGGGGCGATTGCGATGCGCGACGGCGGAGATGTATTCGCGAAATCTGCCCTAAGCCAACGGAAGTCCTGCGCGGAGCGTAGCGTTCTGGATGCAAGCAATACATCAACTGTAGTGACAACGGAAGGTATGGAGAGTGTAAGGAAAGAATGTGAAGGGCTTGAGGCACTGGCAAGATAAGCTACATCAGCCTCAACACGCATCCGGCTATTCGAAAACGTATTTGATTCGATTTTAATGATCGTGAGACTTGTTTTTACCCAAGTCCTTAATATTCAGACTTTCGTGTACAAGTATTTGTATTCTGTAATGTCTTCTTCATATTTATGATGGGGTCGGGGCAATAACAAGATGTGGAACATTCTTAACATTTACGAACACTGAGAGGTTTGCAGGGCAGGTGTGGCTATAGTCCTGCCGCAAGCCCTTCTCTTAGAGAACAAACGACAGACCACGCAGAATGCTATTTACGACACACACACACACACACACATCCGTCACGCGAAGCCACCGTTTTTGTCACCCAATATTCGGGTTGAAGCATCCAGAAGAAACAGCCTCTCGCGAGAGAAATGACCCATCTGCCCGTCAAAAGGCTCATCAGCTGCGTCTCCCCGGAGGCCGCGGACGTGGAGAAGCCAAAACGAGCGCGCGCTCTGTAATTGGCTCTCGGGGGCAGCCAAGCGAGCGCGCCGCCGCGTGCCGGCGCTGCCCGGGCGGAAGGGGCGGGGCGGGGGCGGGACGGGGGCGTCGCGCGCCGTCGCTGTTAATTGGCCGCGTCGCCGCGGGAGACTTCATTAGCGCCGCGTAAAGAGGCGCGGGGCGCGAAGCGTCAGCGCGCGGCGTGCGGCATCGGGCACTGGCGGGGGGGGAGGACGGGCGGGCAGAGCAGAGGAGAAGCTGGGTTGGAGCCGGGATGGGGCTGGATGAGAGGGATGGTGATGGGCTGGTGCACGGCGGAGCGCGACGAGAGGGTCAAATAGGGCCTCTAATTTTATCGTGAAAAGCTATTTCTGTCTTCTTCCTTTAATTTAATTTAAATAGATGTAGGCTTTCTGCACTTTTCTGCCCACCCATACTAGGGTGTGGGAGCATCCAGAGAACTAATATCCAAAAATGTAACAAGCATTTAAAAAATGTAGAAAACAATTCGGAACCCACCTGTCCCTCAACACCTAACTCATCTTACCTACTCCTCCTAACTCATCTTACACACTCACATGTTCTCATGAAACATTGGATCTCTTGGAGACAAAAAAACTGGTTATAAGGGCCTAGAATGTATCGTTTTGGAGCTATGAGCGATTGTAATTTGTTGGAGGAATTTGGGTTTGTGTCGTTATCTGCAAACTTCAATTTTTCGTCTTAAATCTGTTCAATACAGTGGTGATCATTCCCCGCTGGTTGGTGAGATCCGGTGCCGACCTGCCTGCAGGCGGAGTTTTCCTCAGACAGGTATCTCCCACCAAAGGGCATCCCCCCAGCCGGGACATGCTCTAAGCGTGTCCTTGCAGATCAGATCTCCCGGCATTTATGGTAGAGACGTGCATGTAAGTGTAAATGTATATAAGCAAGGAGTGAGGATAGGACAAGAAAGGGAAGCAAAGATCGCGTGCGGTCCGTAGCCAGTTTGTTTGGGCACTGCTCCGGTATTCATAGGATAAACCACGAAAAACTACCGATCAGAGCAGCCGGCTGCTAGACTTCTCCGCAGATACCGACTGAATTTGATCTAGTTATATAGCTATATCTAATATCCTGCAATCGTCGGGAAAGCATAAAAGAATCCTCATAACGATTTAAAATACCTAGTCGAGAAGTCTTTTCTCTTACACGCTATTCGGTCACCGGAAAACTTAATAATTCACACATTATCAGCATCAAATCGCCGTATTATTTGGATTTGGAATTAGATTTTGGAGGGTTGGGTGGTATGCATTTTATCTGATACACGATACGAACGTACGTTCATGCAAATTCTCTTTGATTATTTCATGCGTTAATATTTATAAAAACCAAGCTACGCCATATACTTTTTAGTAGTTCCTGTTCGAAAGTATTCGTTGTGCCTATGGCGCAGTTAAGCACGCCGCATGCCTCGTCCGTTGGGAGCATTTAACCGGGTAACACGAAGGGTCGCAGAACTTGCCTTCGGAGGGGAACCTCATGTGAAGGGTGTTTGCACGTGTGCTCTCTGCAGAGGCGTCTAGGGGGAGAGATGCGGCAGGGACGCAAAGCAGAGGCGAGGGGTGGCGAAGCGGGCTTGAGCCTAGGCAGAGCGAGGCGAAGCAAGGTGGAATGAGGGGGGTAAAAGTGCGAAGGAGCGGGGTGAACCGGGGCCGGGTACATCGGGGCGGGGTGAAGCGGAATGAAGCGGGCTTTGGGCGCCGGGCGCGCGCCTATCTACCTGCGGCTGTGGATCGATCATTGACGTCACACCCTATTTATCCGTCATTTCCGGCGCGCCAACACGCGGCGGCGGCGTCCGAAGCGGGCGGGGGCGGGGGCCAGGGCGCTCGGAGAGGGGGTGGGGTGGTGGTGCAACGAAAGGGCGGCGGCGCCGGGAAATCGTCCGGCGTCAAAGGCAGAGGAGATAGTGGATAGTCAGAAGGATGTTGCCGCGGTGGGGTATGGAGGATTGTGGCTCGAGGCGGATATAAATCTTGGCTACAACTTTTACCATTCCTTTTCGAACTCTACTTCATTAACATTACCTCTTTTCTGAATTTGTTGCCTTCTCTTCCTTTGCTTCTTTAAATAAACGATCTTTAATGCGAGGAAATGGTTTACGTATACCGTTAAAAGCTGTGTTCTTCTTTCATTAGAAAGGGACTCTGGACTCACAATACTATTACCCATCTTTGAGATGTTGTGGATCCTTGGGCACTTTCAAATTTGGACCCCTTGGGCGCTGTAAGTTCCTAACTTGTTTTTGTCTCCCATGTTTGTTGCTCGGGTAACGACTCTTACAACGATCCCAGTCGTGTCTATGCATTACGTGTGGCGCTCCCTGCTCGAACGAAATGCCTGATGGGACAGGATTGTCAGTGAATATAATTAAAATATGTGATAAGGGCGCAACGACCACGTTAGGTGGGATCAAAACCCTTCACCCTCGCTTGAATGCGTAATGGATTCAAGGAGTACTCATTACTAGGGAAAGGATTTTAAGGTGCGGCAGATTTTCAAAAATATAGCTGTTTTCATACCGGTAGATTAATATGTATTTGGGAGGATGAAATGAAGTGAAATACAGTCGACTCCGGTTATAGTGAACGTCTAGGAGCTAACGTTTTTAGTTCACTGTATCAGACGTACACTATGTCAAAATTAAATTGAATTTCTCCACAATTACTGATTTTATTAATAAAGAGATAAAGCAAAATATATTAACAGCACGAACTGAAAATTCCATTCATTTTTTTCACAAAATCAATTATTTTCAATTGTTTGCTTCGTATATTTTTCATTAGTCTCTTGCACTGTTGGAAGTCCCATTCTTCGAAGACCCTTTACTCGCCTAATAACATACGAGACCTTTCGGTAGCGGGATGGGGCAAGCGGCTAATGAAACTGATCGCTTTCCCGCGCGGCACGGCCGGTATCGCAAGGCTGTGGGGTTGTGGCAGTGGCGCACTTTGGCTACGCAGAACACAACACACTTTGTTCGTCAAGCAATTGCGTGTCGCTGCCGCCAGTTGTAGCCCCCCCCCCCCAGGACACGGCCTTTGCGTGAAAGAGTGGCATGAGGTCATCAGCAAGGCCCCCATTCCGGGTCCGCTACCTTCCATTATGATCTAAGGCCGATATCTTCTCAAGCTGCGTAATGCTGGAATTTGTGGAGGCGATAAATTCTTTTCCAGGAGGGAATTAATTTCCAGAACGTTGTATTTCCTAAGCTCAGTGTAGCCTAGGTTCAGGTTGGGTTAGGTACCGAATCTTCTGATACATATTTGTAAAGTAAGTGAAACGGGACCAATGACGTAAGTTCACTATTACCGAGGGTTCACTATGACCGGAGTCGACTGTGAACACAATTTGCTGCACCTTTTCGCGAGATTACTACATTGTGCCATCTTTTCCCTCGCTTTTTATGCTTCAGCAACTTTTTCGCCACTCTTTTCTGAGTACTTAAACGATTAGGTAGAAAATTGTGCTTTTTCTCTTCTTGAACAGATTTTAAAAATCTCATTTAATCAGAAGTCAACAAATTTAATAAATATTAAAGTATCGTTTACGTAAACAACAAGTAATTTATATATATATATATATAATAATATATATATATATATATATATATAAGCAAAATGGTCAATCTGAAACTGTAAAGTCAAACTTCATGTTCAACAGTGTTGCTTCAACAGTTTAACCCATGCCGCTGGATTTAAAGTGTTGCCCAGACAGGCAAATCAGGATATTTAAATGGGTGTGCAGAAATCCACTTGTCTGTGATATGAGGAAAAGGTTTACCCTTGCCATCGTGTCGTCGTAAATACTAAAGAGAAGTGGTAGCGCTGTGGATTTGGAGGGGAAAGGCGAGGGGAGTCAGGGGAAGTTGCCTGTGCCCGCAAGAGCACCAAGAGTTGCCTGTGCGCGCAAGTGGGAACCGCTCTATCGTCCGAGTATGAGTTTATTTCTTGTAATTAAATGTAACCCAGTTGACACGTATGGCGAATATTGTTTTAAAGAATGATGTAGGTATTGATAATAATTATTGAGCAATGTCTGAATTGGATCGAGGAAGAAACCGAGGACGTCGAGGAAACGAGTGAGCTCGTCTCCCACCTGAGGCTTCGCAGACGCGAACGGGGCGGGGCGGGGCGGGGCGGGGCGGGGCGGGGCGGGGCGCGGAGGGGCGGGGAGGGGCGGGACGGGACGGGGACGGGGACGGGCGGGGCGGGGCTGGGTAAGTCGTGGCGGGGCGGAGAGGGGCGGGGCGCAGAGATGAGGCGCGGCAGCTGCGCGCTGTAACGAAGAGCGGGGGCAAACAATAAGCAACAGAGAAGCAAACAGGGAACGGGGCCGAGCGCCGAGGCGAACGTGGCAATGCTAACCATCAATAAAGGGGCCGTGAGGTGGGGTGGGGCGGGCCGGGGGGGGCGGGAAGAGGCTCCTTCCGTCGGTGCAGCCTCCTCGGTCGCCGAGTGACAGCGTAATGGATGGGACCGACGTCGTCGGAAGCGGCCTCCCGCCGCGCCGCGCCACGTCCCATCCCGAACGGCTTCCCGCCCAGGCCCCTCCGCTCCGCTCCTCCCGCCGGGCGCGCCCCCCGCGCCCCGATGCCCCGCCCCGCCCCGCCGCGCCGTTCTGCGACGCGAAGCCACCCCGAGGACGGGTCCCGATAGCTTTTCCTCCCCAATACACGTTACACGGCATTCGAGAAACCCCTTCGACACCTATTTACCGCCAAGTCTTTCAGGTGGTCATTTTATTCTGGACTGGCTTTCGTCCAAAGTGGCTGTAGAGTCGTCAATATATATTGGCGTATTCTCTCAACCTGTCAATAGAGACATAAACAGCAACAAAATTGAAGGTAGTTCACCGATGACTCATAGGCCGCACAAGGATTATTTTTTTAACTTAAAAATGACGACTCTTCTATTCCTTTCCGGATATGGCTATGATTTTGTCGCAAGTGCGCGTATATTAAAAGTTCGCCAGATTTGCGAATGTGCAGTATTAGAAGAAAATATTGGAACTACTCCATTAAAAAGTGGAACTAAGTTTCATGTGCCCTTAGGAAATGTATACAGAAAAAAATAATCAACATTTAAAGAGTGTGCGAAATTAGGACCGGTATATGATACTTTATCCTGAATGTGCTCTTACGTCCATTTAGCTTTCAAACCCTGATATCTAATACTCAACCTCGAAAACACATTAAACCCAACACACGTATACGAGTTTTGTGAAGTGTTCCAACATCACTTTCGCGCTCCTCTCTGATTCCCTTTTGCAGCACAATTGCTCCAATTTCCGCGATTTTCTCTACTCAGCAAATACGTCCACTTGCCGCGCACCGTGATATTCGGTCAGTTCTCTCGCTTCTCCACCATTAGATGCAGCCCCTCCACCCACAACTTTTCCTTTCCAAATTGGATCCGATGACGCCTGTAGCTTCAAAACTCGCACGTTCAACACGTACTATATTAAATTAGCGTCGTTTATACTTGAACCGTAAATCACCACCATCTCCTCATGAACGAATCTCTACACCCCCACTCCGCCTGTCACAACACACCTACACCAACACTACTACTACTACTACTACAACCATAAGCAACGCCACCACCAAGGCCACAGTCCCAGACACAACCTCAACCAGCAACCACGCCAACACCAATGCCCATGCCAACTACAGCCTCTACTAACACCAACGTCAACACCAACGCCACCGCCATCATCATCGCCACAACCAACACCAATGTGAACGCCAACGTCAACACCAACACCAAAGCTAACGCCGTAGTCATATTCACAGTTGCAGTCGCTGCCGCAGCCGACGCCACAACCGACACCACCCCAGTGACCACCAACGCCAACACCAAAGCGAAAACCACCGCCACGATAACGCCACAGCTTAGACCACCTCCACCTCCGTCACCGCGACAGCTCGCGCCGCACGTCGGCCGCAGCCTGTCCCTCGAGGGGCACCGGGGGCACCCCGCGCCGCCCCGCCCCCGGGCTCCAGCGCTTGTTGCGCCGCTGCCGGCTCAATAATTCAGGCGCGCTGCGGCTGCGGGGCGAGGCGGCACGGGACGGGACGGGGCAGCGGCGGGAGGGGCCCGCCAAGATGGGCGGGACCCTCGACCCCCCGCGGAGAACAGCGTGCTCTGCAACACATCGTCCACATCGGGTTCGACTCCCGCTCTCCTCAATCGCCCGTGCACAAGAAGCGCGTCGCGACGCACTTCAGCCCGAGTGCGGTATTACGTATTCTGTGCGCAGCCGTTCATTTTGAACCCAAGGATAGTGTTTTACTCTATATTTGTCGTCTGTAGCAGAAGCGAAGATGCTGCTGAACAAACAAAAACAAAACACACACACAAATGGTTGTCCAAATAGTAGCACGAACGCTGCTCAAGAATAAATCAAATACTCTGGTATAACACTAAGTAAATTAAGTATTTTAACTAAAACAATCTTGATGTCATTGTATACTATACAGTTCAGTTTACAGGTCTTTGCGTAATAAGAACAAAGTTTGTTTCATAACGCAACATGTGAAAAGCAAACATTTAATAGTAAAGGTGAAATTGTTTCAGTGTTGTGGTAATTTTCTTGATTTATGGGTATCTAATACAATCATAGTCTTATCTCTAATAGCAGAAGAAGGTATAATTTTCTTTCAATTTATGTATGCACTGAAAATTATTTTACTTCATATAACCGGTTATCTTGTGAGCTATCTTGATGGCATTTTCACTTTTAAAAACATTTTTGTGCAAGAAATTACTTTCTGTTGTTGAAACATATTTTCACTCTTAAGTGAAAAGTGCCGATTTTTTAACTGTCACTTGTTCTGTGTACAGGCAGAATGTCTGTTGGCGGGTAGAGATTGGAACCCGTAGTGATACGTTCAATCAAATCTTTTATGGAAATAGTACTTCTTGTAATAAAATCATATCTTTACATCATCTTCGGGAATTAGTTCGGAAGTAAAGTGAACTTGCACTTAAGGAGTTACTTAACTGCTATTTTCATCAGGAGAAATAGTCGCTAGTCAAGAAATATGTATTTGATACGAGTTGAATGACTACTGTCGCAATCGCGATATTTTAAATTATTTCATGCGAAAGTCCTGAGAGCTTCTCCAATTAAAAAAAGACGTTTTTAAACTAGCCCAACTTCTTGTATCGAATCTGTTTCCGCCTCTGATTTCCATGAAGGAGCAACCCGTAATCGACGCCAAGAATCCTTTTAAACATTATTCTCAACTTATCTGGACATATATGATTCTCCTTCTCACGCATGAATAGACGTAAGGCACCCCTGAGTCAATGGCGCCACTTCTTCACTGGTCTGAGTGCACCCCGTTGGAGACCTGCTCCGAAGGAAGAGTTTCTCCAGCATCACAACTGCAACGAAACCGGGAACTCTGGAGCTAGTTCTCTACATCGTTGGCCGGACCCATTAGCTGCTACACCAAAGACGCTCCGCAATGTGTACTTCCCTCGGGCGAATTTATTCGGGAGCATCCCGTGCGAACACTGACGCGGGGCGAAGTGGAAGTGATGAGGCGACATGGGGCTTCGCTGAGCCATCGGAGGCAGTCCCGCGGCTTCAGGCCTTCCGCCGCCCTCTGCTTTTTAATTAACTTGTGTTGCACAAGGGCCTCCGCCGCCGCTGCCGCCGCCACCGCCGGGGCCCCGAGGAATTCTAATTCCGCGAGAGCGCGCTGCGTTCGGAAATAATAAGACGCCCTCTCCGTCGCTGCCTCCCTTAGCTGCCGCCTCCTCGGGAGGCGCAGTCAAGGTCAATATCCGCGCGATTTAACTGCCCCGCGCCACCGCTCATTTGCCGTCAACGCTCGTCACCTCCGCCCTTCTGAACGGGACGGAACAGGCAGGGACTGACTGGGATGGAAGGGGAGGGAGGAGGACAAAAAGTAAGGGAACGTACGTGGCGGGGCGAGAGGGGACCGCATGCGATGGGGTGGAAGGGGCGGGAAGGGGAGAGGAGGGAAGGGAGAGGACTGGAAGAGACATCATGGTATGGAACGGAACTGGGCAGGGCAGGGAGAAGCGAGACGAGACGAGACGGGATGGGACAAAACGAGATGATACGAGATGCGACGTGTAGGGACGGGACAGGAAGGGATGGACGGGACGGACGGAACATGAGGGAACATGACGGGACGTAGCGGGACGTGCTGACGGGACGAAACGGGACGAAACGGGACGAAACGGGACGAAACGGGACGAAACGGGACGAAACGGGACGAAACGGGACGAAACGGGACGAAACGGGACGAAACGGGACGAAACGGGACGAAACGGGACGAAACGGGACGAAACGGGACGAAACGGGACGAAACGGGACGAAACGGGACGAAACGGGACGAAACGGGACGAAACGGGTTCAGAGGCAGCTGGTTTAAACTGACAGTGATAAAATAGATTTCGGGGAATATATATGAAGCGGGAGGAGTGCTCGATTACTCCGCAGAATTTGACACAGTCGATTCGCTTCGGAATTTCAATGGGCAGAATGGGCAGATCGCCAATTTTCGTGCAAGAACAACTTAATTTGTGAAAGGTTCATCAAACTAGATACAATAATTCATCTCTCCTTGACAACCATTTTTTTCAAAACTGTCAATAAAGAGAATTTAATTCGAACCATAAATTCCAAGACCTGCCTTGCTTTACTCGAAAAAAAGCGGCCCCGAATAAAGAAGGAGAAAGATGAGAGTGAAGAGAGGCTGGCGGCGAGGGAGGAGGGCGAGGACAGCCCGCTGCAGTTAAAAAGTCGTTTGCGCTCGTTATGCGGCCGCGGAGACCATTCATAAATCGCCTCCCGCGTACTCCATAAAGGGCAAGGCTCTCGCCGCCTGCACTGCCGCCCCCGCCCCGCCTCGCGCCCCGCTCGCACTCCTCGGCGGTACGATCGCGCTCCGCTCTGGACCACAACACTTGCCCCTGCAGCCACTCCGATCGGAAATTCCTACATTTCCTGTTCAGACTCTAGAGGATTTTCTATAATAGCCACGGATTATTCGATCTAGTCGGTCGCTGTCTGGAGGAAAATCCTAAATGTCGGTGGGTCTGATCGATAATTTTCCGTGTTTTCTCTGATAAATGCCAGGCAAATTCTGGAGCTGTACACTAACAAACGCGTTATGGACCGCGCATAGTCGTTTCTTTCTCATTCTCGTCTCTTCGTCTCTCCTCCACACACGTGCTCTTAATCAAAATATCCACTTCAAACTCACAGGCTAAGCCTAGAGTTTGTGGAGATTGATCGAGGAATATCAATTTTAGAGGAAATCGTCTGAACGATTTAGGCGGTAGCGTTGACCACAGACGATCGAACAAACAGGTTCGCAATACAAGTTTTGCGGTCAATAAATTTTGCGGTATCGCAGTTCCACAAAACGTGAATTTTGAATACACAATTTGTTAGAATAATTAATTTACTGCGTATTGGAACAAGATTTATCCACTTTTTCGTTTCCAAGGTCTGAAAATGATAGTTTTGCTGTCGACAAATTGCCGATTTTCGCCGCACGATTACAATACATTCTCTTTATTACGTACGTAATGAGCGAGAAAGTGAAAAAAATGAAATACCTTCCACTTACAAACATTGAGTATTCTAGGTCAAGAGTAGAAATGATAGTGAACATTTCTACACATTACAAATTACAAGATAAAAATACGAACTACATGTTATTATATTGAACAATAAGGATTATCTTTTACATAACTAAAATAAATTATAAATATTTGTCTCCATGTACAGACGACAATAATTGCAATTCTTTCTCAATTATCGTGCATAAGCCTGAAAAAGTGATCACTGCAGTGCTTTTTGTTACCTTTTTCAGCAGAATGCTAGAAGTACATAATGAGGAGAGATTATGAATATGAATTATTTGGGAAATACATTACAGGAAAAATGATTTTTGTTTTCAAAATTTCCGCTGACGGGTGAAATAATATACCACACGATTAATAGTAATTGGAGTAAGCATTACTAAACTGTGTACTTCTGTTATTAGCAATTATTATAAAATGGGATATAATGACGATAATAACTCAAATTTGTATTATTAGATATGTGGGAATGTTTCATCCTATGGCAAATATTCTCTCGTGGTGAAAGCTCTGCCATCTTCTACGTAACTTGAATGTGGCTCCTCATATTGGACACAACTCCAAACTCCCACGCCACCGAGGCCGGCCATGTGCAGAACAACGGACGGACCGGGAGCGGTAGCTCAGTGCATCAACTGATGTCACAGCAGCGCCTCTGACCGGGAGGTCCTAGGTTCGAGTCCTGACGGTGGCAGGATTTTCGACACAAGCATTTCAGCTAGCTCGAATTCAGTCGCTGTGAGGAGGAGAATTCTAGCGGCCGGCTACTCTGATCGGTAGTTTTCCGTGGTTTCTCCGATCAACACCAGGCGAATGCCGGAGCAGTACCCTAACAAACGGGCCACGGACCGCGCGCGATCTTTCCTTCCTCTTTCTTGTCCTATCCTCTCCCCTTACACACACACACTTACACTAACATGCACTACACTACCACATATTCCGGGAGACCGGTCGGGAGCTTAGAGCTTGTCCCGGCTGGGGCGGTGTCCCGCTGGTGGGAGAGTCCTGGTTAGGGGGAAACCCCCACTAGCCGACGGTAGGTAGGCGCCGGATCTCGCCATCCAGCGGGGGAAGACCACCGCCAGCTCCCGAGAAAAAACATGCACTACACTAACGGGACTAATGACCAAAGCAGTTGACGCGCCCGGAAACACGAAAAACTCAAACCAAACCAAACAACGGACGGATTGTCTGGACAGCTATTCAGGCGGACAGCCGTCTGTGAGTGCGAAACCGCCAATGAGAGCGAGCGCCAGTTTCGCCAGAGCTCCTGAGAGCGATTGCGTCTCGAGCCACCGTGCCTTGGATCGATGCTGTTTTGTTTCCGCGGCAGGGCACTCTGCCTAACAACTTGTTCTCCGAGCCCAACTTGGGCCCCGCCGCTGTCTTAAGGTAGCGAGGTGCTTACGCAGATCAGGGTGGATTAAACGCAGCAGCCTCGACGCCCAGACTTCTCGCAAGCACTCGAGGGCCCTTCCCTTCATCAGAAGAAGACTGGGATTTATCGGAACGCAATCCCAGGGACTTTCTTTAAGATTGTGAAAGAAAATTAGGAGAAGGTTAGACATCCATGTGTCATGAAAAAATTAATACCGAAACAAGACACATGTTAACTCTTTGTCACTCGGTCAGTTGGACTACCGTTTACACCAGTGGTTCCCAAATTGGTCTATCTGGACTGGGCTTTTGTGAATCCCTGACGGTCCCTATGGATCTATTGAGGGACATAATTTTCTAAACCTCTGGTTTACATCGAACTACACAAGTTCTCGGACCTCGTGTAAATAAGCCGATGTCCGGGCCAGCCCCTTCACCACATTCTCCTTTTAGGCATTGCACGCTGGAACTGTTGCATAAAATTGCTTCGGTGTCCGAGAGATCCTTAAGTACAATTCAGAACACGCTGCCAAATATCAATTTAAAATATTATTGTTTTAATACTCGAGTTTTAACAACAAATAATATCTGTACATGTATAAATTATGCATTTAGATGCATCTGCTGGCCAGAAATTTTTTAAAGACAAAGCGCGGGGACGACGAACCGTTGTATTCCGCCCACAACGAGGCCTAAAGCGAAAGCAGAGGTGATTGCGAAAAGGCGTTCACGGAAGAGATTTCTTCACCAACAATTAAATTCGCTTCGCGCCTCCTAACAACTCGAGCGCGTCTCGCACCGGCGCACGCTGACTGCCTGCAAGGGCGGGGAGGAGCGAAGCGGGAACGAGCCGGGCAGGTCGGGGGAGGGCGGGGAGGAAAGGGGCGGGGAACCGGAGGGATGCAGACGCGATGCTCGGAGCGGCGAGGGGAATCGCAAAGAAAGTGTGGCGGCGGGGAGAGAAAGGGCATTGCAGCCAAAAAGGGAAGGGGTCTCCCGGGCGAGGCGGTGTGCAAAGGGGGGTCTGGGAAGGGCGGGGCAGGAGCGAGTCGCCATGAGGCGGGGCGAGACGAGACGGGACCAGGCGTGGCGGGGATGGCAAGGCGAGGCGAGACGGGGAAGGCAGGGCAAGGCGGAAAACGGACGGGCGGGGAGACGAGACGGACGAGATGACGGGGCTCGAGGCGGGCGTGGGACATGGGGGCCGGGCCGGACGGGCGGTGCAGCGAGGAAGGGATGGGCGGGGCGGGCAAGTGGAGCACTTTCCGACCTCTTACCCCAGCAGCCTCGTGCTGCGAGCCCTCCAATTAGACGCGGCTCCTTGAGGCGTAATCCGCCCCAAAGTAGAGCCCAGAGGAAGCTGCAGGGAGGGGGCAGAATGAGGCAGCACAGGAAAGGGAACACTTAGTTTGTGAGCATCCAAGAGGCAAAAGATAAAACCGAGGAACATAAAGAAGAAAGGAACTGTGGCTTGGAGATAATGTTTCAAACAGAATATAACTTGACAAGACGTTAGTTATTATTCCATTTACATAAGTCATTTAGTGAAACACTTCTCATATATTATTCAGTAGTTTTATGTCGAAAAGCCTTAAAAAAGCTGTGTTTGCAATGTATGTTTTAACAGTACATCCACCCATGTAGAAATCGTGGCGAACAAAGTGTATTGCAGTTGTAATGATATATTCCACTATAGTTTCGCCTTGATTTACTCTCTATCATCATTTCATGCAATCAGCTCGCCCTAGGGTTATGGTCAGGATCTTTGGGTGAGTCACAAAGCGGCTAAGCTCTTCTTCGTGCTCATACGCCCATCGCCATTCAAACTCTGCGGTTGCGCACCAAAAAGATTGGGAAAGAAGAAGACGATGATTTAGTAAAATTTTATGGTAAGCATCAATTTGCATCAGAAGCACTTTGCATGCTTCATTACACAGTCGCTTTGATCTGGGCTTTCACGGCATCTTCTGAAGATATCGACTCGTCAAGAAGATGAACGATAAACAAATGGTCGCTTTCTTGACGGGATGGATTTTTGCACTAACAGATGCAATTTCAGGAAGTGATATGCCAGGACCATAGCGGATCTACAACATACGTTTTTTCTGTGTATTGATATACTTAAAAGGTCGTTATTTAAAAGTTACGAACTTTTTCCAGAGTTTAACTAGTTTATTTGCAATTTATTTCCATTATATAACAACGCCGATGTAGTAAAATTTTTAATTTGTTGCCTGCAGCTCCATTTACAGTATTTTTAGCTTGTCTTGTCACGGATAACCCAACATAGCACCTTAATTCATCGTTGTTTTAGGAAACGTCATTACCTGCTGCTCGCACCCACGAGGGACACACTGTTGTTTTATTTCCTCAGAAAACAAATAGTACCCGGATAAAAAGAATAGAAATATGTTTTCATGCAATGCAATGAAGAGCATTCGAGAAAGACATAATAAAATGGAAGAAAACATAAAAGAGTTATCCATGAGAACTAAGGGGAAAGAGTTCCAAAACGGTAAAGGGAAAATCACATCTCACTATACACGAGAGTTTATATTATTAATTAGATAATAAGGGATAAAATAAATTGAAGAAAGTAAGACCAGTTTTTATTAATCAAATATAATTTATTCCTGATACAACGATCCTCACACACCTATGGTAGTGCCAATCGCCGTGAAGTATGTGCAGCGACAATAATTGGAGATGTGCACTAAACCAATAGTAAATATAAATATCAACGAATCAATAATGAAAAGAGGAATAACATGATGATTGGTTAGCGACAATATGAGAAGAAATAACGGACGTTACTACTTCGTGAAGGCTTCATCTTAATGTCGATCTATACCAGTTAATCTTTCTTAACGAAGCTTATCATTTACATGAGTGTACGTTCTCGTATTCAGAATGCTGTGATCAAATTTGATTATTCACAACTCGGTATAAAACAGTTTTATCTGTACAATCCACTCTACAGAATCATACCAACAAACTTGCTAATTTCCCGTGAATCCGAGAGTTGTATCAAAGACTAGCCTAGTTGTGGTATACCCAGTAACGTTCAATACGCTGCGTAGTTTCTTAGCCCAGCAGAGGAATACCACTTCCGTCGCATAGTTCAAACCTATACTCTTCAACCTTGGCCACTCGCAGCTCGGCATTATCACTCTCCGAGGAATACACTCTGCCTTCTCGGCTGCAACTCCTCTCCTTCATACCCACTGAGTGGGGACTCACGGGCCAGCGCGGTGGCGGCGGCCGCGGCAGCGCAAGAACTATGCCTAGGGCACTTACTCAGCCGTGACGTCCGCTTCAGCCCCGCGTTTAGCGCACTCGGCCCGTCCGCGGAAGGAGATTTCTGTCCCGCACTGACTCCGCTCCCACGACACAGACAGCGTGCGCAATCACTTCTTTTTTCCCATTGCTTCGTTGTATTTATGTTTCATACGATTAGTTTGCACGTCCCTCACGGTTGTTGCAACGAAACCCGGCTGGACAGTTGTCACTACAGTATAGTAAGTCATACAGAATAGCTCGTATTTTCTGCGCCACATTTCTTGAATGATAATTGGTAAATGCAGATGGAGTGACGATATTCATTACAATATAAACTACTAGAGATTGAGGTGCAGTACAAACCACTGGAAAATCAAAGTCAAACTGTTGTTGGAGTACTAATTCACGGTGTCCTCTGTGAAGAAGCAGAACCTTCCTTAGCCACTTCCTAAGATTTCTCTGCAAAAACACAAACAGTTCTTCTCTGCAACAGCAAATTGCTCTTGTTTCACATCAACGAAGATGTGTTTGGAATGTTGTCATCAGTGCTCGTTGTGAGCTTTTAGCTTCACAGTTTATTGTGCCGGGGAAGAGAAAGGAAAGCCTACGGTCAAGAAAAGTGGTGCGGATATTACCTGTCAAAGGATTTTCGTTACAATTACATTCTCTTAATTCATTAAGATTCAAGGATAGGTCATTTACAACGCAAACTGAAGGTAATGCTAAACGTCCGTAAATCAAAACCTTTCCAACAATAATGTGGTACCGGGAGAGATGGTTCGGGGCATCAACTAATGTCACTGAAGTGTCGCTGACCAGAAGTTCCTAGTTTTCTCCGACCTAGGCTCGAGTCCCGACGGTGGGATAGTTTTTGACATTAGCTAGATAGCTATTAGCGACCGGCTACTCTGATCGGTAATTTTCCATGGTTCACCCGATCAATACCATCGAATGCCGGAGCAGTAGCCTAATTAACGTGCCACTGACCGTGCACAATCTTTCCTTCCTCTTCCTTGTCCTTTTCTCACCCCTTAAACACACACTTATGCACTACCCTACCACACATGCCGGGAGACCGGTCGCAAACTTAGAGCTTGCACCGGCTGGAACGATGTACAGCTGGTGGGAGATTCCTCGTTGGGGAAAACTCCGCCAGCCGACTGGTAGGACGGCGTCGGATATTACCATCCAGCGGGGGAAGATCACCGCTACCTCCCGAGGAAAAAAGCATACACTAACTTACGGGGATAATGACTTTAGCAGTTGGCGTGCCCGGAATCACTAATCAATCAATAATGAGGTATCTATATATTAAAAAAAGGTATTCTGCCATAACTTCGTTTAGAGCTTCTACAGAACCGATTGTAGTATTTTTTCCTTTAAAGGAAAGAATGTGATTCCTAGATGTGTTATCAGATATTGTTTGTGTTGATTCACCAACATTTACGGTGTAAATTAATTAATTCAATAATTCTTTAATAGTACGCTTATCAATAGTCAATTGTTTTCTTCCAAAGGGTGGCTGTTTTAAAATTGCTATATATGAGTTGATAGATGTGAGTCCCCGCCGCTTCACGGTGGCGCTACTTGATGTTTTGTTTTGATTGTTGAGATTTGTTCACAATTCGTCAAGGTTTTGTTTCAGTGTAATAATTGCATTGTGAAGATGCAATTTTGCACGTATTTCCTTTTGTAGTGTATTTTGTAGTGAACATTCGAACACTGGGTTTTGTCCGGTTGTACTGAAGTAGTGAAGTTGTTCACAGGTTATGTCGAATTCCGAATCCTTGCCCACGCGCCCCAAAAGATTCAAACGTAGTGCATTGACTGGGAACAGGGAAAGAGAAAGTCAGCGTATGTGTCGCGATAGGTCATTTCGTTTTCTGTTGGATCATTGTCTATAAAATGTCAGTTTTGTTCTACTTTGTACTTCCCATGTGAGAGAAATTCTGTAAACGAGTTTACTGTGTGTTGCTTAAATGGGAAAATAAGTTTACCTTCCAGCAATATGCCCGAAGAAATCAAACAGTTGTTTACAAGAGATTATGACACATCAAAAACTTTAGAAATAATATCTGTCAGTATAATAGAGGTCTTTCTTTTGTGTAATTTGGTGCCAATATTGCATTGCCAGCTGGTCATGGGCCATACGTGTTCAAAATTTTGTGAACTCCACATCACAGAATATCTTCGTTATACCCTGAAGATTCAAACAATGCAACATATTGTGAACATTAGTCTGGGCACAGTACTTTACATTTATCTTATCCCCGTCTAATTTTTACGGGTTCTCACTAGTTGAAATAAATATATTTCCAAACATAAGGGTACTCATTCAAAGGCACGTCACAATGCAAAACCTTCTGTGAAACATTTTCGTTAATTCCCGAACATCTTTAATAAAATATCTGTCTGAATTGAGAGCCAGACGCTTTGAGGTCATCATATTCGATATTGATTTTATTCAGCTGCACGTAAAGTCAAAGTTTTATGGTTTAAGTGAATATAAATCTTAATTGCACAACAACTGCTATAAAACGGTCTACAAAAGATTTATTACGTCATTTTATTAAGTTACAAAAGAATTTAAAGACCAAACCGTTTCTTTATTTAATAAAACATCTAGAGGATTAAATTTAGTTTATAGTCTGAAATTAAGTTCTCTTGGACTGCATATATTTCCGAAATATCTTAATGGTCACCTTTTCTGCTCATATCGCTCTCTCATTTGTAGAATATTAAACGGTTATCATGCAATATCCATTGTAATTAATTTCAATCCTCTAAAATTTAATCCAGCTCTTCAGTTGGCATTGCTTTTTGCACTACGTTACAACACGACTTCTATTCGACAATCGTTTACCATTACAGGTATTCGTGCCTGGAACATATTACCAGCGATCCTTAATTACTCAAGTACTTTCTGTAAATTTGAAAATGAATGAGCTTAGTACTAGTAGAACCTGTTTTAAGTGCTTAATATTGGTTCCGTGAAAATGAGGGGTGGTCGTTTAATAGGTAATCTTATTTTTTAAAAGAGTTATTTTAACTGGACATACGATGTTTAGGAAATTATATATTATATCGGATGTTTACGAAACGTTTTCAGTTCAAGAGTACGCATTCTGAAAAGTGAAAGATTTTGATTACGTTTTATTTTGCTTTTTTGATGTCTTTTTAGAATTATTTGCTATCTTTTTAAATGCATTTAAAATATCCTCTTGGGTATAATAAATATTTATATCATTTTCAGTTTTAGTTCTCTAAATCTACCGGTAGTGAACCTCCATTTTCTTCTGTAGACTCAATTTGTCATTTGGGTACGCATGGCACATTCTCTCTTAGGAGCTCACAACCATGCTTTTTTTCGCCCTTTTTGGCACAATAAAAAATCCAATAATTGGTCTTCATTGCGAATTTTAAAAAGAGTTTATTTATTTCAAATGCAGTTTTACTTTTGAAATGACGACGATCACCGATAATGAAATTCTGAGATTGTTGTTGGATAGTAGTAACAAGTTTCGAGATGAACTCGTGGTTAGACCACAATTAGCAGTTTTAGAAAAAACAAGAAAAACACGCTATGAAGATTGTTCGCAAGGATCATGCAGAAAGACCAAACATCTTTGCATTAACTGCCCCAAATTTATTTGTTTGCAACACTCAAACTTTGTTTCAATTATTCTGCTTCGGAAATTCAATAATATTGTAATAATTCTGTTTTTTGTTTGTGTATGGTTATCGATATTGATGTTTTGTATGCTTATATTTAATTTATTTTCTTTTACCGAAATATATAACTCATCATAATACTGGATTTTATTAAATATACTATTCGTTGGAAAATATTGCGTTCAGCGAACTATTTTCTACCTTGGGTACATGAGACCCCACCAGCACAATTACGTGAGTATTTTTCACCAGCACAGTTAAAGGACCTACCACATTCAGTACAACGTACCAATCCTCAACTTTTATGTATGAAATTTAACAAAATACTACACACAGCTTACATCGAGACTTGGCCAATTCACAGTTTGTAAATTAGTAGAAGAGTTCATTCATCCTAGCGGCCGGTATTCAAAGAAAAAAAGGTCCCAATCTGAAAAGCAGCTGTAGCGCGTTTCCCTTCTCACCAACCATTTCCCCACCATAATTCCACGCAGGAACGAAGTAAAATAGTCGGCTGGGCTGCTTAGCATATATATGGGAACATTTTACGCATGCGCCTCCCGGGCGCAGTTCCATTAACTTCCGCGGCGACGCGCGCTCGCCCGTGGCCAGAACCTGCCCTGTTCGGCCCGGCCCGAACCGTGCTCGTTACCTTTTGCATATTCCAATTCGCAACCAATCAGGCGCGTCGGAGACAATAACGCGCCGACGAGCAAACACGAGCTGCGTAATTGGCGTGCCGCCCCCCTCACCCCGCCCATCACCACTGCCAGGAGGAAGAACCTCCTCCGTGGAGATGACAAAGCTAACGAAAGGGGTGTTTATTATTTATTTATACAGTCTGGGGTCCTTCAACTGTCGTCATCACTGAGACCAATGAATGATGATCCAATACATAAGTCTAGCGTACCCATGCGAGAACTCTTGCACGTTAAACCCCACCCTCTTTCCTATTCTTCCATTTCCATATTACACCTGTAGTATTTTTTCTCTTCAAGACCCTCTTCAAGACCTCTCACTTGTTCTATATATGCTCCTTGTAATTGATAACAATATAGTACAACCCTGTCAATACAAACTATACTTATTTAACTTTATTACCAAACAGATGTACTCCCGTGTAATTGAATCGTGTAGAATATCAAGTAATTAGTTTAATTTCACATTCACTTCTACAGACTCTACAGACTTTGTTTCAGATTCTACAGACTCTGAACAGGTGGGGAGAATCGAGGAGCGTCTACCCAGCAAAAATGCAATAGAATGTTCAAAAAGATCTCATCCTGTGGATTACGCTGTAAGAAACGTTTCTTTGAGACCTTCGGCCACAAAATTTTAGTTTTTAAAGCCCTAAAACGCTTTATCAATATAAATTTATTTATCAATATAAATTAAAAAATCGCCATCGTGTTGCGGGTTGCATTTGACGTGAATATTTAAACGCGTTTTTTAACAATTCTTTCATACTTTTAAAATCAAAGTGCAATTCGCCACGTCTCCGCAAAATTATCTTCCTTTAGAGACCTCATTTATAAAGATTGGTGGCCTGTGAGAGCCCTAAAAGGTATGTATACTACTGAAATAATATAGGACACGATGAGAGGGATAATGATGATTAGGTGAATGATGACAAAGAAATTGTAGAATGTGGGCCAGGAGCGAGGGAGGCAGGTGAGTCTCCAGAAAATCTACCGAGAGCTCGCATTGTCCTCAGAAAATTCCAAATGGATTGGCGGGCGTAGATCCCGGCTCCAACAGTAGAAGTCATACGCGACAGCTATTTTACCACGAGCTCCTCTCTCGCACAGACAATATGTCAAGCGGCTCGTGTTTATAGCAGCCATATAATTCTTTTCTTCATCTTTGTGGAATGTTTCGTTTTCAAACGCAGGGATGTTTTGTTATTCACACTCCCTTCAAATGACTAGAAATCTTGTGTTGTGACAGACCTCTTTCACAAATCGAACTCTTTCACACATCGAATGATAAGGGATTGGAATAGATTACCTGCAAAAACCTTTGAACCCTTTCCTCGAAGCGTTTAATAGGTTAGGAAATTAATTTAGAATATTTTTAAGTTTATGAGGGCGTTAACTAAGAATATTGTTATACAGTGAAGTGAGGTGTCATGCAGTGTAGAATAGAGAAATAATGAAGGAAATGTTTTTAGTGTTATAGTGAAGTGAAATGAAATGAAGTGAAGTGAAGTAAAGTTAACGATAGTGAAGTGCGGTCTTTATTGTATAAACACTCAGTGCGGCTTTAGATGATAGACGTTTCTTTCCTTTTTCATGTAATTTAATGTTTTAAGAATCAGCCGTTTTTATATTATTATTACTGTTATTGTTATTATTATAACTTTAGCATTATTATTACCATTATTATATTATTTGCATGACATTTATTATCTTATTTATGTAATTAACTGCCACCGGGTTACACCCAATTGCAGTGTAAATAAATGTATCTCACCTTATCTTATCCTATCTTATCTTACAACACTCGCAATTTGGAGATGATTACCGTTTGAAGTTCCCAACTCGGAAAGTTCTTCCGACGAGTAGTTTGGAATATCACGGTGTAGTGTATCTAATAGAGCAAACACATTCGATGCGAGTGCAGATACTATCCAACTGAAGGCAATTAGAACTTTAAGTTGAATTTTGCAACACTCGCAGAAATGTTGGTTCCTTACAAACCGCTAACATTTTGATAAGTATCAAACTAAAATGTTGTTGTTCGAGAATAGTCCTGATGTAAACATAGAGTATTCTTCGTCACTTGAAAACGAGCGATCTAATTGTGAAATCTCACTTTCGAGAATTACAGGATGCAATCACAATCAAGCCTTCTATTTCCTTTTCTTTCGCAATAATCAAGTGCAATTAGTACAGAGAATCCGAGAGTTTTCAAACCAGAGCGCCCTGCCACTCATTGACTTTTTTTTTACAATAATTGGTGTAGGAACCCAGGGTCTGGGGCTAATTCACTTAGTTTAGCCACTTCAGTTCAATAACTTGTTGAAACGCAAATATTTGTGAAACTTTTGTCGGATCATTTACAATAAGGTCAGCAAATTGTTTGTCGAATTTAATTTTGATGTTAATGTTAATTTGAAACGTATTCATCGCGCGATTCTTGGATAAATGAGCGTCTAAAGAAGAAAACAACATAACAATCTTAAAAGTAGTTTTCTTCCAATAAGCTTAAAGTGTTTTTTTAACACAAAAAATAAGACATAAGTCGAAAAAAGCTTATGTTCACACTTTGATTATTTTTGTATTTATATACTACACTGACGAGAAAAATAACCAGCATGTTCAAATGTCGTCCCGCAATGCTGTAATATACCACACCTTCGCCCACCACGCCCTAAAAAACTACACCGTGTACTACGTCTTTTCCCCCGCTGCGAAGAATTATTAATGCCCGGCCGCGCCCTTGGAACAGGTGTGGAGCTGCGAGCATCGGCTGCTCCTCCTCACCTGAGGCTTACGCAGCGTCTCGGGGATGCGGATTAGACCAGCGAGCGGCCGAGGCAGCAGCGTCGGCGCCACAGCTCCGCTTCAAGTGTTGCGCAGCTCGGCAGAGCAAGCTACCACTCGCCCCGCCCCCGCCCCCGCCGCCAAGCGCAGTAATCAGCTTACCGCCCCCGTCCCGCCCCCGCCGCGGACCCCCTCCGGGCAGTGAGCAGCGCCGGGCGCTCAAAGAGAAGCCGCGAGGAGGAGACGCCGGGCCAGGGCGGGGCGGGGTGGGAAGGGGCGAGGAGGGGAGGGGAGGGGAGGGGAGGAGGTCCCAGTGCCACGGGCTGATGGAGGAGAAACTTCCGAGAACCGATGAGCGTCACTCGGGGTACGCACAGGACGGAGCAATTCGCCCTTCTGGGATGGCGCTGCTCCTGTACGGCACCCGCTGACCTTAGCGCGCACTTGGATTATGTTTTACTTCTTACTGAAAGTGAATCGATAAATGAACCAATCTCATTTTAAAACTGCGTGTTTAATGCAAATAATTTGTTGGGTTGTGTCGACTACACGGTCGCTAACAAATTCGTGATGTCAGAGTGGAAAGAAAAAAATGGTAGGAACATCATGTTCGTTTCAATTAATTTAGATATAATTAAAGTATACTGTTCTCAATAAACTGAAGTCAACAGGTAAACAGTGCATCTGAGCTGGAGAAAATGTATGTGAATTTGCAAAGTATCGATGCCTATTCTGAAATAAGCAATTGGCACCTATATTTAAATATGCCTCCTCGTATTAAAACGAAACGAAAAAACTGTCTTAGTTGCGCTAAACAGTGCGAAAACATATTTTTAGCACATCTTCAATCACGTCCTGATTATGCGTGACGATCTGTCATTCCGTGAAACGTGAAGCTTATGGACAGGCCTACATTATCGTGCATTGACCCTTCATCATCTTTCTTAAGAAGAAATGACCAAGAAGCCGCATTTTGAATGCAGAACTCCGATTTGTAGAACGTTGAAAAATAAAATAAAATCTTCCAGAATGTATGCTCCCATCCTCGTTAATAGGATCTTACGCATTATTAAAGAATAATTTAGTAAACTCAAAAGGATCGTGTACGGAAAATGAGGCGGCTAACTGTCGCAGGTCGAAAGTTCCGCTCACTTTTTTTCATGCCGGCCTTCAACATAGGAGGCAGAGTTGTAAGACGTCACGTCAAAATGAAAATTTTCCAGGTTATATTAGCCCAACCTTGTGTACGGGATCTTTAAGGGTATGGGTACGCACTCTCACAGAATAATTTAGTAAATTGCAAAAGGATCGTGAGCGAGAAAATGAGGTGGCTGGCTGATCGGCGCAGGCGGTGAATGAAGCGGCGCGGGCGTCTTCGGCGATGGGAACTGGGAGGGCATGCGGACGGAGGCGGGGCGATATCGGAAGCGGTGACGAGGGCGGGGACGGCGTCAGAATCGGAGCGGGGGCACGGGCGGAGGGGGGCGGGGGCGGAGAGGGGCGGGGCGGGGCGGGGGAGGGGACGGGGGGGGACGGGGGGGGGCGGGGGGGGCGGGGCGGGGTGGGGCGGGGCGGGCAGGGCAGGGGCGGGACGGGTGGGGCGGGGGCGGGTGGGGCGGGGACGGGTGGGGCGGGGACGGGTGGGGCGGGGACGGGTTAGGGAACGGAGACGGGTCCGGGTCCGGGGACGGAGGCGGGGGCGGTGGCGGGGCGGGCCCCGGGCGGAGGAGGCGGGCCGGGTGGCGCGGAGGCCTTAATGTGGGGCCTCGTCCGTGCGGAGGCGCGGAGGCGTGCAGCGAGCGCTGGCTCGGCAAACACAATTACACGCGCCTCGCCCCGGCGCGGCGCGCGCGGCGCAGGGCGGAGGGCGCTCCCCGCCCAGGAAGAAGGCGCAAAGGGCCAAGGGCACGGGAACTGGCTCCTTCTCGCCGCTCGTGGGGGAACTGGGTACGCGGCGAATTCGCCAACAAATCACTCGGCTTGAGAAAATCATCTAGGCCTGCGCTTGCAGCACCATTCAATAATTATTCAACGTTTGCTTCAAAAAGAATTTTTGAGTCCAAGAATTTCGAGATTTATTGATCTTATTGGCGCCTTTTTATCAAAATAATATATTTTTTTCCATAATACTTAGCTGTTATATCGACTTAATTCAGCAAATGTGGTGAAACGAAAATCCATTCTTATCTGCCAGCGTTTGTTAATGATTTTAATAGTAGTCCGTCCGTTCAGAACATCAAAACAAATGAATTGTAACTAAAAATGGTGTGCAAGATCTCCTAATCACAGAAAAATAATTTCTTATATCTGTGAATTATTCTCGTAAGGAGTGGCATTATGAAAAATACTGAACGACGCACGAACATTGTCAAAAATGGTTAATTGGTTTGTTCTCATTGTCTTGGTTAATTTTAAACACCCGCTTTTCCTTAAAATAAAAACTTCAAAATCCCGTCATTTATTAGTTCTATATCGGCCCAATGATGTTAATAACTGCGTTTTGCCTCAATAATTTTTATTCTTCAGCCTTTCTAGAAGTTCAATAAATCTCTATAGTCCTTAAACCTGTAATGGTTGGTGGTCAAAGTTAAGCTATTTCATGTATCTGTAGTTACATTTCACTTTTAATTTTTAGCCTGGCGAATTTTTGGTTTTATTCCTGAGCAGGGTCGTCCGGATTTTGCATCATTACGTTGCCAGTAGTTAAAATTTGGAAAGATAATCTGACGAAAATACACACAAAGGCCATGCAAGATGCACATGTGTGAAGTGCAATAAAAGGAAAGTTTTTACAGAAGTAAACCCACCCTGATATTAAACTTTCCTTTTTATCTGCGGAAGGAATCCCAAAAGACCAAGGGGAGGAAAGCCGAGAGAAAACAAAGGTTAGAGGGTGCTCCCAAAGGTGAGGAAACTCGTCGCCTCGCAAGGAAGAAAGCCGACACATTCAGTCAGAACTGCGTTTGCGTCGTGCCTGGAGCCGGCGCAAGTAATTATCGAGATTTCCCGAGAGTCCCACACTTTCAGGTATAACTGAGCAGTGTGGTCGTGAAGTTAAGAACTCCCAGCAAGTGGCAATTGTGGAAAACAACATTTTTGCGAACACAAAAGTATTTGCAAAAGAAACGTGTTTGCCCTTTTTTGATTTTTTTCCTTCTTGTGGACTTTTTTTAAATAATTCCAACTTAAATGAGATTTTTTGATTTTGCTTGACTTTCTAGTCAAGTGGAAACTTGCCGTTTCACAATGTATGGCGAGGTGGTCGTTAGATGAAACAGACAGAGGTAACTATTGCTTTCTAAAGTTCGTTCGAACTTGCTCGAAGAATATTTGAAGTGTTCGAAGCACACTCGGTCGCGTGCTGCCTCCGTAAGAACGTCGCTTTCTCCGTGAAGATACACCCGGAGGAACCATTGGTCGAAGAACTGCTCCAGCACCATATCTCTTAAGTTCCCACCCAAATAAATTAGCCCCAGACCCTAGGGTATATAAACTACTGGTGCAATGATAGCTTTTTCTAGTCTTTCAAATGTTCGCTTATTCTAGTCGTTCACTTCGCTTCCAACCACATACCTTTCATCGGGCAAAATTGATACGAAATAGTAGACAAATATAAATGAAATATTAGATAATTTACAGGGATTAACCATATTGTATTCCTCATAACTTGATATAATCTAAGTTAGTACAAAAGAAGCTCGAGGTGGTTTTTATACAGACCTCAGTATAAAACAGTATAAGGCACATTTCCTTTGCAGAGTTTGACTTTCACACGGATCCAGAAAGGCATTCTCACGTACCTATTGTTCCTCGTAGAAAATAAATCATTGAGAGGTGTGTGCTGTAAATGAAGCCCAATAATCGGGCTACGTAATTAAAGGTAAGAATTTTCCAATAAGGCCACAAATTCCGGAGAATAGAGATAAAGTGTACTCTGAAAAACGAGTACAAAAATATTCTATATACATGTTCATTTTCATGGAAATTTTCTTTAGAACATTGCCATCAACAGACGAAATTATAGAATCCATAATTAATAAATATAATTAATAAATTAAATAATCTCTCATTGTTATTTATTATTAAAGTAGGAAATTCTAAGCTCCTGTTCTAATTAATCTACATAAACATAAAATAGAAAGCAGTACACATAACTGTTATGAATATTTGTATTAAAATATTATAATATATTTAAAACGTAACTCAATGAAATAATTGACAAACAATCGCCTTCGCAGAGTGTGGAAATGCTCAGCAAAGCATGTTTATGTGAATTCAAAACATGTTTGGGTGAATGCAAAACAGAGCAAAGAAGCAGTCATGTAAAATAATAATAATATTATATACTACAATATTTATGAAGAATACCAACACTTGAAATTACTGTAATTTATTAACACAAAAACAAGGGCTTAACCGTTAAAAGGTTGATAAATTAATAAAAATACTGTGACCCAAATTCTTCTAAATGTACTCTTTATCGGTTTCTCAGAATTATTTTTTTGCTTACTTCCCAATGTTTATACATGTATTATTTCTCATATCTATCTTCACGTTTTGTGGGATGTCATGTTTCATGACTTTGTCAGCTTCTTCTAATATTTTATCCACAATATTTTCCCTTCCTTTCAAATTTAAAAAAAATTTTTTTTTACACGGCCACAAAGGCATTCTCACGTACCTATTGTTCCTCGCAGAAAATAAATCATTGAGAGGTGTGTGCTGTAAATGAAACCCAATAATCGAGCTATGTAATTAAAGGTAAGAATTTTCCAATAAGGCCACAAATTCCGGAGAATGGAGATAAAGTGTACTCTGAAAAACGAATACAAAAATATTCTATATAAATGTTCATTTTCATGGAAATTGTCTTTAGAACATTGCCACCAACAGACGAAATTATAGAACCTACGTATTATAATTTAAAGTAGGGAATTCTAAGCTCTTATTCTAATTAATCTACATAAACAGACAATAGAAAACAGTACGCATAATTGTTATGAATACATCGCCCACTAAAATATATCTTTTTTTAGAAGCAATATGACATTATCAAATGTATGCCTCAAATGGTAAATATGTGCTTGAATTTCTCAAATTTGAATTTATTCCTAAATGGAAACGAAGAACTATTGAACTTACCACGTGGATAAACGGGTGTAATTGCGCTTATAGTATATAAGAATACTCGCTCGTATCGTCGCTCGTTTTCTTGAACATACCACTCATGCAATTATACCCTTCTTTATCCACTCGTTTCATTAGTTTCTATAATACGTATGCAAATTAAATAAAATTGCCGCGCGACGATTAACTTCTCACAATCAACGCCACCTGTGTAGATCTATTTGGGTGGAGTTGGTTTAATTCCAGACATACTCGCTAAGATGCCAGAGCTAAAACACGCAAAAACTCGTTTTTGGAAATTTCTTATAATCTTCTACCAGATCCGAAAACAATTTATCAGTTCCCCATCAGAAGGTCGAGACGCGTCGAATGACGCCTCGCATGTCTCGATAGGGGCGCGGAAAGTGTTTAATTACACATCTGGTACTTGCCCCTGATTGGTAGGCAAGTCATCTTGCACTCGGGTGTGAAAGTTCACGTTCTGACGCAGTCAAAGAGTTTTCGTGTTTCAGGAGTTAATGATTAATATATTAATAATTAATAAAACTTTGATACATGAGATTTTCCACCATATGCTCATGGCAAAAGGTATCGTCTTCGACTCTCTACATGCTCTAGAAGCTTCAACCGTTTATTATGATTCATATGATTGTTAATCATATACCAAGTGTCCCAGAATAAATTTTATAAATTTCTTAGGCTTACAGACGGGTCCAAAATGATCGTATTTTACCAATGTGAAAAATGTCATATAACGGAGTTACACATGCACCATTTGACGCCAATTGTTAGATAACTCCTTATACACAGATTAAGGCCAGTCACATTCAAAGAGATTTAGAGTACCTACCGAAGGCAATGGAAGTTTACTACCAATCAGAAGTAAATGTGTACGTGAAATTGCACATAACCCTGTTTTACGCAATTTACCACTATATGTTTGTTGGCCAAAAGTGATCATTTTTGTTTCCTCTACATGTCCTACAAGTTTGTAAAATTTATTCTGATACACCTGCCCTTTTGAAGAATTTCTTATGCTTGTCAAGCATCGCGGGAGCATCTTATAAGCGTTGCACCATAGACTAGGAAGTCGCAATTCTTTGTCTTCTCTTTCTGCGCGAGAGAGAGAGGAGAGAGAGGAGAGGAGAGAGAGGAGAGGAGAGAGAGAGGGAGAGAGAGAGAGAGAGGAGAGGAGAGGGGGAGGAGAGGAGGGAGAGGAGAGGAGAGGAGAGAGAGAGGGAGAGAGAGAGGAGAGAGAGAGGAGAGAGAGGAGAGAGAGGAGAGAGAGGAGAGAGAGGAGAGAGAGAGGAGAGAGAGAGGAGAGAGAGAGGAGAGAGAGAGGAGAGAGAGGAGAGAGAGAGGAGAGGAGAGGAGAGAGAGAGAGAGAGAGAGAGAGAGAGAGAGAGAGAGAGAGAGAGAGAGAGAGAGAGACGCGTTATTTAATAAATCGCAAAGAACGAATAAGACTGTTGTACAGACAACCACTCCCCAATTACCTTTCCGCTCGTTTACTCGTGGTCAACGGAGGCCTCGTGCTTTCATTATATTCCCCTCAGAAACGACAGGTCAAAGAAGCCGAGAGAAACTACAAGAGCTGAATCGTCAAACCATTGTGGGTAGCCGAGATCGCTAAGATGGAAGCGCCTTAAATGTGTCGACTAGAAGGGTCGCAAGTTCAAAACATGGTTTACTGGCATCAAGATATTGTTATAATTTTTTTGTGAAACTTTAAAATAGGTCCATAGGGGGGGGTCTCTTTTCTATTCAAGTCCGAAGTTGTTTCCTGAAGTCAGATATGTAGTTTTCTAAATTTTCATAAAAATTCTTCGGTTCTCTTTGCCTAACCACTGACCTCTCGCTGCGGTCTTTCCTTAAAACAGTATTTGCTCACCCACATTTTGGAATCAATATTGGCGAATTTCGAAAAAAATTCCCTTTAACACAAATATATTATCAAATTATTTAACCACATTTTTAAATATTTCTAAAAATTAATAACAGCTAATAAGTCTTCATAAGTGCAGTAAAATGACACGTTTCAGACACGAACTTCAAATTCAAAAGTAGCACTAACGTATACCTGAAGGTTTTGTCGGCGTACAATTCAGTACAAATCTTTGTGTGCACAAAACTTAAAAATATACGAATAATGCAAATACCGCGTGATAGAATTCATATTTCCTTTGTTTACAATGTTTGCATGATAAATTTACAAATCACTTGCGGCATCCTCCACCACTGAACAACTGAAACACAATATATTGGAAACTGATACATCTTAAAGAACCTTTGTTCAAAGTAAAACGCCTCACGAGGCAACGCAAAAAGTTTCCGGCGGTGCGCAAAGTTTGCGCAACTTGTTGTTTCCTTCGCGGAACATTTATCGACCTCGGTTGCCACCTGGGCCCTTCTGCGGGAGCGCCGCGAAGCGACGTTGCTCGTCTCGGAGAGCGCGCGCCCCCCCAACTGTTGGCGCGGCGCGGCACGACCCGACGAGGCGCCAACTTGGAATTCTCTGGAAGCCACAGGACATTTATCACCGCTGCCGCCACGTAGCTTCTTTCGCAGTCTGTCGTCTTGCAATATTCCATATTAGTTTTTGCCCTGCAATATCAACCTTTCTAACTTCATACAGTATTTATTATAAGGTATCAAAATTTTCCTGCATGCAACTGCTGTCGTAAAAAATGATAAATTAACAGATCTTAAATAATTTATTTTATGGTCAATATGCTTTGGAAACAATTTCAAATGATACTTTTGATCAATTTTATGCACGTACCGGAAAGTATTACACGGATGTTATTACTTCAATTACAAAAAGAAATAAAATACTTTACTTTAAACTAGAGCTTCATATATATTCGTTGACATTATCTGTTCTTAAAGGTGAAATAACAATATTTCATGAATATTTACAGACTTTGCATTATATAACATTTTGTAAATCTCATTAAAACGTCAGTTTACAAAAAATACTGCTGTTCAAGTGAGAAAAATGACCCGTTCACACCCGCTGGCTTCCTTGAATGACAGACAACCTACTTCCTCAGCAGCGGCAGAATTAATCATGGCTCCTCCACGCGAAGGCGGGTCCTCGCCGGGGGTGAACGCCCTCCTGCCACGAGGGGCGCAGCCAACTTCCGACGCAAGAGGCGCCTTTACGGACTCACTAATGGAATAATGAATGTCTTCCAACATAGTTCCCGCAATGCACTATATTGTTAAACAAACATACTGTGACCGTCCGTTTTCTTAGATTCCGAAAACGTGTCACATACCGCCCTAAGAAAGCGAGGGAAAGGAATATTTTGAACGCCGCCAACGCGGATGAATATTTGGAATGCTAATTAGAATTTAGAACAAGAGAGACCGCCACCATAGACCGAGGGCGAGACCGGAGGTCGGATGAAAGAAAAAGTTCTTTCTGAAGGTAGCAGCTGAACTGGGCGGACGTATGGAAAACGGTACGCCAGGAAGTGACATTGCAGCGAACTTCAGATTTGCAACTTTGAGGAAAACTCTTCTAGAAGACCAGAAGAGGTAATTATTCTATTATAAATTGATTTAAACATAATCTTAGAAGAAAGGTAATAAGAAATGTTATGAATTTATAATGGAAGAATTAGGGAGTGGAGTTTTGAATAGATGGCAGTAATTAATAGCTTGCATTCATTTCTCTTTCCAGTTTTTTTTTCTCACATGCTTTTCTTATATTTAAATACTCTCTTGAAGTTGGTGCTCGTATAAAAAGGGGTGATCTCTGGATTCATTTTCACTCTGAATATCCAGTTGGTCATTAACTGTAATCGAAAATAAAGTAAAATTCATATGAGAGTATTCAAGAATATAAAACTTGAACGAGAAGAAGAAGGCGATTTCTGGGGAGCAACTGCGTTCTCAACCCGAGGCCACGACGCTTCAAGGCCGAAGCAGCTCGGTGAAAAGGGGTAGAAGGAAGCGCAGCGGACTGCTGTACGCGGCCGAGAACACAGTAAGGTCGTTCCAAATAAACTGTTTTGTAGGGATAGGAGTGATTCAGTTTAATCAGAAAGCTTATTCTGTATCCGTCACGTAGAAAGAAAGGGAGGGTAACAGATTTACAATGCTTAAAAGATAAGAAAAGTAAAAGTACATTTGTTTCCGACTTCTAATGCGTGAGAACAGAATCAATCTTTTCTTTCAAAACGGATTTGAAGATCTAATATTGTAATATAGTAATTAAGAGTTTGTGTAAGAGTATAATTATAATAATAGTCATTCTCTAGATTTAGAGAGAAAGAGTTTCCTTTTGTTGTAAAGTAATGTTAAATCAAAAGTATTAATTTTGATTTTCAATGTGTGTTTCTTTCACATTTTTGTAAAGTAATATTTTAACGATTCTTTCGAATTTCTGAAAGTGTGTTTGTTAAACAATTGGGTTGTAGATGAAAGGAGAAAATTGTGTATTGAGTTATTAGTGTGTGTGTTTTTATTTCAGTCAAGAGTATTCTGTATTTGATTTTTTTTCTGTGTGCCATTGTATGTATTTGTCATAGCAGCAAATATTTTTAGAATATATTCTGAATTTAGTGAAAAGTGATTCTCACCCGAGTTATTTGTAATTTTTGCATCCAATCCATAAACGATCTTCACGACCCTGCCCCCCCTATTTTTTTATTTATTGTGTCCACACTGGGACGTCTATACTGAGCTAGTCGACCATCTGGTGAATTGTGTTCGCCACCCCCAAGACGTCTCAGGTCGGGTGCTGGCCTTACGGCTTGTACCGGACGGTACTGTGGCTCGCAATACATTTTCATAAATCGGGCGTCATCGTGTATTCCGAATTACAGGATGACAATCCTGGACACGATGGTTAGCAAAGTGGTTCCCTAAACCCCATTTCGTCGATTTAAATACGAATGAGGGTGGTAGACGTTTGGTCGTAAAATCCTTAGTTGGTCACGTCACGCTTGGGGCTAGGAAAAGAACCCTGGCTACACATCCGGAGCACTTAATGGCTTCCACAATTCCCGCCCGTATCAGATCCCATCAGTCTTTCCCCCTGAGAAGGTCACAAGACAGTAAAATATTTATGAGAAAACATTGTGACTGCGATTCCTCAAGGCGCACATTGGAGTCAAGAACCCGATGGTAGTGTTGGGCGCCGTAAGGTGCAATTTCAGGCCAGCATGTGATTCCGAGTTCTGCAAACTGCATGTTGTCTAGAGCGAGGCAGGCGCCGGTCGGTCACCTTCCTTCTGTGCAGAGAGTAAGGACCGACGTCGGAGCTGTGGGCAAACAGCCAACTCTCCTTTGCGGAGCGACGTGCAGGGTTGCCTACCCGCAGGGGCCTCCACCCTCCGCTCGCAGCCAACAACCCGAGGAACAGTTCGCCTCGCTTCTCCCCGCCACGCCACGGCCCGCTCCTGGCCCGCCCCGTATGACTTTTTTAAAAATTGATTTCACGGCGCTCTCTGGAGAATTCTAGAGGCAGGCTGTGATTTCTCCGCTCGATATGAGGCGAATGCCGGAACAGTGCCTTATCAAATGGCCCACAGACTGCATGAGATCCTTCCTTCCTTACCCCTGTACACTCCTATCCCCTTGCGCACATACACCCACACGCACTACATTACCGCACATTCGGAAAACCAGACGAAAGTGCAGAGCTTCTCCCGACTGGCGTTGTATCGCTGGAGTCAGGCCGGCGTATATTTCGTCGCCACATTTCTCGTTCCACCGGAGTAAGAACACCGATACCTCCCACGATATATAGAAATCCACTGCTACACGTACATAACTAATTGGTGTAGAATTTTACATCCGGAAACACACAATTATCAACCAACTAATTCAATAAATCAAATGAAACAAAAAAAAAATTACGTACAACGATAAAGTTACTTCGTCGTGTATAGAAAATCACTATTTAGTTTTTCGCCCTAGTACGGGGGAAATGAAATTTCCCATGCCTGGCGTGTTGGGATGCGAGTGCAGACGGCGCACATCTCTCAGTGCGATGCGTGAGAACGAGTGCGCTGCGCCCGCACTGCAGGCGCTCCCCCGCTCTCCTCCACCCCCGCCGGCGGCTCGCCTTTGCTGCCAGACCTTGGCACTGCTCCCCGCGCAGCCCCAGGCCACAGCCACAGACGCTTCTCCGCCCGCGTTGCACAGCGCTGCGCCTCAACTCACGGCTGACACATTCAGAACGCCTCCAGCGCCATGGTAGAAGTGAGCTGCGTAACTCATATATATTTTACACTGAAATATTCAGTCATTGAAAACATTTATGTGTTGGTGCAACGGCCACTTTTAAGAAAACGTTTTTACCTTAATCTTATTTATCAAATTTCTCCTTCATACATTGTTAGCCCGTAAACCGCAAGATGTTTTCTCCTACATTATATACAAAAATGAAACTTTTAAATTTCAGACAGGGAATTCTTATTTTCTTTTTATCAATTTAGCAAAACAGATGTTCATGAAAACATTCGGTAACGGAAAATTGTAGAAAAATCACCAAAGGTCTCACTAACATGACTTCAGTTCCTGTGGCTAGTTTATTAAAATCCAAACTCGGTGTAACCCTTTCACTTTCACTTCCTTATTCCATTTTCCTAACTAGGAAGAACACTACACTTCATTCAACGACAATAGTCTCGGTCTATCTAGGTTTCTAGCAGAATTATGCAAATAGTAAAAGTTGCTCCGCCCGCTCGAGTCAAACCGAATTTGGGGTCAGAGTTTGCAATAATTAATCCTATATTTTTCTCCTCTTCTGCTAAAAATAATTCGTATAATTTAAGACAGCTTCAGTGGCTCAAAAGTTGTAGTCACTCACATACATGCAGTTTTTCTTTCACGCCTTACGCGTGAGAAGTTGTAATCGTGTGTCAAAATCAGCGATTTTCGACCGAAAATCTCATTTATTGCTAATCCCTTAGCAACGAAAAAGTGGATTAATCTTGTTCCTATATATGTTAAACTAGTTCTCCTAACAACTTGTGTAGTCGGAGTCCATGTTTTGGGATCCTTGATATCGAAACATTAGATGTCGGCAAAACGTACGTCAGTCGGGAAAATTGCGACTTCTCTATTTACATATTGAAGATAGAGATTTGTTCCTTAATAAAATATATTGTTTAAAGATGTGATCTTGAAATAAGGCTAAGTACAATCATTCAAAACTATGAGTACTTTTCGTGCAGTATGGGGGGGGAGAAAGATAAGTTTGAGCCCATTATTTTCTCAAAATGGGCTCCAAGTTTTTCTTTAAATTTTCTCCTTTTGTGTGTCACTGGCAGGAAAAGGAATTGTGCTGGTTAAATTTTCAGCAAATTCTCTCGGTTTTCGAAAATTGCAACAAAAAACAACAAACCAAACAAACAAACATTGCACGTAAAAGAGATGATCGTCTTAAATAAAATTTGTTCTAAAAAATCAGATGTTTAAAATAGGACGAGTACAATTACTTGAAATAATGAGCAAATTTCCAATTATTTCTGCCGGAACGTAATGCATACTCTGTAAGAAATCTCATATATCTTTTCAAGATCAGCTCCAAAATTTTTCTTTCTTTTTTCCCACGGATAGAGCAAAGAATGCTTAAATATGGGCCAGGTATCATATTCGTTGAAAAATTTGCACAAGTTATATGGATGCATTAGCAATTCCGGGCTCGTAAACTACTAACGTCATTCATCGCATAAGTATAGAGCACGTTTTTATCACGGGCGGTAGCGGTTTATCTTCCCCAGTTGGATGGCGTGATATGGCGCCGACCTACCTTTTGGCATGCGGGAGTTTTCCTCAACCACCATATCTCACCACCGGGGCACCTCCCCAGCCGGAACAAGCTCTAACCTCCCGACTGTTCTACGGCATGTGGGTGTAGTGTAGTACATGAAAGTGTAAGTGTGGGGAAGTATGGGGGAGATAGGGAAGAGGAAAGAAGGATCTCGCGCGGTCCTTTACCCGTTTGTTAGTGTACTGCTCCGGTATTCGTCTGTTTGTTCGGAGAAACCCCAATCCGAGCTGCCATCCGCTTGAATTCCCTTCCAAAAATTAGATGAATTCGACCTACCTATCTATCTAATGTCCAAAATCGTCGCAATCTGAACCTAGGACCTCCCGGTCGGAGGCACTGCAATGACATCAGCTGATGCCCTGAGCCACCTAAGCCGGTGCAGAAGTTAGAAATAAAGCGATAAAGTTTTGTGCCGTTTGTCGCACCACTATTTACACATCACGATAGTGCACCGTCGCGGGGGTGGCCGAGGCGCAGCGCTGCGCTGCGCTGCGCCCGTGACTGCGCGCGGCGGAGGGAGGCTGCGCTGCTGGAGCCGCGCCAAGCGCCGCTGCCGCCGCAGCCGCCAGTCGATAGAGGCGCCCTCCGTCGCCCCCGCCCCGCCCATCGACCTCGCCTTGTCACCTTGTTGGCGTCCGCCGCCTGGGCACCCCCAAGGCCTCCAGCGCGCAGAGCGCAGCACGCCCACGAGGCCCCTCGCGCCGCCCAACTCGCAGCGCGCAGCACCGCTCCCGTGCCTCTTCCCGCACAAGGGAGGGCGCTGCTTGCTCCCACGCTTTGCTTCCACTTCGCTTGGAATGGACGGTCACTACGTGCAAAAAAGAGGGTAACATTTTCTATCCACTTCGCGCAGAAAAGACGCTCATGCTAGCACCTCACTACGTCCGAAAGACAAAGTAACGCTTTCATTCTAATGTTTTCAATCTACGTTGCGCATCAAAGACGCTCAAGCTTACACCTCACTAGGTCCAAATGGGAGGGTAATACTTGCATTCCACATCACTCAATACTGACAGTCACTAGGTCCAAAAAGGAAGGTCGCGGACGATCACGCTTGCACCTCACGAGGTCGATGGTATGTGTCCGGTGCTTTCATTCCACTTCTCGCAGAAAGTACGACGATGCTTGTACCTCACTAGGTTCAAAACAGGGTAATACTTTTGTTCAGCTTATTGTAGAAAAGTAGGCGATTCTTCTTTCTCACAAGATCTAAGAGAGAGGCAGAGAGACAGAGAGACAGAGGGACAGAGAGACAGAGAGACAGAGGGACAGAGGGACAGAGGGACAGAGGGACAGAGGGACAGAGAGACAGAGAGACAGAGGGACAGAGGGACAGAGGGACAGAGAGACAGAGAGAGACACAGAGAGAGACACAGAGAGAGACAGAGAGAGACAGAGAGAGACAGAGAGAGACAGAGAGAGACAGAGAGAGACAGAGAGAGACAGAGAGCAAGAGCAAGGCTTTTAATCCACTACCTGCAGGAGACACGCCAAATCTTGTACCTCTCTAGACCCAAAACGGAGAGTACTACTTTTGTTGAAATTCGTGCAGAATGGAGTTACCAACACCGGCTGCCCCTTGAGGCTCGACCGTACTGATTAATGGGTGGTCACCTAGTCGATCCCCACCGGGTGTCAGAAATTTACGTGATGCGCCTGCCGGGGTGAAAGTCGTAGGCCCACTGATCTGATCAGTAGTGTCCGTGGATTACCTGACCATTTCCAGGCGATTGCCGGAGCGTCACACTGCAATACGGCGCAGAGACCATGCGAGTGGTGCTTCCTTCCGTATATTCCACATTCCCCATCCTTAGGGCCGAGAGATCACTCTTCCTCGATTGGCCTATCTCCCACTGACCTAGAAAAAATCTACGTCTTATGTCGGAGTCTGGTCAAGGCAGAACTACAAGTGCTATGGAACCACGAAAGAGGAAAGAGGGTGATTCTTATACTCACTCAATTCAAAAGGGAGGTTGTTTCATTCTACCTGGCACGAAACATACGGTGATAGGCTCTACTTGTTCAAACGAGAGGGAAAGTAATTCACTTTATCTCAATTCGTACTAAACAGAAAATAATGTTATGACATTCGTGCAGAAAACAGAAGTGTCCAAACCTAGCTCTTCGGAGAAGGGAGAGATAGATAGAGATAGATAGATAGATAGATAGATAGATAGAGATAGATAGATAGATAGATAGATAGATAGATAGATAGATAGATAGAGAGAGAGAGAGAGAGAGAGAGAGAGAGAGAGAGAGAGAGAGAGAGAGAGAGAGAGTAGTGTTTTTTTAAAATCTTTTTTCGGAGAAAGAGGGTCGTGCCAGGTAACAAAGGGCGTTCAGTTTAAATTTCCCGGTTAAAATGCGAATTCTTCAATACCTTTTATGGTTCTGTTAGCTTAAAGTTCAGCATAATTTCGCAAATGTCAGGTAACTCAAAACAGATTCAAGATTGAAACGTGCAACAGACCAAACACCCCTAGTTAATACCAGTCATTCCACCAGTATGTCATTGCCAAAAATACAATAGCGTTAGTGAAATACCGTGGTTCGTGTTTAATTAAATTTCACAAATTTTGTTTTCAGCATATTTCTGACAATATCTTGTGCGGTTTTTTCGTCCTCCAAAAATTATAATTTAAGAATACATTTGATCTTTAAACGTTTTTCTAAAAGTCTATATCAGCATAATAAAGCATTTTGAAAGAAACTACTGCATCCCAAAGTCAATGCTTCTGCGCTTCTATTTGAGACAGCCTAGGGGCTTTGATTTCTAAACACGTTTAAGAACGCTTTTCAGAATGTAATTACGACAATTTTTTATAAGTACTAATAGTAAAATGTGCAAATAAGGAGATGAAAAATGAACTGTGAATCGCATAAAAAGGATAAGATAAAAAAGAATTGTGTTGTAAACAATAGTGCATTTAATAAGCATAAATGTAAATGTTTTTTATTCATCAACAAAATCATTCCTATTATTGCTTTCACAAAGGGAAAGCCCACATGGAATCTACGAGTGTCAACTCATACCAAAAGTCCTCCAGAGCATTCACGTTCCGGGTTAACGATGTGGTAGACATCAAATACCGTTCGGCTCACGAGGGAATTGAGAGCACGCATTGCAGCGCTGTCGATAATGTCTCCCTGCACCCCCAGCCCCATTCCACCCGGCCGCCCGCCCGCCCGCGTCAGCCCGGTGTCAGGAAAGTCCGCTTGTGGCTGCTTGCGGACACGTCGCATCCGATCCCCAGGGCTGCCGGTCGACTCACGTATGTCTCTGGATTCGCGATAACCGGCAATGCGCGTCATATAGAGATCACTTTGTTTATTCGCCCGAAATACCGCTCCTTCGCACGTTCGAGTTACCAGTTATTCTGCGAAGTAACATATTTTCAGAAGAAGAATTTCTTTAAAATAATTTCTTGGTGTGCTTCTTTTTTCGTTTTTTTTCTTTCAAATAGACCGTTTATGTATTAATAATTTGTTCTCATAAATCACGGGTGGCGATGACCCCAAATAGCACACATTTCCATGTTCATCCGTACAATCCTTTACCAATCAATTAAGCAACAGGAGGGATCGGCGGGGGAGGGAGACGTGGGCGGCCACAGGGCGCAAGTGGAGGGGATGACAGGCGGATGCGGGCATCAGCGCGGGGAGGCGGGGAGCGGAAGCAGTGGAAGGCGAGTGGCACGGGCTACAACGCTCAAGGGCGGTGAGGGGATGGGGTTGGGCACAATTGATTGGTCGCCCGTCCTCGGCCGCCCGCGTCGGCGTCCGCAGTGGTGCCCACGGCAACCTATCGATTGCATTGTTCGCCTTGCGGCTTCGGCTCCGACTACTGCGCGGGCGGCGCAGGGAGTGTGGGGCGAAGGACCAGGGGCGCGGGGGCGGCGATGGACGATGGGTTCGGGGGAGGAGGGCGCAGACGGGGCGGGGCGGGGGCGTTCGGTCGCGCGTGGCTCTACGCCGAAGCCCCTAATCACCCCACTCGCACCCCGCAGCTCTTCCTTCGTCATCCACCGCTCCACCTCTCTTCTCTCCGAACAGCTTCACAAGTTACAGCGCTCCACAGCCTTCATCAACGTTACCCTCTGACCCACTTCCGGGCACATTCAAAATTAACTTTTTGCCGCTGGAACACACTATTCTGCTGCCTTTTCATTAGTACTATCAGCTCTACTTTGCGGATCAGTTTTTCCGAACTTGAGTGACTGGGATGCCAATTAAATAAGGCCCCGTGAGTAAACGTCATTCTCTTTCGGTAATTACGATGTTAAACAAAATAATTTCACTAAATTAAGAAGCTCCATCGAGAATAACAATAACCACCTTCAAATCGTAATATCATAAATATAAATACTCTAGTGAATTGAGTCACTGGTTTACGACATTGTTCACAACACACCACGTGACAAGTTTTTGACGACTTTCTTCACGTGTTTCATCTTAACACGAACTTTTCGATGCCTGCGTATCTTCATTTGAATTCATACTAAATTGAGAAGCATTTTTTATTAGCTGCAAGGTATGGACTTCTAGAGATCTGTATTCATAAAAATCTCTTTGTGACGTACTCACCCCTTATTCTCAACATTTGTTGACTTTTCTTCACTGTCGCAAATCTTTTCAAACATTTTCATCATTTTCATTATTGATGACAGGTAGTGTGATACATCCCACGAGTATTTTTCTTGTGGTATATCGCGTAGGGAGGGAAATAATTAACTGCCTTCTCGTGCATCTTCCTATACACGATACTAGACTCAACACAATAATCGAAATTCGTCCCGTTAAATGATGGTTTTAATGACAAGCAGACAAAATAACTTAGTGGAGTGGCATTCCACGTCACCATTTGCGTACAAATTCTTCAAAATGAATCCATATAGCATTGGGGGTAATCGAATTAGAAAGTTAGTAGTATTGGTATTAAAGAACCAATAGATTGAAAAGGTGAATAATTAAACTTCACCGACGAAAGTAACGAAGATAGTGCATTAAAATAGATCGAGGAAATATTTCCATGTGACAAAGAAATGCATTTCATTATGAGCACGTCTGTTTATAAAATTAAAGAAGTTTTAAGAAATTGTGTTGTGTATTAGTGTATAGATAATAGAGATGATTGTGAGAAGATTGCGTTACAGAATCAAGAAAGTAGGTACCAGAATCTCTGTGTGCTGTGTGCTGCATCTAGATGATACACGCAATTTACGTTACACTTTCATTTCATACGTTAGACGTTAAAAAATATGCCATTTTCCTCAATACACACAAGGGCTGAAGAGTAAACAACTATGCCCTAACCTCCAATCCCAAATGCTCCGCCCTTCGAAATTCATCGTTTCTCCTCCAGTGGAAAAGTGAACAAAACAATGTAATCAATATCCAGAAAATGCGTCAAAATCTATTACAAGGCGCCTCTATTATTCGAGGTTCAATGCGGGAATCCAATTATGAGGGGTCCCTTCAGCAAATAGTGGGAATGCGCGGCATAACGCAACTTTTCCTCCTCTCAGCGTTATGAAATGCAGAACGTAGTCATTGTAATGAACAGTGCCGGATTAATCCCTGTGGAGGACACAGACATCTTCCTCATAATACCCCACCAATATTCAATGGTGATTTTTGCTTACAGATTGCACAAATCTATTCTTACTTCCTCTCTACCGCTAACGCAGTAGAGAGAAAGTTATGTAATGCTATGAGGAAAAGTGGCGAATTTTCGGCAGAAAATCTCTTATTACAGAGCCCTGGTAACAAAAAAGTGGAAAACTCCTGTTGCTAAATTTAGAAAGAAATATTCTCTAACACGTGATGTAGCCTCTTGTGGGTCCTTGTTAGCGAAAAATCGATTGACAGCAAACCGTCCGTCCATCTGTCTGACCATCCGTCTGTCTGCCTCTGTCTATCTGACGGTGATCCACGCCAATCCAGCAGATTTTCTCCAAAATTGACATTCCCCAATCGATGTGGCTGATGTCGCGGCTTCTTGAATTTGAAACATATTTTAATTTTTTGGGGGGTACTTTACATGAAGCCCTGGGACTTTTTCAATTTTTTTAAAAAAGATCCACCGTTTGTGATTAATTTTTTTTGTTGGATAGCGTGAAGGAAGTTTAAGAGAATGGTGCAGGTCTCATGTTCGCTGAAAACCCTAACTTTTTGAAAATTGCAAAAGTTCAAAATTTGTTCGGCCCTTCCTACAACTAAAATATTAAAGATAGATAATTTTCCCTTAATAGAATATGCTCCTTAAAGATTAAATTAAAACATGAAATAAGATCATGTACAATTTATCAAACATTTGAGTCTTTTCGCGCAATTTTACGTGAAATATAGACAACTTTTTGTTTAATTTTTTTTTCAAAAACAGCACTGACAATTCTGATTAAATTTTACCCATAGACAGCCTATAGGACGCTTCAGAGACTAGTGCAGATCATATCTTCGTTAAAAATTCTGATTTTTGAAAATTGCAAAAATTCAATTTTTTTTCGGCGTCTTCCTACAACTACAAATATGAAGATAAGCATTTTTAATGAAATGTGTTCATCAAAAATAGAACTTTAAATAACGTCATGTTCAATTTTTCGAAAATATAAGCATTTTTTAGAAATTTGGCGTCAGACATAGTCGCCCACTCCGAATATCCTACGCTTTGTGAACTAAGATGATGAATGTAATTCCAGACACTTGGATGCTACGTAAGTTACAATTTGTATATTATTTCAAATTTCTTGTCGCACTCTCAACTGGTAATGGTTGTGTAATACTATTTATACTACACTTTTTCTCCGAATTAAAACATATCAGTCTTCATTTTTTTGTAAAACGCATTACAAATCGTTCAACATTTGGTGCGGAAACTAAATATTTTCATACTAATATGTAAAGCAAAAAGTTTGCCCGCGAACAAGTCTTTTAAGCAAAAAAGTTTAAAAATCACGCCTCTTCCCGTTCTTTTAAATTAACTCAAAAGCCATCCATTTTTCATAATAAATGGTCTTGTATGAAATAAAAGATTAAATTACTTACATTTAATGTCATTAAGAGTTTTTCTCCAATTAACAGATTAGCCGCGAGAGCACCCAGAAATTTGATGACATAAGCACATAAGAAAACGGGGATTACCCCACTTTATCTCAGTATAACTTAAAAACGATCAATTTTTAAGGTAAATTGAAAACTATCAATTTTTCGTAAATATTAACCTAATATGAAATGAAAGAGATAACAATTGCCTGCATTTTGTGTGTCAAAAGTTTTCTTCTAGGTCAGTGGTTTCGCCGTTAGCGTGCAAATTATTCTCGGATGTTAGTGTGAAAACGGCACTCCTCTTAACCTTACCGTACTCACTCACCATCTTCTAACGTAATCTACATTCAATGAAGTTGTATACTAATAAATACGGCGCCTTGTGAATCAGTTTACATTTTAATTGGAACAAGGAAAGTAGGTACTTAACTAATAATATGAAACAAAAAATTAATATTTTGGAAAACAATCCTGCCTTCAGCGACGAAGGTCCTGGTTTCAAAGGTTTCGAAAGTCCTGGTTTTTAGAGACATCTACATATGAATGGCATTTTTTAGAGTTTTTTCTGTATGACTTTTATGTTATTTTGAAATAGTCCTATTTGTTACACATTTTTGTCTTTAAAAACGCGTTTCCAGGCAAAGTAATTGTTGACACACCTTAACACTCTCTTTAAAACATTCAAATTAACAACATACAAGCAATTCAGTGTCAGAGTTCAATACGTCAACAATGACGGGTTTTTACCTGATTCAATACACAAAAGTCTATCCTTGACAATTATGTTGAACATGTGTCAAAATATCAGTCACAAACAGACCTTCTAAGATGTTTTTATGTGTATCCGGAAGCACTACGCGAATTAAAATATCTAAAATGTTGCCTACATAGTGTTAGACGACACAATGATTCATATGACGTCCAATGAAAATTTTCTTGCTAACACGAATAATAAAAGACGGTTAATAGCAATACTGATTACAAATTTTTATCAGCAGGAATGACGTGCAATCAAGCGAAGCAAGACACAGACACTCCGATAATGAACACAGCATTGTGCTTAGAGTAAAAAAAAGACTTGATTAAAGTTGGTGATAATGTAGTAGATGTGTTGGTTATATTCACAACTTTCTGCAAGCATGCGAATTGTGTCCTTTTTGGAACAGAAAAAAAATAAAGTTTCCTTACCAAAATTTTCCGGTTTGATGCTGTAAATGGAACAATTACCCATAACTTTATTTTCTCAGAAGTAATGAGTGGTTGCGAAATCTCGGCATTGGCCAAGAACGGAATAATGAATTTCTGGCAAACAAAGAACACGGATGTTGCTGACTCTAAAATTATTCGAACACTCCAACACAACTAATGAGAAGGTAGCTGTTATTGGTGAACTTATCGTGTTTCACGATTCGTCTCCAATGTAAAGAACGCGCCTTTACTCAGCCAGTTGAGATATATCTGCCTTGAGTTACAAAGGAACCATTGAGGCACATAAATATCTGCAGTCGCAGCACAGCAAGACTTTTTAAAAGTTTATTATGTGGCTCATTAAAGGCTAGATTTACTATAACAAAAATCCAGAAGAGGGGAGAAGGAAAAGTACGAAATACGTTCTCACGCTTTTGACTACAACTTGTTAGTACCACCTTCCCTACCAGTTTTATTGAAATTTGATTCCTACAAAAGCTCCAAAAACTGCAAAAAAGTGACTGCAAGAAGACAGATTAATGATCCAACTTGCGTCTCGACTACGAAAAGTGTTTCAACAATATGACAGTCATTCCTGGAAACGACCTTAGAGGCGAGTTACGAGTTCGAACAAGGGCAACCAGATGAATCCATTGAACCTGACAAATCATTGGAACAGGACATGGGTATTCATATTATATACAGCCAATAATTAGAAACAATTCAATATACAATATTTGTAGTAATCAAAAACCGCTAATGCCATTATTTTGTTTGTAGCAGATCATCTGGATGTGAAGAAGGGCCTTCGAACATCGGTGAAGGTGCAGTCCATTGTCTTCCAAAATATTAATTTCCTTTTTCACATAATTACCGACTTTTCTTTTTCCAAATAAAATAAATACTGATTCACAAAGCGCCGTATATATGAGTTTACGACTTAATTGAATATAAACTACATAAAGGACTTAGAGAGGTTAAGTGGAGTGTCGTTGTCACAGTACCATTCTGGCATATTTTACACACTAACGGCGATACCATTTATCCCAGTAGAAAACTTTTTACACACAAAATGTGGGCAAGTTTGACCTCTTTTATTTCATATCTGCTTAATATTTACGAAACATTCATAGTTTTAGGTTGAGTTATATTGAGTTAAAGTGGGATAATTCCGATTTTGTTATGTGCCTCGCATATATCACCAAATATCGCGGTGCCCTCACGGCTAAATCGTTAATTGGAGGGAAAAAGTCTTAATCACATTAAATGTAGGTCATTGTATGTTCTTTAATTTTATATACGACCTTTTATTACGAAATATGGATTGCTTTTGACGTATTTTGAAAAAACTGAAAAAGGCGTGATTTTTACAATTTTCTTTCTTAAAAACGTGTTTCCGAAAACTTTTGTTGACAAATTTGATATTCGTGTTCAGCAAACCAAGAAACAACTAGGAACTAAATATCAAAACTACACCAAAATTTTCCACTATTTGTCCTTTTTGAGCACCATTTCACTGGACTATATGCCAATTCCCATGCTCCTCTACGATTGTGAAAGCTGGGTACCTGCAAAGACAACGCTGCAAAGAATACAGGCAAGTGAAATGAATTTTTTGCGCAAAACTAAAGGGTGATCCAGAGAGAGGAAAGGTTTAGAAACGAAAACATAAGAAAATAATTAAAAATAAAATCCAAAAACATTAGGATGCAAAAATATAGATACAGTCGGGGCGGGCGGGCGGGCGGCGGGGCGGGGCAGGGCGGGGCGGGGCGGGGCAGGGCGGGGCAGGGCGGGGCAGGGCGGGGCAGGGCGGGGCAGGGCGGGGCAGGGCGGGGCAGGGAACTGGCGGAGATGGGGGTATGGCGGAACGTTGCGGGGCGGGGAGGGGGGATGGGAGGGAGTAGTACGACGGGGATGGAAAGAACGGGGCGGTATGGGGCAAGGGCGGTGACACTAGGCGGAGGGCGCCCTTAGCCCTCGAGGCGCTTTAATATCTCCTCTTTGCCGCTTGAAGCGCCCGGTTCGCATAAAAGTTTAAAGGCTCCGGCTGCTTTCGGCGGCTCGTCCTTTCGCCGAGTCGATGCCCTCTTTGGAGAATCTCTGCCTCTTCTCTGCCTCGTAAGGTCCACGAAAGACGCCTTCCGGCCTCAATTCTTAATAAGCTCACACACACACAAACCGCGGCACATCCCTGTTGCAGCGTTGCCACATGAAATGGGTGAGACTTTTTAACATTCCGCACAATTCTGCTGAATAGGAATCTCCGGGGAAAACCACTTCTGTTATTTGAATGTAACTGAATTAATTTAAAAATGAAAAACAACACAAAAACGAATGAAAACCAGAAATAAATCTGTAAATAAAACGTTTTGGTCTTATTAAAATCTATTCAATTAAGAACTCATACAAAAATCAGGAGTTGGTTTTGTAGAAATAAGTTTTAAAATAAATGTATCAACACTTAAACAGTTTCAATCATCTTAAATTATTAGAAATCTATTGTATTACTTTTTGGGTGATACTCCTTGTTTTCTTTATGCATTTCCTCCTCAGAAATTAAAATGTTCACCTTTTGTGGATAAAATTTCCAATATGCTACGAGTCTCCCTACACACATGCTCGCTCACAACACACACACACACACACACAAATATATATATATATATATATATATATATATATAAACAAGAAAACTGTCCTAGCAAGTGGAAACGAGCAATAAATAATAATAATAATAATAATAATAATAATAATAATCAGAACGTGCACTTTTAAGTGCTTATCAATGACATTTATGAGGGATTATTTTAGATTGCTTTATATTGAGGGTTCTGCAACTCAGACTTGTCATATGAGATGCACAAGTGTTGATTTATTATTATCAACATCACACACTTGTCACAAGTGCTCCACAAATCCATGGCATGTGTGGCGTTTAACGCGGTATCTTGAGTTACCTCGTTTGGAGCGGGTTACTTAGTGCAGACGGCGGTACTTCAAAGAGAAATACTTCCAAATCTTATTTAAATAGCCTATGTAACTATCTCTTTAAATTATTATTCTTTTATCCTCTCTCTGGCACCAGAGACAGAGTTCGCAAAATTTCAATAAGAGAGAAATATTCCCCGTCCAATACTTGACCTGAATATGTTCCTTCTCAAGCAATCTCATTATTTGACATTATGAATGCTAACTTTAAATAAAAGTTCTGCATCAGCAATGTACAATTAACCATGATTGATTGATTTCTGTTTACGGGCGTGGCAACTGCTGTAGTTTAATATTGCTGTGATGCATGTTATATTCTGGGGGTGGTGGTTCCTCCCCAACTGAAACCAGAGATCTGGAACCAATTAACAAGCCCGCTTGCGATGTTTCTCCTCCTGGTATATTCCTCAACAGGATACCGCCCCAGTCGGGACACGCTGCACTAAGCGCTCTATTTGTCCCTACGTGTGGGGAAATGAAATGCATCTAAGTGTGCGTGTGTATATGTGTTGAAGAAGAGAGAAAGAGAAAGTATACTCGCGCGCGGCCCGTGGCCGGTTGGTTCGGTACTCCATCCGGATTCGCCTGATACTGATCGGAGAAACCACGAAAAATAGCGATAAGAGCTGCCGGGCGCTAGAAATCTCCACCCGACAGCGGCTGAATTCGACCTATCTATGTAGCTAGTGACGAAATTCCACCGCCGTCGGATCTCAAATCCAAGGACCTTCTGTTCAGAGTCGCTGCAGTTGTTGCCACGAGCTAACTCAACAAGGCAAATAACTAGTTGCGCTAAAACAGCACGATCTTTCTCGCCCGTTCTTTCGCATAAAATTACGTGAAAAGTACTCACATTTTCGAAAAATTGTACATGGACTTTATTTCAAAACTTAACTTTAAAGAACAGATTTCATTAGGAGAAGAATCTCTATCTTGTATATTTTAGTTATAGACAGACGGCGAAAAAAATGTTGAACTTTTGCAATTTTCGAAAAAATTAGTAATTTCAACAAACATGAGACATGTATCATTATCTTAAACTTCCTTCACACTATTCAAGAAAAACATTTATTCACAAACGATGGAGCCATTTTTTTAAAATTGGATAATGTCTAAGGGGCTTCGTGTAAAGTACCCCCCAAAATTAAAATATATGTTTCAAATTCAAGGGGCCGCGACATCAGCCAGATAGATAGGAGAATATCAGTATTGAAGAAAACGGGCTGAACGGTTTAGATGCTAACGTTGACGCACTGACGGACAGACACACAGACGAACAAACGTACAGACGTTTTGCTGACATTCGTCATCCGTAACTTTTTACGACGCAACGGTTACATTTCGTAACTTTATAGCAAGAAAGTAAAAATAGAACAGTATTACGTAGCTTTGTAGCAAGAAAGTAAAAATAGAATGTGACATCTGAGAGGAGTAAAACTGCGTCAATACAAATGAACGTGAAAATCATACCACATATTTTTACGGGTTCCCCAAATTAAGAACATCAATTTTTACATGACAACAAAAAAGATAATATTTTGAAATGTACTTCACATAAATACAAATAAAAAGTGAGGTTCCACCATTGCAGTTTGAAATATGGGAACCATGTCTCCGCCCCTGAATTTGCACGTCTTTCATGCATTTCTGAATTCCACCACTCTCTTGCGAACTGGAAGAATTCTCAACAAGAAGAAGCACCGGGCGGATTCTGGTGGAGTCGTCAAGTATTTATTGCAACGGGAGAAGTATACCGAGAAAATTGCTTTCTTTCCTTTTCAGAGGAAGTTTCCAATCCCCAAAAGACAACAAAACTGGAACTCGCTGGTAAGTTCTCGTTACGGGTTAGAAGATGAACTTTGTAGCAGGATTTCACAACAATTTATTTTCGACCAAGCAAGATTAATATAAATATATCGATAATATATGTAATTTTAATAAGAATTGGAATGGAAATTGTGTCTAACAAGATTCCAGCACGTACGTTTCCCAACATCCAAAGTTTTAGATTATGAACGGGACCAGCCCTCTCTTACAATCCTCTGAATGTTTACTGCTTACTTTTGTAAATACCCCAACTGTCCTAGTTTCAAATCTTTCTGCAAGGTAGTTTTTAATTATTGAAATAGTGTCGTGAGAAGAATGCGAATAGCGTGTGCATTGATTGCCTACTACACATTTGCACGGGCGTTAACACTGCTTGTGAGACCCGCTTGTCACAGACCTCTAAGCATCCACTCACTCACACGGTTGACTGGCAGCTGTCGCCTCTGTGTGTTAGTCCCCAGAGGTCTCGCGTAGAAGCGTATGGATGGAGGCCGATGCAGTCCTAACCGAGAACAGCACACGGTACAAATATGCACGCAGCGTTTATTCGCTTCTACCAGTAACAGTGTAATTATTGACAGAAGAAGGAGAGTTAGCTTATTGAAGCACCAGAAGAAACTTGAATTGAGGCTCGTTATTTAAAATTACATTTTTCAGTAAAAATGAAAAACCCTGGTTCGACCGCAAGAGAAATATACCGACTCAATTTATAATTTGTTGTAGACTCCCTTTCCCAAAGAATATATTGAGATAGACGTGCAATTTTAATATCTGAACGATCTACTACAAAAAATGTGGTTACATAAGGATAGAAATGTACCTTGATCATTTCAATGTCCATGGTCCAGTATTCCTAAACTGTTGTGCAAATAATGTGACGAGAAAATATCTTTGCTGGCCTACCGGGAATAAAGCCCCAAATCTTCAACACTTTCAATCGATCCCATCACTGACAAGAAGACACGACCTATACGAATATATCACCCAATGAGACGTCCTTTTTTGGTTGATTATTTCGTATTTCTTGACGCGTCATCTACTATGGTCATTCGTCCGAAAAGTGTTGTGCATGTTTTTATCGCGCGAGGTGGCGGTGTTCTTCCCTGCAAGATGGTGAGATCCGTCTCCGACCTACACGCCATATTGCGAGAATTTCTCAACCCAGATATCTCCTCAGCGGGCACCGCCCCAGACGGGACAAGTTCTACGCTCTAGAATGGACTCCCTACATGTGTGGAAGTGTAGTTCGCAAACTTATAAGTGTGTGGAAGTAATAATTGAGTATAGAACAAGGAAGGGGAAAGAAAGATCGCGCGCGGTTTGTGGCCCATTTGGTACGATACTTCCTTGGCAGTCCCCTGAGCTTGAACGAGGAAACCAATGAAAACTGTCGATCACAGCAGCATCCACTGGAATTCTGCTCCAGACAGCTGCAAAATTCACCTACTTATTGCCACCATCGAGACTCGAACCCGGGGACCTCTCGGTCAGAGTCACTGTAATGACATCAGTCATCAGGATATCAGTTGATGCCCTGAGCCGCCTCAACCGTGTAGATGACGGAGCATGGCCCAATATTTCAAGTATGCGGCTGTCCTTCAATAACTTTTAACTTTCCAGATATTAGCTACTCCGATTCTTCAACTAAAATTCCTTGTAATAAATTTCCTTGTAGAATATAAATTTCTTTGTAATAATAAAATATAGTAAATGTTAGAATACAGTAACTAAAATGAATCAACATAAAATAAAAATCAGAAAAATATGTCTGTAGCTTGGTTTCCTTATAATTTTTATTTGATTCAAAGTCGTACTAACGATAGTTTTCTAAGCCATTACATAAACTGGAAGTACAACACTTCATTTACTATTAATGGCGACAATATTATTCACATTACCATCAACTGTGTAACGCATTTACTTAGCTGTGAATGCAGTGACGTCTACTCGAAACTATCTTATAAATTGATTTCTTCGCTTTCCTAGTTATTTTATATATTTTTTAAATGTCGCTCAATAGCGGAGCAGCTCTTGCTGCAACATGCCACTTGTTTTAAAAATAAATTCTTAATTGAGACAAAAGAAACAAAATGCAATTTACACAATTATAAACGAAAAGAAGATTGTTTAAATAAAATGTAAGTGCAAATAGATAATTTAAAATAATTAATGTGATCATTAGATTGATAAATTCTAGAGACGATGCCCAAATTCATATTTTTAGAACGGTAAAACAAGTATTATTCCATTTACTCCTTACATCGAGAGTCTCCATATGAAAATGCAAAACAGGGAAGTCTGTCGGTCGCAACAAAATAATCAAAAAATTAATAGCTAGAAACGCATTATGCATTTACCGAATGAAAATACAGTCAATCATAAAAACGCGAGCAGTTGAACAAAAATTGAGGCTTATTTTCGTCACCTGCTTAGTCGCTATGTCCTCCACATATTTTGTCACATACACTTGCTGCTTTAAGTTGGAGGGTGCGAAACAAATGAAGTTAGTTCACCAGAACATCATTAAAAGTTTAACAGAACGCCTGTCACAGAAGTCTCGCAAAAACAAGTCTGGATTTATACGGCTTACTCGCACTTGGTTACTTTTATGAGTTTATTTTCCTCGGCGACTCCGTTTTCCACTTTTGTAGCCACGTACCTCCTTACCCCTCGTTAAAAAGAGTTTGACTACGATTATTTCTGTTTTCTCTTGGAAACTCGCAAATTCGCAAGGAGGTTTGCCGCATCTCACTTACTTTAACGGCGTTCTGCAACTTTAGTAGCTTTGCAAACAAAGCATTGCGGCACGATCCACATCATTTCTCTACAGCTATGTAAACCACGCAGCACATCTTTTAGCACAATAATGATAACTTGGAAAGAAAAGAACTCGAAATATATGTTCTTAACTACACATCACATGTTGTCCTTCACATCTATTGCATTTATATTCTTAGAAAATAGTAACACTTTATTATTTTTCAAATGTAATAGGAACTTTGTTGTTTACATGAATTTAATTTCAGAATAAAGTATTTTTTTTTTTAATTTACTACAAATACTTCGAATGATCCGAAACTATTCGGAGAACGAGACACGCATTGTAATTCTGGGCATTTACGACTTCAAATTACCAGAATTAACCTTAGTCTTTCAGATGCACTAAGATTTTAAGTTGTTGACACTTTTAAATCTAGTTCACAAACCCGAAGGCAAGAGGATCGTTTGCGTGCGTTGTCTCCTCAAACGGCTAATACCGCTCCCTATCTCTGGGTATCGATTATCCTGGATTCCACTCCTTGCACTGCGCGCTCCGCAGCCGGCCGACGCCTCGCTGCGGCGCATTCAGGGGAAGGCGAAGGCGTTCCCAGGAGGCCAAGCCACCTCCATCGCGTCCCGGCTCCGCGCGGCGAGCGACGCTGCGAGCGAATATTGGGATGATCACATTGCATGCTTCTGAACAATAAAGGTATTATTATCCGCGCACGTTTTCGTATGAGCTCTCGCTTTGCTAGGTGCGAGAGGAGTGGGGGGTTCGTTATTTCGACGACAGGACTAATGTTACGACAGGATGTAACGAGTTTTCGTATAAGCTCTCGCTTTGCAAGGTGCGAGAGGAGTAGAGGGTTGGTTATTCCGACGACAGGACTAATGTAACGAGTTGACGACAGGACTAATGTAACGACAGGATGAAACGAGTTTTCGTATGAGCTCTCGCTTTGCTAGGTGCGAGGGGAGTGGGGGGTTGGTTATTTCGACGACAGGACTAATGTAACGAGTTGACGACAGGACTAATGTAACGACAGGATGTAACGAGTTTTCGTATGAGCTCTCGCTTAGCTAGGTGCGAGAGGAATGGGGGGTTGTTTATTTCGACGACAGGGCTATTATATCAAATCTGTTTTTCATTTTTCTATGTAAAATAGTTTTTATTGCACAGGAGCGAACATTTCTAGTCATCAGATTTTGTCAACAACGCTCGTTCCTGTAATTTATTGTGTATTCAACTAAGGTTTGTAAAGGAGTGGGAGTATCTATTCCGAGGCTCAAGAAAACGTGCGCGTATAACATCTTCACTCCTCCTCGAATATTACATACACGAATTGCGTTTTGGCCGCAATGTATTATTTCAGTACTAGCCTTTCATAATTTAGGCTGTAAAACCTACCATTTCAAGTGCTCTGAATAGGTGACAATAAGATGCATAATATTTTAACTAGGTAGTTCAAATTGATTCCAGAATAACTTTTTCATTCAAAATTTATTTTACTTCTCGGAACTTTCAGCTCCAAAATGATGCCTTCTAGGCCTTTAGAATCGCATGCGCACAACTTTTATGTGGAAAGTGAGTTCTTCGCGAATACGAGTTTTGCGAGGACGGGTGGGAGGTATGTAGGGAAACAGGAGTGAGATAGGGGAGAGACAGGTGGTGGTCGAATCGTTTATTAAGCAGTATCCTCCAAAAACTATATATTTTTGAACTTCCTATTACATTTTTGAAGATTTATATTTTTTGGCTTCTCCTACTCCGTAGAGTGGATGGTCAAAAAACAGTAGAAACCTAAAACGTATGTAGTGAATGGGAAAACAGAAAAAATTCTTCACCGTGAAATTGAGGACACTGTTTATTTTGTCTGCAATTTCATTTCAACTCTTAGCAACATTAGAATGGTTTCCATAGCAAGGTTTCGGGTCTATCAAGAATGTTGTAACGCAGTTTCATGGGCTGGACGTTCAAATTTGAGTTCTACTATGAAATAATTTTCACTTTAAAAACAATTAATATTTACAATGTGAACAGTTTTACAACGGGTCAGCTCATACTTTTCTGTTTCAACATGTGACTAGTGCATACTTAAATGATGAAATTATAAATAGTATAGTGTATCTTTTTCTTTTGACGTAGGGAACAGGCATAGTACTCCGGAATTTGTATTTTATTTAGATTTCAGATTTTATCAGATATTCTCATTATGATCGAGTTTATCCTGCTCAGTTACTCTAACACCACAAAAGCATATCTGTGTTTTTTTTCAGGATAAATAGGCATTTTAAGGTTCATGATTCAATAAGTATTTTAGTCTATAAATAAGTGAGTTATTAACAATTCGTGAATTGTGACCATAACTGATTTCGTGTGTTTTCAGTGTGAGTGTCAATATCAGTGTTTCGCCTAAGAGACATAAAGCCTGGCTTCATATTACAGTTCTGGTCCATGTCCCCCGTTGTTCTCTTATTGGTGACGTGTATTCATGCAAGGCGCCCTTTCACCTAAATAGAAAGCTGCCCACAAAGGGGCGTAATAATAGAAGCGCCCTCCCTCAGACGTGGCCAGTCAGAACAGATGCCCCCGATGCGTGCGCTCTTGGATATTTAAAAACTCAACAACACCACTGATATGACGAGTTGCCTTTATCCCTGTGCTCGGTTTTCTTATATTAACCAGAGGCCAAGACACGGAGTATTAAAATAACTTCTCGATCAATCTCCCTTTATTTACATCAAGCGTTAGAAGATTCATCATAATTTAAATGAATGAGAGATTGATGTACAAGCCCACGTTAACATATTGTGAAGGAAATCACCAATGATGTTTTGCGACCAGTCTCTCTGCACACACGCGCGCTCACGCTCACACTCGCTCACTCGGACACTCGGACACTCGGACACCCGGACACCCGGACACTCCTCTGACACCCGGACACCCGGACACTCACTCATTTGGTCATTTGGTCACTTGGTCACTTGGTCACTTGGTCACTTGGTCACTCGGTCACTCGCTCACTCTCTTTCTCTCTCCCTCTCACTCACTCACTCACATACATATTTACATACACTAAAATCACCCCAAAAACGCTGTCCTAGCAAATCGGAAACGGAACTATTAATGAATAATAATAATAATAATAATAATAATAATAATAATAATAATAATGATAATTAATAAAGACTGGGAAGAGCAAGAAATTGCATTATTTGGAACAGCCCACATTTAGCGCAAAGTATTGTAGTGGCACCAATAGTCTCTCGATCTGCTCCTTAGGAAGCTGGTTGCAACCCGGAGTAGACTTTATAATTAACCGACTCATAACATCTTTAGTCGTGCATTAGAGAAATAATTATAATAATAATAATTATAACAACAACAACAATAACGTGATCATTTACAGCTTATCAAAGACATTTATGAGGGATTTTTTTAGATTGCTTTACATTGAGGGCTCTGCGACTCAGACTTGACATACGAGATGCATAAGTGTTGACATCGTATTATCAAGAGGACAAACTTATCACAAGTGTACCACAAATCTGTGCCAAGTCTGGTGCCTAACGTAGTTTCTTGAGTTACCTCTCTAGGAGTGGGTTACTTTGTGCAGACGGAGAGATTGATATACATACCCGCGTTCACATTTTTAGCAAAAATCACACTATTCATTTCCCTCAAAATTTCATATTACGAAACTTTTCTAAAATATATTTTATCCACGTGCATCATTTAAAGTAAAACTTTTCGGAAAAGAGATCATTATTATAATTAGAGTCATTAGAACACAAGTGTTTATCAGAACACTTCCATTCATGACCTCCTATTAACTAATATCAACATCAGTAAGTCAACTTTCCGCAGGAAGAATAGTTTTTAGATGAAAATCATAGCACAGAAAAAGTTTATGATGTGGATAAAACATATATTCATTTCCTAACAGATCATTACGATACTCGATTAGTCATATTTCATATTGGAATAAGATGTTTTACGATACTTCTATCGTAAAACTCTTTTATAGAATTTCTTCCAGACGCAAGCCGTGGAACGTGAAGAATATGACCCATGTTTCGTGGTTCGAGCAGTTGGTTCAATAGTAGTTGGCACCACTCCGTTCGGAGCGAAAGTAGTGCCCCGTGTGGAATAGTTCTATGCGTGTAAGGTAAAACCGCAGTTGATGAAGAACTGAAATCAGCTGCATCAAAGAACTAAGATGTTGGTTAGGATTATATATATATATATATATATATATATATATATATATTAAGGGATTACTGGAGTTGAAAGACTAAAGTAATGCATAAATTAATATTAATTAAGCCTGCCATTTCAATAGTCTCTAATTACAGACTAAGACATTACTTTCAGCAGGAAATGTCTCTTCAAAGACCTCAAAGGCGCCTCTAGCAAGATGGCCAGCCTCCTGTTACGCAGTATTTAGTGCTGTAAGTCAAGCGTATGAAGTTATCGAATGGATACCTTGAGAAACGCCACATCTCTGCAAATTTTTAAAATTGACTATTTTACTGTATTTCTATACAACAAATATTAGTCAACTCCTCATCATCAAGGAGCCCTCTTGTAGATCAGTTTTTTTTTCAATTTCTCTTGAACTCTATAGCAAATACTGAGATTCTCCCTCAACTTGTTTCTCGATAATTACATGAATCTTGTATTCCTTTCCCATATATACCTTTTCGTCCTGTTTAAACTAATTTCTAACGTGAATAAAGAGACAGCTCAACTTATATGGCGTTTAAAATTGATTTTAGATCGTGTCAATGCGTGAATAATGAAACAACACGATTTACCTCTTCAGGGGTTTTGATTTTGCGATATTACGTAATTTTCATAATTCCATATGCATCAATACCCGTCCTTGTGAAGGAGTTTAACTTATCTTAATTGCAGAGAATGATTATGATAATTCTATAGTATATTTAAAAACTTTTCACTTCTAAGTTGACTAGTCATTTTATTCAATGGGGCCAAAGAAATAAGGGAAATATACCGTTACTGTTTCTAACATAAAAATAAATTCTACTACGGATCATAGCCAAATCTGTGATTGCAATGATGAGTAGCGTACCCAAAGGGACGGCTCAAAGGTTTTCAATCACATCCCCAAAAGGCAATGATGTATATTAAAAAGATAGCTTTTATACATTTTCTACACAAACGAATGTCATTCATTGATCAATTGTTTACGTGTTAATATTAACTATAATCCAACAACTAAATATAAATATTATATTCGGAATAAATGAAAAATTCTTAATAAGAAATCATCAAGTCGCTAGACATTAGATCTACAGCACCCAAGAGAAAAATCCTAGATAGGATTCTGATGATAATGATTGTTTCTGATAGATTATGTGTAGTATCAGGAGGCCTAACCATCACGCACGTATTAGGCGCACAGTGGCGGTACTCTACTCTGTGCTCTCGCGGGCGGTATTCACTCAAATGATTGCCGTTTCCGCAAGTGTTTATTTATTTATTTATTTATTTTACGTCAAAAAACAGATAAAAACTGCGTATGACGATCTATGGGGAAAAGTGAATTGTGTGCACATTTTCAAAATTCTGTGACCCCTACACATATACTACTTAAATTTTGAATTTTGAAAGGGAGAAAAAAAACAAAAACTCCCATGTAGTAAAATCTATTTTCAAGGATAAATAAGCAATAAATTTTGAATTTTCGAAAGAGAAAAAAACTCCCATGAAATAAAATCTATTTTCAATGATAAATAAGCAATAAATTTTGGCTCTTATTACTTCCTGCCGCGACAACATGGAAACGATAATTTGAAGAATTGTGTTTCCCACTGAATTCTAGAAGACGTGCACAGAAAATGAAGTTACATTTATGTCCAGAAGCACAACAAGGGGCCATCTCAGCATTTGCTCAATGGATCAGGGAAACTGGACAAAAACCTGATCGAGATGGGGGTCATTGACCCGGAAGCTGTAGTACAATAGTTCTTACAGGTTGTTTATACTCATTTATACAGTCCAAACGGTAAATAATGCATTATGTATCATTGTTAAAATTAATGTTACTTTTCTTGTGATGCTCAGTATAGTCTCTAATTGTATAGAAACAGTTATGCAGCAGAA